>CM037881.1:7731862-8331862 GCA_021292165.1 Shinisaurus crocodilurus
AAACACAATAAAACCTGATTCCTTAATAACTCTCAGGCACACACCAGTTACCTGAGGGTATTCTCTCAAGGGTTAAATCCAGCACAGCCTTGCCGCCCGAGGAGAACTACTCCATCTACCCGCAGGTCTGAGATGGGTGAAACTCCCACAAGGCTTGCCTTTACTAGAGCCCTCAATCCAGCTAATTTCACCAGGAGCTGCCTGGGGTCCTTGGCTTTCCGCCATTACCACAGCCGAGTAGAACAAAGACAAAGACCAAAAACCACGCCTTGGGAAATATACCCTTTCCCCCTCCCTCCTCTGCTGCCTCTTAGCCAATCACCATGCACCTCACCTGGCCAGGCAGGGGGAAGGGAACTCATGACTCATGGCTTGAACTACATTTACATATGAATGCTTTCAGCCTGACTCCTCCAGACCTCCAGGCGCCAGGCCCCATCTTCTGTTTTACACATGAGGAGGCATGTGTGTGTGTGTGTGCGCGCGCGCGCGCGTGTGTGTGCGCATGCAGGAACCCCCAAGGGCCCCTCTTTCCACACGCTAACTATGCACACCCCACCCCAGCCGGTTCACACCTGAGGTGTGTGTGTGTACCCACAAAGGCTCGTTTCTCCACAGTTATGATGACAGGAGCAGTGTTGGGGCTTATCATTGCCTCTGGTGGAGATATCAGATGTTGCCATTGGGCATACCCGACAGGCAACCCTCTCATGCAGGCCAAATCCATGGAAATCGGGAAGCCATCAAGTTGAAAGCAGTTCATTTGTACTGACAACAGCAGTGTGTGTTCACATTATGTTGGAAGTAACAGCCAGGATACGTCCGGAATCATTGTAGGTAACACTCCTGTGCAGTCACCTTGTTTCACAGCCTTGGGGAGCAGAAATGGGGAGATGCATTGTTGGCCGGGGATGTGGGCGGGCCTGGGTTCGTTAAAGTTGCTCCAAGCACCATTTTTTGCCTTGGGGAAGAATAACAGTTCCCTGAAACATTTCTGGTAGAAATCGGTGTAATCTGTTAGTGGGACCAGTTCCCATCTGTTTGCAATGAGCACTGTTTTTCTAATTATATGTTGTTGTTATTATTATTAATTTTACAGCCAAGCAGAGGTCCAGTCCATTCCCCAAAGCTCAGCTCCATGACACTTCCCTTCCTCCAATGGGGAAGCTGCTTTTTTAATGGGCTCCATCTCTTCATCCCATGGAAGAGCAATTTAGGCTGGGAGGCATGATAGGGCCTTCTTGATAGTGGCCTCCTGCCTGTGGAACACCATCCCAATTTATGTCCACCAGGCCCCATCATTGTAGGCATTCAAGCAGGCCCTAAAGACTTACCTGTCTACCTTGGCCTGCAATTGAGTCAGGACTTCTTGAGTGCCATTGTGTATCTGGTGCTATCTGGTTTCAATTGTAAATTTTGATTTTTTCAAATTCTTATTTTTATCATAGTTTTATTGTCTTGTGTGACAACCCTTTAGGTACTTGAAAAGTGTTATCATATCCCCCCTCAGCCTTCTCTTCTCAAGACTAAACATACCCAGTTCCTTCAATCTTTCTTTGTAGGACTTATTTATTTATTTATTATTTACATTTATTAATCGCCCATCTGGCCGGCAACCAGCCACCCTGCTTATTAGTTTCTAGTCCTCTGGTCATTTTTGTTGCCCTTCTCTAACTCATTCTAATTTATCTGAATCTTTCTTGAAATGTGGTGTCCAGAACTGGACACAGTATTTCGGGCGAGGTCTGACCAGTGCAGAAGAGTGGAACTATCACTTCCCATGATATAGAAACCATACTTCTATTGATGCAACCTAAAATTACATTGACATTTTTTGCAGCCACATCACACTGCTGACTCAGCTTGTGTTCGACTACAGCTCCAAAATCCTTTTCACACATACTATTGTCAGGCCAGCTATCCCCCATCTTACCTGTGCACTTGATCTCTCTTTCCTAAAGGAAGAACTCGTCTCTGTTAAATTTCATTCTGTCATTTTCTGTCCAGTTTTCTAACCTATCAAGTTTGAATTTTGTTTCTGTCTTCTCAGGTGAATTTTGTTTCTGTCTTCTCAGGTGTTAGCTATCTCACCCAAGGGAGGCGTCTGTGGGCACCACTGGTGTCCCCTGCTTGTCCAGAGCTCTTCCGTGTATCGCGTGCGCAACGAATATCAGATAAGGGGATTATGCTTTATTTTTTGCAAATCTTCTGTGTTTGAAAGCCTGCATTGCTTTCAACCTGGTTCGGAGGCACAGAGGCACAAGCTCCTATGCCCCATAAGTTAGAAAGGATGTTAAGGTGGACTAAGAGACTGATAAATTGTCCAGAAGGCCAGTTGCAGGGCAAGAACTGGAATCCTCAGCAGCTGAAGACGGAGAGGCGGGTAAAATAATATAATAATAATAATAATAATAATAATAATATAATAATAATAATAATAATTATTATTATTATTATTGGGTGCCCCTCCTGTCTGCGCAGAAAACACTGACCTGTCCGAACTGTCCCACGCCCACAAGACACCCTATCCCGTCGGTGCCACGGTGTTAAGAAATACCCATCATCTTGTCACCAACACACACGCAAAATACTTTTCACTTGTTTCATTTCTTTATAAATAACAAACAGAGACAGTCAGTGTAGCCCACAGCCTGGAACCAAGAGATGCTGGGGCTCAGCTCTAAGCAGGAATAAGTTAGTCAACACAGAACGACGTCAGCTTCTGTACCCCGGTCCGGGGGTGCTGCTCACAGAACCGCTAATGCCTGGAGTGGAGAAGCTCAAAGGAGAGCAGCAGGGAGGCAGCTGGGATGTCCCTCCTTGGGGCTGGTGACATGTGACCCCCCCCCAGGGAGCAGGAGGCGGTGGGCCTCCAAAACGATCCTGCTTGGCACGCTACCAGCTCGACAGCCGTATGCATCTCCCCCCTGCCCACTTTCTCTAACAGGGAGTGTAGTGCAAATAAGAGTGCTGCTCTATCCTTCCCCCATACTTCAGGGCTGTTCCGAGTAGCAGCAAGATGGAGGAGAAGGATGGCTCAGAAGGACTAAGCGCCTTCTCTCCCCCCCCCCCCCGGGGGCTCCTGCTAGCAAACAAGCCAGTGGTTACAGTTCCAGACCTGAAGCGTGGGGGCCGCAGAGTGGCTGCCCCGTTCCAACATCTTACATGGCGGCACCTGGGCACGGTCCTGGTCAGGTAAACGCTGCGGCATATTCACTCTGCCGTGGTCTGCATTTCATGCCGGGAGCATAGTTCCAGCGGGTCGACTTCTGCCGTTGCAGAAGGAGCTAAAAGGGTGCTCCAGGGCCCTGGAGGTTCACCACTGTGCCGGCCAGGCAGTAAAAGGTTAAAGAGGATGTGATTTGGGGGGCGGGGGGCAGCTCCGTGCTCCCCCTGCCCATATAGCACCTCATAAGGGAGGTGCGAGATTTGGTCACAGAGGCTCAGTAACGAGGCCCCTCAGGGTGTGGGAGTGGCTAGAGGGGCAGGGGGCTCCTGGGGGGTCCCTCGGCGATGTCGCAGGCTCTTTTTCCTCATCCTGCAAGAAGGAAGACATGTTGCGGTGAGCCGGATGCCATCCATAGTAGAGAACTGCAGCCGCATCCTGAGCGGGTTGATTCAATCCTGTATACAAAATTCAGGGCTCAACCCTAAACAGAAGACCACCACCCCCGAGGGGCTGCACCACTCAGCCGGCAGAATGCCAGGTCCACTGCCGTCACAACGGACAGGATGGCAGGACGGCTAAAGCAGGGCAGGGTCGTGGGCAGGGCGCGGGCGGCACAGGAGAGAAGCACGCTGTCCAGGGTGGAATGTTACAGCCGTCCCAGGCACGGCGCAAGCAATTTATCTCCCACTGACTTCAACGGATTCCCCTCAGAAAAAACTGGTTGGCCAAGATTCTAACTGCTGATGCATTCACTCGGAACAGTTAAATTATTTGGAAACATTCTGTTACATCATGGCAACGCATCAAGTGGTAGGGGGAGGGAGGCATTGCAGCCATGCCTACCAGTTTTAAGCTTGTTATATGGGTGGGCTCTCCCACTCTGGAGGCATTTAAGGTGCGGCTGGACAGCCATCTGTCAGGGATGTTTTGACCTGGATTCCTGCATTGAGCAGGGGGTTGGACTCGATGGCCTTGTAGGCCCCTTCCAACTCTACTTTTCTGTGATTCTATATACTTTAAAAATAAAAATAAAAAGGTGTAGCAGGAATATCATCTGAAGTGGTTTAAATAGGGAATTCCTTTGGTCTTCAAGTACCAAAGGGAGAAATAAGTATAAATGTATTTGACCCATAAAGCATGACTATGTTGGACTTCCTGGGGAATTTTTCACTGTTCATAATATATACGCTGAATTTGATAGCACTGAGGCTGGATAACGCCTACATCTTGCATCAGATCCTGCGCGCGGTTTACGTCAAAACCAAGAGTCGCCGCCCCTCTTGCTGCACTGCCCGCTTCTAAGCAAGGTTTAAAAGTAGGATTCCCAGGTCGCTTTGTTCCTTCTCCGCTTGGTGAGGGATGATAGAGGAGTTGTTAAAGCCGGAACATCTGGAGGGCCACAAGTTGCCCACCCCTGCTCTAGGGCTTCGGCTAGACTTGGGCTCCCATGCACAGGTCAGCTTAGAGCAGTGTTCTCCAACCTTGCTGGCTGGGGCATGCTGGGAGTTGTAGGCCAAAAACATCCGGGGACCCAAGGTTGGAGAACACTGGCTTAGAGAGAACTTACTGTTTCAAAGACATCATTCTGCTCTGCTGGGGCAAATAGCATCTCCTGGCCTTCTTCCTCCCGCACGGCATCCATCCCCGTCCTCCTCATACTCGGTCAGGTAGTCCGACTCTTCCCTGGTTTGTGGGCAAACAGAAGCTCCATCAGCCGCTGGTGGCTTCGCCTCTCCACGAAAGCAGAACCCTTCCCCCCCAATAGCTAATCCCAAGCTTGGGGTTTGTACACATTTCTAGATGTGCCCCCACCATCTTATTCTGAATGGTGTGTGTGTGTGTGTGTGTGAGAGAGAGAGAGAGAGAGAGAGAGAGAGAGAAAGAGAAAGGGGGGCACACATCAAGGTATGCTGAATCCTGCTCACATCTGCCTCCACCTGGAAGCATCCCAGAGTCCACATCTAAGTCAAACCGGCTCAGCACTGGTACTCACCATCTGCATAGCTGTCTGAGAGGTAGCTCTTGGCCGGCTCAATGCGAGACACGATCTCTGCCAGGTCTGTGAATCCTGCACTGGGACATGTGAGCACCTGGGGAAGGAAAGGAGGCGGCAGAGCTGTGCTGAGGCCGCCTTCAAACAACTCAGACCGGGGGGTGGGGGGGGTCGGTACGTGTCGGTACGTGAGAGGACCTTAAAACCCTCTGCTTTCATCCACAAAGGCTGGGAAAGGCTGGGAGTGGCCCTGTCTGCTAGCAGTAAGGAGAAGCAGAAGCAGCGGGGCTGTTGGTATTCTGCGTTGAAAATGTTCCAGGTTTGAAACAATTAAACTCAAATAAGGAGCATAAGATTAAATTACCAGTACTTAGGGCACAAATCCTATGCATGCTTAAGACAGAAAAAAAAGGCCTACAACTCCCAGCATGCCCCAGCCAGCACAGCTGGCTGGGGCATGCTGGGAGTTGTAGGCCTTTTTTTTCTGTCTAAACACACATAGGATTGTGCCTTTATTTGGATTTTTCTTTTCTTTTCTAGCCTGTCCCCAAAGCGTGAGGCTGTCCTACAGTCCATCCTATGTAGGGATGGGCGAGAAATGTGTTGGGTGCACATTTAAATGAGAGGTTACCCAATGCGCACCTCCCGGAGCTGAACGCGGACCTGAATACCATTTGTGGTCAGAAACATAGGACCGTACAAATCCATACAATTCCAAGTTTCATGATGGGTTTTGCGAAACAAAACAAAACGCACTTGACAAGATACACACAAGATCTGAAATGTGTGCAAGGAAAGATATGTACATTTCTAAAACGCACACGTTAAGTCAGTGAGTTCATGCGCACAAGAATACGCACGTATTTCTGTGCAGAAAAAAAAAGAGAGGTTCGCATGAAATTGAGGTGGAATGAGCTTAGCAGTGGGAAACTGGGACGCGGAATGAGATCGCGCTGGACAGATTCTCCCAAGCTTGTTGTCGTGAGACTCCGAGAGGGTGCGAAGCAACAAAGGCTCCCAACACTGGAAAGTGCAAAAGGGGGAGGCGGCGGAATTCCTCGCCACCTCCCGGTTTTGGATGCTCCGCCCAAGTGCATAACAGAGCGGCCTACCAGGCCAGAATAGAATAACCCGCACTCGATCCCTTTGCAGTTCTTTGTATGTAAATATGTAAATAAACGTGGCCCAGTTAAACACCGCGGCAATTTCTTATTTTGCCTAAGATGGGAACGTGCCGCATAGACACATCCACCGGGCATCGCAGAATCCACGCTTGTACTGCATTCCCAGGATGCTGGGAACGTGTTTCCTACCAAATCAGACACTTCGTCCAGCTAGCTCAGTTCTGTCTGCACTAACAAGCAGAGCCCGCGTTTCAGACAGGGCTCTTCCCCGGCCATTCTTGGAGCTGAACGAACGACCTCTCGCACGCAAAAGCATGTGCCCTTTGAACACACGCCGGACAGGGGAGACTGGGTGCAATCCAGCAATCAGTGTTGTTGTGCAACCTTCATTCCACACGCGGAGGGTGATCGGGGGGGTCAGCGCATCAACACCCCATAGATCTCTGCTGCCCTGGGACAGCTCAAGCCCTGGGCCTTGCCTTCCTCCTCCTCCTCCTCCTGGATAGAGTCCCTCAAGTTAGCCGGAGAGACTGCCAGTGGAAGAAGGGGGGGGGCACGCTTGCCTCCCCTCGCCCCCACCTCCACACTCACATCCATGCGTTTGCTCTCGTAGAAGTCCGCCGAATGCCGGTCCTTGACCATTTTTTCAATGATGTCGCCACGGCTCCAACCGTCAAACACCACTCTCCCATGCTGGTACCCGACATCCTTTGGGCGAAGGGCAGAGAGAAACAAGTTGATCCAGGGTGTTCTGGGTCTACAGGAAACATGGGCATCCGCTCATAGGGGCCGGGGTGGGAGCGCAACTGTACCCAGTCTTGACGTCATTCTGAAAGTGGCCAAAGGGGCTGCTCGTGCTGCCCCGGACCCGCCTGGCTCCACTTTCCGTTTCCAGCCACACGGGCAAGGCTCAGGACAGGACAGGAGGTCAGTAAACGAAACACGGGAGTGGGGGGGGGATGCCCTCGAGTTTAACCGGTGTGGCATGGTGTGGCGTAGTGGTGAGAGTGTTCGAGTGGGACTCGGGAGATCTGCGTTCTAGTCCCCGCTCGGCCATGAAACTCACTGGGTGACTTTGGGCTAGTCACTGACTCTCAGCCTAACCTGCCTCACAGGGTTGTTGTGAGGAGGAGGAGGATTACGTAAGTCGTCTTGGGTTCCTTGTAGGAGAAAAGGCGGGGTATAAATGTAATAAATAAATAAAAATAAGTAACCGGTGCTGCAGGAGAACCAGCCCCGTCAGGCCAGGAGGCAGTGGCAGGCCGCAGCACGACAGTGTTTTCCTTCACCAAAGTAGCTCCAACAGTGCCTCGTGCTGCGCACACCTGCCCCGTCCATCTCTACGTCTCCCGTTCCCGCGAGGCCCAGCGGGTCAGTAAATGAAACCCGGGCCGCGGGTGGGATTCCGTGGAGCTCAGCTGAGAGCAGCTGCGATGCCCGTGGCAGAATGTGGACCTGGAAGGGGTGGCGGCGAGGCCAGTTTTCTGGCAGGCCCAGCAAACCAGTGCTATGGCCTGTTAGGCCCTGGGTCTGGCAGCCTGCGGGAGCTCCTGCCGCATAAAGCAAACAGGCAGCAGCATGAAGGGCTCCCGCACTCGCCGACTGCGACTGCAGATCACAGACTTTCCATCCTGGCCCAGCTGACATTAATTTAAAGTGAACCGGTGAGTTGTTTTCCAGCCCACAGGTGAGGCGAGGCGAGGCGAGGTGGGGGAGAAGGGCTTAGTTTTACTCCTAAGGAAGTGTGCGCCAGACTGCAGCCTTTTTAAGTTTCCATGGAGCTGGCATGATGGGAGACAGGTTTTAAATGTAGATGTTGATGTTGCAAGAAGTATTTGCAGGAGTGTGTGCCTTTTATCCTCCTAGCATTTTTTTTAAAAAAATGCACATTGACTACCAACTAATTGTGCATATGATCGCTGCCTTAAGCTTGATCCTGTGCATGTTTGCTCAGACGTAACTCGTTGGGATTTACTTCCACGTAAGTGTAGGTCCATCATAAGGGAGGATGCACTCCTTATGTACACTGACTTTTTATGGCTTAACACCTACCCCCCCCCCCAAACCACCACATGCATATAATTGAGCTGTTAATGTTGGTATGCAAGAGCACCTTAAAACCCTCTGCTTTCACCCATAAAGGCTGGGAAAGTGCTGGAAGAGAAGGTAAGGGAAAGGAAGAGATGGCCAACCCGTCACATTATGAGGAGAGCCATTCCAACTCTCATCCATGCTCATGGGCGTCCGCAGGAAGGGGCGAGGAGGGGCAACTGACCCCCTGGGAATGAGAGACAGTCCCCAGATCCCCTGCTTTCATTTAAAAAGAAAGTCTCTAGTCCTTATGGAGCCAAGATATAAAGCAAAATGTGCAGTCACTCTTCCGCCTATTCATTTTATGAGAAACTAGCTTGCTCCCATTATTATTATTATTATTATTATTATTATTATTATTATTATTATTATTATTATTATCCACCCTTTTTCCTGCAAGGAACCCAAGGCGGCTTACATAATCCTCCTCCTCCTCTCCATTTTATCCTCACAACAAGCCTGTGAGGTAGGCTAGGCTGAGAGTCCGTGAGTGGCCCAAAGTCACCCAGTGAGTTTCATGGCCGAGCGAGGACTAGAACCCGGATCTCCCGAGTCCCATTCCAACACTCCCACCACTATGCCACACATTTAGTGTTTTTTAACGACGAATGACGTCACAGCAATGTTTATCATATCCATTTGGGTGTGTCAACCCTTCTGGGTATGTTAAGCCTTTGGAGGGGGGGGTCTTCCCTGGTGCCCTCCAGATGTTTTGGACTACACCCGCCATAATCCCTGAGCATTGGCCATGCTGGGTGATGCTTATGGGAGTTGGTGGTCCAAAACTCCTGAGGGCGCCACGTTGCCTAGCCCCTGCCAGAGGCTGTCCTACGTTGGGGCGTGTTCCCATTTTGTTGGCCACTGCCAACCACAAGCACCCGGGGCGCGGGTGGGATTCCGTGGAGCTCAGCTGAGAGCAGCTGCGATGCCCGTGGCAGAATGTGGACCTGGAAGGGGTGGCGGCGAGGCCAGTTTTCTGGCAGGCCCAGCAAACCAGTGCTATGGCCTGTTCGGCCCTGGGTCTGGTAATTTAACAGATTAAATTAAAACATTGAGAATGGCCTCCTCATTATGAGACATGCCCTCACCCCGCAGATTCCAGTCAGGAACACTTGAGCTAGCCTCTGTCTAGGCGGGGATTAGCGTTCGGTCCCTCCCAGCTCTGTGGCCTGGCAAGATGCGGCTGCCTCTGTCTGTATCCACTGTGGCCCTGCCCGCCTGAGGATCCCCTGACCTCTCGGTACGAACCAATATACCCAGTTGGGCCCTCGAGAAGACTCACGTAGATTTCGTCGAACTTGCCGAAGTCCATGGTCTTGAAGCGGTCGATGGGAGGGCGAATGTACTCGCAGTACGAACTGCTCTTCACCACCTCCAGCTGCCGCACACAGGAGACGTAGGCCAGACGGGACTGGATCTCCGCCATGTCAGGCACCTTGAAGGGAAAGGCGAAGTCACTTGGGGGCCATGGGGGGGGACAAAAGGTGTGCATGTAGGTTTCCCCTTGCAACTTCCCTAATCCTTCATAGAGTGAGTGGAAGGCGCACTCGCAGGCTGAAAGAGGTTCAACACCCGTCCTAGGAGATAGGAAAGTAATTACTATGAAGGGAACCCACCCAGCTAGTACATCCTGGCTAAAATCTCCCATCGGCAAGCTGTGGGCGGGTGAAAGAGCGGGACTGACCTTGACCTTCTCGGCCCAGGGATTGAGGCGTTTCCAGAGCAACCACCAGCCCGACAGGCTGTCCCCGTAGTTGCAAAGGTCGGTCTCATCCTGGCTACCCACATCAATGGCGATGACCGTCTTGGCACCCATGTTGCGAGCAATGTCGGCTACATTGAGAGGAGAAAAGGGAGAGAGATGCTTCAGGGGAAAAGGCTGGGAGCAACATGGATTCCTGGAGGAACGGCCCATGGGATACGGCCGAGAACAAGGCGACAAGATCCGAGAGCTGGGGCGCGGAGACACCACGAGCAGTAGTTGGAGGAGGTTCTTTTTGCCCTACTCCCCCCACTCAGCTCAAGCCTCACTGGGGTGGGGTGGATGTGCTTACTTCATAGGCCTAAAGGGGGCTCCTTTTGTTTTTTACCGGGGCAATACGACTGGAACCACCTGCCCAAATTTCTCTGTAACATGTTTATTAAAAACACTAAGAACTTGTTTGGTTCGGGAGCCAGCAGGACCACAGCATGCCAACACCCGACTTTCTATTCATATTTGGAGCAGGGTGTAAGCAAGTCTATCTCAACCTGGCACCCTCCAGATGCTTTTTTTTTTTTTTTTTAGACCTCAGCTCCCATCAGCCCCTGCCAGCATGGTCTATGGTCAGGGATCTGGGAGTTGTAGTCCCAACACATCGGGAGGGCACCAGGCACTAAGACCTGTGCAAGCAGTAAGGCCAGCTTCTCCCCAAGCTTTGCTCAGTATGGCAACTTGATCTTGTGGTTTCTAAATTCTGGTTCCCAGCAGCCTGCAGGAATTTGTAGAAATGACAGAATGATATGCAGGAGGAGGTAGCCAAACACAGTTCCCTCCCTCCTCCTGTCTTCCTTCTCGTATGCTGCTGGGAATTCAAAGAACCTGAAATTTATCATCCAGAGAGGACCTGGTGGGGACCTCCTGCTAGTTAATCAAGCTCATCAAAATTATATTTAATGGTTGACCACCTCTTTTCGCAAGTCCCAATTCACAGACTGCAACATCTTGTCCCAGGCTTCTCATCTGAGCTTTGCATGCAGGTCTTAACTTGCATTCGCTGCACTTGGGATGTATTTGTCTATATAGATCTAGATCTATGGCCCTTACGGTGCTGGGGAGATAATCTCATTAAGCAGAGTGGTCAACTATAGGGAGAGGCTTTAGTGCTCTTTGAAAACCCCCCCCCCCCGCGCGTAATTATTTGAAGCAGAATGTATGGAGATAATAACGTGTTCAAGTCACAGAACTTGGCTTTTCATGGGCAGGCGGCCACACAAAAAGTCCTGTTCACGATATATAACAAGACAAACATGGAATCAACAAGAGGGTACTGTAACACAGAAGACCGAAATTACAGTAATACAAGCATCAGACAAAACCAAGGCTGCTTTGTAAGTCATAGCCCCGCTCTGCTCAGCACTGAGAAGATCTCATCTGGGGGACTGTGTTTGGTTATCAGAATCAGGAAAGATACTGAAAAATAGGGAGTGGGGAAGCTCAGAGGAAAGCTGCATAGATAAAAGGAGATAATCTAGAACAGTGCTCTCCAACCTTGGGTCCCCAGATGTTTTTGGCCTACAACTCCCAGCATGCCTCAGCCAGTGTAGCATGCTGGGAGTTGTAGGCCAAAAACATCTGAGGACCCAAGGTTGGAGAACACTGATCTAGAAGGCAAGTCATATAAAGAAAGCATGGCGGAGCCAAGTGGGTTTAGACCAGAGGAAGCAAGATTTTTTTTTTAAAAAAAAAAACCCAGAATATGTTGACAGCCTTGACTGTCACTTAAATGGAAGAAGAGAAAGGACAAATCTTCATTGGCTCCACAGAACAGCGGAAGAGAAACCATGAATCTAAATTTAACAAAAACAGACTTAGGCTAAACATTAGGAAAAGAGCGATTTAGCAACAGAGCAAACATATAAATAAATGCAGATGATCAGCAGAAACATGCAGCAGCAGCTTCTTGAAACAGCTCTCGAAAGGGTTGCCTTGCGGCCCATCCAGCGCTGGGTTTTGTCATTCTACACATACCCGCCTCTTGCCGTGCTGACGCTGGGCAAAACAGGAAGGACCCCGCCATAAGATCACCTACAATGCAAACTTGAACCAGCTTTACCGGAGAGGAAACCTGGGAATTATAGTTTGGTGAATACTCTGGGCCAGACTAAATGCTATGCCAAGAGAACCATGGCTGGATTCCCCCAGAGCCTTTTTCCTTTGCAAAAAGCAGCCAGCCATGCTGGGCAGGAGGAATGGGGGTACAGGAATACCTTGGATTGCAAGTAACTTGGTTTGAGAGCGTTTTGCAAGACAAGCAAATTTTTAAATATTTTTTAAAAAAATTTGACTTGATATACAAGTGACGTCTTGCAATACAAGTACTGTAGTACGGTTTAAATTAAAAATCTCTGTACAAATTTTTTTGGGGGGGGGATTTCATTTTGATATAAGAGTGTTTTGGATTACAAGCACGTTTCCGGAACGAATTATGCTCTCAATCCAAGGCATGACTGTATTTGATTTGAACTGGGACTGTGGTATGACGGGAGGTTTTTTTTATTTTTTTAACCCTTTCCTAATGCAAATCCTGCCCCCTCTCTACCTGGAGCTGCTGCTGGTCAAGAGGGGGGGGGGAAGCAGATGGGCACTAAGGAAGCCATCGCTAAAGGAACTCCACCCCCTGCTAATCTGAGCACTGCAGCCCCAACCCACTTCTTGTGCCTTCTTGCTACTCTCAAATGGCTATTTCTAATTTGTAAAATATGCCATGGGAGATCCTGATGGCAGGTCTCCCCTGTCTCACCTAGGCACAGTAATACCTTGGATTGCAAGTAACTTGATCCGAGAGTATTTTGCAAGACAAGCAAATTTTTAAAATAAAATTTGACTTGATAAAACAAGCAAAATCTTGCAATACATGTAGTGCAGGGATGTAACCGCTCGCCTCGAGCGGGCCGAAATCGGCCCCGCTCACGCCCGCCAGAGACTCGCTTTGATAAAAGAGTGTTTTGGATTACAAGCACGTTTCCGGAACGAATTATGCTTGCAATCCAAGGCGTTACTGTACATCTGTAAGAGGACGGACAGAACAGCCTCACCTCAGCCTGGTGGCAAGCAGCTCCAGTCTATGGGCAACCTTCCTACTGAAGGAAGGAGCCTTCCTGTGCTCCTGACCAGGCCCTAAAGGAGACAGCCAAGGTCTTCCATGGGCCTTTCCCACTGAACCCTCCACTCTAGGGAGCATCAGACACCAGCCACACACACTGTGCAGCCAGCCACCTCTGACACTTGTGCGAACCAGCAGGGCTCAGCAAGGCCCTGACCGTGAAAACAGCACTGCTGCTGACCCCCCCCCCCCCCAAAAAAAAATATGGCCATCCCAACATGCCCTCAGCCAGCTACAAGACTAGAGGTTATCTGTAGAAGGGCTTCTGTGCCAAATAAAAACAATACTACAAGTGAGAAGGATCTTGGAATTGTGGTAGATCACAAACTGAATATGAGCCAGCAATGCGACGTGGCTGCAAAGAAGGCAAATGCAATTTTGGGCTGTATTAATAGAAGTATCGCTTCCAAATCGCGGGAAGTGATAATTCCCCTTTACTCGGCACTGGTTAGGCCTCATCTTGAGTACTGCGTCCAGTTCTGGGCACCTCACTTTAAGAAGGACATAGACAAACTGGAGAGGGTTCAGAGGAGGGCAACAAGGATGATCAAGGGACTGGAAACAAGGCCCTATGAGGAGAGACTGAAAGAACTGGGCATGTTTAGCCTTCAGAAGAGGAGACTGAGGGGAGATATGATCGCACTCTTCCAGTATTTGAAGGGATGTCACACAGAGGAGGGCAAAGATCTCTTCTCGTTCATCCCAGTTTGCAGGACACGGAATAATGGGCTCAAGTTACAGGAACCTAGATTCCACCTAAACATCAGGAAAAATTTCCTGACTGTCAGAGCAATAAGACAATGGAATCAACTACCTAGGGAGGTCGTGGGCTCTCCCAGTCTGGAGGCATTCAAGGTGCGGCTGGACAGACATCTGTCAGAGATGCTTTGACCTGGATTCCTGCATTGAGCAGGGGGTTGGACTCGATGGCCTTGTAGGCCCCTTCCAACTCTACTTTTCTATGATTCTATGATTCTATGAAAACAAGGAATGGGCCTTCTGTGAAGCCGTATCCAGAGCGAACCCGTGAGGCAGCCTCTTTGCTCTGATCTGTGCCACAGCTTTTGATGAAGAGCTATGCCTTATTCAGGGCTTTCTTCCCCAAATAAAGGATCAGTTTTGGATTAACAGTGTGCAATGTCCTTAGTCTGTGCACAGCCTCCAAAGGGGTTTTTCAGTGGCATGCCTGTTCTTCCCAAGTCTTGAGATGTCCAGCTTTCACGAAAGAAATCATGATCAGGACAGGGCTGCATAATCTCCCAGGAATACTGACTGGGACTCACACAAAAGATGATCTCAGGTGAATGGTGTACAAAGATTATTGACTGCAAGGATAAAATGAACACATTGCATTTTGTCATATAAAATGGGACCACATAAATAGGAGTCAGTATTCTAGATCAGGGCTCTCCAACCTTGGGTCCCCAGATGTTGCTGGCGTGGCGCCCACTCTTTTAGGCGCCAGGTGAAAACCTTTTTATTTGCCCAATATTTTAATGGCTGATTTTTTATTCATTTTTATTATTCTACTGTACATCCGGACTGATTCTTTTTGGCTGCTTGGTTTTATTGTGAGTTTATATTGCTCCGCATTTTGTTTTATGTTCTTTTGTTTTTAAGATGACTTTTTTTTTAAATCTTGTTTCTCTTTGTAAACCGCCCAGGGAGCCTTTTGGCTGATGGGCGGTGAACAAATATACTAAATAAATGAAATAAAAATAAAATACAGCTCCCAGCATACCCAGCCAGCATGGCTAATGGCAAGGGATTCTGGGAGCTATAGTCCAGCAACATCTGGGGACCCAAGGTTGGGAGTCCTGTTCTAGATGTCTTTCAACATTCATGAGTTCAAAGACCACCTTTCAAGATTTTTCAAAGGCTGACTTGCATTCCCCCTCCCCCCATATTTCAGGGCTCTGGGTGAAGAGACGTAATATAATAACAGTTCTTCAGCTGCTGTAAGCCAGGCTTCTCCGCTGAAATGGCAGATGTGTGTGCCGGCCAACTGAACGCTGGCTCCAATCCCCCGCCTTGTCCACGTTTCTGGTGGGCTGTCCGCTTCTTTGTGAACATTCTTGAGATGACCCATCCATTTCTCACCTTATTAAAACATTTCTTAAAGTGCAAAGCAGCCCTGGGGATTTGTGTGTGTGTGTGTGGTGTCGAGATCATGGGGCCAGTCAGCACCGTGCACAGACGGCTGCCGGAACAGGCTTTTCCAGAGCTTGGTTCTGGAGACAAATAAATACATTTGGATTTATTGCAGTGAGAGCGCTTCCAGGGCAGCCCCACTGCTCTGAAAATGTTTCCACCTTTTGTGCACCGACACGTCCATCATCAGCTGCATCTAGGCCACCTCTCGTGCGAGGGAACGATGCGTGGATCGCATTCATAGTTACCATGAAGCTGACACGTGTAACCCGGCACTCTCCGGTCGATGGCTTTGGTGTGAAATGGGTTCGCTCACCGTCCCTGGTCCGTAGCTGTTGGTGCAACTTTTAAATCACACCATAATTCTGACCTTTGGGGCCAACGACTGTGTAGGCAGTGTTCTCCAACCGTGGGTCCCCAGGTGTTTTTGGCCTACAATTCCCAGCATGCCCCAGCCAGCTACGCTGGCTGGGGCATGCTGGGAGTTGTAGGCCAAAAAACACCTGGAGACCCACAGTTGGAGAACACTGGTGAAAGGCATTGGGGTGGGGTAAGATCTATGGATTCTCCGTTATTGACGTTATGCAGCTAGAGTGGCCAACTTCTAGCCTCTTGGGCTCTTTTCCACCCCAGCATCTGCAGAACCACGAAAATGGCTGCAACGGCAGTGGTGCGTACAAGAAGCTGGACAGCCATCTGTCGGGGATGCTTTGACCTGGATTCCTGCATTGAGCGGGGGGTTGGACTCGATGGCCTTGTGGGCCCCTTCCAACTCTACTTTTCTGTGATTCTATGATTTTCTAAGCCCCCCAGTGCTCTCTGGTGATCAGGGCTGTCTGTGTGCAACTTCTTAGAACTACCTCAAGAGGCCCTCCTGTGGTTCCCGCCACCTTCAGCGGTGAGGCGGCTGGCAATCTGGGCTAGCGCCCGCCTGCCTGATATTTCCCAAAGTTTGAAATGTGCTCCCCAAGTGGGGGGACTCAGCCGGCACCGACTCTGATGTGTGTGCGTTCCAGTCTAGCTGAAGGCTTTTTCATTTGTTTGGGCCTTCTTATTTGCTCAGGCCTTTTTAAAGTTCTTTTCGTTGGACGAATTATCGCTTTATCTGGGTGTAAGTTTTCCCTGCTGCTGCTGTTCTTATATGAATGTGTGTTTGGATTTTTATTGCTTATTCAAAACTTTGGTAGCCATTTTGAGACGCATTTACCTGAAGTAGTGGGATACAACTCCCACAAATAAATAAATGAAGCACAATTAGGTCCCTTCCCCTGGCACAGGAGGGCTCGAAGTGGAACTCCTGCCACACAGATCTCGCAGCCTTCACTGCTTCTGCCCTCACCGCCACCAGCGCGGAGGAGTGACATGGAAAAGGCCAAGAGGCCTGTGGCAGAGGACGTCACAGGCCAGTGTGGCTTATACGGGCCGGCCGAACGCAGGATGCTCCCTCATAGCCCATGACACGCCCTTCCTCTTCTTAGGACTCCATGAAGCGGGGGCGAGGGGTTGGCTTAGGCTTCAGCTTCCCCTGGGTGTGACACGATCCTCCCAACTTCTTGCCCTCCCTTGGCTCAGGGGATGTAGAATTTGTCAGGGCATGTCCCCCTTGGGTGAGGGGAAAGCAGAAGGTCCCTTGGCAGTGTGGCGTAGTGGTGAGAGTGCTGGACTGGGACTCGGGAGATCCGGGTTCTAGTCCCCGCTCGGCCATGAAACTCACTGGGTGACTCTGGGCCAGTCACCGACTCTCAGCCTAACCTACCTCACAGGGTTGTTGTGAGGATAAAGTGGAGAGGAGGAGGATTATGGAAGCCGCCTTGGGTTCCTTGCAGGAAAAAAGGCGGGGTATAAATATAATAAATAAATAAATAAATAAATAGGCAGACCGGGGAAATGGCAAAGTCAGCCCACACCAGACCAAAGAAGCTGTTCAGCTGGCAGCCACCGTGTCACATGTGCCAGGTCTCAACGCGGCCACTGCCGCGTGCTCATTTCCACAAGAAAGGGGGATTTCACTGCCCCCCACCGCCCCCGGTGAGCTCCTGCCCTGTTCTCCCACGGGCTGCCAGCCAGGAGTTCACAGCCGAGGATGAGAGCGCCGAAGGGTGGAAGCGACAGGAGCCAGTGCAGGGCCAGGCAGCTGCAGAGGTCTGCCCTGCCGCCTCCACCACTGGCCGATACTTGCCTGGCAGGTTGTTGATGTAGCCGCCGTCCATCAGTAAATTGCCGTCCTTGGGGTCGCAGAGTGGCGGTAGGTACCCGGAAAGGGTCATGCTAGCTCGCACATACCGCCACAGCGAGCCTAACCGTGTGGGAACAAATGCAGTCAGAAGAGCAGAGAGAAACCCAGAGCAGCAACGAGCCCTTCAGAGAGGGATGGAGAGGGGTGCAGCGCAGCCCCGGGCCACTTGCTCAGGCCGGAGGATTCTGCAGGGCACTTTGGCGCAGCCACGCGACGGGCAGCCGTTGGGTCTCCCGGGCCCCAAACCCGCCACCCGGCCCACGCAAAACTTCCACATCCGCTGGACGGCGGTCTGCACGTGCCCCGCGGCGCACCAGCTTCCCCTGCCGTGCAGAATCGCCAGCCTGAGCCAAGCGTGCCCGGCCCTAGCAAAAGGAGGGACGAGAGCGGTTCGGGGGGAGGAAGCCCGGTCTCCGTCCCCTCGAGCCACGCGCGCCCCCCCCCCCCAATGTCCACCAGCCAAGGGAGCGAGGCGAACGCGATGCTGACCTGGGACATTGTTAACATAGCAGCCATCCACAAGCAAGTGACTGTCCTTGGGGTCGCAGATAGGAGGCAAATAGGGGGTGTAAGATGCACTGGCCCGGATGTAGCGCCACAGGCTGCCTGCCGGATGAAGATGGGAGATTCAATCAAGGGGAGGGGGGAGGGGGGAGAGAGAGGAGAGGCGCACGAGGACAGGAAGTGACATCATGACAGAAGCTTCAGAAGTGCAGAGCGCACGTGGGGGAGAGGGGGGTGCTGGGAAGGCTTCCTTCAGCGGAGGGGGGGGGTCCACCAGGGCGTACGTCTGCCCACGCGTGTCGTTCGGCCACGAGGCAGCCAGGCCCGCTTCTGAGGCTGCAGCATGGCCCCCGCACCGAACACTGAATCCCGCTTCCTGGAGAAACGCACCTTGAACTCACGCTGCCTTGGCTTCCCCCCCCTGCTCCACCCCCGCTTCCGGTGGCAGCATCCCGTCCCAGCCTTTCCTGCCCTTCAAGGCAGCGGCAGCGGCCCTAGAGTCGGCCGGCTGCCAAACACTGCGAGGGTCTCAGTGAGGGCCGAGGGTTGCCACAGCAGGCGCCGCCACCTTCGCAGCCGGGCGAAATGCTCTCTTGTCCTCTCCGCGACACCGCCTGGCAACTCAGCACAGCTGAGGCCGCGCTTGGCAAATGGTGTGTCCTCCCCCAGGCCTCAAATCAGGGGAGGCCAGTTTACGGAAAGGAAGAGAGTCCTGTTCTCGCATGTGGGTGGGACCAAGCATCTCACACGCCAGCAGCATGGGGGTGTGTGTGTGTTTAATGTCTTCAGTGGGGCCCTCTGTGAGCCCTGTGTCCAAGAGAGCGAGAGGGTAGAGCAGTGTTCTCCAACCTTGGGGTCCCCAGATGTTTTTGGCCTACAACTCCCAGCATGCCCCAGCCGGCTACGCCGGCTGGGGCATGCTGGGAGTTGTAGGCCAAAAACATCTGGGGACCCCAAGGTTGGAGAACACTGGGGCAGAGTAAGGAGGCTGGGTTTGAGGTCCAGCCCCCGCCTGTAGCTACCTGGATTGTAAGGAGTAGCAGGCAAAAGCAACTGGGAACTTCTGCTGTGCACCCTCACTGAAAGCCATGGGAACTGAACGAGAGCGAGCGAGCGAGCGAGCGAAGCCGTTCATTTCAATGGGGCTGCTGCGGGAGAAGCTCCCGGTGGACTCTGCTTGCAGAGAGGGACGAAGTAGGCATGGTGTCCAAGTGCCTGGAGTGGGTCAGTGGCTGGCTGGTTGGGAAGGAACATGCTGAAGCTGAACCCCGACAAGACCGAGGTACTTCTGGTGGGGGGACAAGGGGAGGTTAGGGGATGCTGACCTGGTGCTGAATGGGGAACATCTACCCCTGAAGGACCAGGTCCGCAGCTTGGGGGTCATTCTAGACTCCCAGCTGTCCATGGAGGCTCAGGTGGCAGCTGTGAGCCGGGCGGCGCTGTATCAACTCCATCTGAGACGGCAGCTGCGCCCCTACCTTCCTAATCATCTGCTCCCTTCAGTGTTTCATGCCTTGGTCTCCTCTCGCCTAGACTACTGTAATGCGCTCTACGTGGGGTTACCCTTGAAGACGGTTCGGAAGCTACAGCTGGTACAGAACGCGGCGGCTCGCCTGGTTAAAGGCAGCCGCCGGCGGGATCACATCACGCCAGTGCTGAAGGATTTGCACTGGCTACCAGTTGCTTGCCGAGCCGAATTCAAGGTGTTGGTTTTGACCTTTAAAACCCTATACGGCTCCGGTCCAGTCTATCTCAAGGAGCGTCTCCAGCAGCACCAAGTGGGCCGCTCAACAAGATCTGCCACGGATGGCCTTCTCCTTGTCCCTTCAGCCAGAGCGGCTAGACTGGTGGGGACGAGGAAGAGGGCCTTTTCTGTGGCGGCCCCCATATTGTGGAACTCTCTCCCTAGTGACCTCCGCCATGCCCCCTCTCTGATGAGCTTCCGCCGCTTACTAAAAACTTGGCTGTTCAGGCGGGAATATGGGGTGGGCTACGATTTTAAAATGTTATACTGTTTTAAATGTATTTTATTCTGTTTTTATCTTATGTACATCGCCCAGAGTGGCCGGTTGCCGGCCAGATGGGCGATAAATAAATGTGGGGGAAAAAACACCCACGGCCACCACGGCAAACCAAAGGCTGCAGAAAATGGCCTCTCTCTCCTTGTTCCGACACGCTGGCCTCCCTGGGCCAGAACGGCACAGCTGCCCCCCCGCCCCCAGCTTCCAGGGAAGGGGAGCAGAAACATGTTGCCACTGGAGCAGCACTTTGGGCAAACCGCTGGCGCCTCAAAAGCCCCACAGGCTGGCATTCAGAGCAGGGCATAGTATGCCGCCCCGCCCCTCACACTTCTCCACGGCCTCTCACTTGCAGGTAATCAGAGAATCCGAAGAGAAGCCGCCTCCTTCTACACCTGAAAGGCTTGGCTCCCTTGGTACGAAGGACCACGCACACACACACATATACACACACAGCCTGCCTACCTGGGGATGGGGTGAGGTGGGGGGGAAGGTGTTAGCTGTGTTAGGAAGGACAGGAAAGTGGGCAGAGAATGAAGAAAGCCAGGCAGTTACAGCCTCCTCCCCTGCCCTGCAGGTGGGCATGGCTGCCGCCTGCCGACAATGTCCCAGGTGAGTTCTGATGCTTGCAACCAGCCAGCGGGGCAGGGCGAGGGGGGCACAAACCTCGAGCCCGCCCACCGCCCTTCTCTGCCCCGGACACAATCCATCCCCCTCCGAAGCTGATTTCAAATCCCATTCATTCATCAGATTTCTCTAGCGAAGACTCTGCGACTGCCCGCCCCCCCGCCCCCCGCACAGAGCCTGTGGGGATTGACTGGCAACAACACCCACAATCCCCACCCCCCACCCCAGGGAAGGCAGGCCTGGGAAACCCAGCTCTGCAATGCGTGGGAATAAACAAAGAAAGGGTGCAATCCTAGGCGTGTTGAGGCAGAAGAACATGTAATGCTGGGAGCTGTAGGCCCTTCTCTGTCTCGACATGCATAGGATTGCGCCTTAAGTGGGGGACAGTTAGTGGGTTTAGTGAACAGCAGAAATGTTACCAAGGAGAAGCAGACCCAAAGCTGGCTGGGGATACTGATGAGGAGAGTGGGCAAACAATCCAGAGGTTCCCTGGATTGCACCGCGCTCTCTTCACTCCGCCAACTTGGGCTATGGAGGCAAAAGGAACGGAAGCCACTGAATGGCCGGGGCTCTGCACCCTGCGGAGATATTTGCGCAGCGGGGGGGGGGGATCCCCTTGGATCGTTCTGCTCCTCTCTAGTTGCTGCTGGAGAAAGGTGAGATGTGAATGCTCCGCTGAGCCTTATGCGGAAATGAACATCAAAAAAGGGCTGGCCGTGTTGAGGGCCCAAGTCAGATTTGGGCGGCGGCCTAAACCTTCCCAGCCCCCTCCTGGCCTGCCGTTCGACGGGCTTAACGCAGAACTCTGGCCCCTCTCCGCTGAGCTGTGCTTCTAGGTGACAGAAGAACCTGGGACCGTGGACTACAGACAAATGTGATGCCACGAAGGCCTAGCTAGGATCTTGGGAGAGGTCCAATGTCTCTTTAAAGCAGTGATCTCCAAGCTTGGGTCCCCAGATGTTTTTGGCCTACAACTCCCAGCATGCCCCAGCCAGCTACGCTGGCTGGGGCATGCTGGGAGTTGTAGGCCAAAAACATCTGGGGACCCAAGGTTGGAGAACACTGCTTTAAAGGAAACGATGCCTGGGCTGTGAGTGGGGCAACAGCTGTTGTCGAAGGTAAGGCACCTACCAGTGAGCTCTCTGTGTGTGTGTGAGAATGTGCAGGGTCAAAAGAGATACCTGCTCTTATGCGCCTGAGCAATGTGCCTGTGACGTGCAGCAACAGACCCACACACCCACACCCACACCCACCCACACATCAGTGCCCTCCAGCCTGAAGGCCTGGGATTTTGTGGGGGAAATCTAAGGCTACGTTTAAATGACTGAGCTCACTAAAGGGATCGGGTGGGCCATCTTTCCCCCACCCCCACCCACCCCTTGCTACATGGCTTGGTTCCCTTGCCGTGGGCAACAAGGACAGAAGTGTCCCGGAGGGAGAAGCGAACGCCTGCCTTCTCCCAGGCCTCTGTCTTGTGCTAAGGACCGAGTGTGACAGCCCCCAAATGGGAGGGAGCCATCTGGATGTGTGTCCTTCCCTCCGGACTGCCTGATGTTCCAGCCCTTGATTTTGGTTCTACAACACAGCAGTGCAAGAGGTCCATTTTTGAGCAGGAAGCCAGGATGCTTCTGGAGGCCAGCTGCTTCCTTCTTAGACTCATGATCTCCAACAAGGGCCTCTCTGTTCACCACTCCCCAGTCCACGGGTCCCATCTCCACGATGCCTGGACATCGTGGGCCACTCCTAAACGTCAGGGGCACGAGGGGAGGTCTGTGTTGCTGAACCCCAGGCTCACTCATGCATGCCCTCTGTGCTGGAGGAAATGCGCACTTACCATCCTTGTGGACTCGCATGGCAGAGGCGGTGATGTCTGTTGTCACATTGAAGTACGGGAGCCACAGATCCTGCAGTGGACAGAGTGGAACAGAACGGAGGTCACGCACAGGACTCTGCCTGCGAGAGGAGGGGAAAGCCGCAAAGTGGGAGGCATCTCTACTCTACACACCTGCACTCACATTCACACAAACGAACCCAAATTCTGTAGCAATAGAAGTCAAATTCTGCAGCCGGCATAATGTATGCATGTTTGCCATATTTACTTAATTTGCAGAATGTGTTCTGTTTCTGCTTGCCATTGGAAAGGCATGGAGCCACGAAGAACACTTAAGATCTAACCCAGGTACAGAAATTCGCAAGATTAAACAACCCACAGTTTATTAACCGTGGGTTGTTTGGGAGCACCCGCGAGCAAGCAAGTGTGCTAGCTCCCGACTGCTCACCCACTTCTGGTGTGCTAAACAAACACCCCAGGGATGTCCCGTCCCTGGCTTGCTCTCTGTAGCGTACAAACCCAGAATTCTGGGTTGTTGATGGAGAAACAACCCAGAGTTAGAATCCATGGTTTGTTCTTGGGTTATAAATCTGTCTGGTTACTCCCTCAACAACCCAGAGTTCTGAGTTCACACGTCACACTCACATGGTAAGAGAAAACAACAGCCAGAAGTCTAGAGCAGGGCTCTCCAACCTTGGGTCCCCAGATGTTGCTGGCCTACAGCTCCCAGCATACCCAGCCAGCATGGCTAATGGCAAGGGATTCTGGGAGCTGTAGTCCAGCAACATCTGGGGGACCCAAGGTTGGAGAGCCTTGGTCTAGAGCAGTGTTCTCCAACCTTGGGTCCCCAGATGTTTTTGGCCTACAACTCCCAGCTACGCTGGCTGGGGCATGCTGGGAGTTGTAGGCCAAAAACATCTGGGGACCCAAGGTTGGAGAACACTGCTCTAGAGAATGATGGATTCTGAACCACCAGATCTCGAATTCTGCACTTGTGTGCTGCAGTCCAGGCAGACATCAGACATAACGGGCCCCTGTGCCAAAAAGCTTTAGCTGTGGGGACATAGAGCACAACTTCAGGGGGAGGCAAGAAATCCCTCTGCTTCACAGCGGTGCTGATAAAAACATACCTCAATCTGCTTGTCCTGGAACACCTTGTGAATGCTGGTGTTGAAAGCAGAACCGGAGAACATGGAGGTGATGGGGTAGGTGAGGTCCAGCACTGTTGCAAACACTGAATTCATGCTCTGCGGAAGGGACAGATGAGCATGTTAGGACAGGGGCATTAGACAGGAAGAGGCCAAAGATCAAAAGCTTGGCCAAAAAGGCAGTGATTCAGATCCAGGAAGTCTGCAAGGATGGACTTCTTCTTCTATCCTGAGCTCTATTTTGAAATCAGGGAAGCAGTTCTGACTGCTTGGGCTTACAGCAGGGGTGGGCAACTTGTAAGGCAAAATATCTGGAGGGGCACAACTCCCATCAGCCTTTAGCCAGCATAGCTCATGGTGAGGGATGATGGGAGTTGTAAGCCAAATCATCTGGAGGGCCACAAGTTGCCCACCCCTGGTTTACGAGTAGCCTAAATGAACACAATGTTGGCCAGAAAGAGAGATGAATGATTCCAAGGGAAGAGCCTAAAATGGAAGATGGGCAAGGGAGTATCGATTGTGATGCGTCTAATCTGCACAGAAGTTAAAACAAGCAGCTGAAATCACGTTTGCTCATTAGCAAATCAATTTTCGATTGTTTAGCAAATAATAATCAGCAAAAGGGTCGTTTATCCATGTTCGCTCAGGTGCAAAAAGGCCTGCTTAAGGAGGCGAAGTCAGTATTTGGCTATCCGCTGGGGACTGTGTGGTCTGTTCTTGCTACATTTTCACTTCTATTATTGACTGTTAATTTATTCATTCCTATTGCTTTTCATAGTGTTGCCAAAATCCATTTAATTCATTCATCCTCAATTCAACAGGTATTTCCAATACATCTTGTATATATTCATACTAATTTTTAAGGAAATGAAATGTTATTGGATACACAGATAAAGCTCCAGCGAGAAGAGACTCCACGAAGTTTACATCCCAGGCTCTAAATCTGTTCTTCCAGCAATCAATCAAGGCAGGTAGTTATCACCCCCTCTTCACTGCCTTCCACCCACCTGAGATTCTTCAGTCGAGGCCAGGGGGGCCAAGGCAGAAACTCGTGTGCCCAACCCTATACGGCTTTAAAACCCTATATGGCTCTGGTCCAGTTTATCTCAAGGAGCGTCTCCAGCAACACCAAGTGGGCCGCTCAACAAGATCTGCCACGGATGGCCTTCTCCTTGTCCCTTCAGCCAGAGCAGCTAGACTGATGGGGACGAAGAAGAGGGCCTTTTCTGTGGCGGCCCCCCGTACTGTGGAACTCTCTCCCGAGTGACCTCCGCCATGCCCCCTCTCTGATGAGCTTCCGTCGCTCATTAAAAACCTGGTTGTTCAGGCGGGAATATGGGGTGGGTTAAGATTTTAAAATTTTTATATTGTTTTAATGTATTTTATTGTATTTATGTATTTTATTGTGTGTGCATCGCCCAGGGTGGCCGGTTGCCGGCCAGATGGGCGATAAATAAATATAAATAAATAAATAAATAAATAAATAAAATAAAAACACACAGTTCTCTAGGCTGAAATTGCTACCAAGTACATTGGAGTCTCCTCGCCGAGCTGCCAAAGGCTTGGCCTCCTGCACTTGGACAGGCTGGCAGTGCAATCCTAGACATGTCTCCTCAGAAGCAAGCCCCGCTGAGCTCGTGCGGCCACGCAAGTGCTTCTTAGGACTGCAGCCTTGCCTATCTGCCCCCCCCTTGCTTGCTCTAAGCCCCCCGCTCTGCCCACTGGCTTCAGTACTTGCTCACTTTGGCCCACTCCCTGGCTCGCTGCTTTGTGCGCACGGCGCTCCTCTCCTCGGCATAGAGGGCGCCAATGAAGGAGCCAATGGAGGTACCACCAATCAGGTCGATAGGGAGCCCAGCTTCCTCCATGGCCTTGATCACCCCGATGTGAGAGCAGCCCCTGCAGGGAAAGAAGAACCACACCTGCAGCAGATCCGTCGCCGAAATGCATAGACCAGGGCTCTCCAACCTTGGGTCCCCAGATGTTGCTGGACTACAGCTCCCAGAATCCCTTGCCATTAGCCATGCTGGCTGGGTATGCTGGGAGCTGTAGGCTTGGAGGGTTGGAGAGCCCTGGCATAGACCAAACGCAGCATGCGGTCCCCACACCCGAACCCCTGGCTCTCCAAGAACAGCTGGGAGCTCTCCTTGCTCCTCTCTAGGCCAAGAAAAGTGGGTTGGGTCTTCCATTCTTCTGGGGTCAGGGAGTGGCCAACTGTGGCTTAAACCCTAGTGGTGCTAGTCAACGACGCACACTTCCATGATGAGGAAGGCAGGGCTCCTAGCTTCTGTCACTTCAGGTGGGGAAGAAGAGTGGGGCCCAGGGGATTAGCACATGGTGGGGAAGGAGCCAGACCCATCCTCTTGGCCTATGGCTGGATGGGATGGCTGCCCAGTTCTTGCCCAGAGTCCAGAAAGCTGCATACAGGCCCAACTGCCGCCCTGCAAACATTCCCCGGGTTCTTTGGAGGGAGTTTACCTGGCCCCGCCACCGCCCAGAACCAGAGCAATGGTGTTGCCTGTAAGAACTCGTGCCAGGCGGGAGAAGTCGCTATGGCGGTCGGCATTCTTCTCAAAGACCTTCTCGTACATCTCTCTCTGTGGCAGGGGGGAAAAGAGAGAGAGAGAGAGAGAGAGAGAGAGGGAACAAGGCTACCTCTGCCAGCCTTAAAGAAGTGGCACCCTGAGTGGAGGTGGGGTACAAATTTGTCTGCTCCAATGTACTAGTGACTACTAGTGGGGCCCATCTAAGCTGCTGAACCTGACAAAATTTGGCCTGTGCTCCTTCAGTCATTCTCAGGCTGGTGGGGACTAGGAAGAGGGCCTTTTCTGTGGCAGCCCCCACGTTATGGAACTCTCTCCCCGGTGACCTCCGCCATGCCCCCTGCTTGATGAGCTTCCACCGTGCATTGAAAACATAGTTTTTCAGGCGGGAATATGGGGGTGGGTTAGGATTTTAAGGCTGTAAATTTTATATTTTGTTTTACTGTATTATATATATATATATATATATATATATATATATATATATTGTACATCGCCCAGAGTGGCTGGGTCACCGGCCAGATGGGTGATTCAGAAAATAACGAACAAACAAACAAACAAACAAATAAACAAACAACAAAAGCAGGGTGTGGGGAGGGGAACACTGTGTCAGGGTGAGAGGACTACAGGGACGGCGCTCCAGTAAGACGGGAAACCTGACGACTGCGGTCTGGGAAGGCAGCTCAAGCAGAACAACCTGTGCAGGGTCTCAGGGCTGGGTAGCATCCTCAGAAGAACGGGCAATCGGGCGTTGCCAGGTACAGGAGTGCGGTGGGACCAAAGCACAGGGACAAAGGTGGGAGCCGCAAGCACAGATGGAGAGGTAAACGTGACAAAGCAAAGCAGGGTCAGTTGGTACCAGCTTGTTGGGACTGCGCCGGGAAAAGACCCTACGCCGACACTTGATGTGTAGATGTCCTGAGCACCAGCTGCGCATGTTGAGCCACTCTACGGTGCGGGCAGGACCGGGGCCGTCCTCACGGTGCAGAAGGATGAGTTGCTTCAGGGCGCGCACTGCGGTGTTCTCCAGCATCTGCTCTAGCTGGGCAAAGCACAGGGGGGTGGGGTCAAGTCCACTGTCTTTACTCCCGTTGCAGCACATCACGCAGGGCTTCAGCTAATTGCTCCCTTCATCCTCTCTCGTGGTCCTCATAGATTTCATAGAGTTGGAAGGAGCCTACAAGGCTATCGAGTCCAACCCCCTGCTCAATGCAGGAAACTAGAGGAGGGGTCTCCCAGCCAAGTAATAACCAGGCCTGACCCTGCTTAGCTTTCCACACTCAGGCAAGCTGAGCCAGCGTGAGCAATGAGCAAGTCGTACCATGCCCAAGAGAGAAGGCGGAAAACTATGACCATTGCAGTGCTTGTTGTTATTGGACGGTACAAGGGCAAGGAAGGGCGGTGTCCTGCCCTGGCCTCCCACAGACAAGGCAATAATCTCAGCGAATAGTCTTTTATTGCCGCAATTCTCCCAAGGAGGGAATCCGCTCTTTCAGAGCGCAATAATGTCAAACAATGCAGAAAGCCAGCACGTCCCGGGCTTACAAATTCAGCTCACCAAAACATAAACCATGCAAGGACTCCCAAGTAGGCGGGAAGCTGTTCAGGATGCTGGTGCGTTGTCTCCTACGAAGGACATGGGGAGCTACCGGGGTTTATATACAGGGAGCGGGTACTACTAGGAATCGCTGTCTGGGATTGGGGGTCCTGCCAGGGAAACCGGCCCCTCAGCCGATGACTCCGCCTGACCGGGCGTTTCTGCCCTGCCCTCTTCTGCTGGCGCCGGACCAAAGGGCCCATCCCGGAAACACCCTCTCTCCCGCAGAGCCCTCCTCCCGCTGCCCGGTTGCCAGGGACAATGTCCCCGACTGATAAGGAGAAGCTCCCTCCAAGGCCGAGGCCTTCCAGCTGAGGGGAGTTGCCCGCCTCAGCCTCCAGCACCTTCCCCAGCTCACAGGGCAGCGGGAGGCCTGGCAGAACTGAACCGCCACGTCTCGGATTCCCCACTGCTGGGCCCGACGGACTCCACCACCTCTTCCCCCGAGTCAGAATCGGTGCCTGACCTTGAAGCTCCCTCCGTGCCAGGGCAAGGTCCCACAGGGAGCAAGTTTGCAAGAAACCAGCGTGGATGAGCCAGTAAAAAGGCGTCATTTGATTTATTTATTATTTATTTATTTATTATATTTATACCCCGCCTTTTTTCCTGCAAGGAACCCAAGGCGGCTTACATAATCCTCCTCCTTCTCTCCACTTTATCCTCACAACAACCCTGTGAGGTAGGTTAGGCTGAGAGTCAGTGACTGGCCCAAAGTCACCCAGTGAGTTTCATGGCTGAGCGGGGACTCGAACCCGGATAGAACATAGAAGCGATATCCCGGGTACACACGGTCAGAAAAACAAAGATACGATGAGAAAACCATAGATCATATTGTTGTTTTCTATTGTTGTTTTCTATTGTTGTTTTGTTGTGCAAAATTTACCTTTGACAATTGCCTAATCCATCCAAGTGATCCCTACATTGATGTATTTTCCTCCAAGATTTTTAGTGTAGGCTAGGAAGCTTCTTAACATTTGTTTTATTTTCAAGTAACCCTTCTGCTTTCCATTTGTCCATTATTGCATCCCTTTAAACATCTTTCTTTCAATCTGAACCTGAGGTTTGGTTTCTGATGAACCCAAAGGAGAATTCACCTCCTACCTGTCTAGACTGCCCAAGTTACACAACCAGGCTTTAAGTTAGCAGGAAATAAAGAGAAGATGATGGGCTGAAACTTGACCTGCAGGAGCTTGGGGGCTTGGCACCTTACATTAGGGAAGCTCACTCACTCCTGACTTAGGCAGACTAAGAGAGTGCATTGTGGTAACTATAAAAAAAGGACACATTGCCTGTGGCTTGCCCTACAGGGTTGGTGCTAGAACAGTGTCATTTGCTCATTGTCACAGAGACATCAGTGAAACACAACTCAATGCCTACAGCTCCATGACTTTGCTATCCTTTTATGGTGACTGTTAATGGCTACAGGCCACATTCTACCAATTATTTGCAAAAATGGGGGGAAATGACCTTTGCTGTGGCCTATGGTAGAGCAATTCCAATTACCTAAGTGGACATAAAGACTAACCATAAAATCTGAATACTCACATTTATTTACATGTGTTTGTGTGTTTAGCCTATTACTTTACATCCTTCCATCTATTTATTGCCCTCACTTTTCTTAGCTTAGATCTTGACTTCGTTCTGGATCTTGACTGTCTCCATCAAAGACCCACACGGAAGCATCCACTCCGGTAGTCCTTTGGCGGCGGCGGCAGCATGGAAACCATCCACCCAGCGACTCTGCCCCTCCCTCCCTCCCTCCCTCCCTCCCTCCCTCCCCGGAACATGCTGTTCTCTCGTCCCCGCTGGCCCAGCTTCACTCTCGCCCCGAGTGCCCCTTACCTTGCCCAGCGTGGGCTCCTGGTCCCCCAGGCCCACAATGAGAATGCAGTCGGCTTGGCGGATGCAGCGCACTGTCCAGGGCGTCAAGGTGTAATCCGTCTGGTACAGCACAATGCGATGGATGTCCTCTTGCTGGGCCAGCCAGCCGGATAGGCGATATTCATGGATGCTGCAGGAGAAGGAAAGTAGCTGGTTCTCTTGGGATCTCCTCACCAGCTGGCACTCGAGGTGGCGGAGGGGGATGGAAAGTGTCCAGGAACGCAAAACCAACATCTCCCTCACGATCCTTCAAAGCGCACACCCAATGGCCCAGCCCACTTTGTTTCTCCAGAAACTCAAGAGCTTGTTGGGCAATCCGCTTCATCAGGGGCGGGGAACGCGTGCCCCTCTAGATGTTGTTGCACTGCAACTCCCATCATCCCTGACCATTGGCCCTGCTGGTGGGGGCTGATGGGAGCTGAAGTCCAGCAACATCTGTAGGGCCAAAGGTTCTCCCCACTCATGGTCTATATTTTATGCAAACACTTTGTTGAATCTGTAGACAGTACACATGCTCCAACGGGCAGAGGATGGGATATATGAGAAGGGAGCATCTCTGCCATGGACTTGCAGAATGGCATCGAGGAAATCAAATTCTCCCAGCCTCGGTTCCCTGACTGGAAGGGGGGAACAAAGGGGTCATCACAGGGCAAACAAACAAACAAAAAACGCAACACACTCTACCAACACACTCTACCTAAGGCCCTATGAGGAGAGACTGAAAAAGCTGGGCATGTTTAGCCTTCAGAAGAGGAGACTGAGGGGAGATATGATCGCACTCTTCCAGTACTTGAAGGGCTGTCACACAGAGGAGGGCCAGGATCTCTTCTCGATCATCCCAGGTTGCAGGACACGAAATAATGGGCTCAAGTTACAGGAACCCAGATTCCACCTGAACATCAGGAAAAATTTCCTGACTGTCAGAGCAATAAGACAATGGAACCAACCAACTACCTAGGGAGGTTGTGGGCTCTCCCACTCTGGAGGCATTCAAGGTGCGGCTGGACGGCCATCTGTGGGGGATGCTTTGACCTGGATTCCTGCATTGAGCAGGGGGTTGGACTCGATGGCCTGGTAGGCCCCTTCCAACTCAACTTTTCTATGATTCTCTTTCTATGATACCTGCGATCAAGTGTTACGTGGATGACGGAAAAATGCTTCCTACACACCTTCCAGGTGTTTGGTGCCCCATGGGGCCCTCTCACTGGGGAAGGACTCTTAAAGCATTTGCATTTTCACTTTGGGAGACTCGATATGGCCAGTATTATGACTAGAATTTCATCACACTGATTAACAGAGCAAATCCTAGACCCGCGATCCACTGGCTGATGGGCCACAATACTTGGAGGAAGCCCTGCTATGCTGGTGGAATGGGAGATACAGTACAGCCATGACAGACACGCCAGCGGAAGACCTCAGATACGTTGGAGGAACACTCCAGCAGTGAAAATAGGCCAGTGAAATAGGGCAGAGTCAGGGGCGGCACTTATGCCATATCCTGTACCCCTTCAATCCATGGCTGTACCCCCATCAATGGCAATTATGACATTTCTGCCTACAGGCCATGCGCGCGCACACAACCTACCTGTCCAGTGCTGAGGCCCCGAGACGAGCCCGGATGATGTCACTAGTGAGCAACAGGGTCGGGCCTGTGAAGCCAGAAGAAAATTTGTCATGACTGAAGGAACCAGGGCCGAGCGACACAAGGGGAGAGAACAGCCGCAAAGCTCACCAATGGCGTTCAGGGCGTGCTTGAGTTCCAAGGTGAAGGCTGCCATAGGCACATCGTCACACACCGGAAGGACTGCCACTGTTGAGAGGTTACTGGCCGGGTTGGTCAGCTCTGAGCTGGGGGCCATGCCAAGGCCAGAACCTGCAGGAGACACAAGGATCACTGGGGGCCTGAAGCCCTGAAGTGTCTGGCCTGGGCATAGAAGGTCACAGGATATCATAGAGTTGGGAGGGGCCTACAAGACCATCGAGTCCAACCCCCTGCTCAATGCAGGGAACTAGAGGAGGGGGTCTCCCATCCAAGTAATCACCGGGCCTGACCCTGCTTAGCTTTCCACGCTCAGACAAGCTGAGCCAGCGTGAGCCACAGGCCTGTATGGATCAGAGTCGGAAGGGGCCTACATGGCCGTCGAGTCCAACCCCCTGCTCAATGCAGGAAACTAGAGGAGGGGGGTCTCCCATCCAAGTCATCACCGGGCCTGACCCTGCTTAGCTTTCCACGCTCAGACAAGCTGAGCCAGCGTGAGCCACAGGCCTGGATTTATATGCCTAAAAACAGGACGTTGCACACCACAGCAGCCCCTCCCCCCAAATCCGACACTGGGATGGCCCCTGAAGCCACAATGCAGAAAGCGCAGGGATACTCTGCTGGAGGCCGGTGCGTGGTTGGAAGAGCAGCACTCCTACCTGGGAAAGGGCCACGCAACTGCTGCAGGTTTCCCAGGATCTTCTGACTCAGCAGGTGAATAAGGCGGGTGACAACCTGTAAGAGGCACAGGCAGGTTGGAGAGTCAAGGGGATACAAGTAGGCGGATCTGCGGCGTACTTATATAGCTTAGCCAAGGAGAAAGCCCTGGGGCTATTCCCAGCTCTGAAGCAACGCTGCTTAAACAGCTGTGGGACCCTGAACCAGGTGCTGGCAGCAGGATCAGCAAGGTGGGTCTTGGGGCCAGCCTGGCTCGCTGTTCAGGGTGTCTTTCTGCCACTGAAACAAGAGCACGTACACAGCGATCCAAGAACAACCTTGCAACATTAAAGGTCTTCCTGCCTTCACTGTTCTGACATACGGATCTCAGCTTCTCTTGGCATATCCAACATGCTCAAAATGAAGATGACTTTGAAATGAGCAGAGGGACTAGCACCTCATCAAGCCTGTGTTTTTGTTAAAAGCTGACCAGAGAGTTTGCAGTCAGAAGAACAAATGGACGGTACCCAATTTGTTTTATAATCACAAGACGAGTCAAGTGGTAAAGCGGAGCATCTCCTTTTTCTGTGTGCATTATGGATCTATTTTTTAGGACGGCCTTCCCAAACTTGGTGCCCTCCCAAAGTTTTGGACTACAACTCCCATAACCTATCCATGCTTATCCAATGGGGCAATGCATGCTAGAGATGTACCTGGTTGGGGATTCAGTTACGATCTGCATCTTTTTTATTTTTATTTTTATACTGAGTGTTTATGTCTATTTATAAGGCCTCTCTAGCTGAGCACAGATAGTACTATATACCAGATGTATTATACACGTAGAACACAGAGATACACACTCCAAATTCTCCTGAAAGGAATTCCAAAACTGGCTACACAATTAATGGGTGCAAATTCAGGACCTATTTGTGTTCCTAACTTGGAGAACTTGTGTTTTTGTAAACCGCCCAGGGAGCCTTCTGGCTGATGGGTGGTAAATAAAGGTTTCAAATAAATAAATGAATACGTAACAAACAAGTCGAAATGCAGAATTTGCTCCTCCTTAAACGCAGGGTTCCTGACCACCCACCTGAGGATACCGCCGCTTAATGTTGTTGAGGGTGCCTTCTGGGAGCTTGGCCAACTCTGTGTCCCTCACGGCGTGGACAGTGGTGGCCCTGGGTTGGCGGGTCAGGGCTTCTACCTGAAGGCGCAACAGGCAGGTCACATTAAGGGTTCCTAGCGCGAGAGGGAGCACCTCCTCAGATGTCAACGGGACGTGAAAACCCGAGAGCGTTTTGGCAACAATCATTTCGGGTCCGAGCAAAAGAAGAAGGGAGGATATCTAGGAAAGGCCACGACGGGGCCAAAGCAAGAGATGCTCGGCAGGTGTGTTTGTTCAGGGCTGGGCCAGAGCAAGAGTCTGGTCTTGTGGCTGGAGTGCACCTTAAAGAAGGAAGGGCAGCGCTGACCTTTGGGCGCCTCTTGACTATGACGACCAGGAGTTAGGCCCCTGTTCTCCAGCCAATGAGGAGCAAACGAGAGCTCCTCCGGCTACCCCTCCCCACAGCATCGCAGAGGGTCACCACATTGGATCTGATCATCTCTGACATTCCCTGCCAGCCCTGGTGTTGTGAAAACAAAGGAGGATCACGGTAATAACTATAGTTACAAAAAGCCTAGGCCTCCGTGATCAAAATAAATCCAATAGTTCTTTAAACTTTACAAGTTTCTATTCATTACAAATGAACATTAAATACAATGTCTATAATTCAGTTATTTCAATTTTACAATTTTTTCTCAAAACAATTATTTCAATTTTTTCAAAAAGTCCTGGCTGTCCAGAATAAAGTCCTTCCTATAACCAGCGTTGTTTTTCCTTATTTCTTTTTTCTTCTTACCAAATGGCAAACAGACCACCAGGTTATATGTAATTGTTGTTGTCTGTTTACCATTTGGTAAGAAGAAAAAAGAAATAAGGAAAAACAACGCTGGTTATAGGAAGGACTTTATTCTGGACAGGCAGGACTTTTGAAAAAATTGAAATAATTGTTTTGAGAAAAAATCGTAAAATTGAAATAACTGAATTATAGACGTTGTATTTAATGTTCATTTGTAATGAATAGAAATTTGTAAAGTTTAAAGAACAATTGGATTTATTTTGATCACGGAGGCCTAGGCTTTTTGTAACTATAGTCCTGGTGTTGTGTCAGAACCGAGGCCTGCTTTCCGCCATCATCAGACCAGGCTAGAGAACAGTGGAGCCCGGTGGTACTTCCAACTCTTCACTGTCCCGCCAGCAGTCGCTGCTACAAAGTGTCTCTCTGGTCCAGCACCCAGAATCCCCCCAAGAGGCTCCAGTCTGCCTCCCAGAACTTTTTGCCCCAGGACAACCTAGCGCCCTGGGCCTCAGCCCTGCTGCACTGCTCTTCTCACTACCGATCAGGCCACGACAGCGGGTGCTTGGAAGGAGGGAGGGAGGGAGTCGTGCGTGCGCAGTTGGGTCCCACCACAACCCCTGCAAGCTACCAATGGAGTTGGTAGTGGAGTTGGGGGGGGGCGGAGAGTGCACGAGCAACTGGGAGCCAAGGCGCTCCGCGTTCGTGCCGTGAGACTGCGCAGTGCAGCTGGCCAGCGCCCCGCCTGGGGCCTTTTCCCCCGCTAGCGCTCACCACTCCGATGAGGTCCCCGCGCCCGTATTCCCCCACCAGCTCCTTCTTGCCGTTGCCCTTCTGGATCACAGAGCGCAGCCGCCCATTCAGCACAATGTAGGTACAGTCCGACTTGTCACCCTGCCTGCGAGAAAAGGGGCAGAGGAAGGAAGAAACATGCACCAGACTGGCCTGGTCCCCTCCCTTGGGCTCTGCTACTTATTTTTATTTTATTTAAAAATTATTTTTAGGCCGCCTTTAAGGGTAAAACCGTCTCAAGGCAGCACGCAGGATAAAAACCAGACAAAAATATACAAATAGGCAATAAATATACAACAAAATACTACAAAAACAAATTACACCAATAAAACCTGCAGGACACATACTATGGGAAAGCTAGTGAAAACGGCTTAGGACCGCAATGCTTGACGGAACGCCTCTCCCAACCACAATCTACCCAGACGCTGCACTCAACATCTGGGGTCTTCCTCCGATTGCCACCTCCGAGGGAGCCTCGGTTGGTGGCAACAAGGAGGGCCTTTTTCTGTGGTAGCCCCCTAGTTATGGAACAAAATCCCCACTGAGGCCGCCTGGCACCAACTTTACTATCCTTTTGGCACCAGCTTAAGGATGCCCTCTATGCCGAGGCATTTAACTGCTCCAAATAGTACATGGGGGGGGGGGGGGAGGTTTGTGTCAGCTTTTCAACAGGTCTAGTTGTATTAACTTGTTCATAGCTATTTAAGTCATTTTTAAATTTGGTTTTTAAATTTTAGTAGAACATTTTTAATGATGCTTTTATTGTTTCTACTTTATATTTTATTTTACTGCATTTTATAATTGTTGGAAACTGGCCAGAGAGCTTTGGCTACTGGGCCGTATAGAAATAAAATACAATAAAGAAATAAACAGGTGGGTCTTCAGAGCCACCACCGAAAAGGCCCTCTCCCTCATACTCAGCAGCCTAACCGCCCTTGGCAGTGGGCGCCAAGCTATCCACCAAAGCCCTTCAGGCAAGGTTTTTGATGGGAGTGTTGTGACACGGGCTCTGCACGCGCGCGTGTGTGTGTGTGTCTGATCAGTCCACTGGGATTTCATAGGAGGGGGGGGTTCAATTTGGGAGGTCAACCACTGAAGCTCCTGCCTGCACCCACTTCCCCCAGTTGTGACTAAACCGAAGCAGCAGGAACAGGCCCAGAATTCCCCTGGGTGGAGGACAAGCGTAGAGCCCCACCCAGATCTAGGATGGAGAAGAAGTACCTTGACAAAGGAAAGGGGGGAATTCCAGGCATAACGTAATAATAAAAATAAAATAAAATATGGTGGAAAGGGGATGGGGGGGGGGGATACAGTTGCTTTCTCTTACCTGTAAAGGGCCCGTCCAGCCTCCACGGCCATCCAGTCAATCGCAAAGTCCATCTGGCGCACAAAGGGGGACATACGGGCCGCCACGGTATGAGCAACACTCAGGACCACGCTTGGTTGTTCTCGCATAATCCTGCAGCGGGGAGGAGTCGGAGGTTAGTGGCACAGCACATGCTTTGCGGCATGTAGGGGGGGGGTGGTGTCCCAGCTCAGTTCCCGGCTCAAGGCCCAGGAAATACCTCTGACTGAGGCCCAGGAAAGGCAGAGCCTGTTCGTGTTGAAAGTACTGGGCTAGGCGAGCAACTGCTGTGGCTCAGAGGAAGGCCCAATTCATGTACTCCCTTTGATGGTAGTTGCTGGAAACTGCAGGGTTTCCAGAACAGCTGCTACAGGTGAGACACTGTGTGTGTGTGTGTGTGTGTGTGTGTAGCTGCACCAGTTTTAACCACCCCAGCCAATCCTCTTCTTTTCAAAGAGATTAGCCAGCATGCTTAAAATGCAAAGCATTTAGTTCAGGGCTTGCCACCCAGATCTTGTTGTCCCATCAGCCCTAGCCAGCATAGCCAGTGGCGAGGGCTGATGGGAGCTGTAGTCCAACATCACCTGGAGGGCCACAAGTTGCCCGCCCCCGCTTACGGGGGAGAGAGCCAGCGTGGCGTAGTGGTGAGAGTGTTGGGACTGGGGACTCGGGAGATCCGGGTTCTAGTCCCCGCTTGCTCGGCCATGAAACTCACTGGGTGACTTTGGGCCAGTCGCTGACTCTCAGCCTAACCTACCTCACAGGGTTGTTGTGAGGATACAATGGAGAGGAGGAGGAGGATTATGTGAGCCACCTCGGGTTCCTTGCAGGAAAAAAGGCGGGGTATAAATATAATAAATAAATAAATTTTGCAGCGGCTGCTTTGCTCCTCGAGAAAGGTGCGACTTCGATCTTATTTATTATTATTTATTATTACTTATTATTATTTACATTTATTTATCATCCATCTAGCCGGCCACCGGCCACCCTTAAGCTACTGGGGACAGGGACGGGAGAGCCTCCTGTGGCCAAGAAAGCCCCATCTCTCCTCCTGACAGTAGCCCTGCCATGAAGCAATGGACGTGGTCCGGCCCTTTCCCTCCATCCTGCCTTTGGGGCTGCCCACCGCAGATGCCCCTCGGATCGCAAAGCAGAGGGAAAAAGGTGGCTTAGGCGTGGGGAACACTTCCAATCGTAGGGGGGTGAGCGAGAGCAGGTGACGGGGGGGGGGGGCAGAGCATCGGTTGGTGGCAACGAGGAGGAGGGCCTTCTTGGTGGTAGCCCCCCAGTTATGGAATCAGCTCCCCACTGAGACCCGCCTGGCGCCAACCTTACTATCTTTTCGGCGCCAGGTTAAGACTTCCCTCTATGCCAAGGCATTTAGTTAGGAGCTTGGAATAGCACGGAGGGGATTGTCACCTGTAGGCTCAGTTTTATTGGCTTTTGTATTGTTATTTTAAACTGTTGTTTTTAAATTTGGTTTTTAATTTTTTAAAACTGTTTTGTTATGTTTTTAATGTTGTTTTTATGTATAGAGTGTTGTGAACCGCCCAGAGAGCTTCGGCTATGGGGCGGTATATACGGTAAATGAAATGAATGAATGAATGAAATGAATCACCCACTCGTAAAAGTCCGACTTGGAGATCTTGAGGAACGTGCAGTCCCGGTTGGCCTTGATGGTGAAGATGAGCGGCTCGCCGGTGAGCACGGCCAGCTGGCCCACCATCTCTCCGGGCTGCGTCAAGAACAGGCAGACGTCCTCGGCCTTGTCGATCATCCGCTGGTAAACGTGCAGGCAGCCCCACAGCACGAAGTGCAGGCTGACGTCCTGCCGAGAGAGAGAGAGAGACCAGCGTAAGCAAGTGCCGCCCTAGAAAACAGACTCGCTGCTGGCTGGGTGGGGTGGAGGAAAGGGCTAAGGCAGGAAGCCTACGGATCTGCATGGGCTGGCACGGCTATCGTGGAACACAAAACACAGTCTCGAAGGCAGTGTTCTCCAACCTTGGGTCCCCAGATGTTTTTGGCCTACAACTCCCAGCATGCCCCAGCCAGCGTAGCTGGCTGGGGCATGCTGGGAGTTGTAGGCCAAAAAACACCTGGGGACCCACGGTTGGAGAACACTGCTCTAACAACTTGGAAGCTTCAGTGGGACTCTAGAAGCCTCCATTATAATGATGGCTTTCATTTTTAAACAAGTTCCTCACTCTTAATATCTGACGCCATATTGGCAGTTTCTGCTAAACATTTGGGAAACCCAAGGGTTGGCATTCTGATAGGAGCAAGGGATACTTTTGGACCTAGCATGCATTTCACTCCCTTTCTCCTGTTCCCAGTTCTCATGCCCTCTCCTGACAAGATTTATTGCCCTCCTTTTCTAGTCCTTGACCCACCCTGCCAGATTCTCTGTAAAAAAAAAAAAGTGCTGCTTTACATTCCACGGTACTGGAGCAAAACATGGAAGTATACATTTTGGAGGGAAATCTCCCCAACAAATGGAACAACAAAGGATTCATGCAACCAGTGCTTTTTTTCTGGAGAAAGGGGTACCGGAACTCTTGGATTACATTTCCTCGGGAGTAGATGGCGATTAAATTGTAATGCAATTAATAGAAGAAAAGGTGCTGGAACTCAGTTCCGGTGAGTTCCACCAGAAAAAAAGCCCTGCATGCAACAGAATATACGTAAACATTCAACCTGTTCACAGCGCTTGCTAGTCGCTGCACTCGGGTTTCTGATGAAAAGGTCTGGGCCCTGGTGAGGTGCACCAGGAGCCAGATCTGGAGTGCATTGGTTTTGCAACTTCAGGTCCCTGCAGTCAGGAGAAGCTTGAGCAAGAACTATAACTGGTCCTGAAATTGGGGGGCGGGAGCATGTCTAATCTGCCTGCCTGTAGTTCCATAGCATTGTTTCTTGTCCTGCCCATCGATGTGGAGAAGTTGAAAAAGATTCAGGAGATGATGAAGGGTCTACAAGGCAAATCGTATAAAGAGAGGCAGAAGGAACAGGAGGGTGTGGAGCAAAGAAGTGGGGGTGGGGAAGGATGGGGGATTTGCCAAGGTTTTTTCCCCCTTTTATAAAACATGTCAAGTGTGGCGTAGTGGTGAGAGTGTTGGACTGGGACTCGGGAGATCCAGGTTCAAGTCCCCGCTCGGCCATGAAACTCACTGGGTGACTTTGGGCCAGTCACTGACTCTCAGCCTAACTAACCTACCTCACAGGGTTGTTGTGAGGATAAAATGGAGAGGAGGAGGAGGAGGATTATGTAAGTCGCCTTGGGTTCCTTGCGGGGGAAAAAGGCGGGGTATAAATATAATAAATAAATTAAATAAATAAATGTCCATCGAGCCCTGGATTCCGGTTTCAGGCAGGGGCTGCCATTTCGTGTAAAGAAACTGCATATCTCCCACTCCTTTCTGGGTTTGCATTGCTTATTTGAATTATCTCACCACACTGTGTGACTTTTTTTTTAATACTGGGAGGAGGAAGGCTGCCTACAGTTGTCACATCCCCTTCATCAACTTGCGTGCTGTATTGGAGGGGTTCTACCGGAAGAATGGTCAGGTTTCATAGATTTCATAGATCATAGAGTTGGAAGGGGCCTACAAGGCCATCGAGTCCAACCCCCTGCTCAATGCAGGAAACTAGAGGAGGGGTCTCCCATCCAAGTCATCGCCAGGCCTGACCCTGCTTAGCTTTCCACGCTCAGACAAGCTGAGCCAGCGTGAGCCACAGGCCTTTATTAAGGTTCAACAGCTAGTATAGTGAACTTTCATGGCATCTGAAAGGCAGGATAATTTCTTAAGAGTGGTGCCAGGGCCTTACCTATAGCCTCAGCTTGTTAGGAAGAGCACCAGAGATAAGTGCCTTGAGGCTGTTTGCCCGTTATACCCCTTAGATAAAGGCTGATTTTGCTATGAGAAATGAAACTGTTTGCTTTACTGAAGCAGCTTTGCCCCCCGCCCCGTCTCCCAGGAAGCGGGGTTAGCTTGTGGCTTACTAACCGACTCTGAAACAGGAATTTTATAAAATCCTTAGCTTGCTAGTTTGCCCGTTGGCTTTCTGCTGAGAACGAGGCGCATGCAAGTGTCGAAGCAACTAGTGCTCCGGGGCGAGGTCCGTCGTATCAGGAGGCCCTGCGACCAAAGGGATGTTTGTGAACTTTTCTTCTGTTTCTTTATTGATAATCTGCATCCATATTTCATCAATTTATATTCAATACACCAGTGTTCTCCAAGCTTGGGTCCCCAGATGTTTTTGGCCTACAACTCCTGCAACTTTTTGGAGTCGTAGGCCAAAAACATCTGGGGACCCAAGGTGGGAGAACACTGCAATAAACGGTATGTCATCTTTCACATAGGTGGTCTGGTTTCTTCCCGAGTATCCTCGAATCTAAAGTGAGGAGCCTTGGCTAGGCCAGGCCCCTGCGTAATACACATGCCCTCTAGAATACCTGCCTGATCTCCTTGGCGGGCAATCACCGTCCCAGCCTTGGCATGGTGCAACAACACCCGATTGTTCAGTAAGGAGGAATCCTGTGGAAAGAGCAGCAGGGTGGCAATGGGTGTCCCACCAAGCCCTGTGACAGAAGCCGACGATGTCCTCTTCCGGACCTGGCAGAGGGAGGGAGGCAGGCACTAGGCCAGCTACTGGTCCCATGGCACACCTGGGTTTCTCAGCATGTCAGGGCTGACATAGAGGCCCACCTCCTCCTACAGAAGAAGGCAGAGTGACTATTCGGAGCTCAGGTGGAAAGAGCGAGGAGGAAAAGGACTCGATGGGCAAAACGGGGAAAGCAGGAATCCAAAAGGCCCTTGGCCTGCTCCTTACAATGGGCACGGCAGTGAGCCTGCCTGCCCCAAGAACAGTAAACATACGCCAGCGTGGCGTAGTGGTGAGAGTGTCGGACTGGGACTCGGGAGATCCGGGTTCTAGTCCCCGCTCAGCCATGAAACTCACTGGGTGACTTTGGGGCCAGTCACTGACTCTCAGCCTAACCTACCTCACAGGGTTGTTGTGAGGATAAAATGGAGACGAGGAGGAGGAGGATTATGTAGGACGCCTTGGGTTCCTTGCGGGGAAAAAGGCGAGGTATAAATGTAATAAAGAAAGAAAGAGTGCTAATCTGAAACCAGATTCACCATCGTGACCCTGGGGACTGCAGCTCTCTCAAGGTGCTGAGACACACCCTCTTCCCACAGCTCCATCACAGAACTCCCAAGGTTCTGAAACGGAAACAACTGGAGTGGCCCCAACTGTGGTAATATCCCTTATGTCACTTACTGGGCGACAGGACAGTGTATTGGCGTCCTGAGCACCTGTGCAGTCCAACTGATGGAACTGACCCCCAATCTGGGAGACGTTGTGTCACACATTACACCAGCATGTGGAAGTTTCTGCACAGCAGTAGCAAGCGGAGATGCTTTCCAAGTGAACACACACACACCCCATCCCCCCCTGCCATTCAAATAGAGAGTTCATGCAAGAATCTACAGCACTGGGCTGCGGGAACATTATGCGATTCGGGGGATCCATGTGATAACCACGTCTCCCTCCCCACCCAACACGGAGCCACCATCACGCCGTAGCAATTTCCAGCAGCTTCCACATGTCTGGTGCAAATGTCTAAATTGACCCACTGTTGCGCAGCTTTGGGCGAGTCACTTTCTCGTGGCCACGGTTTCCCTCGTGTGGAAAAGGGGAATAACGGTGAGCAAGATTCTTGCCGGGATGAGCCCTGTGGACATTGTGCAGCACGACGAGTGCTGAAACAGTAGGGGAAAAAAAATCTGGGGGGGCCATGGCAGTTAAGCAGGTTTGGAAGTGATTTAAATGCGCTGTGCAGACGTCCCCTAACACAAAATAAAGGGCAAGAGTTCTTGGCTTTGCTATGGTCCGTGGCAGGTGACCAGGTTCTGTTGGGAGGGCAAGCAGAGGGATGGCGGAGGAGGCGGCCTCTTGACTGACTGGGAGGAGGAAACACTACGGCTGCTTCTCCTCCTCCTCCTGCCCCGAACAAGCTACATAGCAGGGCTCGCCCCTTCTCTGTCCCCTGACCACTGGACTCCTGCTTTAACCATGATCCATCCCACTCTAAATCCAATTCAGCGTGAAATGGGGGTGGGTGGGTGGGTTTCTGCAGGAATCCCACCCCTTTAAGCACAGAAGGCGTCTACCTCGATCTTCATGAGCTTGACCAGCTCCCGCTTGGCAGCCTCGAAGATGGCACTAGTCTGGCGGCCTTGGTACGGCCCGAAGGGGCAGTTGCCAGTCGCCGAGTCATCCTCGCAGTAGTTGTAGTGGTAGATCCCAGACGGCTGCTCCTCCACCGTCACAGACTTCCGCTCCCGGGGCTCGTGGGAGATGGACTGTCAAGGACAGGGACGGGAGAAGATGAGCTCAGGGGAGGCGGAAGGGACAAGAGGGCAGCTGTAGGAAAGGCTTTCATAGAATCATAGAAAAGTAGAGTTGGAAGGGGCCTAGTACCAGGCCATCAAGTCCAACCCCCTGCTCAGTGCAGGAATCCAGGTCAAAGCATCCCCGACAGATGGCTGCCCAGCCACACCTTGAATGCCTCCAGAGTGGGAGAGCCCACCACCTCCCTAGGTAGTTGATTCTATTGTCTTATTGCTCTGACAGTCAGGACATTTTTGCTGATGTTTAGGTGGAATCTGGGTTCCTGTAACTTGAGCCCATCACTCCGTGTCCTGCAAACTGGGATGATCGAGAAGAGATCCTGGCCCTCCTCTGTGTGACATCCCTTCAAGTACTGGAAGAGTGCCATCCTATCTCCCCTCAGTCTCCTCTTCTGAAGGCTAAACGTGCCCAGTTCTTTCAGTCTCTCCTCATAGGGCCTTGTTTCCAGTCCCTTGATCATCCTTGTTGCCCTCCTCTGAACCCTCTCCAGTTTGTCTACGTCCTTCTTAAAGTGAGGTGCCCAGAACTGGACGCAGTACTCAAGATGAGGCCTAACCAGTGCCGAGTAAAGGGGAATTATCACTTCCCGCGATTTGGAAGCTATACTTCTATTAATGCAGCCCAAAATAGCAGTTGCCTTCTTTGCAGCCACATCGCATTGCTGGCTCGCATTGCTGGCTTTCAAAAGGGGAAGGCCTGAACTGCACCACCCCGGCCAGGCAGGCACAGCAGTCTCCACCCAAGCAGGGCAACCCAACGTCTAGCCCAGCCGAAGAAACTTGACAGAGGGTCTATGCCCAAATGGCCAGCACAGACATCCCCTCCGGCAGCCTCACGCCCTCCAGGCCGGCAGGGTCAGCCCGTGGGCACCGGCAGAGCACCCCAGCCAGCAGCAGAGACCTACCCGGGCAAAGCCAGCCAGTGAGACAGAGCTGTCTTCCTGAAGGGACACTGAGATGCGGCCGCGCTCATAGGCCATGTCGAAATCTGAGCGGGGGCCCTTCTGGATCCCTGGGTGAGAGAAGAGCAGTGAGGCGGAGTGCCGGAGCGTGTGGACGCTCGTCGCCACGGGAAGGGCGAAGGTGCCGAGAAAAAGGAGGAGGAGCGCACCTGAGATGTCAACTGGCATGGAGATGCAACGGCTCAACAGTGGGGCGGCAGGAGTCTCCAGTAAGCCTGGCTTCAGCGGGTCCCCTGGAAGTATAGGAGGCGGTCACTCACCAGGCACAGGAAACCGGCGGGCAACTGATCCACCACCTTCCCGAGAGGGAACCCACATCCCAACACTCACACATGCCAAGGGCCACAGAACCATTCCCAAGGGAGGCTTATTTTACGACTGATTGATCGTTTGCACTTTTAAAGCACCCAGTAATCCAAGTTCACTGGGCAGGGTACAATAAAAACATAATGTATGAACAATAAGATCATAGAATCATAGAAAAGTAGAGTTGGAAGGGGCCTACAAGGCCATCGAGTCCAACCCCCTGCTCAATGCAGGAATCCAGGTCAAAGCATCCCTGACAGATGGCTGTCCAGCCGCACCTTGAATGCCTCCAGAGTGGGAGAGCCCACCACCTCCCTAGGTAGTTGGTTCCATTGTCTTATTGCTCTGACAGTCAGGAAATTTTTCCTGATGTTCAGGTGGAATCTGGGTTCCTGTAACTTGAGCCCATTATTCCGTGTATTCCTGCAAACTGGGATGATCGAGAAGAGATCCTGGCCCTCCTCTGTGTGACATCCCTTCAAATACTGGAAGAGTGCGATCCTATCTCCCCTCAGTCTCCTCTTCTGAAGGCTAAACATGCCCAGTTCTTTCAGTCTCTCCTCATAGGGCCTTGTTTCCAGTCCCTTGATCATCCTTGTTGCCCTCCTCTGAACCCTCTCCAGTTTGTCTACGTCCTTCTTAAGGTGTGGTGCCCAGAACATTTCTACCCGTGCTTAACCAGTTTAGATACCTACTGCGCTACGGCCAAGAGAATGCAGGGAGGGAGAAAAGGAGTGAGGGCAGGGAAAACAGAGTCAGGGGGCAGCCGGGGCAAGGCGGGCTGTTGGGCTCCACTTCCTGTGTGCCCTAGACAGAGACCTACAGGGGGACCCCGGCCCACAGAGTCCCCTAGCAGTTGCATCTGAGCCCCTGGCTCCAACAGTGAGGTGACCCCGTCGACGTGGAGGTCAAACATGCCCGCCGCCCAAGCACGGGAGTACCCGAGAGAAGCAGTCTGAGTTTCCCCGCTAGGAAGGAGTCAAACGCTGTTGTTCAGGACAAGGCTGGTGGGAGGGGCAAGCACCGGTGATGCCCGCGTCTGGGGCAGGGTCAGTAGGCTTGTCCCCGCAACCCTAATGGTGTCTCCAAGGACAGCCTTATTCTCTTCCGCAGGGATGAACGGCCGCATCCGCTCCCAAGGACAGCTGTCGGGCTTCCTCCTCACAACCGTCGCCTCACCCACAGAGGGGGGAGAGAGGGCCAGCTGATGGCACTGGACCGCAGGCTGGTTGTGGCTGGGGCCCAGCATCTCACTGACCCTCAGCCCCAGTTATGCCGAAGGGGGGTCCACGGAAGGCCTTGGCAGAGGAGAGGAGACACCGGGGAACTTGTGCCTCCCAGAGCTGAACGTCGTGTACTACGCTCTGCAGGAGCAGAGAGGCCACCCCGCCGACTTGCCGTTTATAACCCCGCGAAGAGGCACTCACCCTGGTCCCTGGAGGAGGCATCCGGCTGCCTTCCGGCACTGTCCTTGGCATCCTCGACGGAGGAGGTGCTGATGACGCGCTTGCTGTGGCGGACGGGGCTGGTGCGGGAGGGGTGGCTCGACTGCGGGAAGAGCCGCAGGGGCTGCATCTCCTGGGGACGGGAAACACGCTCGTGCCCATCGCGCAAGCAGGTGGGAAGCTCGGGGGGCTGGGGGTGTGTGCCTGCCCATGCTTCTTGCGCTTGAAGCCCCGCCCTCCCTATCCCGAAAGCCTGAACCCAGCCTCGCCCAACCTGTTGCTCTCGAGACGGGTTGGACTGCAGTGCCCATCATCCCCAGCCTGCATGGCCATGCGAATGATGGGAATTGCAGTCCAACACGTCTGCAGGGCACCCGAGTTGGGGAAGGCTGCCCTAGGCCTTAATCGACGGTGAGGGGAATGCGCTCTGCATATGCTCAGAGACCACTGACTGTTACTTCCCACATTCTAGGGCTGAGTCCTAGCACTGAGAACAAGTTCCAGCTGGCGAGAGAGAGAGCGAGGGAGCGGGAGAGAGAGATGGTTTATCAAAAGTAGAATTGGGTAGGACAGGCTGTGGCTGGTAACTCACGTGGCTGAAGAGTTCATTTGTCAGGCCGAGGTAGTTGTGCAGGGCCAAGAAGGTGACCCTCTGCAGGCGCACCATGATGATCTGAAATTAGAAGCAGCGGGCCAGAGGAACGTCATCGACGGGTTGAGGTCTGCATGGCAGCAGGCAGCGCCGGTGCTACCATTAGGCCAACTAGGCGGCTGCCTAGGGCGCCGGGCTAAAGACGTTTTAATAGTATGTATTGTGTATTTTATATTTTTGTTGTTCCCCGCCTCGATCTAGATGGAGAGGCGGGTAAGAAATAAAATTTATTATTATTATTATTATTATTATTATTATTATTATTATTAAAGGGGGCGCCAGGAGCACAGGCCTGGAGGGAGGGAGGGCTCAAGTGGGAAGGGGCGGGGCCTAAATATCTGATCTTGCCTAGGGCACCAAACTGCCTTGCACTGGCCCTGGCAGCAGGGATGCAAGTCCCCATGAGGGGGCAATATCTGGCCCGTGGTGGGGCACAAGCCATTTGGGTACGGCCGGTGCCCAAGCAAGCGTTAAACTCTAGCACGGGGAATGGCCCTGCCTTTCAGTTTCCACTGGAGTCCGCGGTGAGCTCACTGCAGAAGGTTCTGCATAACCCACTGAACAGGGGCTGGCTCTGCTTTCAGTCTGAGGGCCACTTTAGTCAGATGACAAGAGTTTAGGACGTAGCCCTTGGGGGCCCTCCAAGAGAGTCCCAAGCAAGAAGCTCTTCTCCACCGGATCTTTGGCAGGGCCCAAGCCAATTCATGAGTGAACAGGAGGACACAGAAAGGAGGTTGGAGATGGTGCAGAAGGGAGAGAAAGGCCATTCTGGAAACACAAGATCCGGGCAAGATCAGCAGGCGCTCACCTGCACCACCCGGACGAGGCTCTCAGGGTACTTCTCAAAGACAGCCGAGAAGGCCTCCACTGGCAGGCGCAGCACCGTGGAGTCCTCGGCCACCCGTGCAGACACTGTCCTGTATGGCCGCTGGTGACCCTGGTGGAAAGCCATCCGTGAGATCCAAGTGGTCTACAGACGCCCTCGATCCCTACAGAAAGAATGCTTGTGGGGGGCAGAGGGCAAGTGGTTCTAGTTCAGTGTTCTCCAACCTTGGGTCCCCAGATGTTTTTGGCCTACAACTCCCAGCATGTTGCTGGCTGGGGCATGCTGGGAGCTGTAGGCCAAAAACATCTGGGGACCCAAGGTTGGAGAACACTGCCCTAGTTCAACCCACACCCATTCCACAGGGCCCACCATCCCAACCAACCACTTAAAATAACCCAGTTCCTTCTGCCTCGGTGGTTATGTGGTAGCGATAGTGGTGGCTTGGCTGACATTAGCCCAGGGATCGCCCCCTCAGTTCAAGCCTCATCCAACAGGGCAAGCCTGAGAAGATGGGTGAGGGGGGAACAAGAATGGAGTGGGTTGGTTGGGTCAAGCTGCACCTGGTTAACCTCCTGAGATGCAGGGGCGCTGGAGGAGAAAAGGGGTTGTGTGATGCCTAATAACGTTGGGGGCAGGATCTTACCGTGATGACATCCAGAATGCTGAGAAGGCTGTGCACGCTGTCCCCTGGGAACACCTCCTTCACGAGGGTCTCTTTCCCATCCTGGATCACACACACCAACACTTGTGAGGAGCTAGCCATGGTCAGAGTCTGCCACTGTGTCCTTCCCACCCGGGCCTTGGAGTCACAAGCACAACTGAGGTCCCCGGTATATGTCCCACTGAAACACACGGGAGCCGCCGGTGGTTTTGCCCAGCTGTGATCATCCCAGCGGCTCTTGCTGCGAGGAAATTGCCCCGGCCAGTGCGTATCACAGCCTCTTACGGAAACTTGGGTTTCCCCCTACTCCTCACCTGCTCCCGCTCCTCACCTGTTCAGACAGGAAGAGCTCCAGCTTTCCATCTTGGACCACGTAGATGCTGGTATCAGGCTGGCCCGGGCGGAAGACGTACTCGCCTTGCTGACACTGTTGGAAGGTCATGTGCTTGCACAGCTCCAGGAACAAGGGCTTCTCGAAGTGGCCCAGCACCCTGCGAGGGAGTGAGAAAGCACCGTCACCGCGACATCCCCCACCATGCCGATCTGACTGCGGCCACGCACTGCCCAGCACACTTCTGGAGTGCGGAGGGAGGGAGGCGCATTTCCTCTGGACTGGTTGCAGGACCTCTAAGAATAGCAGCAGTAGGAACACCGGAGAGCTGGGGAGAGATTTTACATCATGTGCCGCCAGCATCTCTGTTGGCCACCCCTCCATCAAAAGACAAATTCATTGCTCTGTATTGTTATAATCTGTTGAAGACAACTTTGAGGACCATTTGATTGCATGGCAGCATATGAATCTTTAAAATAAACAAACATCCATCCTGCAGTCTTCACATTTCTGTGGTCTTCCTATCACATTTTATTTCATAGATTTCATAGATCACAGAGTTAGAAGGCGCCTACAAGGCTATCGCTGAATCCAACCCCCTGCTCAATGCAGGAAACTAGAGGAGGGGTCTCCCATCCAAGTGATAACCAGGCTTGACCCTGCTTAGCTTTCCACGCTCAGACAAGCTGAGCCAGCGTGAGCCACAGGCCTTTTAAATTGTTGTAGTGTGGCAGCATCTGTAAAACGCTAGTAAAAGCATTCTAAACAAAGCCTTTAAATTTTGCATGCAAACCATGCAAGCTGAAGCATGATACAGATCCCAAAGCCTACACCCAAGTTGAAACTAGACAGGATCCCTAATGGGAGTACGGTACATTTGCAACCCCTCCTGCCTTTTCCTGTCTCTTCCTCTCTGACATCCACAGATCCACTTATGCCAAGGAAATGAGGACTGAGAAACAGGGTTCCTTTAACTGGGATCTACATATGAATGAAGTTTGGCTCCCAAGATAATTAGCCTTAATATTCACACAACCCTGAGAACCTGGCCAGCACTAGCTTAAGAAACCACATGGGTTGAATTTGCTTATCTAAGCCAGGAGCAAGCAGGTGATCTTTAAAATACAGTGGAGGAGAATAGCCCTTTGGACTTGAACACTTTAAAACCCTCCGATTGTGCGGAATGTCTGGTGATATATTGACAGCATAATGCTGAGCAAATACTGGATGCCTGCTGTCCTAGTCAAGATCTCATTAGAGACAGTTAAGTTCATGCATTCTTTTTGTTGATCACGCCTTCTACTTCCAATGTTCAGAGATGACGGCTCTCACTTATGTAGGCAAAAATAGCACCACCCATGCACAAGAGGGAAGTATCAGCAAGCTCGGGGAAATCCCAAGGTCTGTGGAAGTGCAAAACATGTTTAGGTGGAGGACACACCTACAAACAGCTCCAGAAGGACTGAGCTTCCTCAGTGGTTATGGAATACTGACTGACTGTCTGGGGCAGCGGAATGGAAAACCAGAAGTGGGGGATGAATGGAATGGAGTGTCCCGAACAGGAACACTCCACAATGCAACCTTGAGTGTGGGTTATTTTGTTGCAGTTTCCCCCTTTCCTCTAATTGTAGGTATGTGTGCTTTTAATCTGTTGCTTTAAAGCAGTGTTCTCCAACCTTGGGTCCCCAGATGTTTTTAGCCTACAACTCCCAGCTGGGGCATGCTGGGAGTTGTAGGCCAAAAACATCTGGGGACCCAAGGTTGGGGAACACTGAGCTAGATGAACCAACGGTCTTGGCTGGTATACGGCACCTTCCTCCTGCGTTCCCATGAAACCTCTGAAGTCCTGTTGTAAGAGCGGCTTTGCTGTTCTTCCATGTTCCAGAGCAGGGGTCCTCAAGCTTTTTAAATAGGGGGCCAGTTCATTGTCTCTCAGACTGTTGGGGGGGCGGACTATAGTTTGAAAAAAATATGAACGAATGGATCAAGTAAAAAAAAAAAAGGACCCAGGTCCTTTTTTTTTACTTGATAGGGGTGAATTTTTCCCCCCCTTAAATGGAAAGTTATTTTATTTATTTATTTATTTATTTATTTCATTTTTATACCGCGCCCAATAGCCGAAGCTCTCTGGGCGGTTTACAGCAATTAACAAGACAGTCCCTGCCCGCAGGCTTAGAATCTAAAAAGACACGACACACAAGGAAAAAGGAATGGGGAGGGAAGAAGAAGGGGGAATATTAATGAATACTCCTGGCAGGGCTGGTGGTATTTACATATATAGTTGCACAATTGTTTCATGCCTAACACGAATATACTTTTGTTTTTGCCATCACACAAATGAGCATACTCTGCTTCAATCCAAAGCAGCATTTTTGAAACATTAGAAATCTGACTTAGCTACATCAGCTCATACATAAGAGGTAAAACACCACCACTAATGTTTCCATATTATGGAAAAGAATTAAAAGAATCGGCGCTTGAAGCGAAAGAGTTTTTAAAAAAGTCTGCTTCCGCCATCGGCCGCCGGGCCGGATAAAAAGGCAAGGCGGGCCGGATGTGGCCCACGGGCCTTAGTTTGAAGACCCCTGTTCCAGAGCATCAGAAGGGTGGAGCGCTTGCTCTCACCTGGGAACAGAGGGCTGCCCGGGCTTTCCTCCCTGGACTCAGATCCCTCAGTGGCCAGTGCATGAAAGAGAACTATAATGTGGGGACGGCTGCGCCAGGGAATCTAAGGCTGGTCCCACAACCTAAGCTTGTCACTCTCTTAGTTGCATTCGCCCACTCCAGGGCAAACCTGACTTTGGACAGTAGGAGAGCTGGCACTCAGAGCAGTGCATTCTGGGGCACGTGCCACTCTTTTTGATGTATCAGCTCTTCCTTCCCCAGCCCAAAGGGGGCCATACATTTATGTGAACAACTTTAAAATGTCCTGTGGCACCTTAATGATGAACACATTTATTCTGTCATCAGCTTTCGTTAATTACAGCCCACTTTATCAGATGCAACGCACATGGCAGGGTTGAGAGGGGGAATTGTACACATTTAGGTTAGAAGCAAGTCAAATGCAGAAAGTACTGAGAGTGACAATCACTGTCAGTACTTTATGCATTTAATTTCCTTCTGACCTCATGGTTTAAAATCCCCCCGCCCTGCTCTTCCACCTTCAATATGTACCTGAAATTCTCTATAACACTCCATGTGTCTGATGAAGTGGGCTATAAACACAAAAGCTTCTGCCAGAATGGATAAGTTCACCATTAAGGTGTCACAAGGCATTTTGAAGTCGTTCACATAAATGCATGGCCCCCTTTGGGCTGGGGAAGGGAGTGCTGATACATCAAACAGAGTGGCGCGTGCCCCAGAATGCACTGCTCTGAGTGCCAGCTCTCCTACTGTCCAAAGTCAGGTTTGCCCTGGAGCGGGTGAATGCAACTAAGAGAGTGACAAGCTTAGATTGTTGCTTTGGCTGCAATAGACTGACATGGCTATCTCTTTGGAAACTTTAAAATGTTAATTAAAAAACCCATCAGTCTGGTAGTACCGTACTTTTAAAGGGATGTACCAAACAATTATCACAGGTGAGCAGTACCAGATTGGGAAATGTGTCAGCAAGAACCAGGAAATTGTCTCTCTCTAGCTGGAGGCACAGACGCAAAGGCGTTGTCACCTTGCTTCCTGCATCCCCGAGAAGAGTCCAGATCCTGCAAACAGGGTCTAGTAGTCTCTTTGGCAGAGCAGAGAGGCACACACACTCTGTTTTGTTCTAGTTCGTCCTGCAGCTTCCATCCACTCCCCAAACTGAGTTAACGTGAGCCTCCAGGCTGCAGCACATACTCACCGCACATTCTTCAGCATGTAGAGCACCTCTGAAGGGAGGTGAGAGTTGGCCACATCAAACTCTGTGAGATCAGCCTCCAGGACAGAGGGTGGCGGCTCCTTCAGCTGAAGAGTGGGCAGCTCTTTCTTGATGCGCAGGATCCTGAGCACAGGGAGAAGCGGCTGAAATACCTTTGCAGGCAGCAGATCAGCCAACTTCCTTGCAAGGAAGGGGGGAGATGCCCACACCCGAGAGGGAGCACAAGCCACCTGTCCCTCCCTCTGCTCTCACAAACAGGCGATACACCAATCTTCCCTCCATGCCAGTTTGGGCTCTGTGAGAATTCACCAGCTTTACAGCAAGGGGGCAGGCATATTTCCAAACAGGCACAGCTGATCTTTATGGCTTGAAAGTGACACCCACTTCAAACAAACACCCCCCCCCTTGAATAGGTCCTCTGTTTCATCTCCAAACTGCCACAGGGTCCACTATGGCTCTTTCTGGGTAAGCAACATGCAAGTTTTAAGACTTAAGATACATAGTCTCTCTTTTTCAAATAAAGTTTCTAGCCCTCACTGTTGTACAGAACATAGCAGCAGAACTGGAACAGCTTCAGAGGAATGTCCAAAGAACTGCCGTGTGTGTGTGTGTGTGTGTGTGAGAGAGAGAGAGAGAGAGAGAAATATAGCTACATCTTTCAAATATTTAATAGCAAGTGGACAGAGGAATGATTACTTACCTTGTCCGCTGAGGACAGGGCAAGAAGTTTGTAAAACACTGGGAGTCAGCTAATCATTAACAAAGCTTTCCCAAATGTAACTGCTGCCTCAGGAGGGAGCTTCCTCGGAAGCTTCCAGGCATCTGCTGGGGATGGTTCAAGTACAGGGGTGCCTGCCTTCTCCTTGGGAGCTGGCCTGGGTGACCACCAGCTCCCTTTCAGTCCTGGGTGGGACTTTAGCGGCCTTAACAGAACCTGCATCCGCTGCCCTGGGCGGCTATCGCTGAGGCTCCCCAAAGCCCCGAGGGCATTGCCCAAAGGTGCCCCTTGAATCTTTGACACGCCCAGACCCGCCCACCCATCTTTTCCCCCCCTCTGACTCATCTGCTCACTTTTTGGCAATATTTAGCATCTTGAGCTTCTTCTTCATGCGTGGTCGAGAAGCAGAGATGGTGGTGTCTACAAGGGAGGATGTGGATTGAGAAACCTGTCAAGAGAGCGGACGTGGTAAGTGGCAGGAGGACCTCAGAGGAAAGAGGAAATGCTTCTCCCCTTCGGTAGGTAACTCGGAAGCCACGTAACAAATACCAGCAGGGAGGGGGCCGATGCTTGTCCAGCCAGGCACCCATCCTCAACAGCCCCTGCCAAAGCTTGGCCTGTCCCGGATATTTCCCCGAACAAGCCAAAGGGTCAGACTCCACGGAGCCCAATCCAGACTCCACGGAGCCCACGCAAGCTCCAGGAAGCACAGAACCTGCGCACTGAGACATTGCATCATGCACAGTGCCTTGGTGAACCATTTCACTGCAAAGAGGTCCCAGCAGCACACTATTTATTTATTTGTTATATTTTTAAATCGCCCATCTGGCCAGCCACACGGCCACCCTGGGCGATGTACAATCATTAAAATACAATAAAATACAATAAAACACAATTAAAACCACATTAAAACAAAATTAAAACATAATTAAAAATATAAGTTTTTTTTTAAAAAAAAAACCTAACCCACCCTGAAAAGCCATGTTTTTAAAGCCCGGCAGAAGTTCATCAAGGAGGGGCCATGACGAAGGTCACTGGGGAGGAAGTTCCATAACTTGGGGGCCGCCACAGAGAAGGCCCTCTTCTTAGTCCCCACCAGCCTGGCTGCTCTGGCTGATGGGACAAGGAGAAGGCCGTCCGTGGCAGACCTTGTTGAGCGGCCCACTAGTTCCTTGCCCACCCTCTGGGCCCTGCCCTTCCCGTTACCTTGCGCATAATCTTCCGCCCGTAGAACAACACTTTGTCCCGCTTGCGAAAGCGATACTTGGGTTGCTCCTGGGCCTGAACCTCTGCAGGGAAGGTAGAAAGGAGGTGACAAGATAAGGAAGACAGCAGGCCAAGGCCAACCCTACCTCGGACAAGAAACTCCCCCACCCACCCACCCCCGGACGCGTCCACTTCCCACAGCCAAAACGGAACTTACTCTGAAGGCGGAACCGGCGGATCAACACCAGGATCAAAGCAGCGACAAGCAGCACCGAGAGCCCGACTCCCATCACAGCGCCCAACACCTGTCGGGAAGAGTTAAGAGCTCAGTGGGTGCACGGCCCGCAGCCTACCGGAAAGGCTCTGGCCACCCACCGGCTTTCCTGGAGGAGACATGCCGGGCAGTTCCGTCCCTCTGCACGGAGACACCGCTCCGGGGCCCTGCGTGCTGGACCCCAAGCTTGGACAGGCAACAGCTGCCAGGAGTGAGGGCTGAGCCTGGCACCCAGCCAGGAGATTTATACACCACTGGCGAAAGGAGGGAAGTACAGGACGACCACCCGGACCAGAAGAAGTCCTTTGATCAGGGATGGGCTAAAACAGGGACACGTCCAGGCACGGCCCTCTGCAGCCTGCCCCAACTTGGCGCCCTCCAGATGTGTTGTGACTGCAACTCCCATCATCGGGTGGGCTAAGATTTTAAAATTTTTATACTGTTTTAATGTATTTTAATGGAGAAAAATGTTTTAATGTATTTTGTTCTGTTTTATTTTCTGTACATCGCCCAGGGTGGCTGGTTTGCCGGCCAGATGGGCGATAGATAAATGCAAATAATAAATAATAATAAATAAATCGCCCATACTGGCTGGGAACGACGGGAGTTGGGAGTCCCGACACATCTGGAGGGCGTCAGGTTGGGGGAGGCTGGCCTACCCTTTCGCCTGAGCAGCAAGGAGCCCAGCTTGTTCCCTGGAACTGGCCGGAGCCAAGCCTGACCGCAGAAGACTGGGTGTGAGGAAGGTGGGCCACCAGCCGCAGAGTCTCACCGGGCAGTGCTTCGGCTCAACGTTCCTGGTGGTCCCAAAGGTCCGATTCCCGTTGCTGCAGAGCTTCCACCTCAGTGCCGCACAATGAGGGTGGAATGAGTTGGGCTCTCCAGCAACTGGAGATGGGAGTTGATCTCTGCACGAGAGAACAAACCAAGAACCACCTATATTTGGACATCAGGGCAAGGTTAAGCCACGGCGTGCACAGGGCGATCTAGCATGCCTTCCTTTGCCTGGGCGGAGAGACAACTGGGTGTGCTTCTCTCTCTGGCGCTGCTGGTCCAGCTGGCACAGAAGTCTGCGGAAGCTTGTTCTGGTTCCCTAGGCAGCGTCCTCTCTTCCGAACTCTTCCTTCCGCATGGCCAGCCTTCCCCCACCTTGGCGCGTCTTCCAGGTGTTTTTTGGACAACAACCCTCCCTAACCACTGATCATGCTGGCTGTTGGGGAGTTACGGCCCAAGACATCTGGAGTGCACCGGGCTGGGCACGCTGGTGCTGGCCTGAGCAAGCCTTTGTCCCGCTTGCCAGGCCATCGTTTGCAAATGCCCAGCCGGAAGCACACAGGAGAAGAGGCACATAATTGCTTGCCCTCAAAAGTGCCCTAGAAACCAGGGCAGATGGAAGGGGCAGGCATGACGATGCTTGCTTTTGGGGGCAGGCCAGCACATCCCAGAGAAGCCAAATCCTTCCTTGCACAAGCCTTGGGGTGAAAGGGGGAAGGTGAGCTGGGAGTAGAGAGTTAACTTTCAGAGTGGCCAAGGGGGAAGGAGGGAGGGGGCCTGCTGGTGTTTTCCTAATAGCCCATGGATGCTACCGGGCAGGCAGGTGCCTAGCTCTTCCCGACCCGCACACACACCCTCCACGAGGCAGAACAGCAGGCAGTAAGCACTTTCTAAGGCAGTGTTCTCCAACCTTGGGTCCCCAGATGTTTTTGGCCTACAACTCCCAGCATGCCCCTGTCCTAAGGGAAAAGATCCTCAGGCCATCAGGAGGTAAGCACCGCGAGAGGCAACTGAGAAGAACTTTGAGGAAGTTCATGAGGGGACAAAGCTGGTGGTGGTGGGGGGCACACACAGGTGGGCAGCCCTCCCCATAGTTAAGGCCTTGTAAGCTTCCCTGCAGCAAGGAAAGAACCTGCCACGGGCAGGACCGGTGCAAGGCAGTTTGGTGCCCTAGGCAAGATCAGATATTTAGCGCCCCCCCTTCCCACTTGAGAGTGCTGTATTTTTTTTTCAAGGCGTTTCTGGTGCCCTCTTTAGCCCTGCGCCCTAGGCGGCTGCCTAGTTGGCCTAATGGTAGCACCGGCCCTGGCCACGGGGGTGCCCGTTTTGACAGCGTATGATGCGCGCCGGCTCTCATGCCAAGGAGATGGAAGCTGGAGCATGGGTTTACTTGGAATGTACAGGATACGCGAGTGTTAGCATTTGAGGCCATTGTTCTTAATGTCCACCAGTCCCTGAGAAGCAGCAGAAGATGGACTTAGGAGGCCACATGGACTGTGAGCTCACCAGCACAAGCCCTTGATGCTGCCTTTAAAACCCAATGGTGGGATGATGATTCCCCCTCCCACACACAGGGGGCGTGGCCATTGGGCATCTCTGGTTTCTATCCATTCCAGCAGTCTGTGCTGAGGGAGATGGGAGGGAGTACAGGCCTGTGGCTCACGCTGGCTCAGCTTGTCTGAGCGTGGAAAGCTAAGCAGGGTCAGGCCTGGTTATTACTTGGATGGGAGACCCCTCCTCCGGTTTCCTGCATTGAGCAGTGGGTTGGACTTGATGGCCTTGTAGGCCCCTTCCAACTCTATAGATCTATGATCTCTGACTAGGAGAGTCAGCTTTCTCTGATGCAGTTTGCAAATGCAACTGAACAAACTTTTGGGGTTTGTCTTAGCAGCCAATACCTAGCTGAGGTGTACTTAGTAAGCATGTATACCCTGTTATTTTCCCTCTAAATGAGAAGTGTATAGAGCCTGTTCCTGATGGGGTTGCAACTCCCCCTTAATAATCAGGTTCCTAGCTTGGAAATCCTCCTTAATCCTGTGGCGCTCCTGGATGTTCAGACCGCACGGGTAGCTGGGAGCACTTTTTTTTACAAGCTGAGGCATTGGCCTTCTCTGCACAAAACAGAACTGGCCGCTGACATTCATGATTCATTCCCTAGTGACTTCCAGATTAGATTCCTGTAATGCATGCTGTGTGGAGCTGCCCCGGAATAGTGCTGAGAACTGAGGATTAGTCCAAAACGTGCCTGGAGCATGCTGCATAGAGCAGTGTTCTCCAACCTTGGTTCCCCAGATGTTTTTGGCCTACAACTCCCAGCATGCCCCAGCCAGGCTGGGGCACGCTGGGAGTTGTAGGCCAAAAACATCTGGGGAACCAAGGTTGGAGAACACTGGCATAGAGAATATCACTGCAATGCTGGGTCATCTTAGGTTCATAGTTCATAGAGTTGGAAGGAGCCTACAAGGCTATCGAGTCCAACCCCCTGCTCAATGCAGGAAACTAGAGGAGGGGTCTCCCATCCAAGTGATAACCAGGCCTGACCCTGCTTAGCTTTCCACGCTCAGACAAGCTGAGCCAGCGTGAGCCACAGGCCTGTATCTTCAGTGGCTTCCGGGCCCCAGTTCAAAGTGCTGGGTTAACCTTAAAACTGTCTGGGGCCCAGGGTATTTTGATCCCGTCCTACACCAGTGGGTTTTCCGTGGACACCGGCAGCCATTTGAACAACTGTAAAAACCTTTTTAGCAAACTTGAGCCACTTCATTCTTCCAACAATTATGGAGTCAGTTCTGTTGTGTTTGACTTCCAGAGTGGCCAATCTAAAAATAAAAAAGAAACCTTCCAAGCTTAAAAAAAAAAAAGAGTTTAACTTGCAAAGCTATCAGGGGTCTGATTTACCCCTATTGAAATGAACGGGAACGCCTAACTAAGCTACCTGGGGTCCAGTTTATCCCCAGCAACTTCTCCAAACAGAATAAGGAAAATTGCTTAGCATTTTGCCTCGATCATAAAAACAATTTCTTTGTGTGTTTATACCGCTTCAAGAGCACTAGGGTAGATTTTTTCCCCTGTGTTTGTATTCCCTCTCTCTCTCTCTCTGTACGTTCCTGCTTGTACAAGAAGAACAAGTCATTACGAAGTCCCGCAGGAGCCCACCGCACCTCTGGAGTAAATTTTACCATACAGGATTAATGCTGCTCCAAGTTGGACTTAATTTGACAAGGGGTTAACACTCTCATAGTGCAGACTTGCAACACTGATTCCTCATTAGAAACAAAACACCCTGTTAGCTTATTGGGGAACTCGGGGGGCCCTTCCAGCATCTATCACGAGCCCAGTATTTCACTGCTTTCTCTTCAGTTCCCTCCTCCAGGGCTTCCTGGTAGCCCAATGAAGGTTGCCTCGTTGGTGCGGTGAGCCTTTTCCCCAAGTCTGTTTGCCCGCCCTTAGCCAAAGAAAAAGCTATTGCTCTCTGTACATGTTTCTTTGTTTTCTGGGTTAAAACATTTAAATTAACAATGTACTCCAATAGCATTTGTGTTCGAATTATGTTTTTGAAATGAGATACCGATAAAATCTGTTTTTTAAGTTAAGCTGGAGTCGTTTTGAAATAAAAACCTAAAATTATTTCCAGCTAGGTCTTTAAAGGGATCCCCACTAGATCCCAATAGCAGGTTAAGGACCGCCTCCTCCCGTGTATCAGGGATGGGGACTCGGACTCCAGGACTCGACTCGTGAGTCAGACTGAGTCCCCCCTCTGACTCGAGTCCCAATATTTTTAATGGGACTCGAGACCAAGGACTCGTGTAGAGTCGTGTTTCAAAATCGTGTTCCTCAAATGCAACATGGATAGGTTTTAGGAAGTACAGCAAATTTATTTTTTAAAATCATTTCCCTAAAATGCAACCTTTCAGACATTTTGGGTTTGGCAGCCTCTGCCTGCCTGTTTGGGGCTCCCTGCCTCCTCTGCCTGCCTGCCTGCCTGGTCTCTTCTTAACCAGTTCCACAGTTTGAATTGTCCAAGAGAAAGGCCTCTGCCTGCCTGTTTTGGGGCTCCCTGCCTCCTCTGCCTGCCTGGTCTCTTCTTAGCCAGTTCCACAGTTTGAATTGTCCAAGACAAACGCCTCTGCCTGCCTGCCTGCTTTGGGGTTCCCTGCCTCCGCTGCCTGCCTGGTTATTTTGGGTTTGTCTGCCTGGTCTGTTCTTGTCAAAATCAGTGGCAGAGTTTTGAAATAAAAAGGCACACTTGTGCCTAGAAATTATTTAAGCCACACATCTGAAGTAGCCTTATTTTGTTGGGGGGAAAACCCATTGATTTTAATAGGGACTCGTGGAGTCAGCTTTGGGAGTGACTCGTGACTTGTGAGTCACCATTTTGGACCAAGGACTCGGACTCGTGACTCGAGACTCGAGACCAAGGACTCTTCAACATCCCTGCCGTGTATGCACCCAGGAACTCAAGAGTCACATCCGAGGCCGCCTTCTGTGTCCCTGTGCCATTAGTGGTCACACAAGACTGGCCCTTTTTGGTTGTGGTGCCTAGGCGTTTGAACCCCCTCCCAAGGGAAGCCCGCTTGGCCTCCTCAGTGTTTTCTGCTGATTAATGAAAATTCTGCTGTTTCAGCCAGCCTTCCAAAGAAGTGATGACTGAATATTGGCTTGAGATATGTGCTGGTTATTGCTCTGGCTGATACAATGTCTTGCACCAGAGGGGCTGCCTACAGCGTATCTATATCCTTTCTTGGTTTGCAAGTCTCTTGACAGCCTGCCTATAATAGGGAGTCAACAGGCTTTGATTGCAGCAAAATCGGAAAATCTAAGGCCAGACTAAAAACTCAAAATACTTAGCATGTGTGTGTGTGTTGCAGCCATCAGAAAGGAAATCTGTTAGAGCAGGGCTCTCCAACCTTGGGTCCCCAGATGTTGCTGGACTACAGCTCCCAGAATCCCTTGCCATTAGCCATGCTGGCTGGATATGCTGGGAGCTGTAGGCCAGCAACATCTGGGGACCCAAGGTTGGAGAGCCCTCTGTTAGAGGTATGGTTGGCAGACAGACATGAGAGATGGGGCCTTTTCAGTGTTGGTGCCAATGCCTTGGAATGTTCTCCCCAGGGAGACCTGCCAAGGCTCCCTACTTTTAGCAAGACTCACCTGTTTATGCTGGCTTTAGACTCTTTACCAGTAGATGCTACTTAACTGCGTTTTTGGCTTTCTCTGCTGCTATTTCTAAGGTGATTTAACTGGCTTACTCTGATGATATTTTTATATCTGACTCTGATTTGATGGTTTTAATGATTAGTTTTATTGTCAGTTGCTTTGCAGACACTCACAGAGAAAAGCGGGACAGAAATGTATTCAATAAAAATTAAAACTGAATCTGGCCAGCAGGAGCCGCTGGAATTTCGCTCAGGTCAGGTTGTGTTTGATCATGCCCCAGCCAGAATCCACTTTCAAAAGGATCAGGGGGACAAGCACCTTTCCCCAGCATCCCGCAGCCCATTCCCAATTCAGCGTCACCTCCAGAGCTTTTTGACCCATGCAAAGAGTGGTCTGTACTTGCTTTCCAGCCTTTCCAGCATCCGGGAGAGGAAGCCGTTCCCCACTGCTGTGCCACGAGAGCAGCACCCAACGCAGTGTTCTCCAACCTTGGGTCCCCAGATGTTTTTGGCCTACAACTCCCAGCGTAGCTGGCTGGGGCATGCTGGGAGTTGTAGGCCAAAAACATCTGGGGACCCAAGGTTGGAGAACACTGACCCAACGCATCTCTGCCCAAGCAAGTCCCGCTGAAGCTTTCGTCCTCCTCTCCCTCCCCCCTCACCATGCTGGTCTGGAGCTGATCCTCCACAAAGAGCTTCATGTTGGAAAGAGCAGCTGTCAGGATCGCATCCTGCAGTGGGAGAGAATGCGGCAGCCACTGAGGGGCAGGAGCAGCGGGGCCAGAGGACTCAAAGACAAAGGATGCCAGGGAAGGAAAGCAGACTCGAGTGCTTTATGGTGCGGCGTTGTTGTCTAGGCCAGCTGGCCAGATGCGTTAAGACTACAACCCCCCACATCACCCCCAGCCAGCATGGGCTCTGCTGGCTGGGGATGATGGGAACACGAGTCCAACACATCTGGAGGGTGCCAGGATGAGGAAGGCTGGTCTAGGCCATATCGTGCCAGGCACTAGATTACGTTTCAAGCAGCTGGTTCTAAGTTTCCATTCAGTTCATGCGCAACGCTTTTTTTTTTTCCTGACAGCAACCAAATCCCATTAATTCCCAAGGCCTTAAATCAGTGTTCTCCAACCTTGGGTCCCCAGCATGGGGCGTGCTGGGAGTTGTAGGCCCAAAAACATCTGGGGACCCAAGGTTGGAGAACACTGCCTTAAATAAAAAGAGGACAGCCAACCGATTCATTTTAGAAGCATGACAAAAAGCACAGAAATTAATGTCTAGAAACGAAACTGGGCCTCTGCAGCCACAGGTGGGCAGCCAAGCAAGGCGCACTTCTGTGAGGGGAACACTGCTGGGCACACAAGTGGAGCACTTCTCCGCGGCGGGAGGAAGAGAGAAGAACAGCAGGAGGGGTGGACGCTCAGCTAGGCGGTAAAGCAGGACGACGACCCCAGACAGTTATGGCAGACAGCGAGTGAACAGCAGGACGGCAGTACCTCTTGCTCCTCCTGTGGCTCCGATCCGCTCTGCCCCATCACGGCTATCGACTTCGTTTCCAGGCCCAGTCCATTAAGGACCCTGCAGGGAAGAGAGAAATTCATACAGCACCACTCCAGGACTCGATCCAACATACTACTTTTTAATGTAATTTGGCTTCCAATATTTATTTATTTATTTATTTATTATATTTATACCCCACCTTTTTTCCTGCAAGGAACCCAAGGCGGCTTACATAATCCTCCTCCTCCTCCTCTCCATTTTATCCTCACAACAACCCTGTGAGGTAGGTTAGGCTGAGAGTTAAGTGACTGGCCCAAAGTCACCCAGTGAGTTTCATGGCCGAGCGGGGACTAGAACTCGGATCTCCCAAGTCCCAGTCCAACACTCTAACCACTATGCCACACTGGTGCGGTTAAGAGGCGGGGAGCTGAGGTGGGCTGGTCAGCTCTGGTGGGTCCCATTCTCCAGGAGGAGGATGCTCATGTTTTCATCCTTTTCACGTTGAACTGAAAATTTTTACGTTTTCTTGCTACTCTCTGATAAGGTTCCGCAGATTACTAATAAAGTGGCTAAATTTTGTGCAACTGCTGTAACTTGCCACACCTTTTTAGCCTCCGACTCTGGCCATGTTTGACTGATAGAATTTTGATGTAAAATTATGAACTCTATACACTTCAGATGTATGCTGGTCTACAGTAGTTTTGTTTTCCTGTTTTATTTTATTATTATTATTTTTACATTTATTTATCGCCCATCTGGCCGGCAACCAGCCACTCTGGGCGATGTACATAGGATAAAAACAAGATAAAACACATTTAAAACAGTATAAAATTTTAAAATCTTAACCCACCCCATATTCCCGCCTGAACAGCCGGGTTTTTAATGAGCAGCGGAAGCTCAGCAGAGAGGGGGCATGGCGGAGGTCACTCGGGAGAGAGTTCCACAGTACGGGGGCCGCCACAGAAAAGGCCCTCTTCCTAGTCCCCACCAGTCTAGCTGCTCTGGCTGAAGGGACAAGGAGAAGGCCATCTGTGGCAGATCTTGTTGAGTGGCCTACTTGGTGTTGCTGGAGACGCTCCTTGAGATAGACTGGACCGGAGGCGTATAGGGTTTTAAAGGTCAAAACCAACACCTTGAATGCGGCTCGGCGAGCAACTGGTAGCCAGTGCAGCTCCTTGAGCACTGGCGTGATGTGATCCCACCAGCGGCTGCCTTTAACCAGGCGAGCCGCCGCGTTCTGTACCAGCTGTAGCTTCCGAACCGTCTTCAAGGGTAACCCCACCTACAGCGCATTACTGTTATAATGTTATTGCCAGTTCAGGTCAATGGCCATAATAAATATTCATTCATTCATTCTTATCATGCATGGTGAAGGGCTCTGAGTTTGGGGCAGGCACCACTCCGGTTCCCCAGGGAGTAAACGCTTAAGCGCAGCTAACTCATGCCTCGGAGCAGGTGCGGTCAGGGTCCTGATGCCTGGCGCTGGGGAAGTAGAAGCACCAATATACAAATACCTTTTGTTATAATACTTATACATTGAATTAGACATATTTATAAAAAATATATGAACAGCTTTCCTAAATGGAATTTCCATCTTGCTGGATTCTGGCTGGAGGAGCCAACTGGGTCCGGGAAATGTTGTGATTCTTTCCCACGAGGTCTTGCCGGGACTCCAGGGCATTTAGATCAGGTGGAGGACAGCCATTCTGGGAACTGAACTGCATTAATACAGGAAAGGCTGTGGTTGTTCAGATCGCAGAAAAGCAGTATATAAATAAAGTGTCTATGGCTATCTGTTTTGCTCTCTCTGGCTTTATGAGGTGGTTCATCTCTCAGTCTCAGTATCGTGGCTTGGCTCAGTTTGCTGAGTTATCTGCTATGCAGTCATAGTTGAATTCTCTGCAACAACTCCTCTGATTGTCCTTGGGACTGATTTCACATCAACGTACCCCACCTGTAAAATGCGTAAATGTTTTCTAGACTGGAAGAGTATGTGTGCCTTACACATGCGTAGGTGTGTAACCTTGTGGTCGGGCTCATCCGTTTGAGTTATCTGCTCTACGTTGTGCCTGGGACAGAGTTGTATTGTGTTAGGATCTGTGGTGGCTTGAGGACATGGGTGGATGGGTACTGCTTATGGCTTATAACTACATGCAACAGCGGCACAGCTAAGCTGAACACAGCATTTCTCCGACCCAGGCAGCCCCACCCTTCCCCACCGGGCTGTTCCCCAAGTCACCATTCTGTGAAGGGCTCCCTCCACATCCTGAAATTCAGGTTTTCCTGGATTAAAATGACTACTTCGATCCTTTCCAAACTGGCTTGTGGCCTGGTTTTGGAACTTGGTAGATGACCGTCAGCAGCGGGTAGACAGGGGAGTTGATTCTCCTGGACCTCTCGGCAAATGTTGATACCAGCAGCCATGGTATCCTTCTGGACCATTTCTCCAGGATGGGACTGGGGTGTACCGTTTTGAAGTGGCTTCACTCCTATCCAGAGGATAGATCCCCAGAAGTTGCTGCTGAGAGACTGCTGCTCAGCTCCACAGCTTTTGGCTTAAGGCAGCCGTTCGTGGAGTTCCCAATCTGGCCCATAGAAGACTGGGCTCTCTCCGTGGGGCCCTCCCCTTCCCAAGCCCTTCCCCCTCACCTGGGGGCCACCAGGGGCTTGCAGAAGAAGAAGTGGCGGGAGAGGAATCCCCATGTTATGTCCAATCTGAGTTTGGAGATGGGGCTTTTCCTCTGAGCACGGCTCGCCCTCAGACATCGGAGAAAACATGGCGGAGGTGCTCTGTACCCAACTCAACTGGCACTTTCAGGAAGCGAGAGGCATGGGAAGGAGGTGCCCAACTCAGCCGGCGCTTCCTGCAAACGCCGGCCAAGTCCCTCCCTGTGTGCAGAAAGAGACACAGAGCTCCGTGCCTCTCTCTGCACAGAGAACGGAAAAGCGGTGGGTCTGGATGATGTTATGGGAGGGGAGGGAGCCTGGGGAGGGAGCCTGGGGTGGGGGCCTGCCCCCTTAACGTCCAGTGTGGCAATCCACCACCACCCCCCGGACCAAAAGAGGTTGCCCACCCCTGGCTTATGGAATGCTGCAAGGTTCCATCTTGTCTCCCATGCTATTTAACATCTATACAAAACTGCCTGGAGAGACCATCCGGAGATTTGGCCCAGGATGTCATCATCAGTATGCAGATGGCGGAAGTTTTGAGCTGCTTCAGATGGGATGAGGGACAAACAAACTAACAGCCGATACAGACAAAATGAAGGGTTTTTGATGATCCTGAGCTAGGTAGTCAGCCTGTTCTGAATTGGGCTGCACTACCTGCAAAGCAACAGATTTGCAGTTTGGGCATTCTTCTGGACCCAGACCTCCAACTAGATGCTCCAGCGGCCAGGAGTGCTTATTACCAGCTTCATCTTGTATGCCAATTGCATCCTCTCGGGGACAAATCAGACGCAGCCTCTGTCACTTCATGCACCTGTCACTTCCAAGTTGGGAGCATTGTCATGGGCTTTACACGAGGCAGGTCTTGGAGACAGTCTGGAAGCTTCAGCTGGTCCAAAACGTTGCTGTGAAGGCTCTCATGGGAGCTGCCAATTCATGCGCAGGGAGACCCGGTGACAAAGTGTCAGCATACAAGCAAGTTAAGCACCTGTGCAAGTTTAGCAACAGGGCGAGGCGGCCAGGGCAGTAGAATCTTCCCTGCCTTCTTATAGTAAATAACTATAAATATATAAATACATAACTATAAATAAATTCCCCACCATCTCCTACTAAATAACTTGGCTTTCCGGGTAAACAAACCCAATAATAGCAATTTATAAAAGACAGTTATGAAGGTAGAAAGCCAGTAGCAGGGTGGGGACTAAAAGCAAAAAGTAAGGTAATTACAACCTCCGTTGTGGAACTTCAGTATGCTGATGATAATGTGGTCTCCGCACATTCAGAGGATGATCTCCAAACTATCCTAAATGCTTTTGCAGAAGCATACGGAAAACTTGGTCTCTCACTTAACATCAAAAAAACCAAAGTGCTTCATCAGCAAGTGCAAGCTAACCCTTTGGTGATGCCATCTATCCAGCTTGGCGGGACAATACTGGAAAATGTCGATCATTTTCTCTATCTTGGCAGCTATCTTTCTGTTACAGCTAACATCGACAGTGAAATCCAGCATCGTCTGAGCTCCGCAAGTGCCGCGTTTTCTCGAATGAAACATAGAGTGTTCGAGGATCGGGATATTTGTAAGAAGACCAAAACACTGGTTTATGAAGCCATTGTATTACCAACTTTATTGTATGCCTGCGAAACATGGACTATATAAACGTCACCTCCAACTCCTTGAAAGATTTCATCAACGTTGCCTCCGGAAAATCCTGCGAATTACTTGGGAAGATAGGCGAACAAATGTCAGTGTACTGGAAGAAGCAAAGACTACTAGCATTGAAAAAATGATCCTTCAACGCCAACTTCAGTGGACCGGTCATGTTGTTCGAATGCCTGACTGCCGTCTCCCAAAGCAGTTACTTTATTCCCAACTCAAGGATGGAAAGCGGAATATCGGTGGTCAATATAAGAGGTTTAAAGATGTTCTTAAGGCTAATCTAAAAAAATGCAATATAAACATCAAAAACTGGGAAGCTCTGGCCCATGAACGATCTAACTGGAGGTTGGCCTTTCACAAAAGTTCTATGGACTTTGAAGAAGCCCGAGTGCAAGGTGAAAGGGAGAAACGTGCTAAGCGAAAAGCACGTCAAATGAATCCTTTACAAGACCATCTTCCATCTGGTAACCTGTGTCCTCACTGTGGGAAGCTGTGTGGATCTAGAATTGGCCTCCACAGTCACTTACGGACCCATCGCTAGAGTCTACACAATTTTCTTTAGAATTTTCCTCCTTTTAAAATCTCCTTTTTGTAAATTTTCTTTTTTATCCTGGAAGACAATCTTACTTGGTCATGAGTGATCGCCTGACTGACGGGAGACTATACAGTGTATTGCACTGAGTGCCACATGTATGACAGTCTGTCAGCTGGATAGAAGTCGTGGGTGTGTGCTTGGTGTAATTTATTATTATTATTATTATTATTATTATTATTATTATTATTATTATTTATTATTATTATTATTACCCTGCCTTTTTTCCTTCAAGGAACCCAAGGCGGCTTACATAATCCTCCTCCTCCTCTCCATTTTATCCTCACAACAACCCTGTGAGGTAGGTTATTATTATTAATTTTATTTCTATAAAGCCCAATAGCCGAAGCTCTCTGGGCAGTTTACAACAAATGTATAGCCTGCGTTTCCACTACAAAGGGTGCTCAAGATGGTTAACAATAAAATATAACATAAAATATAAAATTATAATATAAACATAAAAGCCAATCAATTAAAAACACAAGAATAACACTTAAAAAATAGAAAGCATCCACCAGTTAAAACCCTATTTCAGCAACTACGTAACAAGAAAACAACAAACAATTCCTAAAAGTGGAGAAATACAGAAAACATGAGTCCATCTCCAAGAGTTGTGGTCCCAAGCCTTAAGGCTTTATAGGTCAAAACCAACACCTTGAATTTGGCTCAGAAATGTACAGGCAACCAGTGCAATGAGCTCCTGGCTCTCAGGGAATAAATTTGTTCCCTTGAAGGCAAGGTTGCTGACCTGGAGAAACTAAGAGATGCAGAGAGGTTGGTGGACAAGGCGTTTGGGGACCTAATAGCAGTATCCCAATCCCTGGGTGACAGCCCCTCTGCTGTCACGGAGAATGGGGGTCTCAGGGAAGGAGGGCGCCACTCCTCGGAAGATGAACAACTATCCTCTTGTGCCAAGGATGTGTCTCTGGGGGGCTTGTGGTAGTGGGAGATTCGATCATTAGACACATAGAGAGCTGGGTCTGTGATAGGCGTGTAGACCGCATGGTAAATTGCCGGCCTGGTGTGAAGGTTGCAGATACAAGTATCATTTCATGGATCATAGAGTTGGAAGGAGCCTACAAGGCTATCGAGTCCAACCCGCTGCTCAATGCAGGAAACTAGAGGAGGGGTCTCCCATCCAAGTAATAACCAAGCTTGACCCTGCTTAGCTTTCCACGCTCAGACAAGCTGAGCCAGCATAAGCCACAGGCCTGTATCTATCACGTGCTGTCTAGATAGCTTTGTAGATAGTGCTGGGGTGAACCAGTTGTCATGGTCCATGTTTGTATCAATGACGTGGGGAAATGTAGCCATGAGGTCTCGGAAGCCAAATTTAGGTTGCTAGGTAGGCGACCCTGGATTTAATCCTAAATTGTGTCACCCAGGACCTAGTATGAGATGTGAGTGTTTTTGAATCAATTGGAAACAATAACCACAGAGCTATCAGATTTAATATACGTATATTTAAGTGGAAAATTGCCAAGGAAGTCCAACTCAGTCACGCTTGACTTCAAAAGAGGAAACTTCTCTAAAATGAGGGAACTGGTAAAAAAAGGAAGTTAAAAGGGGGAATCAAGAGTGTTACATTCCTTCAAAATGCTTGGAGAATATTGAAAATCACAATAATAGAAACTCAGCTAGAATGCATATCACAGGTTAGGAAAGGCAGCACCAAGTCCAAGAGGTCACCAGCATGGTTAATGAGCAGGATCAAGGAAGCTATTAGAGAAAAGAAGGCTTCCTTCAGAAAATGGAAGTCCTGACCAAATGGGAACACAAATGGGAACACAAGCTTGCCCAAAGGAGAAGCAGGCAGACAATAAGAGATGCAAAAAAGCAGAGTGAGGAGCATACCGCCAACAACATCAAGGCCAACAATAAAGAATTCTTTAAATATATCAGAAACAGGAAACCAGCTAGGGAGGCAGTTGGACTGTTGGAATTAAAGGAGCATAAAGAGATTGCAGAGAAGCTGAATGAATTCTTTTCATCTGTCTTCACTGCAGAAGATATAGGAGAGATGCCTGTGCCTGAATTGATGTTTTCAGGAAGGTAGTCTGAGGAACTGAGGCAAACAGAGGTGACAAAAGATGAAGTTCTCAACCTTATTGACAAATTGAAAGTTAATAAACCACCAGGCACAGATGGTATCCATCCTAGAGTCCTTAAAGAACTCAAATATGAAATTGCTGATCTTCTAAGAAAAATATGTAACATTTCCCTGTACCAGAAGACTGGAGAATGGCTGATGTAATGGCAATTTTTAAAAAGGGATCCAGGGTGGATCTGGGAAATTACAGGCTGGTTAGCTTAATGTCTGTTCCAGTTAAATTGTTTGAAAGCATTATTAAAGGTAAAGCATATAGAAGGACAAGCACTGCTGAGAAAGAATCAACATGGCTTTTGCAAAGGTAAGTCCTGTCTCACTAACCGTTTAGAGTTATGACCCTGGGTACTAGTATTATGAGAGAAGAGAGAAAAATGTCTCTCTATCCACTTCCTCCACATGTCAGTAAACATGTGGACAGAGAAGATCCAGTAGACACTGTTTACTTGGACTTCCAAAAGGCCTTTGATAAAGTCCCTCACCAAAGGCTCCTGAGCAAACTTGGCAGTCATGGGATAAGAGGAGAGATCCTCTTATGGAGCAGTAACTGGTTAAAGAACAGAAAGTAGAGAGTAGGAAGAAATGGTAAATTCTCCCAATGGAGGGATGTAAACAGTGGGATCCCAAAGGGATCTGTATTGGAACCAATGTTTTACAAGTTGTTCATAATTGATCTGGAGTTAGGAGTGAGCCATGAAGTGGCCAAGTTTGCCGATGACACAACATTATTTAGGGTGGTTGAAACAAAAAGGGATTGCGAGGAGCTCCAAAAAGGACCTCTCCAAACTGGGAGAGTGGGCATCAAAATGGCAAATGCAGTTCAATGTAAGCAAGTGTAAAGTAATGCATATTGGGGCAAAAAAAATCCCAATTTCATGTATAAGCTGATGGGATCTGAGCTAGCAGTGACTGACCAAGAAAGAGATCTTGTTGTGGTGGACAGCTCGATGAAAATGTTGGCCCTGCTGTGAAAAAGGCAAATTCCATGTTAGGCATAATTAGGAAAGGAATTGAAAATAAAACTGCCAAGATCACGCTGCCCTTATATAAATCTATGGTGCGACCACACTCAGAATACTGTGTACAGTTCTGGCCACCGCACCTAAAAAAGGATATTGTAGAGTTGGAAAAAGTGCAGAAAAGGGTAACTAAAATGATCAAAGGCCTGGAGCAACTCCCCTATGAGGACAGGTTACATCTGGGATTGTTTAGCTTAGAAAAGAGGAAGGGGAGGCATGATAGAGTTGTACAAAATTATGCATGGCGTGGAGGAAGTGAATACGGAGACATTTTCCTCTCTTCTCTCATAATAGTAGCACCCAGGGGCATCCCATGAAACTGACTGGTGGGAGATTCAGGACAGATAAAAGGAAATACTGCTTTATGCAGAGCACAGTTAAGCTATAGAGTTCACTTCCACCAGATGTAGCGATGGCCACCAATTTGGATGGCTTCAAAGGGGGATTGGACAAATTCATGGAGGAGAAGGCTATCAACGGCCACTAGTCCCGATGGCTATATGCTACCTCCAGTATCAGAGGCAGTATTTTTTTTTATTATTATATTTATACCCCGCCTTTTTTCCTGCAAGGAACCCAAGGCGGCTTACATAATCATCCTCCTCCTCCTCCTCCTCCTCCTCCTCCTCCTCCCCATATGCCTATGTACACCAGTTGCTGGGGAACATTGGTGGGAGGGTGCTCTTGCACTCATGTCCTGCTTGTGGGTTTCCTGTGGGCAACTGGTTGGTCACTGTGTGAACAGAATGCTGGACTAGATAAACCCTTGGTCTGAGCCAGTAGGGCTCTTCTCATGCCACATATCATACCAGTCTTTTGCCAGTTTACTTCTGTGCTCAATTCAAAGAGTTGGCTTTGACCTTCAAAGTCCTAACTGGTTTCAGACAAGGATATCTCCCTTTATAAAGCTGTCTGGGACATTCATTCCACTTCAGAGGCCAATCTTTGAGTCCTCCCATTGTGGGTATCCAGCAAGAGGGCCTTTTCAACTGTGGTGCCCAGGATTTGGAATGGCCTCCTGACATGCGGTTTGCTTGGCCCTTCGCTGCCTGCTTTCAGGCGGGCAGTGGAGAAAAAATTATTTAAGCCACCCTCGTTAGAATCAGGATTTTATCTCCTGCTGTTTTAAAGTGCCGTTTTAATTGCTGTTCAGTTCTGTTTCATTTGTATTCTTCTATGTAAGCTGCCTGGTGTACTTTTTTGAGAAAAGGCAACGTATACATGAATAATAGTTGGTGGACCCTGGAGCTCCGGTTAAAATAAAGAAGTCGCTCCGGCGAGACTGAAGTCTGCCCATCCCTGTTCTGAGGAGTGAGGAGGCACAGGCCTAGCCCTGCTCACCAATGTTACCTATTTCATAGGTACAGCTGCAGCATCATGTTTCAAAGCCAACTTCACCAGCCGACCTCTACCCACACCCAGCAGGTAGGGTCGGCTATTTCCCTGCCTAATGAGAAGCTTCCAAAACAAGGCGCAGGTGAGCTAGGATGATGGCAGGCAAACTCCACCCACACATCCTGGGAAGGTCGGGACACTCCGCATAATGCAACTCACACAGGCACAAAGACAACAAGATTAGATGGCCAGGACTGCACAATGAGAAGCAACGCCTTGCCCACTGATCCAAGGACACGTGGAATGGAGACATACGCAGAATGTGCCTCCCTAGCACTCACGCAGGGCCCCCCTGCTCTCCCACTGGGCCTCCACTCTGGGAACACTGCATGCGCGCACACACGCACACACACACACACCCGTACGTTTTTCCATGGTGTGGACACATGACAAATGCTGGTACAGGGCAAAGCTGCCAACCTACAAGCAAAGCTACTGAGTCAGCTCCATCAACAACAACTTGTAAGCCCTCAAAGGAATGGCCCACACTTGCTTCCTTCCGTTATCACCAGGCCAGCTTGCAGAAGTTGAATGCAAGAATAGTGCCTTGCCGTCCGTCCGTCCATCCTGTAAGTTTCACAACAGCAGGCGCCTGAGCTGCCACGGCCCAGGGCGAAAGCAACTGCTTCACCGCCAGGGATTGCCACATCTGCGGCCTGCCCCTGCTCCCAAGGAACACAGAGAAACCTCCTTTCCTACCCAGAGTCAACCTTAGGCAGAGGCTGCAAGGCACAGAGAAGACGGGCAGAAGCTGCTTACCACTCCAGAAGAGCAGCGGTGCGAGCCTCGAGCAGGAAAACGGACACAAGGATTGCTGAGGGTTAAACCAAGTTGCTACGATGAGACAAGAGAAAAACAACAGCAGCAGCAGCTGGAGCCCTAAACAGGGATTTCGTACATAAACCAACATCTGCTGGACCGTCCTCAAGCACGAGTACGAAACATCAACACATCACACGTCACCAAATGGGAGACAATTGCCTTTTGTAGTGAAGGAACCACCCACAATCCTTAATTACGGTATGTCCTAGGAAACATGGCCAAATTACTAAATTAGAACTCCTTAAGCTTCCCTTAAAGTGTTTGTTGGGAATTGCTCAACACATGCGCAGAGGATAAAATGGGGAAAAGTTTATTGTTAGATTTCTTGATTACAGCCCACCTACACAGCAAATACTAATCCAGGGCTCTCCAACCTTGGGTCCCCAGATGTTGCTGGCCTACAGCTCCTAGCATATCCAGCCAGCACCGCTAATGGCAAGGGATTCTGGGAGCTGTAGTCCAGCAATATCTGGGGACCCAAGGTTGGAGAGCCCTGTACTAATCTAACGCAACACTGAGACAACTAGCGCTGTTTACGCTGCAATCCTATGCACACTCACCTAGGAGCAAACCCCCTTGAATACAGGGGGACTTTGTTCCAGAGAAACATGCCAAGGATTGCACTGTTAGTCAAGTACACACACTATCCACTGCTACTATAAGAAAATACTGCAGAAATTTACTGGTGTAAATTTGGTGTAGTTAACTTCTGTTGAACACACACATCTCTATAAGTGGAGTGCAGAGAAGTTGCTTCTCCATCTTCTCGGATCCTGTGGTCAGCACAGAGATGCAGTGGACGAATTCAATTTGAACTGAAATACGGCATCATGTGCACGCCCACTTTGAGATCTCCCGGTTCTCCAGCATCGGAGAATTTCAAAATGCTGGAAAGGGGGCACTTCCCTCCCCTCCTTTTTTTTTTTTTTTTTTGGATCCAAGGCTCAGAGTGTGAAAACAAAAGGCATACTCCTTTTCAAAGCATTCCCTTCCAAATCCTCCCATCTTGGGAAGTAATGTTGAGGTTGGAGTCTTGGAGAAGGTTGGGGACAGCAAGCTGGTTCTCCAAGAAAATCCCCAAGCCTGATGTCCAGCTAGGAGGCTTCCTTTCAAAGAAGTAGGGTGCGTGCAGGAAGCCACTGAAACGTAGGGTGTTTCTAGGCAAGTAATTCATGAAATTTTACAGAGAGTCCAGTCTAGACACCATTGGTGGCATCTTCCAATCTCATTGATTCTTCCATCTCTTTTCTTACTGCAGAACATCCATTAAGGAGAAAACTATGGAATAGCTGCACAATGACTTCCAATTTTAGTAGTGATATTTTAATGATGTTTTTATTGTTTGCATTTTATATCAGGGTTGCAAAAAAATCATGATTTTTTCGGGGGGGAAATGGGGGGAAATGATTTTTAAAAATTTAAATTAATGATTTTTTTGATTTAATCAATTTCCCCCCAAATTTTTTTAGTTAAATATAATATCAAAGTTTCAGGCGACCACATGTACAAATAGCCGACACTTAACAGTTAAGAACACCAAATTATACAGAAAACGCTTTCCTCATTTTTTTTACATTACCAGTATTATCGGTTACTAGGCTACCTACATGACAGGGTTGCAAGAAATCATGATTTTTTGCAAAAAAAATAAAAATATATATCAATTTTTGTTGATGATTTAATCAATGATTTAATCAATGATTTAAATCATTCTGATTTAAATAATTGCAACCCTGTTTTATATTGTATTTTATGAATTGTTGTAAACCACCCAGAGAGCTTCAGCTGTTGGGCGGATCTAGAAATAAAATAAATAAATAAATAAATAAAATTGGTAGTACTAGGAGCCCTCTGTCTGGAAGCACCCATGTTTGGAGTTAACAAAGACGTCAGAGTAAAAAGACGGAGCTCAACTGGCAGTACTCGCTTCTCATCCCAGTTCAGGGGACAGATATGCTAAGAGGCGAATCCAGCACCACAATGCTTCAAAGGATGTTTATGGGGATATTAAAAGGCTGCATAACACATAGTAATGCCTTAGTGTAGCTCAGCAACATTACACATCCTGCTCAACTCAATGGGGCTAGTACAGGAGACATTCCCGGCAGATGGGGCCCACATTCAGTGAGTAACTGAAAACCTATTTTAGAAAGTAAAGGTTTAAAAGTGGGCTAGATGGAACAACTATCAGGTGGATCCACAATTGGCTACAGAATTGGACTCAAAGAGTGCTTATCAATGGTTCCTTCTCAAACTGGGGAGAGGTAACGAGCGGGGTACCACAGGGCTTGGTCCTGGGCCCAGTGCTATTCAGCATTTTTATTAATGACTTGGATGAGGAGGTACAGGGAATGCTTATCAAATTTGCAGATGACACAAAGTTGGGTGGAACAGCTAATACTCTGGAAGACAGAAACAAAATTCAAAGCGATCTCCATAGGCTGGAGCGCTGGGCCGAAAACAACAGAATGAAATTTAATAGGGATAAATGCCAAGTGCTGCACCTAGGGAGAGGAAACCAAATGCAGAGTTACAGAATGGGGGACACTTGGCTCAACAATACCACAAGTGAGAAGGATCATGGAATTGTGGAAGATCACAAACTGAATATGAGCCAGCAATGCGATGTGGCTGCAAAGAAGGCAAATGCTATTTTGGGCTGCATTAATAGAAGTATAGCTTCCAAATCGCGTGAAGTGATAATTCCCCTTTACTCGGCACTGGTTAGGCCTCATCTTGAGTACTGCGTCCAGTTCTGGGCACCACACTTTCAGAAGGACGTAGACAAACTGGAGAGGGTTCAGAGGAGGGCAACAAAGATGATCAAGGGACTGGAAACAAGGCCCTATGAGGAGAGACTGAAAGAACTGGGCATATTTAGCCTTCAGAAGAGGAGACTGAGGGGAGATATGATCGCACTCTTCCAGTACTTGAAGGGTTACACAGTACACAGAGGAGGGCCAGGATCTCTTCTCGATCATCCCAGTTTGCAGGACACGGAATAATGGGCTCAAGTTACAGGAACCCAGATTCCACCTAAACATCAGGAAAAATTTCCTGACTGTCAGAGCAATAAGACAATGGAACCAACCAACTACCTAGGGAGGCGGTGGGCTCTCCCACTCTGGAGGCATTCAAGGTGCAGCTGGACAGACATCTGTCAGGGATGCTTTGACCTGGATTCCTGCATTCAGCAGCGGGTTGGACTCGATGGCCTTATAGGCCCCTTCCAACTCTACTTTTCTATGATTCTATGATTCTAGGTGCTAAAACACCAGCTATGCTTTAGGCACAAACCACAGGAAGCCCTGGAACTGGCAACAAAGGACTGATCACAGGCAGCAAGCAAGTCGATGCCAGGCTTGGCAGAGAGCCAGGCCAATTGGAGGCTAAAGGGTTGGGGGGGGGAGGCGGACAGGCTGGATGGGGGTGGAGCTGATCAAGTAAGTGCTCCAAATGCTAAAAGCCAACTGAAGAAGAGACTGAGATGCAGTCAAGTTTTTACCATTCCATTTTCTTTTGTCAACCCGGTGGCTACGAACGGCAACAGATCCTGATCTCTCCAAGAGCTGCACACATTTCCACATGGCAGAGCGCCACAAGATACACAAGCCTGGCTTAGGATCGGAGTTCGAAGAAACCAAGTTGGAGGTCATCGAATCCAACCTGCTGCTCAGTGCAGGACTGGCAATGTAGACGCAGCTACAGCATCCCAACAGATGGCCATCCAGCCTCTGCTGCTTAAATGCCTCCAGAAAAGGAAAGCCCACCACCTCCCGAGACACTCTGCCCCACCGTCGAACAGTCCACATTATTAGGAAGTTTCCCCCCTAATGTTTAGCCAAAATCTGCTTCCCTGGGATTTCCACACAGTGTTGCTCCAGGGGGCAGGAAAAGAACCAGAGAAGAAGCCTGCTCCTCCATCTTTTGCATGACAGCTCTTCAGATAGTTGAAGACGACTATCATGTCTCCCCTTAACTTTCTCTTCTCCTGGCTAAACTTGCCTAACTCTTTGAACCTTTTTCTCATAGCATTTGGTTTTCAGACCCCTCACTATCCTGGGTGCCCTCCTCCGGACATGCTTGTCAATGCCCTTCTTAAGATGGGGCACCCAGAACTGGACGCAGTACTCCAGCTGCATCCTGATCAGTGTAGAATAGAGCAGATCAATGACTTCCCATGACCTAGACCAGTGTTCTCCAACCTTGGGTCCCCAGATGTTTTTGGCCTACAACTCCCAGCATGCCCCAGCCAGCCACAGCAGTGTTCTCCAAGCTTGGGTCCCCAGATGTTTTTGGCCTACAACTCCCAGCATGCCCCAGCCAGCCACAGCAGTGTTCTCCAAGCTTGGGTCCCCAGATGTTTTTGGCCTACAACTCCCAGCATGCCCCAGCCAGCTTTGCTGGCTGGGGCATGCTGGGAGTTGTAGGCCAAAAACATCTGGGGACCCAAGCTTGGAGAACACTGACCTAGACACTCTACTGCTGTTCATGACTGCTAATGCAGAATGCTTCTCCAACATCCCTCCCATGTTCCTAATGCATGGCAGGGAGAGAAAAAAGTATGAGGAAAGGCACATCTCTGGGGTTGCTTACACAATTCAGGAAGTCGACTTCCCAGAGGATTCCTGGTTGTTTCAGCCAGGCCTTTTCGGGGTCATCGCTAACGATGTTACTAGGAAGGTCAGTCCCACTGCGTTCGATGGGACTTACATCCTAGCAAGAATGTCTAGGATTACAGCCAAAGCGCTTTCTCCCTCTACAGAACTGTGAACTCCATCCAGTCTCTAAGAACAAGCCAACCCAGCTATTGTTAGTAAGATGAACTATCCTGGGATGAAAAGACCCTGATCTTGCTGGGATTGTTGACTCGCTCAAAGAGCCTCTCTTGAATGTGTAAACAAAATGGGAGGTCAAATTGAGTTCCGGAAGTTTTTGGCCCAAGAGAATCCATTCTGTAAACACACGCCCTGACCTGCACCCCATGGGTCCTACGGTCCACATTCAGTTTCTCGCGAATTATCCAGGAGCTGCATGTGGGTCACAAGCCTGTGTCCAACCCTCCTGTTAAGAGAAAGTGGCTTCCATCATGTGACCATGCCCTGAAGCCAGGATCACAAAGCCCATTTTTGCACAAACACAGGAGGGAGCCCCGGCTGCAAGGGCACCCAATTGTCTGGAGGCCAATTCCTGTCAGCAGATGGCATCTGCTGATTGAAGGAATCTGAAAGCACCAACCCTGGCTGATCAGCCACCATCAGTACACACTTGCCAGTTTCTTAAAACCCCAAACAGGCAGATTCAGGTTCTTCCTCCGGGGGTCAATGGGCAGTTCTTGGAGCTTACATCACAGGCAACCAAATCCTTAGACTTTGTGTTGTTTATTTAGACCAGGGCCCTCCAACCTTGGGTCCCCAGATGTTGCTGGCCTACAGCTCCCAGCATACCCAGCCAGCATGGCTAATGGCAAGGGATTCTGGGAGCTGTAGTCCAACTTTTTGCACTCCTTTCAGCAGTGGAGGGGACAGCCTCTACCTGCAGCCAAAATGACAGCAACTGAGCAACCAGCAGGAGAGGGGACCGTGAGGAGGCTGGCACCATCTATATCACAGGAACGCCTGAGACATGAGGATGCCAGAGTCATCCCAACCAGGAGACCCTGGCAACAAGAGGCACCTCACTCCGGGCCACTGTCTGCTGGGGAGCATTCTATGGCAGCAAGAGGAAGTGCACATGAGGAAGGGGGAGATGATTTTTGAGCCTCTATCTAATCAGGAGTGTGGGTATACTGTATTTCTGCATAGTTAATTAATTAATTAATTTATTTATTCATTAAATAAATAAACAGAGCCAGTGTGGCGTAGTGGTGAGAGTGTTGGACTGGGACTCGGGAGATCCGGGTTCTAGTCCCCGCTCGGCCATGAAACTCACTGGGTGACTTTGGACCAGTCACTGACTCTCAGCCTAACCTACCTCACAGGGTTGTGGTGAAGATAAAATGGAGAGGAGGAGGATTATGTAAGCCGCCTTGGGTTCCTTGCGGGAAAAAAGGTGGGGTATAAATATAATATAATAAAAAATAAAATAAAAAATTTCTATACCATCCAATAGCCGAAGCTCTCTGGGCAGTGTACAACAATCAATTAAAAAAAAAAAACCCACACAATAAAATACAGTTAAAAATAATGTAATGATAAGGCATAGAAATCAGCATTCTGAGTATCTCATGCTTCACTATCGCCCTTATAGTGACAGTCTGGGCGATGCTCAGTAAATAAATCTCCAAAGTCAAAGGCTTCAGAGTCCTCACCCTTCCCTAAGGCTAGTCAGTGGAAGAGGAATATATTATGCAAAACAAGCAAAGAGATACAAATGCAACTTGTACAAATATTTCAGATTAACCCGAATTCTAACACCTGCCAGATGATCGTGCATTTTATTTAAGACTCCTTAAACAGGCAGACCCAGAAATCAGCACAGTAATAATGGTACAAGGAAGAGCCCCAGCTGAGAAGCCCCAAAAGCAAGCTTCTAGTTCTCATTCATGCAGGAAGAAACCTGAAAAAGAGTGCGTAAGAGTGGGGACAGCTTCTGCTTGGAGCATGTGTGCGTGGTCTGCAGATGCTAGGGAGGTGGGCTTTCTCCTCATTCATCACAGGTGCCGGTCCTTGCCCTTCTGTTTCTATATTCCTGATCAGCAACATGTTATCTTGAATGGCCACTGAAGATGGAGCGACGGGCAGAGCCGTGCAGGCCTTCTCAGAGTGAAGCTTGTTTCCAGCTCCTAGGGTCCTCTATGCCAACCTTCCCTGCATGTGCATGTAAACTTTCCCAATATCTACTAAAGCAGACAGACACTAGATAGAACCTCTCCTATCACAACCTACGGTACTTCTTCCTGCCATATTTCTCACCGGTGCATCTGCTTAGACACACCCACATCAAGCCGGGTCTTTTTTTTGCTACAACGAAACAAAAGCCAATTCTTGATCAAGCTGATTGCGGTTGATCATAAGCAAATGACCTTGAGCTCGGCTTGGTGGAGTCTGTGTTGCTGGAATGGATCCAGGTTGCTGAGCAATCCAGGCTGCTTGGAATACCTGCCCCTGGGTGGATTGCGGCTGCCTTGCCCTGCCCCCTCTGCCCCACTCATCTGACCCCTGCCCCACATCAGTCACTTTAGTGAGCTTCTACAAGGATTGCCTAAATTAGCTCCCCCAGCGTTGCACCATCCAATTGGGACTACAACTCCCAGCTGTCCAGGAAAGCGTCCGGTTGGGTGAGGCCGGTCTAAATACATACCAAAGTGTATTCTCTTTAGCAGAACCTTTCCCCGGCACACCCTTGCCTTCAGCCAGTCCTCCTTGTTCTGGGTATTCCCACTATTCATGGTGAGGCTCCGAATTCTCCCCTCCACGACGGTAAGCTCCAAAAGAGCTGGGAGCTTGGTCACTTTTGCGCTCTGGAACACATCCGTAGACTCTCTGCTCCACCTCCTGAATGGCCCTAAAGATGCTTTATTAGCATGCCAAGGTCTGGAAATAAACTGGGGCAGGTCTTCCTTTGGGGCAATCACTTTCACGGAGGGAGGCCCTGCTGCCCCACAGGCCTGGCGGACAACGGGTGGCAAAAGGAGAGTTGCCAGCAGGATCCTGATGCGGGCGCATCTTTATCCTGGTGCCTAGAAGTCTGCAACTACTCTCCCAAAATCAAGGTGCTCCCTGCCGCTCCATGACAGACATCCCCCCCTACACACACACACACACACACGTCTGTCCAAGCGCTTGGCTCTTCCACACCTTCATTCCCCCCCACCCACGACTGCTGGGCTTCGATTTCCAAAATAAGAGGAGCCCGGGTTCAAGCCCACTTGTCACACTCTTCCTTTTTTCCTTCAGTCTATATGGCATTATACGAGCTGTTTCTGGTTGAGAAGAGAAAGCGGGAACGCCACACGCATATACATACACGCACTCCATACATGCCCAGAGGCACTCTCTCCACTTGCCAGTTACAGGGTCGAACCTTGGCGCTGAGCGCACAGTCCTCCTTCCCTCCCCCACCCCATCGCCTCCTGCCCCCCCCCCCAGACTCACCCACTGCCACCGCCACTGCCCGCTCCGGCCCGCGCCGCGGCCCTTCGAAGCCCATGCCTCTCCCTCGTCCGCCGCCTCCGGCGCAGGCTCCGCTCCTGGCGGCGCCCTGGCAAATGACGTCATCGCGCTGCGCCGCCAGACTTCGGGCCGCCGCGGCGAGTGCGCGGGGAAGGGCGAGGGGCAGCGCCGCCGCGGCGCCCGTGTGCAGCCCGGACTGCCGCTCCAGCCCCGACAGCCGCCGGCACCGAGCACCCGGGGCTCGAGCTTCCGCCGACCGGCTCCTCCTTCTCTTGCCGCGTGCCGCGCCTAAACCAGTGGGAAAGAGTTTGAAATAAATAATAAAAGAGTGCCTCTGAGCATGTGTAGAGTACGCTGGAGTAAATCCTGCTGCCGCCCCCCCCCCCCAAGAGGGCGGCCTGCGGCGACGTCAAGGAGCCGGCGCCCAGCTTCTCTCCCGCTCTGCTACGGAGGGGGCCGGGGTGAAGGGTGGGGATCCTCCTGCGGGACTTTCCCGTGTCTCTCCTTGTGTATTTATTTACAGTCATGCCTTGGATTGCAAGTAACTTGGTTTGAGAGCGTTTTGCAAGACAAGCAAATTTTTAAATATTTAAATTTTTTTGACTTGATATACAAGCAACGTCTTGCAATACAAGTACTGTAGTACGGCTTAAATTTAAAAAATCTGTACAAATTTTTTTGGGGGGGATTTCGTTTTGATATAAGAGTGTTTTGGATTACAAACACGTTTCCGGAACAAATTATGCTCTCTCAATCCAAGGCATGACTGTATTATATTTACACCTCGCCTTTTTTCCTGCAAGGAACCCAAGGCGGCTTACATGATCCTCCTCCTCCTCTCCATTTTATCCTCACAACAACAACCCTGTGAGGTAGGTTAGGCGGAGAGGCAGTGACTGGCCCAAAGTCACCCAGTGAGTTTCACGGCCGAGCGGGGACTCGAACCCGGTTCTCCCGAGTCCCAGTCCCAACACTCTCACCACTACACCACACTGGCTGCAATACTTGCACCTCTCACACTTTCTCTGCCATAGCTCTCCTGCCCACCGAAGACCCACTCCGGGGCTCTTTCTGTCGCCTTTTCGAAGGACACGGGGCATTACCTTTGACAAGACAGGGAGGAGGAAGCCGCGACCCTTTCCCGCAATCCACCCGCCCAGTAACCGAAGCCATTACCTCAAGCACTGTGACTGGGATAAGCCTGTTCCTGGTGGCCTGACCCTCGCCCCAATCAAACAAGTAGCAGCAAACCACCACCACCCCTCTCTACGCAGGTTTTTGCGTTGCCCTCTTCCCTCCTCCCAAATTGTCTCCTGTGGGAGGTTTTGGGGGTAGACGAGGGAACACCTCCTTTTTGCCCCAGCCCTGGCTGGAGGGGCATTGCTCGGTCCTTATCAGGAGTGATTATGCCAGCCAGCATCAGGTTTTGCCCCCAAGTGCAGTATTTGCCTGTAACAAGAGTGTGCGGTGGCAGCCATTTACAGGTATGACGGAAAGATATGGCAGATGCTCGGGGACAGTACTGGCAGGGGGCTAAACTTGGCCTTGGCCCTGGTCATCCCAACATCTCTAGAGTGAAAAGCAGGTTTTCATCCATTTCAAACACTGGCCACACCTCTTGCAACCTGTTTCTTTTGCCCCATAGAAGTCAATACAAGCCATCGCTGAGAGCCCAATAAACCCCGGGGTGGGCAATTTGTGACCCTGCAACTGTTTTTGTCTACAACTCCCTATCAGTCATAGCCAGCATAGCCAATAATGAAGAATGATGGGAGTTGTGGGCTAAAACATCTGGAGGGCCACAAGTTGCCGTCCTGGTTCTTGGCTACACTGAAGTGTGAGAAAATGGTGAGAACTGGGAACATTTCTATGTCAAAATCAATAGCTATATACAACATATGTCCGCCTTCTCCAACCTGGCGCTCTCCAGATGTGTTGGACTACAGTTCCCATCATTTTCAGCCAGCATGGTCACCGGCCAATTGCCATGATGGGAGTTGCAGTTCAACACTGCAAGTTGGGGAAGGCTGCCCTATAGAAATGCTCCCTTGACAAAGAAGGTTGCAACCCCCTCCCCCAAGCCCAATGTTTTGGGGTTTTCTCTTCAAAAACAAGGTTTAGGTGTCAACTCATTTACTGCAAATTAAACCAAGACAGGCCCCTGAAATAGCTGCCAGGTCATTTTTGGTGACCCATTTTCTAATGTGTGCAAGTATAACCAACTGGTATCTTAAATACCAGACACAACCCCAGATCAACAGTGTTGAGGTAGAAAGAAGAGGTTCCATAAATGGGGGGTGGGTGGGCAGGGGTGTCTGGAGATGAGGGAGCGATTTCTCTTCTCACTAGAAGGCAGCTGAATGCAGGGATGGGGACTCGGACTCGACTCGTGAGTCGGACTGAGTCCCCCCTCTGACTCGAGTCCCAATATTTTTAATGGGACTCGAGACTCGACTCGGGACTCGAGACCAAGGACTCGTGTTCCAAAATCGTGTTCCTCAAATGCAACATGGATAGGTTTTAGGAAGTATAGCAAGTTTATTTTGTAAAATCATTTCCTAAAATGCAACCTTTCAGACATTTTGGGTTTGTCTGCCTGGTCTGTTCTTGCCAAAATCAGTGGCAGAGTTATGAGATAAAAAAGGCACACTTGTGCCTAGAATTTATTTAAGCCACACATCTGAAATAGCCTTATTTTGTTGGGGAAAACCCCCCATTGATTTTAATAGGGACTCGTGGAGTCAGCTTTGGGAGTGACTCATGACTCATCATTTTGGACCAAGGACTCGGACTCAAGACTCGGGTCCAAAGACTTGTGACTCAACTCGTGACTCGAGACCAAGGACTCTTCAACATCCCTGGCTGAATGCTCCTTTGAGGTTGACAAGAGTACTACCTGAAAGCTAAAATCAGTGTGATTTAGAGAGCTTGGTGGGACACTCACATTGCTGAGACGTTATCAGCTGTACACTGTTCTCCCCTCTCCTGACCAAAGCAGGATTTTATCTGCATATCTTGATTATAAAGCTGAACAGTCTAGAAAAGTCCAGGGAAAGGTTAATCAGCCGTCATGCCGCTGCCGTGCGCGCACACACACACTGGGTGCTTTTGTTGCCACATGCCGGGGGGAGTAATAAAACAGTTGAGTTAGATACTAATGCAGATTATTCTGTGGGATGGAACAACTATCAGGTGGATCCACAGTTGGCTGCAGAATCGGACACAAAGAGTGCTTATCAATGGTTCCTTCTCAAACTGGGGAGAGGTAACGAGCGGAGTACCACAGGGCTCGGTCCTGGGCTCAGTGCTCTTCAACATTTTTATTAATGACTTGGATGAGGAGGTACAGGGAATACTTATCAAATTTACAGATGACACAAAGTTGGGTGGAACAGCTAATACTCTGGAAGACAGCAACAAAATTCAAAGCGATCTCGATAGGCTGGAGCGCTGGGCCGAAAACAGAATGAAATTTAATAGGGATAAATGCCAAGTGCTGCACCTAGGGAGTGGAAACCAAATGCAGAGTTACAGAATGGGGAACACTTGGCTCAACAATACCACAAGTGAGAAGGATCTTGGAATTGTGGTAGATCACAAACTGAATATGAGCCAGCAATGCGATGTGGCTGCAAAGAAGGCAAATGCTATTTTGGGCTGCATTAATAGAAGTATAGCTTCCAAATCGCGGGAAGTGATAATTCCCCTTTACTCGGCACTGGTTAGGCCTCATCTTGAGTACTGCGTCCAGTTCTGGGCACCACACTTTCAGAAGGATGTAGACAAACTGGAGAGGGTTCAGAGGAGGGCAACAAGGATGATTAAGGGACTGGAAACAAGGCCCTATGAGGAGAGACTGAAAGAGCTGGGCATGTTTAGCCTTCAGAAGAGGAGACTGAGGGGAGATATGATCGCACTGCTCCAGTACTTGAAGGGTTGTCACACAGAGGAGGGCCAGGATCTCTTCTCGGTCATCCCAGTTTGCAGGACACGGAATAATGGGCTCAAGTTACAGGAACCTAGATTCCACCTAAACATCAGGAAAAATTTCCTGACTGTCAGAGCAATAAGACAATGGAACCAAGTACCTAGGGAGGTGGTGGGCTCTCCCACTCTGGAGGCATTCAAGGTGCAGCTGGACAGCCATCGGGGTCAGGGATGCTTTGACTTGCAGATTCCTGCATTGAGCAGGGGGTTGGACTCGATGGCCTTCTAGGCCCCTTCCAACTCTACTATTCTATGATCTATGAAGATAAGTGTGAGAAATCTCCTTCCAACTTCATACACCTTCATTTAGGAGCAGGCAGACCCACATTTTAAAACCAACCAGTCTTTTGCCGTTGAGATGCTTCCAGATGAGGTTTCTATTGTGCAACCTGACTGTCCCATTCAGATTTTTATGGCGTGGGGGCAGACTATGTCTCCAATTTGTAGCCCTCCTGTGCTTTCCTGTCACTTCTTTCTTCCCAGAAAATGTCCATGAAGGAAGAAAAGACAGAATAGATGCACAATGCCTTTTTGACTGGTAGCACCAGATCTGGAAGCACCCTTGCTATATATGTTTGAAGTTAACATTTATTATTTATTTAATTTGAATCGCCCATCTGGCCAGTCATTCAGCCATTCTGGGCGACGTACAGTCCAATAAAATACAAGAACAAATTTGTAACTGTTTGGGTTAAGCCTGGGGCTCCAGGATACAAGTCAAAAGGAACTACTTAACCCCTTTAGTATTTTTCTCATATTTTTATATTTTAATAACATTGTTAGCTATAAATAATCAATTGCAGCAATTCAGAATTGCACTTCGTTTTCTCATAAATTATACTAACAACAAAACTCCAAATTAGTTGTCTCCTTGTTACAATTCTACAAAATTAATGCTTTAAAACAATTGGCCATTATTTGACAATACTTGAATGGTCAGCTGTTTATTTTACCAACTCATGTAGCTAGCAGAAAGGAATGTCCCAGGGTGGGAAGGGAAGGCACGAGTAACCTGTCTCCCTGTAGCAGAGTCCAGCAGGTCAAATCCTAACCCTGGCCACGGACATTTCCATATTTGGAAGAGGAAAGTCACAAGACGCCTCTCATCCTCTGGAACTGAAGCTCATTTTTGTAAAGGACACACACACAGCGAAAACAGGAGAAGCGATGCCCCTCTGGAATCTACTGCTCAAAAAAGCTGTTTCAGGCTAAGACCAGTGCTGGAATTCACCTAAGGGGAGACAGTGGGCCGGTCTGCACGATTATTTAACCCTCAAACAACCCTTGCCGCCCAGATTCAACGACACGACTAACCAGGGCAACCACTCCACTGGGACGGAATATTTAAAATGGCTACCGGTACGCACCACAACCCACTGTAGTTTAAATAAGCCATGGTAGGCTGCAGTGATCATGCGAACCAGGCCAGTGAGTCAGGGCGAGCGCAGGAGCCCGAGAACTCAAGACGGGGAGGGTGTTGTGATTGTGACCCTTCCAGACGGCAGTGAGCGAAGTTCCATGTTCCAATAGCCGCAGGGAGCAGGATCCGCTTCTCGCTGAAAATGCTGGCATAAATGCCGACCTCCTCATTCATTACCTCACTGCAACATCCCAGCGACACAGAACGGCGTGCAGCAGACAGCCACAAAGACCGAACCGCCCACAGAATGTATTTCCATGCCTGGCTGTCAACTCCCAAGCTGGTGCCTTTGTCTTCTGCGGCAGTACAGTATTGCCCTCCTGCAAGAGCCTGTGTTAGAAACCCGCGGGGGGGGAGTTCCAGGCCTGGCCAAAGCCCGCCTGCCCACTCACATTCCATTGAGGGTGGCAGATGCTCGTCACTGTACGCTGGGACGAGTGAGCATGCCCCCTCTCTTCCTGTGTGCAACATTCTGAAGGCAGTGCTAGGAAGAGAGACGGCTTTAACAATACATGATCGAAAGTAAGCCATGCTCAAGTGTGGATTGTCAGGACCACCGAGGCCGGCAGAGCTTCTGTAGGGTGGAAACAGACGCACCATCCCTAGGCTGGCATCCCTGCCCGATCTAGAACAGGATATGTAAATGGGACCTCCTCACAACTGAGAGGAAGAGGAGGGAAAGGAGGGGACACTTGTCGAGCGCCAGAGGGAGTCCTGCACCGGAGGAGGCAGGAGAAGCCCCGCCCTTCATCCCAGTATTTATAAAGCAGCCCCTCCCTCCCTCTCTCCCTCCACACACACACACACACACACACACACACACACACGAGGGACTTTGTTAAATTTCATTCCGTAGCATCCTGAACCTGTCAGGTGCCAGTCTGATGTGAAACTAGTGTAGCAGAGAGCAGCTTATCCTGTTCGGGCCTTGCTTGAGGGAAACACAGCAACACTCTTGTGCCTTCCTTCCGAGGCAAACGCAACATCTAAAAATTGGCCACCCACATGCAGCATGGAAGGCCCGAAGGCCCTCAAAAGCAACATAAAGGGCTTTGCCTTGTCCTACCCATCTTATGAATCTTCCTTCCAAAACAAACCTTTAAAAACCGCATTCCCCACAGTGGCTGTTTGGCAAACCTCTTGGTCCCACTTGGCCGGGGAAAGGCGGTACGCACAGCGATGGCCTCAGCAGGGTCGAATGCAGCCTCCGCTAAAGGCTGGACATCCTTAAAACTCCACTCTCCCTCCCCCCCCTCCCCAGGTGTCTCTTGTTCAGATGCCAAGGACCGCCTCAACGGCTTTCCGCGGAAGTAGTAGCGAGTTCACAGGAGGCCATGACATGAGCTGCCACCTCTTGCCTTAGCCACTGCCACGGAACAGGCCTCTTCAGTCTCAGCAGTCCACATCCAAGCCAGGTTGCATCTCAGGCAGGCCAGCAACAAGTAACCGCTGCACCCCCTTCCTCTTCCACGCTGCAGCATTCAGTTCACCACCAGCACGTTTTCCTGCAGAGGGGTTCTGGGGGGAGTCGGGCGGAAGGGAAAAGAACCATCAATCTCTGCACCCCTCTCCCCCTTCCCATGGCAAAGGCAACGGCATGAGTGGAAGACTGACACCTTCCCCCTGTGGGGTGGGGTCCCTTTGTAGCCACTTGCTTAATGGTCCCATCCTGTGGTGTTGAATGGCCCTTTCTTATGGGTGCCGAAGTGTCTGCTCTGGCAAGGTATTCAAGTCTTATGTAGATGGGGCTGATATACGAGAGCATTGACGAGAGCAACCTGGGGATGCTTCCTGCCTTCCCCCCTGGGGTGATTCTATGCAGATGTTGTTTGTCCCCTTTGGTCTCTGTGGAGACTGGCTGTCTTTCCCCCCTGGGTCTCCTTCCCCCCTCCTTGGTGAGTGTGTGCGTGTCAGAAAGGGGTTTTAGGTTGGCTTTCTCCACAGCATGCATCCTGGACTCCAAGCACCAGCTCTCTGCTCCGCTGGGTCACTCCCAGCATTTCGTACAGAGGTGCTGGACCTCAAGCCCATAGGCCAAATCTGGCCCCACCCTTCCCCCCCCCCCCACCCACTGAATGTTTGATGGTTTCCTGGCTTCTGCCCATTCTTAAAAGGTTGAAGTGCCTCTCCTAAGGCTTATTTACTGCCTTAAGCTAAAATATGCTGCTAGTTCTGCCCGGCCCCCTTTTGCCTCCTGCGTGGCCCATGACCACCACTGGAATGCAGCCCCCCCAAAGCTTCTCCGAAATGGAATTCAGCCCTTCAGCCGAAAGAACTTCAACACCCGTGATTTCATCCACGTCCTGAAGACTGGGGCCAGACCTTCTGCAGCACATCCGGTCTGACCGCAGGGGACAAAACGGCAAGCACGGCGCACAGGAGAGGGGCGGGGTTAGAGCGTCACATTTTGGGTGCTTCATCCCCTATTGGGAGCAAACGTCGAGGAGCCTTTCCAACCCGAGGAAAGTTGCTAGGGACAAGGCGGTCACGCGAGCGCCTGCCCCTGCGGACTTACCGCTCGCAGCAGCAGAAGATGGAGCACGAGGAACCGCTCTCCGTGCGGAACTTGCCAGACCTGGGGCTGTCCTTGCACTCCGCTATGTAGGCGTGGAGCTGCGTGACGGCCGCTTCCCCCTCGCACTGATGCTGAAAGAACAGGAGACGGGAGGGGTTGCACGGGGCCTTTGTGGCAGGGCCTGGCGTGCCTGCGAGCTTAAGAGAGGACTGAGCCGAATAGCAACCACTACAGGGCAGTTCCGGGACTAGGAACATAGAAAGCTGCCTTATACTGCGTCCATTTAGCCTAGTATTCTTTCCTCCCCCTGCCCCCATAATTTTTTAAAAAAAACAAACACAAAAAATAAAAGACAGACAAAACAGCACAAAAAACACAACAAAAACTAAACTAAAATGGACTTCTGATGGACTTTCCACAATAAAGTATAAGTGACATTATATACTCTACTCCAATGTTCTCCAACCTTGGGTCCCCAGATGTTTTTGGCCTACAACTCCCAGCATGCCTCAGCCAGCATAGCTGGCTGGGGCATGCTGGGAGTTGTAGGCCAAAAACATCTGGGGACCCAAGGTTGGAGAACACTGCTCTACTCTATAGTTACAAAGATATTTCTCTTTTTTCCCTTGTCAAATATTCTTCTTCTTGTTCATCCACCTCACAAGTTCACAAAACGTCATTTTAACCATAACCATAGGTATTAATTCTTCTGATTAAACAATACAAAGCATTTCTACTCATATCTAGTAAGGTTCCCTGGCTTCTTTCCACTTATTTATCAAGAGACAACCTTTTTCAAGCACACATTTCCCCATTTCACCCATAGCTCTCGTATCTTTTAACAATTTTAGGCCTATATTTGTTTACATCCCCCCTTCCATTAATCTTTCTCCCTCAAATTACAACAGAGGTCAATAATGAATTACCTCATTTAGCCTATTATTCTTGAAACTGACGGGGAGCAGCTCTCCAGGGTTTCAGGGCAGGAATTTTTCCAGCCTTACCTGGAGAAGCTGGGGGTTGAACCTGGGACCTTCTACATGCAGTGCAGATGCTCCACTACTGAGCCACAGTCCCTCCATAGTAGGGCAGGGACCTTAGAAAACCCTACAATTCAGTTTCTCTGGACAGGTACTAGGGCTCTGAAAGGAACAGCACCTCCCCGCCCTCGCTGCAGCTCACATAATACTGGGATAAAGGAAGTGACTTTTCTGTCCCAGAATGCAGTGCTTTATCAAGGCATCCGAGCAAAGCTGCTCAGCTCCAGCTCCACAGGACTGGAGGCTCCTGACAAGACTCATCATCATCAGGCGATCACTCGTGACCGAGTAAGATTGTCTTCCGGGATAAAAGGAGGAAATTCTAAAGAAGATTTGTGTAGACTCTAGCGATGGGTCCGTAAGTGACTGTGGAGGCCAATTCCAGATCCACACAGCTTCCCACAGTGAGGACACAGGTTACCAGATGGAAGATGGTCCTGTAAAGGATTCGTTTGACGTGCTTTTCGCTTAGCACATTTCTCCCTTTCACCTTGCACTCGGGCTTCTTCAAAGTCCATGGAACCTTTGTGAAAGGCCAACCTCCAGTTAGATCGTTCATGGGCCAGAGCTTCCCAGTTTTCGATGTTTATATTGCATTTTTTTAGATTAGCCTTATGAACATCTTTAAACCTCTTATATTGACCACCGATATTCCGCTCTCCATCCTTGAGTTGGGAGTAGAGTAACTGCTTTGGGAGACGGCAGTCAGGCATTCGAACAGTGACCGGTCCACTGACAAGACTAACCTTGATGGTCTCGTAGGAGCCAGTGATGAGGGCAATGAAGAGGCTGAGCACCATGTAGATGAAGAGGCTGATGAAGGTGTACAGATAGACTTGGCTGAAAAGCCAGACCAAGTAGCTGCTCTGCTGCATGGTGGCAAAGGTCACAAACATGTCGTCCCCGTTGATGAGGGAGAAAAGGCACTCGGACACCATCGAGAGGGTGCGGAACTGAAACCCAAAAGGAAAGGCAAGGGACAGAGGAGAGTTGAGGGGGGGACCCAAAATCTGGAGACAACAGGCAAGCCAGGAGAAACTGCCTGGGGCCCTTCTGAGCAAGGAGCAATAACGGTGCTTTCCCCCCCAGTCCACTGTTGTCCAACCTTGGGTCCCCAGATGTTTTTGGCTGGGGCATGCTGGGATTGTAGGCCAAAAATAAAATGAAGAGGAGGAGGAGGATTATGTAAGCCGCCTTGGGTTCCTTTCAGGAAAAAAGGCGCAATATAAATGTAATAAATTAATAAAATAAATTAAAAAAAACATCTGGGGACCCAAGGTTGGACAACACTGGTATAGACGCTGACCTGCCATATATGTTGTCTATCCAGATGGAACTAACAAATGCTACACACACTGGGCCATATGGCCCCTCGCCATGCTAACTCTTCAAAGATACAGGCAGCCATGTCCTCCTTCCGGGAAGGTGCAAGTTAATTGTGACGACGTTTTGAAGTAGGCCACTGCTTTGTTTGCACTGACCCCAGCGGCTCCCAGCACTGCTCCATCCCATGCCCAGCATCCATCCATGCTCCCCGTTCCGCATACCTTGACATGGTAGGGTCCCAGCACGATCCAGCCACAGAAGCAGTAGCCCAGGTAGATGACTGCCACACAGCAGCAGAAGCGGATGACATTGGGGAGAGCCACACGCATGGTGACGATGAGGATCTAGGGAGACATCGAGCAAGAAGAGCTGAGTCGGAGTGAGCTACATTGGATCTGAGACCCTCTAGATTAGAAGACCTAGATTAGGATCTGAGACCCCAAGCTCACGTCTCAGGTCAGCTCCAGACTTGCTGGATAATAATAATAATAATAATAAGTTTTATTTCTTACCCGCCTCTCCGTCTAGATCGAGGCGGGGAACAACAAAATATAAAATACACAATACATACTATTAAAACATCTTAAAACATATTAAAAACATCATAAACAACATCATTAAAACATCATTAAAACATCATTAAAATATCGTAAAAACATCTTAAAGGCAACCTAAAATTCCGCTGGATAGGCCTGCCGGAAGAGATCAGTCTTTATGGCTTTTTTAAATTCCAAAAGACTGGTGAGCTGACGGATCTCCTCCTTGGTCAAGTCAGTAGTGATATCCAGATAAGGAAAACTGAAGCTACAAGAGCACTGCAACAAGCAACGGTGTGTCTGCACCATGGCACGGTGGCACATAGTACAAGTGCAAAATATGGTACTAGGTGAAGGACTGACCATGCGGAGAATCCTGGCTTTCTTCTTCTTAACGCAAATCAAGGAATCATTTCAGATACAGGATCTTGGTATTTCTGATGTCGCCACCTGCCATTAAAGGGGGTGGGGGCAGAGGAGAGAAGAAAGCTGCTCAACTTACATTGTACTTCTGGAAGAAGCTGAGATAACGCATGACGCCGACCCAGACCAGGAGCGTAGAGGTGCCCAGGAGGATGCCACACACATCATAGTCGGCAAAGTTCTGCAAACAAACCACACATCATGCAGGGTGGCTCTTTAGGCCCCGTGAGGTAAGATGCGATCAGGGTATCTGCAGCATGGGCTGTAGCCCAGGATCTGAAACCTTCCCAAGGCCCTTCTAAGAATTCTAACCCACAGCCCGCCAGGGCAGTTTCTTACCTTGGACTCAATCCCAATCTTCATGACGGTCCCCGACACAGTGAGGATGTCGCTCACCACAAGCAGGATGTACCAGCCATTCACAAATTCCATGCGGTCGGAGAGGCAGACGTCTTGGTTGTAGCGGCGCTGGAAGAACTGGCCGAACTCCTGCACACAGAAAAGGAGCCCCCGTGAACTGCCGGCCTACTCCACAGCGCAAAGCCTCCGGATCCCACCGGTGCAAGTCTCTCCCTCCCCTCCCCCTGCTCCAGAGGAGGAGGGCAGGGCAAACCCTACTTAGCTTAGATTAGAAGACCATCAGAGTTCCTTTGGAGAGCTGGGGGCTGCTCAGCTACCTCCCTGGGCAGATGATCCATCTCCTGGCTAGGCCCGGGAGAGCCCGAGCCCACGGGAATCAGGAATTTGCTCACAGAAAAGTATCCCTAGGGGCAAAACTGCTCTAGCTCAGCCGACATTTCCCTGCCTGACGGGCAGCACCAGCATTTCAGGCAACCAATTCCACCCCCACGGTGGCCACAGAACGCCTACAGACACCAGTTTTTACACAGCAATTTCTAGTCGCTCTGTGTGACAAGCCCCTATATTCTGGTATTCTAGCGCCCCCTAGTGCAGGGTTTTGAACCTCTTTCAGTTCAAAGGCAGAATTCAATGTGGGAGCATTCAGGGGGACTGCCTTCCAGAGGTGGTATGGTGTGGCCTTCGGGGAAACCCCAGAGGGCCGGATTCGGACCTGTAGCCTGAGGTCCAACACCCCTGCCCTAGAGCATCTAGTAAGTTGGCACCATGCTGGAAAGCCTGAATAGGCCAGATCTTATCTTTCGTTCTCCGATATACATGGAGAACTTTAGCTTCAAGTGTAGGGAGGTTAAGAAGGTGGGTCCTGCCACTAAGTAATTTTCTGATTTGCTGGTTAAACCACTGTCATCAGAAATGGAGGGCATCACATTATTGGGCAAAACAAGTCAGTCTCCACTAAGAGGCTGGCTTTCACTGATCACAGATTCCCATAAAAGTGAGGCTTTGCTTTCACTTCCTGTCTTCCGAACAACATCTAATCAGGAAGCTAAAGATGCGCTCTCTCAGACCATCATCTCTGCAAAGAAAAGCACCTCTACATATGCTCTGAAGCTCAAGACTCTACTTAAGTAGGTAACATATATAGTTACGCTACATTGACCAGCTTTATTTTATCTGGAATTCTCTGTGTATGAGAGATTGGTGCCTGCCCTTGTTCTTACTCCTTTTTATATTTGGACATTTGGCTGAATTCTTTTAAAAGGGAATTTCTCAGTGAAACCTTCCCCATGGGGCAGGACCGCACCACTGCCAAGCTACCCCTTGCATTCCTAGGATTTTCACATGATTTTTGTTCAGTTCTGTCTTCTGGCCTTTGTGCAAGAAAACCCAGCGTCTTTCTCTTTCTCTTGTTTCCATGAGCTGGGCTGAAGGAAGGGGTCCTTGGCAGAAGGGCCTAGAGCTCCGTAAATAGCTGGGCAAACTCAGGTGTGTCAGGAGGAGGGTCAACCTGACTGGTGGCAGCCTGTTGTCATTCTTTTTGGAGAACCCTTGTAAAGAAGGGGCCCATTCACCAGTAGGGGAAGGCATTTGCTCTCCCACATCTGTAACACTCTGCAATGGGGAAAAAGTGGTTCACAGAATCCACCCCTGGAAGAAGAAAGCATGGCAATGGAGCCTCAACGCAGAGTAAAAGCAGCTGTCCTCTCAGATCTACTGCAAACTTAGAATTTTAAAAGTTTGAAAACCATTTTTTTTACAGTACTAAAACCCCAGAGGGCCGGATTCGGACCTGTAGCCTGAGGTCCAACACCCCTGCCATAGAGCATCTAGTAAGTTGGCACCATGCTGGAAAGCCTGAATAGGCCAGATCTTATCTTTCGTGGGTATCCCCAGATAAGCTGATTTGCTTGCAGTTTCTCGGTGTATTGATTCTGGTGGAGTTGTGTGCGATCATTAGCGCCTCATTAAACTGGTGACAACATTCCTTGCAATGCTCTTTGCTAATATCTCTTGGCAAACACCTTACTATGGTCCCCCCCCCCCCCGCGCATCATAACAACCATCGCCATCACAACTTTTAAAGGCTGATTTTGTGCATAACCACCCGTCACCAAACACCACTTGCTATTTTACATGTGTCACTGTGTTGGAGGGGTGGTCTGGCCCTCCCTATCCCTATTCTTATACACCACCAAATTATTGGGAGGGGGTGGGGCGAAGAGGAAATGTGGATATGCTGCTACTCTGCAAAGAGCAAAACCAGTGTGGCATAGTGGTGAGAGTGTTGGACTGGGACTCAGGAGATCCAGGTTCTAGTCCCCGCTCGGCCATGAAACTCACTGGGTGACTTTGGGCCAAGTCACTGACTCTCAGCCTAACCTACCTCACAGGGTTGTTGTGAGGATAAAAATGGAGAGGAGGAGGAGGATTATGTAAGCCGCCTTGGGTTCCTTGCAGGAAAAAAGGCGGGGTATAAATATCAGAAATAAATAAAACAGGGACAAACCAAACCATCATGAATTGCAAGGTCACTCCATACCTTGAGATCCATGGGCTCCAAGTCTACAAATACAAACCACAGACTTTGGAATATTTGGCTGTTTTTCCCCAGCATCTCCATGGGAACTTTGGGTTTCTGCTCTTTAATGGAGCTGGGCAGCACAGTAAAAAAAAATACTGCCTGACACTCTGCTACTACCTTGTCCCCGAAAAACAAAAGGAAATCCTTTTCTGCCCCTAGAAGTAGAGATCTCCTATCCCCAGCATTGCTCACATGCTGCAGCAGAAACCCACTGATGATCGAGCGGGAACACAAGATGAAGGACAGCACACAGATGAGGAGCACAACCACATCAAAGAACATCCGGAAACGGTTGTCTCCTGCAAGAAAGGAGGGGGGGCAGTGATGGGTTTCTGGAATATGCAGGGTGCTAGAGGACAGAAACGCAGAAGTTATAATCTAAATAGGGTTGATCAGAGTATAGAGGGCAGGGATGTTGAAGAGTCCTTGGTCTCGAGTCACGAGTCTTTGGACCCGAGTCTCGAGTCCGAGTCCTTGGTCCAAAATGGTGACTCACGAGTCATGAGTCACGAGTCACTCCCAAAGCTGACTCCACGAGTCCCTATTAAAATCCACAGGGTTTTTCCCCAACAAAACAAGGCTACTTCAGATGTGTGGTTTAAATAAATTCTAGGCACAAGTGTGCCTTTTTATCTCATAACTCTGCCACTGATTTTGACAAGAACAGACCAGGCAGACAAACCCAAAATAACCAGGCAGGCAGAGGAGGCAGGGAACCCCAAAGCAGGCAGGCAGAGGCGTTTGTCTTGGACAATTCAAACTGTGGGTGAAGAAGAGACCAGGCAGGCAGAGGAGGCAGGGAACCCCAAACAGGCAGGCAGAGGCAGCCAAACCCAAAATGTCTGAAAGGTTGCATTAGGAAAATGATTTTAAAAAATAAACTTGGATTGTTACTGCAACTAGGTCCAGACAGCAGCTGCAGGTGGCATCAAGCAGGGATGTTGACGAGTCCTTGGTCTCAAGTCCCGAGTCGAGTCTCGAGTCCCATTAAAAATATTGGGACTCGAGTCCAACTCGAGTCAGAGAGGGGGGACTCAGTCCGACTCACGAGTCGAGTCCTGGAGTCCGAGTCCCCATCCCTGATACACGGGAGGAGGCGGTCCTTAACCTGCTATTGGGATCTAGTGGGGATCCCTTTAAAGACCTAGCTGGAAATAAATTTAGGTTTTTATTTCAAAACGACTCCAGCTTAACTTAAAAAACAGATTTTATCGGTATCTCATTTCAAAAACATAATTCGAACACAAATGCTATTGGAGTACATTGTTAATTTAAATGTCCCTGATAGAGGGACAGGCAGGAAAGAGCAAACAGGCAGCAAAAGTGATACTATGATGGCACATGGAGGTAGCCATGAGGAATCTGAAGAGGCAGATCGATAGGGAGAAATGAAGCACAGGAGAATGGGACAAAAGCGAGCACAAGCGGAATGAAGAAGGAAATAAGGGAAATTGGCATGGAGGAGAGAACAGCTTGGAAGGCAAGGGTTTAACTGATGGAGCCTAACTTGGCCCAAACCACTCAGGGCAGAGACATGAGGATCACTGAAAATGTAAGCCATTGGGCTCTGGCCATTAAAAGGGCTGATTCAATGTAAGAAATTATTATGAATGGGATTGAAAATAAAACAGCAAATATCGGAATGTCGTCATATAAATCTATGGTGCACCTGGAATACAAAGTACAGTTTTAGTCATCCCAATTCTTCAAAAGAAAAACTTAGGAGCTTGAGAAGGTCCAGAAAAAGGACAACTAAATGGATCTTCCCTATAAAGAAAGGCTTAAGACTAGAGCTTGAGGCTTTTGAATTTTGGAGGGGGGGGGGGAGATAACTTTAAAAATGATCAACACAGCAGGAATTTTTTAAAAAATTCTCTCAATACACTAGACTAGAACTTGGGATCAGTCCATGAAGCTGAATATTAGAAAAGTATTTATTTATACAGCACATCTTAAACTTATGGAATAGCCACTGAATTCAATTCATTAAAAGCAACTCAGCAAATTGTTGGATAGCCATAATAAAAGACAGAGCTCAATGAGTTCATGAATGAGGTACAGCACCAGCCATTGCCAGCAATGCAGAAGCTGGGTGAGTCCTATGCACTGAACAAGCAACCCTCAAACATCCTTTTCAGAAGTCCTCTGGAAGGTCCAGCCTTACTGACACCTGTAGCACCTTCAGTTGCTATGGTTTTATGAAGGAGTCAAATGCCCTTTAAGCCAGTTAGGATATTGACGCAACCCACTGTTGGATGCCTCCTCACATCAAGCCGAGAATGCCACTTATGAAAGAAAGTTTATGCTTGTGCTATGTCGCTTCCCCTGCACCCCACTGGTACCTCTGCCAGAGACACTTGGGTCCTTGCACTCCTGGATGTCCACTTTGTTGTCCAAGTAGATCTTCACTCGGCCACTGTGTGCTTTGTTGTCAAATGTGATCTGGGGTGGAGTAGAGGGAAAGAAGGTAAGAATGACAATATACCTCCCACCAGAAGCTGGGGAGAATTTCACTGGACAGAACTGCAACATCTTCAGCTCTCCCAGTCCAGCATGTAAGCGAGGAGTCCTCAAATGCAGGCGGGGAGGCAAAGACACACCTCCTCCTCGGACATGGGTACTCACGGTGATGGAAAATGTGTAGCAGTCTGGAATTTCATTGTTGATGATTGTTTGGATGTTGATGGCTTTCAGCTTGAACTGGATGGTGACATCAATAAGCCTGCCAGAGACAAGGTGAGGAGAGTCAGCTCCATCCCAGTTTCTCACTGAATTTCATAAAGGCATGACTGCAAATGGAATGGAGAGCCTCTCCTAAGGGAGAAAAGCTTAAGGGAGATTAGGCTCAGAAAAGAAAAAACCCAAGAGAATAACTGCACTCTTCATATACACCAGGAGCAAAATCCGTATTACGGTAAGATCTTTATTTGGCCAACTCAAAAGTCTCAAAAAAAAATGTGCAGACTTCTGATATCTCCAGATCTCTTCATCAGGCAAGATATTACAAAAAGCAAGTTGGCAGGGTGGGGAGGGGATGGAATGGGGTGGGGGGGGGGGAGAAGGCTGACTTGATGTTGAATTTATGATGTCTAAATAATCAGAGTCTTACAATGATATCAGGGCAGTACACAACAAAACCGTAACACAATTAATTAAAAACAGTAAAACAATATACCTAATTTAAAAGGCTACTAGAGTAATCCTAGACAGCATCTAGAGGGCAATAGGATTTTTTGGGAGTCCCAGCTACAAGGTCAGAAAACAGCCCCAACCTCGGAGCTGGGATTCCATGCTCGGATTATCCCACCCACCCCCCTGCTGCCACAGCTGGCGCGAAAAGAATCATGCCGGCTGCATCTCCCAAGTCGTCAGAACGACCTCAGAGAAGGGTAAAGAGGGTGTGCCGGGGGGGACGGGACGGGCGGGGAGGGGGGGAGACTGGGTCCGTCAGGATACAATGCATCTTGGTGGGGCTCCAGCCTCCTTCCCTCCCCATCTGAAGTGCCACAGCTAAGCAGCCAAAACTGGCCGTCTAGCTGTTTTGCAGGGTGGTAGGAGCGCGGAGGCCATATTCGCCTCCGCACTCCTTCCGCCCTGCACAGGATGCCCATCATCCTCATCCCCACTGGATTGCACCCTAAATTAGAAAATATGGAGGAGGAGGAGGATTTGCAGACGTTCAGATTGGGCTCTACCAGGAGACGTGACGGTACCATGTTTCAGTGCCCCATAGGACCACTGGGAACAAGGAAGTAGCAGATAATTGTTGATTCTTCATTTTTGAAACTATAAAATCCAGCTGTTAACACAGAATTGTCTCCATCCTGGGTGAGCCAGACAGGTTCCTTGAGCAGTGGGAAAGAGAAGTAGAGATAAAACTATGCAGTCTTTATATTAACAAAGCTGGAGGTAATTTTAGGCGCTGTACTAGGTAAAGGGAAGTCAATAAAAGCCAAATTTGAGTAGCTTTACCTAGTCGTTGGAAGGGATGAACCCTCCGAGAATAAAGTCTCAGCTTTCGAAGGTACAAATTTCTCTTCCTCCAGTGTAGGGTCACACTGTTGCATGGCTAAATTCAGTATTCTCCAAGTCATACAAAAAGCAAAAGTAGCCATGTTGGCCATAAGAAAATTCTTCTTATAGCCAACTTGGCTACCTTTGCTTTTTATATGACCAGGAGCAAATACGGTAATGGGAATCAAGCTATTTAGGTTCAATGCAATGGTGGGTATAACAATGAATGGCTGTAACATGTTTATTGATAAATGTAAGGTTAGTAGATGGAAACCTTCAGATCTGCAAAGACGTACAAATCGGAATAGCTTTCCAGAAACAGTAATAGGGGCAGAGACCCTCAATGATTTAAAAACAAAGTTGGCGGGGGGGGGGGGGGGACACCCCTCATGTAACACTAACCCATGGTTTATTTAAACCATGGTTTGTTCCCCCCCCCTTCCCTTCCCATTCCTTGTGTGTTGTGTCTTTTTTAGATTGTAAGCATGCGGGCAGGGACTGCCTTGTTTAATTGATTATATGTAAGTCGCTCTGGGAGCCTTTTGGGCTGAGGAGCGGCATAAAAATATTTCAAATAAATAAGTCTCTGGGCTGTTGGTTTCCCTCTTCCTTTGCCCGCTCTTTCCCTGTATTCCAGCTGCCTTTGCAACACTGACATGTAAAGAGGCTGGATTTTTCGATCGCTCTTGCCTGTTGCCTCTGCAGCCTGATGAAACAACCCACGATTCTGGGTTTGCACGTAACAACAACCCATGGTTTAAACAACCCTCAGTTCACAACCCAACAACAAACCATGGGTTCTCTTCATGGGTTGTTCATGGTTAACAACAACATAGTTAAATCCATAGTTCTGGGTTCGCATGTAATGACAACCCATGATTCAACAAACCATGGTCAATTAAACTATAGTTTGTTGTTACATGCGAACCAGGTCTTTGACTTCTTGCAAGGGTCCTACCAACCCTTCAGGGCTGTTGCAGACATCAAGAAAATATGGCTATTTACTTGTAAAACTTGAGAGTAAAGTTCCTGTAGCTGCGATCTTGCTCCAGGAGGTCTGAATACGTCTCCTCAAGGTCCAATGGAGGCAGTATCTTCTCTGGAGGATCTACACCCAGGCACTCTACACAGAAAGGAGACATTGCCCCAGGAACAAGTCCCAGACCATGCCACATTCAGAGGTGTGTATGTGTATCAGAAGCAGCTTTGTGGTACCTGCCCAAACCAAGTGGTACCTGCCAATCACTCTTTCCTCTACAACGTAAGGCAAAGTCTACACAGAAAGCAACATTCCCAAACACCCAGCCTGCACAAGATGTCTCCCCGCAGCCTGTGCTGAAGGTCAACATGAGTGAAGTGGCTCAGAAACCGGAGAGGCAGGAGTACAACTCAGGAAGGCAAAAGTGGATAAAGCAGCTCCCGGACTCTACTGAGGTCTGTGCTATATTGTAGAGAAAAATGCTTGCTTTTCCTTTAAGCCCCAGTGTGGGACCCAAAGAGCTGGATGGGTTGCAAGCAAGGGGAAGCCCCATTTCCACCTCCAGGGGTACAAAGCAGGTAGGACATCTGAGGCCCCGGGGAAGTCATTTACTCACCTGTGATGACCTTGGGGTCGATGTTGAAGGTATCATTGGCTGGGTCAATTTCCCTTTGCGGTAGTATTGCTGGCAGAGCATGAGCGCCGACTGGTTATCATGGGTTGTCTGCACATAGGCATAGCGCCCGATGGCCTCATTTGGGATGGCCAAATACTGCAGGAGAAAGTTCCCACCGCCGTGGTGGTGCCAGTTAGTTCAGCTGCCCCCTCACATGGCCCCACCATCCACATGCCAGCACAGCCATGCCCCTTCTCACCTTGTCCACTGCATAGAACATGTGGTCATAGACGTCTGCCTGTGTATAGACCGCATAGGTTCCCTCTGACCCGTCAGCATAGTCCTTCAGGAAGAGGTGCTTGAATGTAATTGTGTTCTCCTCTTTGAACGTGACCACCATTTGGTTGCTGAGCCCAAAGAGGATGAGCTGTGGGAAGAGAAGATAGAAAGCAGACCTGGCTGAGGAGAGCGTAAGGACCTCAGCCTTATACAGGCTGGTATACCAGAATGCCACCCCCTTCCTTTGCTTGTGAGGCAGACCTCGAGATTCAGAGTCAATTGCCAGGAGAGAGAGGAGAGCTTATTTCCAACTCCTACCTCTTGGGGTGCAGGGGCGGGTAGCGAAGGACTCTACCATCCCTCACCCAAGGCACATTTCTAGATTTTTGTAGAGCTGCTCCCTCCAGGCACTCACAAAAGATCTGCTCCAGGTCAGCAAAGCGGGAGACTAGCCCAGAGCACAGAGCCCACTGTCAAAGGCTGCACAGAGCGTCAAACAGACTGTGTGCATTCCCCAACCACATGAATGCCTTGTGAAAAGGTGCTCCCCAATGCTAGTATTTGTGAAATGTTAAGCATGTCCCCTGACTCTGACATTATTAACAAGCTGATGTGTTTCAGCCCTGATTTGCACACAACAGCTGATTGAAGCTGACAGGACAATCTTGCATATTTCATGAAAAACATTAAAGGTGGCTCTTCTTCCTTTAAACAACCTGGATGCTTAACATTAACAAAAAAAAAGTTCTCTAGAGAACTAACAAAAAAAGGTTCTCTAGTCAACATCACCCACACGCAGGACTTTTATATTAAAACAAACAAACAAACCAACCTTTATAGCTTTATACTATGCAAACAAATTTAATCAGCTAAAATCTAGATAGTTAATTGCCTGAGTAAAGTTTAACCAGAGGACAGCCCTTTCTACATGGACAGATTTAGACTGCAGTGGTCAGCATAAAGAAGGTAAATGCTACCCATAGGAAGCTGTGACAGACAACATTTTAAAAAAGATTTCTGGACAGACCTAGCACAAAATCCATCAGGGACATTGTCTCAGGTTCACCTTTCCTTACACACCTGGATGGTGACTATTAGGATCTTGACCAGCTGCAGAACCAACTTGAATGGCTTCCGGCCTTTGGCGCGAAACTTGTCACAGGGACTCATGAAGTAGTACTTGAGACGCCTGCGGAGTTCCTCCTCTTCTGGTTGAAAGGAAGCAGAGCCTAAGCTTGGCCTTGCATCTCCATCCTGAGACCCATAGCTATTCACAGGGGTCAGCAGCTTCTGTCTCTCTGCAAGGAGGGAAAAGAGCACAGGTCTCTACAGTCCCAGCTTCATGCTGCAAGGAAAGGGGCTACAATAGTTTCTGTGCACATAAGAAGAGCCCTGCTGGCTCAGACCAAGGGTTCCTCTAGTCCAGCATTCTGTTCACACAGTGGCCAACCAGCTGCCCACAGGAAACCCACAAGCAGGACATGAGTGCAACAGCACCCTCCCACCCCTGTTCCCCAGCAACTGGTGTACATAAGCATCCTGCCTCTGATACTGGAGGTGGCATATAGCCATCAGGACCAGTAGCCATTGATAGCCTTCTCCTCCATGGATTTGTCCAATCCCCTTTTAAAACCATCCCAATTGGTGGCCCTCACTACATCTTGTGGAAGTGAATGCCATAGTTTAACTACGCACTGTGTGAAGAAGTACTTCCTTCTATCTTTCCTATCCACTTTCTCAACACCATGCATAATTGTGTACACCTCTATTGCACAAGGGAGCAATCCAGAGATTCCTGCGATTTAGCCAGGTATGAGAGTTAAGTACCCTAAACTTACTACCATCATTTCTGCTAACAAAGTAATCCCATCCTCACCTAGTCTAATTATACTTCCCCTGCCACAGAAACAGGCAAATCAACACTTAAGAAAAATGTATAACTTTGCAGTGTTCACAATAACCCGCCGCTCCTTACCCATCCTGCAGTTCCCAAGACAGCTGCTATCAGGTTTCTCTCACAAGACCAGCTTTATGACTTGCTTGTGCTTCTAGTTTCCCTCCGAGGCTTGTAGTCTGTCAGCAAGTACCTAAGAACGGGCATAAAACTACATGACTGCATGGCTTTAGAGAGAGGGCATGGCGAATTATGACTGCATTTAATGGCCAACTATGGTACATCAGCTCTAGGAACCGCGAGCAGGCGAGAGAGGCTTTGCCACGGAATAATTTGTTTCATTGCTGCGTTGTGCAAGATGAGCACAACACAGTTGCTGCGGACTCATATGATGTGGGGTAAGGAGAAGAACACAAAAAACACTGACAGATCAGCATAAAGAGGAAAGGGTCTCAATGAGACACGTCTGTGTTTCCAGCTGCTAGACCACAGCGGATCTAAATTGCTGACTAGCACAGACGCAAAGTTCAGCACACTGAACAAAGAAACAACAGTGTTCTATGTTACCAGAAACAAGACCCACTGACTGCCCTTCCTTTAAATCAGGGGTGCAGAACCTCAGGGCCTGGGGAGCAAATCCAGCCCTCCAGAAACTCTTGAGTGGTTTATGGGTAAAACAACCTGGAGTTAACTCAACAATTGCCCATAGTTTGTTGTTGGGTTATCTCTGGATTGTTTAACCCATACACAACTCAGAGTTTCCGAGTTTGCACGTCATGAAACCACCCAGGAGTGGGGCATTCCTGGGTTGTTAGTTAAAAGCAGAAACAACGAGTGCACGGCTTGCGTACTCCACTCATCCCCGCAATTCCTGCGTTAAACCACCAAGGAATTGTTGCCATGACATGTGAACTGGGTCAGTAGGGGCACAATCCCCTACTGACAACAAAGATGATCAAGGGACTGGAAACAAGGCCCTATGAGGAGAGACTGAAAGAAAGTGGGTATGTTTAGCCTTCAGAAGAGGAGACTGCGGGGAGATATGATCGCACTCTTCCAGTACTTGAGGAGTTGTCATGTGAACAGAGGAGGGCCAGGATCTCTTCTCCATCATCCCAGTTTGCAGGACACGGAATAATGGGCTCAAGTTACAGGAACCCAGATTCCACCTGAACATCAGGAAAAATTTCCTGACTGTCAGAGCAGAAAGACAATGGAATCAACTACCTAGGGAGGTGGTGGACTCTCCCACCCTGGAGGCATTCAAGGTGCAGCTGGGCAGCCATCTGTCAGAGATGCTTTGACTTGGATTCCTGCATTCAGCAGAGGGTTGCACTCGATGGCCTTATAGGCCCTTTCCAACTCTACTTTTCTATGATTCTATTTATTTATTTATTACATTTATACCCCGCCTTTTTTCTTGCAAGGAACCCAAGGCGGCTTACACAATCCTCCTCCTTCTCTCCATTTTATCCTCACAACAACCCTGTGAGGTAGGTTAGGCATGAACCTATGAATCCTATGGCCACTAGACAGAGTCTAGACAGCCATAGGATAGTTCGGAGTACCAGCTCCAACCCCGGAAACTTGCTCCCAGGTCGGGGCTGGGACTCTGAACTCAAGAGTGCCCTCCCTCTGCCCTCGCAGTCGGCTTGGGGAAAAACGCGCCAGCTGTGGCTCCGAGGTCAGAAGAGCAACCTTGGAGATGGGAGTTTTGTGGGTGGGGAAGTGGGCAGGGAGGAGAGGAGACAGGCTCTGCCAGCATACGCAGTATCCTGGCAGCGCTTCAGCCGCCTCTCCTCACACTCCAGGGCAAAACACTTAAGACGGCTGAAATCAGCCCTCTAAGAGTTTTGCAGGGTGGGAGAAGTGTGGAGGCAGCCTTCACCTCTGCCCTCCTTCCGCCCTCCACAGGATGCCCGTAATCCTCCCAAGTTCGGAGGGTTACAGGCAGTCACACTGGATTGCACTGTAAGAGCTTTAAGCTAAAATATGCTAGTATTGTGGCCCCTCCCCTTTTGCCCCACTCACTAAATGCTTTTGCAGAAGCATACGAAAAACTTGGTCTCTCACTTAACATCAAAAAAACCAAAGTGCTTCATCAGCAAGTGCAAGCTAACCCTTTGGTGATGCCATCTATCCAGCTTGGCGGGACAATACTGGAAAATGTCGATCATTTTCTCTATCTTGGCAGCTATCTTTCTGTTACAGCTAACATCGACACTGAAATCCAGCATTGTCTGAGCTCCACAAGTGCCGCATTTTCTCGAATGAAACATAGAGTGTTCGAGGATCGGGATATTTGTAAGAAGACCAAAACACTGGTTTACGAAGCCATTGTATTACCAACGTTATTGTATGCCTGCGAAACATGGACTATCTATAAACGTCACCTCCAACTCCTTGAAAGATTTCATCAACGTTGCCTCCGGAAAATCCTGCGAATTACTTGGGAAGACAGGCGAACAAATGTCAGTGTACTGGAAGAAGCAAAGACTACTAGCATTGAAAAAATGATCCTTCAACGCCAACTTCAGTGGACCGGTCATGTTGTTCGAATGCCTGACTGCTGTCTCCCAAAGCAGTTACTCTACTCCCAACTCAAGGATGGAAAGCGGAATATCGGTGGTCAATATAAGAGGTTTAAAGATGTTCATAAGGCAAATCTAAAAAAATGCAATATAGACATCGAAAACTGGGAAGCTCTGGCCCATGAACGATCTAAATGGAGGTTGGCCTTTCACAAAGGTTCCATGGACTTTGAAGAAGCCCGAGTGCAAGGTGAAAGGGAGAAACGTGCTAAGCGAAAAGCACGTCAAATGAATCCTTTACAGGACCATCTTCTATCTGGTAACCTGTGTCCTCACTGTGGGAAGCTGTGTGGATCTAGAATTGGCCTCCACAGTCACTTACGGACCCATCGCTAGAGTCTACACAATCTTCTTTAGAATTTCCTCCTTTTATCCCGGAAGACAATCTTACTCGGTCACGAGTGATCGCCTGATGATGGTGACTGGAAGACAGCCCCCGCCCAGCTTCTCCGAAATGGAATTTGGCCTTTGGGCTGAAAGAGGTTCAACATCCTGGCTTCAAATTGTCCTTCTCCCCCATTTTGGTCTGAGAGCGTTTTGCAAGACAAGCAAAAAATTTTAATTTTTTTTTACTTGATAAACAAGCAAGGTCCTGCAAGACAAGTAGTGTAGGGACGTAACCACTCTCCTCGAGCGGGCGTAGCGGGCTGAAATTGGCCCCGCTCATGCCCGCCAGAGACTGCTGGTGGCATCACTCCCTCTTCCAGGGAGGCATTCACTACCGCCCTGATCTCCCCACCCAGTTTCTCCCTGCGGCTCATAACAAGCCAGGACGGGCAAGGATCAAGCAAGCAGGTGGTCAGCTTAACAGATGAAAGCACCTTGTCCACTTCACCTGAAGGAAGAAGCTGGAATTGTTGACAACATAAACACTCATCCTCCACGCAAGGGTTTTCTCTCTGGGCTTGTTCGCACGACACGGGAACCGCAAGTCCCCCGCGGTTCCCGTGTCGTGTGCACGCTGACCGGGGGTGCCCCCGCGGGACAGCCGCGGGTGGGGCGCACGCAAAGTGACCATGGTCGGTAGAGGGGTAAGCCCCTACCGCGTGTGGTCACCGTGCCCGGGGTCCCCACAGAGACGGCAGCCCAGAGCGGCTGGAGCCGCCTCCGCTCCACCCTGTAGGGGCAAACGGCCCCTCTGGGCATCCTGGGGCCCCACCCCCTAGCGCCGGGGGGCCCGCACTGTGGTGCGGGGACTACGGGGTCTGCCCACGCGCAACGGGCGACGGTCTGCCGGACCCCGCAGACTGCCCCGTGGTTCCTCCCCTGCCGGCAGCCTGGGTCGTGTGAACCGGCCCTCTGTGTGTGTTTTCCACTCAATAGCAACAGAGAGAGAAGATGTTGGATCGAAGCCATGAGTGGCGGCAAAGGGCTAGATCTCCCTCCCCCTGGCCTCAGCCCGGATCCAAATTGTCCCTCCCAAACCGGGGCTGGTTTTTGCAGAGAGCTCCGAACAGGGAACCCCCAACCCACCCACCCCAGGCCTAGTCTGGCCGCTTCGCACATCTGACAAAGTGGAGCGGGGCCTATGAAATCGGAGCTCATAAAACGCGCAAGTCGTTGAAGGCGCCCTCCCGGATTCTGGGTGCTTTTCTCCCTGTCCTGAGGCAGAGACTGTCTCCTGCCACCATCCAAATGTTTGGGGTTTCTGATGGGCTGGAAGAAACGCGTGTCATTTAATCCTGACTGGCTAAACTGGGACTCAGGAGATCCGGGTTCTAGTCCCCGCTCGGCCATGAAACTCAGTGGGTGACTTTGGGCCAGTCCCTGACTCTCTCAGCCTCACCTACCTCACAGGGTTGTTGTGAGGATAACATGGAGAGGAGGAGGAGGAGGAGGAGGATTATGTAAGCCGCCTTGGGTTCCTTGCAGGAAAAAAGGCGGGGTATAAATATAATAAATAAATAAAATAAATAAATAAAAATAATAAAATAAATAAACGCACACACGCGCCGCTTCAAAGTTTCAAACGTCAAAATGTGCATTTGTTGCAAATGAAGCGAGGAGGAGGAGGAGGACCCCCCCCCCCAAAGTTCCAGGTGCCCTGGTCCGGATGCCGCCATCCTCCCTGGCACTAGGGCCAGGCCTTCCCCACCCCGCGCCCCTCCAGGCCGGTCGGACTACAACTCCCATCATCCCCCCAACCAGCGTGGCCAACGGTGGTGGCACGCTGTCTGGAGGAAGGCTGCGCTCGGCAGCACGACGAGCCGGGGGGCGGGGGGGGGCGAGGGGGGGTCTCTCCTCACCTGCGGGGCGCGCACACCTGGAACGGGCGACGTCAGCATGGGACTCTCCGCGGCCGGCTCCGAGGCACCCGCAGAGGCTCGCAAACATCCGGTCACGGGGCCGTCACGAGGCCGGCCAGGCCAGGCCAGGGAAGGAGGCCGCCCGCCCGCCCGCCTGAGGATCCCTCACGGGCGGGGCTCCCTCCTGGCTACTCCTGACGGCCGGCTTCCTTCCCGCCCGTGGGGGCAAGTGGAGACATCCCGGGGGGCGGCGCGGCGGCCGCCATTGCCCTCGCTGGGAGGCGGCGGGGGGGGGAGGCGGGAGGCGGGACGAACGCGTCACCCCGCAGGACGGCCCGCCCCTCGCCGGCGCGTCCGTCGTTCGGCCTCGCTGATTAGTCGCCACGGGGGCCAATCACCGGCCAACACCCGAGTTGCAGTGTTTAAATTGCCGCCCAAGGCGGGTTCAGCGGCAGTGCTTGCAGGGATCGGGGCGGCGGCGGCTGGGCTAACTTTTATTTATTTACAGTAATACCTTGGATTGCAAGTAACTTGGTTTGAGAGCGTTTTGCAAGACAAGCAAAATTTTAAATATTTATTTACAGTAATACCTTGGATTGCAAGTAACTTGGTTTGAGAGCGTTTTGCAAGACCAGCAAATTTTTAAATATTTATTTACAGTAATACCTTGGATTGCAAGTGACTTGGTTTGAGAGCGTTTTGCAAGACAAGCAAATTTTTAAATATTTATTTACAGTAATACCTTGGATTGCAAGTAACTTGGTTTGAGAGCGTTTTGCAAGACAAACAATTTTTTTAAATATTTAATTTTTTTTTACTTGATATACAAGCGACGTCTTGCAATACAAGGACTGTAGTAGGGCTCAAATTAAAAATCTCTGTACACATTTTTTGGGGGGGGGGATTTCGTTTTCATATAAGAGTGTTTTGGATTACAAGCACGTTTCCAGAACAAATTATGCTCTCAATCCAAGGTGTGACTGTATTATATTTATTCATTTCATTTATATACCGCTCCATAGCCGAAGCTCTCTGGGCGGTTCACAATAGATTATACATAAAAACAACAATAACATACAAAATAGTTTAAAAGATTAAAAACCAATTTATTTTTTTTTTTAAAAAAACAGAGTTTAAAATAACAATAAAAAAACTAATAAAACTGAGCCTACAGGTGACAATCCCCCCCACTGTGCTATTCCGAGCTCCTAACTATTAAATGCCTTGGCATAGAGGGAAGTCTTAACCTGGTGCCGAAAAGATAGTAAGGTTGGTGCCAGGCGGGTCTCAGTGGGGAGCTTGTTCCATAATTGGGGGGCTACCACCGAGAAGGCCCTCCTTGTTGCCACCAACCAAGCCTCTCTTGGAGGTGGCAGTCAGAGGAGGGCCCCAGATGTTGAGCGTAGTGTCCGGGTAGATTGCGGTAGGGAGAGATGTTCCATCAGGTATTGTGGTCCCGCCTAAGGCGACTTACATAATCCTCCTCTTCTTTCTCTCCATTTTATCCTCACAATGGGGGGCTGTGTGAACAGAGACACCTAGTTCGCACCTCACACTAAACCGCGGTGGGCGGGGGGATGTTGCAGAAGCCGGCGCTGCTGCTGAACAAGCGAGCGAATGGCGCGTGTGGTCACCGTGCCGTCCGAACAGCGGGAGGCCGTCCCGCAGGTTCCCCACAGAGACGACAACCCAGAGCAGCCAGAGCCGCCGCCGCTCCAGTCTGTAGGGGCAAACGGCCCCTCTGGGCATCCCGGGGCCCCACCCCCTAGTGCCGGGAGGACCGCACTGCGGTGCGGGGATTATGGGGTCTGCCCACGCGCGCGGGGCGCCGGTCATGTGCGGCGCCCCACCGGACCCCACCGACGGCCCCGTGGTTCCTCCCCCGCCGACAGCCTGGGTCGTGTGAACCGGCCCTCTCTCTCTCCTCGGCCGGCCCCAGCAGCAGGGGGAGCGGCAAAGTAATGTTGCCTGGGACTCTGGGCCAAACTACATGTTCTTCCAGTCACACATCATAGCAGAATCAATGCAGGTGTGTGTGTGTGTGCTTTTTTTAACCTCTCAGGTGGGTGGGAATTTTGGGACAAAACTGGGGGGGGGGGAAGCTTAAATCCCTTCCCCCAAGCGCCATGGTCCCAATCTGAATTGGGGCCACATGTGCTCACACAAAGGTAAGAGTGGAAGACCAACAACCTGGTCTTCTGCGCGGGTTCAATGCCAAGGGGGTAGCGAGTCCTGGGGCGGCCTCCTCCGAGATCCCCAGCGACTATCACCCTTAGCCCAGAACAAAGGGATAACTTATAGCCACAGAAGTATCTTTTAGAAAACAAGTTTATTTACAACATTACCTTCGCAAACCCAGACACATGCCAGCAATACAGCTTATCAGTACGGTACAAAGTAGCAAGCAAGAAGTCTTGAGGACACCGTGATTTCAGGGCTCTCAGCTAGTTAGTTCAGCTCGGGTCCCGGCAGAGGCCCGGTCAACCGCACGCTGCTAGCTGGGTTCCCGGCGGAGGCCCGGTCTACCCAAGCGGCTAGCTGGGTTCCCGGCGGAGGTCCGGTCTACCCAAGCGGCTAGCTGGGTTCCCGGCGGAGGCCCGGTCTACCCAAGCGGCTAGTTGGGTTCCTGGCGGAGGTCCGGTCTACCCAAGCGGCTTGTGAGTGATTTCAGCTTGGTTTCCCGGGGTCCCGGTCAACCCAAGCGACCAGTGATTTCAGCTAGCTGGAGCGTGCCGGGTGCGGCTACCCGGGGTTGCCGATCCTTCGTTCTCTTAACCCAGGCATGGGGCACGTTTGTTGATCAGGTCCAACAACCCAGTTCCCTTGCGCAAGGTGTTTTATACCTTGGTGTTTCAGGTAGCCCCTCCCTCCGTGATCAGGTGGGTTGACACCCTCCCTGAGGGGCGGCCTTTTGGGTCAGGTGGGGTGACGCCCCCCCCCCCCCGTGGGATGGGGTCCCTTTGAAGCCACTTGCTTAATGGTCCCATCCTATGGTGTTGAGTGGCCATTTCTTAGGGGTGCCGAAGTGTCTGCTCTGGAGAGGTATTCAAGGCTTATGTAGATGGGGCTGATATGCGAGAGCATTGACAAACCTGGGGATGCTTCCTGCCTTCCCCCCTGGGGTGATTCTATGCAGATGTTGTTTGTCCCCTTTGGCATCTGTGGAGACTGGCTGTCTCCCCCCCCCCCCCGTCTCCTTCCCCCCACCTTGGTGAGTGTGTGTGTGTCAGGCAGGGGGCTTAGGTTGGCTTTCTCCACAGTAAGGAAACAATAAATCTGGATTAATCCAATTTGAAGAATGTGTCGTTTGGCCCTTAGTCCTGCTGCTAAGGATGGTGGTGGGGAGTGATGAACCAATGGCTGTTCTGCCTATGCCAGGCCCGTCAGCCCAGCCAGGTTTCCATAGCAGTGCCTCGTGAGTTGCACTCGTGAGTGGGGAAAGCAGCAACCCCTCACACTTCCCCCTCCCCTTTCAGAAGGAAAGTGAGTCCGTGCATTTCTTGGCCTCCCAAATCCACCCTTCCCCAGCGAGTGTGCTAAAAGGACAGTCCTGTACTGTACCAAAACCAAAAGTTAGGGCTCCTGTTATAGATTATCTCTCCCACATCCCGCAGCATAGAGTCACAGCACCAAAAAATAATCTCTATGAAGGCTGAATACCTACCTTCTCCATGTTGAGCTTGCTCATGCATAAAGTTTCATATAAGTTAACTTATCCGTGTCACACCTGCTGCTTCATGATCTCTTATTTGGGACACATTTCAAAGTATGTGTAAGGCTTGCTTATTATTTATGCCTATTGCAAGAAGGCCAACAGAATAGAGTAACAGAATAAACTTGAAGCTCTGTTATAAATAAAATAAGACGCCACAAACAAGTATAACACCTCCTCCTCTCTAAACGGATCTTTTTGCAAGCTGATTTCTGCCTTCTGACCAGATCTGGTTGTTGAAGAAACAGTCTCGTCTCTAAATTTGGCCCAGAAGCTTGTGGGCTTTGGAATCCCCCCCTTATTTTTCTGTCTTCTTTTGAAAAACTTCCCAAACCCACAGTTAACTTACAATTTTCTGAGGAATCAAACTAAATCACCTGAGATTTAGTCACCTGTGGCTTACGCTGGCCCAGCTTGTCTGAGCGTGGAAAGCTAAGCAGGGTCAGGCCTGGTTATTCCTTGGATGGGAGACCCCTCCTCTAGTTTCCTGCATTGAGCAGGGGGTTGGACTCGATGGCCTTGTAGGCTCCTTCCAACTCTATAGATCTATGAAATCATCACACTGTCATGTTGGAATCAGATAGTAGAGCAAAACACAGGAAATACCTCTGTTTGCAGCAAAAGTAAATCTGTTAAAAGCCAGTGCTCAACTAAATGCAGATGTGGTTGTGTTTCACTCATTTTGATGCACACACATTCTGTGCCCACCCTTGTAAAATAGAGCTCAAGATTAAAAATAAACTGAGTGTGTGTGTGTTACTCTAAATCAGGGATCTCCAACCTTGGGTCCCCAGATGTTGCTGGCCTACAGCTCCCAGCATACCCAGCCAGCATGGCTAATGGCAAGGGATTCTGGGAGCTGTAGTCCGGCAACATCTGGGGACCCAAGGTTGGAGAGCCCTGCTCTAAATGTTTCTCTACTCTGTAGCCCTTCCATTTTTGCACTCTGCTTTCTGAGTTTGGAGAGATGCACTTTGTTAGGCTGATTGCATGGACAAATGACAATGAAAATGACCCCTTCTTCCCTCCCCATTACTTTTTCCTTGTGTGTCGTGTCTTTTTAGATTGTAAGCCTGCGGGCAGGGACTGTCTTGTTAATTGCTGTAAACCGCCCAGAGAGCTTCGGCTATTGGGCGGTATAAAAATGAAATAAATAAATAAATAAAAAATAAATGATTCATTTGATACTTCCTCAAAGGGAGCGAATGAAAGCCGCCTGGGGATATTCCGGTTAATGGTCAATCTACTTGCAGAGTAGCATCCCGAGATGGAGGTGGGAGGGTACACTTGGGAGAAAGAAAGGGAGCGAACTGAGAGTTTTTAGCTGGGCTGAAAGCAAACCCATAAATATTTCACAAATGAAAATAGGGGCATGCTGGTAACACCATGATTTTCATACCAAAGATCAGTACCCATTTCCCACGCAGAGATATGCAGCTTAATCCTATACATGATTGCTCAGAAGGAAGTTCCACTATGTCCAGTGGCTATAGGTTCACAGCCTTAACTTCTAGGGACCCTCTGGAGCAGTGTTCTCCAAGCTTGGGTCCCCAGATGTTTTTGGCCTACAACTCCCAGCATGCCCCAGCCAGCTACGCTGGCTGGGGCATGCTGGGAGTTGTAGGCCAAAAACACCTGGGGACCCAAGGTTGGAGAACACCGCTCTGGAGGAAGCTGGGTCTGGAAAAGTGATATTTGCATACTGGCAACACTTCCAAGTTTCCTCAAATGTCACAAGTAGGAGCAAAATGGACCATGATTTAATTCACCAAAGGCAGGTACCAGGAAAATACAGACTGTCTCTGTAAAATAGGGCCCAGCGAGCATTTCTGGAAGCGGCCGAGGGAAAGCAGGAGTTCCGGGGGGGGGCATGCAACAGCGGAGGAGATTCTGCCCCTTTTCCAGAATGGAACTGTGTTTGGAATCCAGGACCCTGCTATGAAGGCACGGCATGGTAAAAGAGCAGCAAGGGAGCCACCTTGGGCGTGCGGAGCGTGGGCAGGGAGGCCCAGCCAAAGTGCGTTTGGAATATTTGCCTTAAATTTAATATTTCCTCACAACCCAGAAAGCGAGATGCTTATGTTTAGACCGGAGCCCTCAGACCACTGTTGTGTAGCAACAGCCATGCCTCAAAAGCAATGTGAAAATGGCATTTCATAGTCAAAACATGTATAGCTTTAATGTAGCACACAATCGTTGGAATGCCTCTTTGTATTCTTCGTGATGGCAATGCAGAAACCAGGGCTGAGACGGGCACAGTGCGGGAGGGAGGGAGCGGGAGATGGACACGCAATGCAGCCCTGCCCTCCATGCTACTTGAGGCAGAGAACCGAGCCTCGGACCACCACAAGTCCCTTGCACATTGCAATACGGACCAAAGTGCAAAGACCAGAGTCCCCCCTGTGATGGATTGAGGCCTACACAGGATTTGGTTTATTGAGGCCTACACAGGCTTCAGTTTGTTGAAGCCTGAAGGCCCAAACACTCCACGATGGGAGGGGGAGTTTGAGAGTTTAAGTTACCCAATAGAAGATAAGAATCAGTTCTCCTGTGCAAGATCACATGGTCATAACCTTCCAGTCCTGGGAAGACTATATATGTGGGGTGTGGTCAGCTAGCAGTCGGAGAGTGTGAGCTGAGCAGCAGAGAGAAGCAGCAGAGAGAGAGAGAAAGAGAACTTGGCTAGCTGACTGCATAGGAATTAGGTAGACTGAAGTTAAACTAGAGATCATTGGACTGTTTGTTTGTTTGATTTTATCATACCTGCTTTTGATTTAAAACCACTCTATTAAGTAATTTCCCTACTACTATAAGTAAAGTTTGTTGTGTACCCTGGAGTTTGGAGTGACTTATTCACACGCCTACAGCCTACACCCACGTTACTGGGGGAAGCAGGCAAAGGACTGGGTCTTTGGGGAGAGGCAGATATCTCCCAAGGACAGATCAAGGGGTCCCTGCAGCAGTGGAACCTTGACACCCTCATCTTGTGTATGTGTGGTTTTCTGATCAAGGCCGAGCACGCAGTGGCTCCACCTGCAGCCACAGCCCATTCTCTGCCCGCAGGATTAGCTCCGGCTTGCGCCGCACGGACCGGCTCTCGTCCAGCCGCACCACGAACCGCAGCAACGTCAAGGCCAGGGCCACCTTCAGCTCTGACATCGCAAAGTTCTGCCCGATGCAGTTCCTGCAAGGGTGAGAGGGGGTCAGTTCTACAGAAGTCAGACAGACGAGCAACAGTCCTTCCCCACATCCCAGCCCCGAGGGGAGACAGACTGGGCTGACATTCCACTGGGAAGAGAGACTCTAAAGGACCAGGTCCGCAGCTTGGGGGTCATTCTAGACTCCCAGCTGTCCATGGAGGCTCAGGTGTCAGCTGTGAGCCGGGCGGCGCTGGATCAGCTCCATCTGATACGGCAGCTGCGCCCCTACCTTCCTAATCATCTGCTCCCATCAGTGGTTCATGCCTTGGTCTCCTCTCGCCTAGACTACTGTAATGCGCTCTATGTGGGGTTACCCTGGAAGACGGTTCGGAAGTTGCAGCTGGTACAGAATGCAGCCACTCGCCTGATTAAAGGCTGCCGCCGGCGTGATCACATCACTCCGGTGCTCAAAGAGTTGCACTGGCTACCAGTTGTTTGCCGAGCCGAATTCAAGGTGTTGGCATTGACCTTTAAAACCCTCTGGTCCAGTTTATCTCAAGGAGCGCCTCCAGCAACATCAAGTAGGCCGCTCAACAAGATCTGCCACAGACGGCCTTCTCCCTGTCCCATCAGCCAGAGAAACCAGGCTGGTGGGGACTAGGAGGAGGGCCTTTTCTGTGGCAGCCCCCAATTTATGGAACTCTCTCCCCAGTGACCTCCGCCATGTCCCTTCCTTGATTAGCTTCTGCCATGCATTAAAAGCGTGGCTTTTCAGGCGGGAATATGGGGTGGGTTAGGATTTTTAAGTTTTGTTCTGTTTTTAATTGTGTTTTATACTGTGTGTGTGTGTGTGTGTGTGTGTGTTTCCCCCCGCCTCTTGTATTTTATTGGATTGTACATCGCTCAGAGTAGCCGGATGTCTGGCCAGATGGGCGATTCATAAATATAATAAATAAATAAATAAATAAAGGGGTGAGACAGGCCCTTACGTTATCCCAAGGGAAAAGGGGTGTTGGGGAAAGTCTGGTTATATTCAAGCTTGGGTAAGCGGAGTACTTCCCAAGTGCCTCTTTGAGGTCCGTATGTGGCTGGCTGCTCATTACATAGAACGGCACATCTAGGTAGACTTTCTCTCTCCCTGATGCTCAGTAACGTTGCCCCTGAGCGTTGTCTTGTATTTGGTGGAATCTTTAGCTAGGTCAAGGAGGCTATTTTCATTGGGGACCAGACTGGCTGCTGTGCTGCGGCAATGGTTTCAGATACAAATGTTTCATGTAGCAAATACTACTGTACAGTAATACCTTGGATTGCAAGTAACTTGGTTTGAGAGCGTTTTGCAAGACAAGCACATTTTAAAATATTTATTTATTTATTTTTTACTTGATATACAAGCGACGTCTTGCAATACAAGTACTGTAGTACGGCTTAAATTAAAAATCTCTGTACACATTTTTTTGGGGGGGATTTCGTTTTGATATAAGAGTGTTTTGGATTACAAGCACATTTCTGGAACGAATTATGCTCTCAATCCAAGGCATGACTGTACCTGGTTCACACTGGGAATTCACGGGTTGTTCAACCCATGAATTGCCAGGGTACAGTGGACGCGAGCAAGTGTACTGCCTCCAGCGCACTCTATACCTTCCGCATCAGATCTGGCTTTGTAATCAACCCAGGAACTAGTTCTTGGGTTGTTATGTCGTGTGAACATGGCACTCTGGGTTGTTTAGGGTTAAACAACCCAGAGTTTTAATCCAACTATCACCCATGGTTGGGTTGAAACTCTGGCTTGTTTAACCCTAAACAACCCAGAGTTCTGGGTTCGTATGTCACATCGAACAACCCAGGAACGGGTTCTTTACAAAGCTGGATGTAAAGCGGGGGTGACGATCACGCCAGAGGCAGCACACTCACTCGCTCTGCCATGGCCGTGCCTAACTATGGGTTGTTTAATCCATAGTTAATGATCACGTGTGAACTGGGTCATTAGCTTCAATAAGGTCCCTGTTAAGAGTGTCCTACTGGACATTTTCCGGCATCACCACCCTTATCGTAACATTGACGTCAGGGCCGGCGCTACCGCTAGGCCAACTAGGCTGTTGCCTAGGGCGCGTAGCGGAAGAGGGTGCAGAACGCTGCGCTCCTCTTCGCTGCCGGCGCGCTCCTGCCCTGCCCGCCCGCCCGCCTCACCGAGAAAGCCAGGTCAGTGCGGGGGATTGCGCCCGGAGTAGTGGTGGGGCCGAGCCTGGGCGCCTCCCCCCAACCTTGCCTCGCCTCCGCGCCGCCTCCCCCCCCACCCCGCCTCGCCTCTGCGCCGCCTCCCCCCCTCCGCACCGCCTCCCCCCCCACCTCGCCTCGCTTCGCCTCCGCGCCGCCTCCCCCCCTGACACCTACCTTCTCCACGCTGTTTCCGGAGCCCCGCCCGCGCTCTGTTTTGGCAGGAGGAACCAGGGCAACAGGGCTTAAACAGCCCTGTTGCTCTGGTTTCCCCCGGCCAAAAACAGAGCGCGGGCGGGGCTCCGGAAACAGCGTGGAGAAGGTAGGTGGGGGGCGGCAGCAGCAGCGTGCGGTGGGGGGGGGTCTGGTGGCGGCGGCGGCGGCGGGAGGTTGCAGAGCAGGGCTGCTTTCCGGAGCCCCCCCTCATGGCACGAGAGGGGGGGCGCTAAATATAATTTAGCCTAGGGCGCCAAACTGCCCTGCACCGGTCCTGATTGACGTGACAATATTTTCCTTCAACTTTGAAACACTGATGACAACTCTGTGGAGAGTAGCAGTGGAGTCTGCGGGGAGTGTTTTTGGAAGGGGGAGAAGGAACAAATGTGCTTGAGCAGGGTCTGGGGTTCTTGACACTTTTCACATTGATGTAAAAAGGGACTGATGACAACTAACATAATACAATTATTTTGCAAGACTAGACCTTTTTTGGATGTTATTTTTGGAACGATATCCCACCCACCTCCAACACCCCTGGGGTCTAGGTGCACATTTGAAAAAAAAAAATGTGCCTGCCAAAGGAAGTGAAGCAGGTGGCTACCAGGAGGAGGGCCTTTTCTGCTGTGGCACCCCGGTTGTGGAATGAGCTCCCCAAAGAGGCTCGCCTGGCGCCTACATTGTACTCTTTCCGGCACCAGGTGAAGACCTTTCTATTCTCCCAGGCATTTTAATCTTGTAGTTGTTTTTAACTCTGTTGCTTTAATTTGAACTGCTGCTGCTAGCTCTGCTGTTTGTTTTTAATCTGTGGCTTTAAATTTTATATTTGTATTGTATTGTATTGTATTGTATTGTATTGTATTGTATTGTATGGTTTTAACTGTTGTAAACCGCCCAGAGAGCTTCGGCTATTGGGCGGTATAAAAATGTATTCAATAAATAAATAAAATGTGAACAGGGCCAAGAAGTTAAGACCTGACTCTAAAAGGTTTGGGAAGCCAAGAGTGCCTGTTTACCTGGGTCCAGCAGAGAAGGGCACAAAGGCCAGTGGGGATTGCTGCTGAAGGGTCTCCGGATCGAAGCGGTGGGGATTGTAGACCTATGAGAACAAGAACAAAGTTGCAAGAGCAGTCTGCAGGAGGCTGGGAGGAAGCAGTGAACAAGGCTGGGCCCATCTCAGGGCTCCTAATTCACATGCAATGACCGACACCAAATGTTTCCTTTGACAGATGTCATGCAATCTACACCTAAGAAGCCTAGCCGGTGTTACACAGGAAAAGTCACTTTGCATGTGAACAGGGGCACTGACCAGGCAGCGGGTGCAGGGGAAGAACTGCCCAGCCAATGCAAGGCATTGGGAAGTGGCTGTTCAGGCCCGGCACCAGAGAGCCGTGGCTCAAAAATAAAGCCGTGAAGCTGTTTCCCCTGTGGATCTAGCTGGGAATGCACATTGCCACATGAATCTTGCTGGAGAGTTACTGTGTTCTGTTCTCTTGTGCAGGGTGGGAGCAGCGGCCGGGGGGGAGAGGGCAGTCTATGGAACAGACCTGCGCAATTTGTGACCCACAAAGTCAAAAGCATCCTCCCCCAGCCATGCACTGTGGGCTGCCAGGTGCTTGACTACACCCTAGATTTTGCAGTTCCAGGGAGACAGCAAAAAAAGGGGGGGGTGATGGGGGGGTTGAGCTGCAGGTGGGGTGTGGCTGGCTTGGTGGTCACAAACTGTGCCTGCTTGACACTTTATTTATTATATTTATACTCCGCTTTTTCCCCGCAAGGAACCCAAGGCGGCTTACATACTCCTCCTCCTCCTCCTTCGTTTTATCCTCACAACAACCCTGTGGGGTAGGTTAGGCTGAGAGTCAGTGACTGGCCCAAAGTCACCCAGTGAGTTTCATGGCCGAGCAGGGGACTAGAACCCGGATCTCCCGAGTCCCAGTCCGACACTCTCACCACTACACCGCACTGGCTCTTCATGGGTTGTTGGGCATAAGGCTCACTCATATGAAGTCCTCTGCCATTAGGAGAACAAGCAGCCCTCCTCATCCACTCCTGTACTGAAGTTGGCACGGATCTGGACAGAAGAGAGCCAACTATTGAGTCCTCACCCTGTGCCCACTGAGGGAGTTCCTCTACCTCATGAACCCTCCCACCTCTTGGAATTCTTTGGGTGGGGGCTTTGTCCTGGAGAAAAATACATTGATGTGACTGGGGGACCAAACTTCCTGGGTGGAGACTGCTCAGTTATGGAACTCCCAACTTACAGGGAGTCAGCCGATGATGGCCAATCAATTAACCCCTTCCCCCTCCATTTGCAGCAGGGGTAGGCAACCCTTTTGGGTCCAGGGGCCATATTGGTCCTTGCAGAACCCACCAGGGGGGTCACACAAGTGGGCAGAGCTGGTGGTGAGTGGGGTGGCAGCAGCTGGGCCCAGGGCAAATACAAACTTTAAAAGCCTCTGCCTTTTTATAAGAATTGGAAAGGAAACATTTTTTTATTCAGAACAGGTTTTTGTGCGTTAAGTGTTTGGAAGATTCAGTCTTTGTGCTTTTGTTGCTGTTTATGGTACAGTCATAGATTTCATAGATTATAGAGCTGGAAGGGGCCTACAAGGCCATCGAGTCCAACCCCCTGCTCAATGCAGGAAACTAGAGGAGGGGGTCTCCCATCCAAGTAACAACCAGGCCTGACCCTGCTTAGCTTTCCACGCTCAGACAAGCCGAGCCAGTGTGAGCATGCCTTGGATTGAGAGCATAATTTGTTCCGGAAACGTGCTTGTAATCCAAAACACTCTTATATCAAAACGAAATCCTCCCCCAAAATTTTGTACAGAGATTTTTAATTTAAGCCGTACTACAGTACTTGTATTGCAAGACGTCGCTTGTATATCAAGTCAAAAGAAATTAAGTATTTAAAAATTTGCTTGTCTTGCAAAACGCTCTCAACCAAGTTACTTGCAATCCAAGGTATTACTGTACGTGTTCTATTGTATTTTTATGAATGCCCAGACTGAACTGTTTCATATAGACAGACATCATCTTCTTGGCTACTTTGGACTTCCCAACGAGCAAAAAGCAGGAAAAATGTGGAAATTAAAAAAAACCCAAACAGCAACAGCATCCTGTTGTGGGTCAGCCCAACCTATGAGGGGTGAAGAGTCCTATAGGAGCCCCCTGAAGCTGGGCTGTGCCCCAAATGCTCACAAGAGGGATGGCAACACACCGCGAATGCAGAAGAGCAGAAAACAATACCTCAGGGTCCGGCCAGACAGCAGGATTGTGATGGGTCCCATAGATACTGACCAGGCAGATGTTCCCTGTGGAGGGAAGAGTCTCTGATGAATGTGTGGACACGCGGACAAGAGAGCAAGTCCCATATAAGATGTGGCGAGGCAGGAAAGAAGGTTCGAGGAAGCAGGAGAACATGGGGGAACTAAGGACCTGCCTAAGAGTAGCAGTAAGTAACCGTTACGGCAAAGCGTTAATATTCCAGCACTCTCCTGCCTTCTGAGTCAGGGATGCTTCACACCTCCGCTCGCTAGTCCCGCGGACTTTCAGAGGGCTCAGGATCTTGTTTGGCCTTTTACACGGGGCAGGGAATTCGGCTTCTGATCCTGCTAGTGGCCAAGACCTACATGAGCCAGCCCAAGACATTTTGCCGCTGAAGGCGGACCCGCAAATGCTGCCCGGGTGCCACTCTCTCCTCCCGCTGACTTCCCCGCACGGCGCAGCTGCAGGAACCGCCACTCGCCGCTCCGGCACCTCTTCTCCCCACCCCAACCTAGCCCCGGTGCAGCAATTTCCACCACCACCCACCACCCCCATCACCAACACGCGCACACACTGCCTCACTCCGAGGAAGATTGTCCGTGCCCTTTCTCAGAGCAAGGCGCTGGAGCGACCAGGCAAGATGGCCTCACAGAACGACAGCAGCGCCATTGGCCGCTTTGCTGTGGGAGCAAATAGGGTTTAAAATTTAAGATAGATTTTGCTGCTGCAGCAAAGACAGGGCCGGATTAACATAGGGGCGATTGGAGCGGCCGCTCCAGGCCCATAACAGACAATAGGCCCACAATATAGGGACACGTGGCACAATTTGAGTTAGCTCTGATCGTTATCATTCAGCATAATTAATGATTTTTTCAAGATTAGAAAGGTGTTCTAAGCACATCTGCATTACAGGCTTGAGGCAAGACCTAGCAAGAACTGTTGTTCTCAAATTAGCATTTCGGTAGGTTTTTGCATTTCAATCACTGTTACTACATTTCTTTGAAGCACATGGGGGCTTGCTAGGGTCTGTAATATTCAGATTTAGAAGGGACCTCTCTCTCCAGCCTCCAGCAAAAGATCTTTCTGATTCGCAGCTCAATTGTTCAAATGCTAGTTTAACAACAACAAAAAAACAAAACAAGCAACAAGAACAACACAATTATTCTTGGTCAAGCAAAGCTTCCTGGCTTTTTGTTGTGGCTGCTTTTTCTTTTTTAATAAATAAATTTGGGGGAAATTGGGAAGACCCTTACTGATGAGCTGCAGGAGTTTTTGAGTTTTGGCACTTTAATGGTAATTAAAATATTTAATTTGTTTTAATATAAAATTGCGTCTTCATTTTATTTATTTCCATAAAAAGGCCCACCAAAATCCTCAGCACCAGGCCCATAATGCTCTTAATCCGGCCCTGAGCAAAGACACTGCGGCACAGACTCTCTGACTCTCTCTCTCTCTCTCTCTCTCTGGGGACATCCTGCCCGACAGTGCCTTGCTCTGAGGAAGGGCCCTGTGTTGTGATGGAGTGGTCATCTTTTAGCAAGGCACCGAGGCAACCTGGGTTAAATAGGAGCACTGCCAGCCACTTTGCCGCAGCAGGAAATAGTGCTTAAAGTTAGCGAGGCTTTCTCTTTGGCTCAGGGCAGCCAGCCAGATGGTGGCAGCGGTGGCAGCCAACCGGTGGCAGCCGGCAGGCGTGCACTTGTCCATCACCCTCCCAATCTGCCACCAGAGCTTTACGGAAGGCCCGGCCCTGCATCTAGCACAGTGAAAGGCAAGGCAAGGCAAGCAGTAAATCAAGGGTGGGCAACTGGCGGCTCTCCAGATGCTTTGGCCTACAATTCCCATCAGCCATAGCCATAGGATTTCTGAAGGGCTACAAGTTGCCCAGCCCTGCAGTAGCCTGCTGCTGAAGAGTAGCAAGGGTGTGCCTACACTGCAAGAGTCTAAGTCAGTGTTCTCCAACCTTGGGTCCCCAGATGTTTTTGGCCTACGCTGGCTGGGGCAGGCTGGGAGTTGTAGGCCAAAAGCATCTGGGGACCCAAGGTTGGAGAACACTGGTCTAAGTACTGTAGCTTCTCTGCAATGAACCCTGGGAACTGTACTGCTTTAAGAGATCACTAATGGTGGATACCATAATGCAGTGTTCTCCAACCTTGGGTCCCCAGATGTTTTTGGCCTACAACTCCCAGCATGGCTGGGGCATGCTGGGAGTTGTAGGCCAAAAGCATCTGGGGACCCAAGGTTGGAGAACACTGGTCTAAGTACTATAGCTTCTCTGCAATTAACCCTGGGAACTGTACTGCTTTAAGATCACTAATGGTGGATACCATAATGCAGTGTTCTCCAACCTTGGGTCCCCAGATGTTTTTGGCCTACAACTCCCAGCATGCCCCAGCCAGCATAGCTGGCTGGGGCATGCTGGGAGTTGTAGGCCAAAAACATCTGGGGACCCAAGGTTGGAGAACACTGCTATAATGGATGCTGCTATAAACCTTCTTGAGAGCACTCTTGGTGAAAAGCAAGGTAAATGATCAAAACAAAAAAAAATTAAAAAGTTAAGATCACATATAGGCCCAAACTACATCAGGGGGAGACACGACAAAGCACATAACACGATTGCCTCCCTGCTAGCATTTCTCTGCTTTTCTGCAAGTGGTAACCAATGCTGAAGCAATGATACCGCACCTCGCATTTTTCAGTACATTACGGGAGACGGAGACGGTGAAAAGTGCAGCACCCACAGGTCTCCCAGTAATGTGCAATGTGGCTCCTCAATGTGGTTGTGTTTCTCCTTAATGCCTCATCACTTTTAGACTCACGCTCTTGGTAGATAAAAGAATGACAGAGTTCTTTCCTCTGTTTCTTGACATGAGTCTGTGTGATATCTGGCTTCTACTCAATATTACTGCTTGAAAGCTTAGATTCATCTGGAGAGAAAGCATATGTCACAGCATTTGACAAAGCAAAATAGAATCATAGAATCATAGAAAAGTAGAGTTGGAAGGGGCCTACAAGGCCATCGAGTCCAACCCCCTGCTCAATGCAGGAATCCAGGTCAAAGCATCCCTGACAGATGGCTGTCCAGCCACACCTTGAATGCCTCCAGAGTGGGAGAGCCCACGACCTCCCTAGGTAGTTGATTCCATTGTCTTATTGCTCTGACAGTCAGGAAATTTTTCCTGATGTTCAGGTGGAATCTAGGTTCCTGTAACTTGAGCCCATTATTCCGTGTCCTGCAAACTGGGATGATCGAGAAGAGATCTTTGCCCTCCTCTGTGTGACATCCCTTCAAGTACTGGAAGAGTGTGATCATATCTCCCCTCAGTCTCCTCTTCTGAAGGCTAAACATGCCCAGTTCTTTCAGTCTCTCCTCATAGGGCCTTGTTTCCAGTCCCTTTATCATCCTTGTTGCCCTCCTCTGAACCCTCTCCAGTTTGTCTATGTCCTTCTTAAAGTGAGGTGCCCAGAACTGGACGCAGTACTCAAGATGAGGCCTAACCAGTGCCGAGTAAAGGGGAATTATCACTTCCCGCGATTTGGAAGCTATACTTCTATTAATACAGCCCAAAATTGCATTTGCCTTCTTTGCAGCCACATCGCATTGCTGGCTCATATTCAGTTTGTGATCTACCACAATTCCAAGGCACACTTATTTTATGTTATGTAAATAAAGAAGATATTCATAGTATAAGAGTGAGTGAGCAAGCCGAAGAAGCAACCCACTTTCCGTAAGGCCTGCAGGCATTTTGAAATGCTAACTTGAATTTCGTATCACCACTCTCTAACATGGTAGAGGTAGCATGTTAGGTGCAAAGCATGGTAGCGTAGCAGGTGCAGGATGGAATAGCGGGGACAAGAAGAGAGTCCACCTGCCAGCTGTGGCTGCAGGGCAGATACCTTTGGGGATAACCCGTCCGTCGGGCAGTTTCACGTCCTCGGTGCAGCGTCGAGAAATGGCCGTGACGGGCGGGTGGAGGCGCAAGCTTTCCTTAATGCACATGGTGGTGAAAGGCATCTGGGAGAGGTCTTCCCTGAGAAAAGGAAGGGGACCAGGCGTCAGACGTTGCGATGATCAACGGGCACAGGTCTCAGTTAGCAACCCCTCTGTTCTCTTCCCTTCCTGGCTGCAAGGAGCGGTTGCAGCATTATGTGGCGTGGTGAGGGCAGGGCAGCTGGGGACAGGTAAAGGCAGCCATGGCAGCCACGAGAGCGCCTGCCCCATGGCTGTGTCTGTACCAGGGATGTTGAAGAGTCCTTGGTCTCGAGTCACGAGTCTTTAGACCCGAGTCTCGAGTCCTTGGTCCAAAATGGTGACTCACGAGTCCCGAGTCCTGAGTCACTCCCAAAACTGACTCCAGGAGTCCTTATTAAAATCAATGGGGTTTCCCCCCAACAAAATAAGGCTACTTCAGATGTGTGGCTTAAATAAATTCTAGGCACAAGTGACTGCAAACTCTGACGGCAACTGATTTTGACAAGAACAGACCAGGCAGACAAACCCAAATTAACCAGGCAGGCAGAGGAGGCAGGGAAGCCCAAAGCCAGGCAGGCAGAGGCATTTGTCTTGGACAATTCTTCAAACTGTGGAACTGGTTAAGAAGAGACCAGGCAGGCAGAGGAGGCAGGGAACCCCAGACAGGCAGGCAGAGGCAGCCAACCCCAAAATGTCTGAAAGGTTGCATTTTAGGGAAATGATTTTAAAAAATAAAATCTTCGCCGGCGATCGCACTTCTCTCCGCTCCTTCTGGCACAGCCCAGGGATGTTGAAGAGTCCTTGGTCTCGAGTCCCGAGTCGAGTCTCGAGTCCCATTAAAAATATTGGGACTCGAGTGGGACTCAAGTCAGAGGGGGGACTCAGTCCGACTCACGAGTCGAGTCCTGGAGTCCGAGTCCCCATCCCTGGGTCTGTACTCTATTGTTCCTGTTTGAAGAGGTGCCGCTGGTCTCCTTCCCATCTCTCCCACGTCAAACAGGAAAGGAGGAAAACTGAGCCAAGCAGGCACAGCCTTTGAGGATTCTGCCCACTGTAGTGCCACTGAGGACAGCTGCATACCGCCCCGATATATTATTATAATAGGGCTGGCTGGGTTTGGGATGTGCAGTCACTCATCTCCATGTAGCTAAACAACAGACATTTGGGTTCAGTTCCATCTTCCACCCCCAGTTCATCACCATTCGATCTCCTCCGTGTCTCGGCCCTGCATCAGATTCTGAATCTCCTCTCGGCATCGGTCTTGGTACTTGGGGTGTCGGGACAGATTGTACAGCACCCAGGACAGGCCACTCGCCGTAGTGTCATGGCCTGCAGTGAGAGAAAGAGGCCACATGGAAGATGCATGCCGCAGAGTACCAGCTTGCTCACTTGGAACTCCATTGCAGCCACGGCACTCTGTGTATCACTCCATTCGTCATATCCTGCAATACTGCACTAAAATATCAAATTCCTCAGCCGGAATAAATGTGTACTGTGTCCAGTTCACATGCTGAATTTTTAACTTACTTTTTAAAATCAATGGGACATCCCGGGACCAAAAGGTCCGAACATATAACACCTGTTCTCCACATGAGGCTCGGAGGGCAGCGAAAAGGGGGAGGGGCCTTTTCTGTGGTAGCCCCCCAACTGTGGAACAAGCTCCCCCCTGAGGCCCGCCTGGCGCCAACTCTATTATCTTTTCGGCACCAGGTTAAGACTGCCCTCTACGTTGAGGCTTTTAATAATTAAATGGTATATGGTGGGGTGGTAAACTGTTTCTGCGGTAGTGTTTTATTAACTTGTTTTAGAGATACTTTTAAAATTGGTTTTTTAAAAAATTCATAATGTTTTATTATTTATGTTTTTAACCGTATTTTAGTGTTTGTTTTTAATTATCGTTGTACACCACCCAGAGAGCTTTGGCTATTGGGCAGAATAGAGAATGAATGAATGAATGAATGAAATCCCATCAAATGTGCTTAAGGATCAATTACGGTCCACAAATACTCAAGTGTAACATCTGCTAAACTGAGGGACAGAGTTTTAATTAAAACGGCTCTTTTAATTAAAGCGGCTATTCCTGTGATTGTGCAGGAGCTACCAAAATGAACCCTAAGGCCAATGTCCTAACTTTCTCGGGGTTGAAGAATGTGGCCATGCCAAGAATTCCAAACGTTTGACCAAGGACCATGATTCTCCTCCTTTTCCTCCACACACTGATCGGCATCTGATAGTCATAGAATCATAGAATCATAGAAAAGTAGAGATGGAAGGGGCCTACCAGGCCATCGAGTCCAACCCCCTGCTCAATGCAGGAATCCAGGTCAAAGCATCCCTGACAGATGGCAGTCCAGCCGCACCTTGAATGCCTCCGGTGTGGGAGAGCCCACCGCCTCCCCAGGTCGTTGGTTCCATTCATCACCTCCACCTGCACAGCCGTCGATAGTGCTGGCCCCTCCCTCCCAAGGGCCCGGGCCGATAGCTGAAGGGGCACGAGTCCAACCTGGGACTATTACTCTAGACCTGGAATAGGACAGGCACATCGGCAGTGAAAGGCAACTGCATCGTTCCAAAAGCTGAATGATCCCAACCAGATAAGGACGGAGATGCAGCCTGAATGTGGGGCAGCCCCAGAGGGCTGGAAATGGGGACCCAGACAGTAGAAATCATGACTCTTCCCCCAGTGCAGGTGTCACCCTACTGAAGCTGCTTCCATGTCATCATTTGTTGTAGGAGGGGCAAAATATCTCAGTCAGCCCAGCCGGCAGCAGGAGAAACTCCACAGAAAGGGAGAAGGCCCGTGGCCTGGGATTTATCCACTGGGACTTGTCCCTAACTGTACAGATGGCAGGCCCAAGCTGCAGTACCAGCAAGAGCAGCCCTCTTCAGCATCTATGTCAGTGTTGTCCAACCTTGGGTCCCCAGAAGTGTTTGGCCGACAACTCCCAGCATGCCCCAGCCAGCGTAGCTGGCTGGGGCATGCTGGGAGTTGTCGGCCAAACACATCTGGGGACCCAAGGTTGGACAACACTGATCTATGTGGAAGAAGAGGACTTCTATTGGGCTGACAACTCCTAAAGCTACGCTGGCTGGGGCATGCTGGGAGTTGTCGGCCAAAAACATCCGGGGACCCAAGGTTGGACAACACTGATCTATGTGGAAGAAGAGGACTTCTATTGGGCTGACAACTCCTAAAGCTACGCTGGCTGGGGCATGCTGGGAGTTGTCGGCCAAACACATCGGGGGACCCAAGGTTGGACAACACTGATCTATGTGGAAGAAGAGGACTTCTATTGGGCTGACAACTCCTAAAGCATTTTGTGGTGGTGGTGTTTTTTTTTTCTTACTTTGTCGCTCTGGTGAAATCCACACCCGCCGTTCCTGTTTGTGCGGTGTGTCCTCTCTCGGAGGGGTACTTACGAAGCGGGAATTGCACTGTTCTTCAGTACACGTTGCAAGTTATTTTGTTGTATAAATTTCTGGTAAAATGCATCTTTCAGCATTTGATCTGTCCGGAGTTTATTTTCCCTTGAAGCAGCTTTATGATTTTAGTTCCACACAGGGTAAAATATCTGAACTAACCTCTGACCAGTGTTAGCCTGTTGGGAGGGTTACACAAGGATCAGCGAACAGCCAGGTGACCATTGCTCCTAGTCAGTGCTTTTTTTCCTGGAGAAAAGGGTACCGGAACTCTTGGGATTACATATCCTCGGGAGTAGATGGCGATTAAATTGTAATGCAATTAATAGAAGAAAAGGTGCCGGAACTCAGTTCCGGTGAGTTCCACCAGGAAAAAAAGCCCTGCTCCTAGTCCCGGAGAGGCGCTCTTTCTCTCCTGGGTGTATAGATAGCCCCAGAGTTTGGGGCTTAAAACCAAAACCTTGCGTCTAAGCGAGGACCCAGCACATGGTGACTTGATCCCAAGGGCTGTGGATAGAGGCAGCCTGTGCAGTGCATCAGAACTGGGGCGGCAGCTCCAGGTCAGGGCCACGGACAACATACGACAGTCCCGCAGAACAATTTCCCGCAGAACGGGGAGGGCAGGATAACTCATCACTCGTAATAACTCAGCCCCGCCGAGAGTTCCAGCGGCTGAATGTGGCCCTGGGCCCAAAAGCCGGCCGGCTTGTGTTCCCGGGGGAAGGAGCGGAGCCCCATTTCCGCAGAGAAAGCATACGACAAGCACCGGCTAACCAGATCCGACCCAGGCATCTCACCCTCGAACATGAAGGTGTCGGCTTCAGCCGCGATGTCTCCGTCGGACAAGTGGTTCCCCTCTTCATCCTGCAAGCACAAAACCAGGTGTTTGCCAAGACAAGACTGCGGCCTGACAGTCCGAGAATCTCACCCGCACCTTGTCTATGGGCCAGAGCAGTGTCCTCCAACCTTGGGTCCCCAGATGTTTTTGGCCTACAACTCCCAGCATGCCGCATGCTGGGAGTTGTAGGCCAAAAACATCTGGGGACCCAAGGTTGGAGAACACTGGGCCAGAGTCTCAGGCAGCTTCTGCTCTTACTCCGCTACCCTCAGGTAGTCGGCATGGATGGGCAGCTGCCGGGGGCCCGGCGGCTGAGAAGGGCCCATATCCCTGCCACAGCTGCTGACGCCACCCCTTCCTCACCCTCCCGGCTGGCCCCACTGGCAAAAGGAAGTGCCATGCCTGAGCATGTGGCAGTTTTAAAGATTTTATTTTTTTTTAACTTACATTTTGAATAGCAGCACTCTGAACCAATCAGATGCCGCCTGGGCGCGGGGTGGGGTGGGGCTTGGCCAATGAGGGCACAGGAGCGGTGTAAAGGCTGCCCTGTGCCCTCACTGGCCTACCCCCGCCCCCGCAAAAAAGGCAGCATCTGGTTGGTTCAGAGCGCTGCTACTCAAAATGTAAGTATTTTTTTTTTCCTTTCAAAAGTGTGGGAAGGGGGCCCCTGCAGGTGACCGGGTGCTGTGATGCTTTGCCCGTGGGGCCAGCCGAGCCAGGTGAGGACAAGGAGGAGGAGGAGGAGGAGCAACCACTGCCCCCCGGCCAAGTGAACAAAAAAGTGGAATGCAGGGAAGAGAGTCTCGGCAGGTGGCTCCAGGTGGGTGCTTCTATGGGCAGATGGGCAGGCAGAAAGGCAGTGGCAGCCAGCGGGGGGCTTGGGAGGGCAGGGGGCTTGGGCAAGCAGGCAAGTGAGCATGGGGGCTTTGTTGTGATATGTATCACATTCACAAGCTGGAGCACATTGTTTACACATGCAAGGTACAGACTGGCGGTAAACAAGTCTGTTGTGTCTTTCTATGAATCTCGTGCTTTCGCAGGGGTTACTAGAGGGTATGGGAAACAGTATGAGCCTGTCACATGGTTTATGCTTTCTGGTGACACTGTCTTGTTTTGCTGTCTGTAGCCATTGCCTTTGTCTTCGTTGTTGAGAGAGGAACAGGACTGTTCACTCTCTTCACTCATGTCTTCTGACTAGTGCTTGCTGGACAAAATGCAATCATGTAACGTCTTCGCTGAAGTGGAGTAAACACCTTGCTCCACTGGATTAAATGCTTGCTATGCATTGTACTCTGCACATGGACTGTAACTAGGAAATGTATGCTCTGTAGAATATACTTGCTAAAGTAAATAAACAGGTAGAATAGACCTGTGGAGTTTACAGAGTTATTTCCTTGCTACTTGGATTAATCTGCAAAAGGAGGAAGCTGAGCGGGTGTCAGATTACAGGGAGCTGGCTGAGAACCGAAATGCTGGAATGCTGCGCAAGGAGAGGGGGAGAAGGATCTGAACTTCTGTGTGTGGATTTATGGGCGTCTGCACACAGGAATAGGATTTTAAATCTTCCATTTCACACACGCAAGGCACTCTGCTTTTTCCCTAAACACTCACAGGCTTCAGTGGGGGCACGGGCCCATTTGGCAGCATGATGCCGAGGGCTCGCCGGAATCTGGCGCTGGCCCTGACCACCCTCCACGTCTGCCGTGGGGGGGCTTCCATCGCCACCCCGTGAGAATGAGCCACCCCACCCCTGTCCTTGCCACTCGTAGGCCCGGTCTACCTTGGCCAGCAACAGAACATCAATGAAGTCCACAGTTTTGCCACGCTTCGATGTGAGCCAAGCGTCGTGTCCCAGGCGGCCGAGCGCTACTCGCCGTCGCTGAATCACGTCGGCCGTGAAACGGTGCACGATGTCGCACGCGCGTTGGAAGCGGCGGCCGTCCGCTGTCCGATAGTAGAACCAGTCGAAATGGTGGAGCGGGTGGTGGTGCCGCCGCACCACAAGGGAACTGAGCTCTAAGATGGCTGCAATGTAATCGCTCGATTTCCTGGAACACGGAAAGTCAAGAGGGGTCAGCAGAAAGCATGAGAGGAAATCGCAACAGAAGCTGTCCTGGGGGGGTCTAGGGACATGTTTTCTGGCACAGGAGTGGGCAGAAGGTAAATCTCCAGATATCTGGGACTTCAGCTCCCAGAAGCCCCTGCCAGCATGGCCAATGGACAGGAATGCTAGGAGTTGGCAAGTCCAAAACATCTGGAGATCTACTTCCTGCCCAGCCCTGTTCTGGGGAAATACTGGTCAGTCCCCGACACGGCCCAGGTGTGAGCATATCCCTCAGGCCACAACAGCTGCACTGCTGTAGCTCCAATGGTACCTATTTAACACAGATACAGATACAAATACATTAAAATGTTTTAATGTATTTTATTCTGTTTTATCTTCTGTACATCGCCCAGGGTGGCCGGTTTGCCGGCCAGATGGGCGATAAATCAATGCAAATAATAAATAAATAAATAAATAAATACAATACCGGTCTCTCACCAGTACTGAAATCCCAAAAACTATTGTCTTTTGCAGTTAGAATGTACATCACACTGAGAAACATCTAGTGAAGTATTGCCCAGGAACACTCATGAAGTCCCAGTAATATGGGTGTGGCACAATCCTATGTATGCTTACTCCACAGTAAGTTTCATGGAGTTCAAAAGGTCTTGCTTCCCAGAAAGCATGCTTAGGATTGCAACCTTACAGTCTAATTCTATGCAAGTTGACTCAGAAGTAAATCCCACTGTGTTCAGTGGGGCTTTCTCCTAGGTAAATATGTATATCAAGGGTGGGGAACCTGTGGCCCTCCAGATGTTGAAGGACTCCAACTCCCATCAGCCTCAGCCAGCAGGACCAATGGTAGGGGATGATAGGAGTTGTAGTACAACAACATCAGGAGGGCCACATGTTCCCCACCCCGGATGTAGGATTGCAGCCTTAAGTCTCTCAAGGAACCTCTTCACTTTGTAAGCTTGCTGCAGACTAACACAGCTTTCTGGGAAACCCCACCCACAAATCTTTGATCTCCAAATGTAAAAAAATATGTCATTTTTGTCCTATACAAAACATTTCATACCTTTTCCAAACCTGCTCAACTATCGTGACTCCTAAGCAAGATCCCTGGGAACACTCTCTGTAGGTAACTCCAAGAAATATTTGTGGGGCACCCTCACAAAACCACAGCGCCCAATTTCTTGAGCAGAAGCCACAATGGCTAGGTGAGTCTTTAGCATATAGATGAATCATAGAATCATAGAAAAGTAGAGTTGGAAGGGGCCCACAAGGCCATCGAGTCCAACCCCCTGCTCAGTGCAGGAATCCAGGTCAAAGCATCCCTGAACTGGTGGCTGTCCAGCTGCACCTTGAATGCCTCCAGAGTGGGAGAGCCCACAACCTCCCTAGGTAGTTGGTTCCATTGTCTTATTGCTCTGACAGTCAGGACATTTTTCCTGATGTTTAGGTGGAATCTGGCTTCCTGTAACTTGAGCCCATTATTCCGTGTCCTGCAATCTGGGATGGGCGAGAAGAGATCCTGGCCCTCCTCTGTGTGGCAACCCTTCAAGTCCTGGAAGAGTGCGATCATATCTCCCCTCAGTCTCCTCTTCTGAAGGCTAAACATGCCAAGTTCTTTCAGTCTCTCCTCATGAACCCCAGTCTCAACCAGAAGAGGGCATTTTGAAGCTCAGACTCCAACACCCTGGCTACTGACCTCCATGAAACTGGCTCATTCGTGCCATATTCCCTCCAGTCTAGTAGGAGCTGCTAAACCAGTGTTCTCCAACCTCGGGTCCCCACATGTTTTTGGCCTACAACTCCCAGCATGGGGCATCCTGGGAGTTGTAGGCCAAAAACATCTGGGAACCCAAGGTTGGAGAACACTGTGCTAAGCCAAACATCTTTCCTCTAGGGGAGAAAGCACATACAGTCATGCCTTGGATTGAGAGCATAATTCGTTCCGGAAACGTGCTTGTAATCCAAAACACTCTTATATCAAAACGAAATCCCCCCCCCCAAAAAAAAATTGTACAGAGATTTTTAATTTAAGCCGTACTACAGTACTTGTATTGCAAGACGTCGCTTGTATATCAAGTAAAAAAAAAAATTAAATAAATATTTAAAAATTTGCTTGTCTTGCAAAACGCTCTCAAGCCAAGTTACTTGCAATCCAAGGTATTATTGTACCTGGAAAGCAAGCTGGCAATGCCTTCTCTTCCTGGGCCTGGATTAGCTCCTGGTATGTGTCGTCTTGCAGCTCTCTGTGATGTGGGACTAGAGTGCTGAAAGTAGCCTGCTCCAGAAGCAATGGATAAAGGCATTCAGGGGACCACTTGCTATTGGGCAATAAAGCATCTGGAAAGCCAAAGGGTTGGTCCTGCTGGTTCACTCACTCTTGGCAGTTGCTGTTATAGCTGAAGACGCATTTCTGCAAGCTGTCCAGGGTCATGAGGCTGATCTGCTCAAACATGTCGAGGGAGGCAGGGCCCGCCGAGGTCAACTTGCGCCACTTGGCCTGCGAAAAAGAGGGCGAGCATGAGATCAGAGCCAGCATTGCTAAAAGGAACCAAACAGAGCAGAGTGAAGGACCGGTCAATGCGTGGCACAGCTCTGGCAGAAGGACAAGATGGAGATGGGGCATGGTCCAGGCTGGGCGGGGGAAAAAAATCACACAAATGGTTGGTGCTTCTGTGATAGAACACTAGCTGCGAGGGGACATTCCAAATTATAACTCTCAGGGAATTGTTTATAAAGTAGACTGTCTCATTCATTAGGGAAATTCTTTTGAATTACATATTTTTTCCCTAAACTTTCTACAGATTACATCCTTTGCTGTATTCTTGACTGGAAATTGGAGTGTTGACCTGGGACTCGGGAGATCCGGGTTCTAGTCCCTGCTTGGCCATGAAACTCACGGGGTGACTTTGGGCCAGTCACTGACTCTCAGCCTAGCCTACCTCACAGGGTTGTTGTGAGGATAAAATGGAGAGGAGGAGGAGGATTATGTAAGCCGCCTTGGGTTCCTTGCAGGAAAAAAGGCGGGGTATAAATATAATAAATAAATAAATAAATAAATAGGAGAGGAAGGGACCGGCATGGTTCACACTTGCACCATGGGTACACAAAGATGGAGGGCAAGAGAAGGTGATGGATGGGAGAGCCAGTGCAAAAACAGCTTATGCCCAACAATTTTCAGCAATTCAGTGCAAAGAATTGCTGAAAACAGAATTTCTCAAACATTTAAAATTTGGTGCATTGTCAAAATTAAAAAAAATCCAACTTGCATAAATCTAATTTATGCAAGTTGGATTTATGATCCTGCCCAAAATCAATGTCAGTTCTTGTTAGATTATTGTAATACCTAGCCAATTCATCTCTCCAAAGCACTGCTCACTTGTATGTTGTATGTGATTTCCTGTGCATATCAGGTATGTAAGAGCAGAAGGTTTGATATTTAAACTTCAGAATGGATCATTGGGGGGTGGGGCAAGAACTGGAGCGACTCAAATCTTGTCACCACCAGACGTCATCCCTAAAATCTGAACTCTTGACAAAACTGCACAGGATGTAAAATTTGAAAGAATCAAATCTGAATTTCAAAATGTGAGATCTGGAGTTTGTTGTAAGGGAAGAAGGGCAGATTCATATGATCACTCAGTATTCCCTACAGGCATTTACACATTTTGGGTTGTTTGTGAGTGCTCTGGAGCGAGAGAGCGGGCTGGTTCCTGCTTGTTCACCCACTTCCACTTTCAATTAACAACCCAGGAACGTCCCATTCCTGGGTTGTTTCATGACATGCGAACCTGGAAACTCTGGGTTGTTTCGGGGTTAAACAACCCAGAGTTAATCCATGATTTGCTGTTGCATTAACTCTGGATTGTTTAACTCCTAAACAACTCAGAGTTTCCGAGTTCCTGGGTTGTTTCATGATGTGTGAACCCGGAAACTCTGAGTTATTTCTGGCAGGCCACTGTGTAGGAAGGAAGAGGGAGGGAGAGAAAAGTGGGTAGCAGAAAGAGAAAAGGGCTGACCACTGCCATTTATTTTATTTATTTATTTCTTATATTTATTAATCGCCCATCTGGCCGGTCACCCGGCCACCCTGGGCGATGTACAATTAAAATACAATAAAACAATACAATAAAATATAATAATAATTAAAACAATATAAAAAGTTCTCATTAAAAACCTAACCCACCCCATATTCCCGCCTGAACAGCCATGTTTTTAATGCACGGCGGAAGCTCATCACGGAGGGGGCATGGCGAAGGTCACTAGGGAGGGAGTTCCATAATGTGGGGGCCGCCACAGAGAAGGCCCTCTTCCTAGTCCCCACCAGCCTGGCTGCTCTGGCTGATGGGATAAGGAGAAGGCCGTCCGTGGCAGACCTTGTTGAGCGGCCTACTTGATGTTGAGGCCTCCAACAGATTACTTACAAGGGAACGTGGCCCTTGACAGAAAAAAGGTAGCCCACCCAATTTAAGCTCCAGTGCAGGAGGCAACCAGGAATTGGTTGCATTGCACAGCTGGTGCTGAGACAGAGTGATATTTAATGGGTGAGGGAATAGGCACAAATGAAGCGGGTGCACATTTGCAGACAGCACAGGAGTACTGGAGGAACTCACATGCATGATTTCCGTGCTCTGGTTGAAGATATTCATGTAAGGCTTCAGGATATCAAAATGAAAGGCCGGGGTGAGCATGCGACGGTGCTGTCCCCACTTCTTCCCACTGCTCAGAAGTAGTCCATCCCCTGGGACGAGAAGAAATGGCTGACTGTGATATGTTATCCTGGCAGTGGAATCGCCTGCAGCTAGCCAACCTCTTGTAGAACCTAACTTACTAAGCGCAAGTGGTTACTTACCAAAGGTAGCCACAACAAAACCTCAGTGGCTTACGCTGGCTCAGCTTGTCTTGAGTGTGGAAAGCTAAGCAAGGTCAAGCCTGGTTGTTACTTGGGTGGGAGACCCCCTCCTCTAGTTTCCTGCATTGAGCAGGGGGTTGGACTCGATGGCCTTGTAGGCCCGTTCCAACTCTTATGATCTATGAAATCTATGAAATCCACAATGATGGGCACTGGACGGCGTTGTGCCGCACCTATTTTGCCTATCTACTGGTTCTATCTGTGGCTAATGATCATGAAAGACAATACAAAAAGTACAACTTCCACATTCAGGCACAAGATTAGATGCTGCAGACCAGGGCTCTTCAACCTTGGGTCCCCAGATGTTGCTGGACTACAGCTCCCAGCATACCCAGCCAACATGGCTAATGGCAAGGGATTCTGGGAGCTGTAGTCCAGGCTCTCCAGCCTTGGGTCCCCAGATGTTGCTGGACTACAGCTCCCAGCATACCCAGCCAACATGGCTAATGGCAAGGGATTCTGGGAGCTGTAGTCCAGGCTCTCCAGCCTTGGGTCCCCAGATGTTGCTGGCCTACAGCTCCCAGCATACCCAGCCAACATGGCTAATGGCAAGGGATTCTGGGAGCTGTAGTCCAGCAACATCTGGGGACCCAAGGTTGGAGAGCCCTGCTGTAGACCAACCCTCCCCAACCTGGTGCCCTCCAGATGTTTTGGACTACAACACACAGCATTCCTGACCCTTGACCATGCTGGCTGGAGCTGATGACCAAAACATCGGGAGGGCAGCAGGCTGGAGAAGGGTGCTGCAGACTAAGAGTGAAGGATAGATATTGCATCCTGGCCTGGTGTCCCTGTTTGTGAGCCACCCTGAAGTATCTAGCGGGCTGCTCTTGGTAGACAGGAGGATGCTGAACTACCAGAACTAGTCCGGCCCAGCCTGAGCCCAGAGAGCATCAATCTGATGGGACTTTTTTTTTTAGGGAGCTATGGAAACCACAAAGCTAGGTTAGGTTGCCACTTCTTCAGCTGAAAGCCTTGCTCAAGGTCTTAAATTAGACATCCGCCGTAAAAATTAATACAGCTAATTCAGCTGCGCTGGTGAAGTCAGCACTTCCCTATGCATATTGTGCCAGAGATGTTGCAATGGGCCCTATGGAAAAGAGGTCATGGTTGCTTTTTTTCCATCCCCAGATGAGAAGCTGTATAGAGACTGCTTTTATTGCAGGTAGGGTGTCTCCTACTGTGGGGATAGTGTCTCTATCTATCTATCTATCTATCTATCTATCTATCTATCTATCTATCTATCTATCTATCCAGTGCTTTTTTTCTGGAGAAAAGGGTACTGGAACTCTTGGATTACATTTCCTCGGGAGTAGATGGCGATTAAATTGTAATGCAATTAATAGAAGAAAAGGTGCTGGAACTCAGTTCCGGTGAGTTCCAACAGAAAAAAAGCCTGTATCTATCTATCTATCTATCTATCTATCTATCTATCTATCTATCTATCACATTTTGATGCTGTCCATCAGACAAAGTTCTCTGGGCAGTTCACAAAATACAGTTTAGTCACTAGTGGCATCTGGGTGGAGTGTGGAGTCTCCTGTTCTGTTCTTCTTTTTAATTTAAATAAATTTTATTTAGTTATTATAAACTACATACAAAACTATAAAACACAAACATACAACTAAAATAAATCATACGGTGCACCCCCCACCCGCCTAGGGACCAACTAATATACACCCATCCCCTTAATCAATTAAATTCCACATTCCAAAAATATAACATATCCTGACAAGGCATACTCCCCTTCCCCTTTATTAATGCATAGTCTAATAATTGATTCCATATATCCATAAAATTATTCTTCTTTAACTGTCCCTTCCTGTTCTGTTCTTGAACCAGTTCACAGGCTGTAACAAACTGTGGGTTGTTTATCTGATCGGAAGTGGGTGGGCGGCTGGAAGCCAGCATGCACACTTGCCCTTGGTTGTCTTTTCAACAACCCACAGTTTGTTAACTGAGGTTTGTTCTGACATGTGAACCGGACCTATACAATTTTTTGTCTAGCTTCTTGACTGGTGTGCCCTCCTCTAGGTTTTCCATGACACCTACTGATACATCATCACCACTTCTAGCCACCTTCGGGCCAAGCAGGTTCAAGGTTATTTCAAGATGAGAAGATTCCAGCCTGAGTCACAGTGCAACTGTAGAGTGATGTAGATACTTCTCCACCCAACATACTCTTCACTGCACCATTCTGGTACTACCACTATCAGCTCACAGCTGCTTGTCTGCCACGTGTTCCTACTTGTCTTGCAGCTGGCCTCTACTAGAGAATCTTCCACTCTCGGCCCACCTGGTAGCAACACCCCAGAGAGGCTCACCTGGCATCCGCTGACTGGGGCATGCTGGGAGTTGTAGGCCAAAATCATCTGGGGACCCAAGGTTGGAGAACACTGGTCTAGACCCAAACAAGCTTCCGGTGGCTTTGAATGTAGCTGGGAGCAGTGAGAGTAGGCACATAAATGATCCATATATAACTCTCCTGCCTTCTACACACTCTGGTCTTTTTGGCACCAGGTGAAGACTTTTTATTCTCCCAGGCATTTTAAGATCTGTTAGTGCTTTTCAATCTGCTGTTTAAAATATTTCTGCTGCTGAAGGTTTTTGTTTCCTTACTGTGTGGGTTTTTATTGTGTTTATTTTTCATTACAGTTTTAACTTTGATGGTCCTAGACATTATATTATTAATGACCCAGAGAATGCCTGTCATTGGGTGGTCTATAAATAGGAAGCGAGGGGCCTTACCAAGCCAGGGCTTCAGGAAGCCATAGAAGAGTTTGTCCTTGGGAGCAATGTTGGCTGGAGAGAAGAGAAAAGCAGGGTTACAGTCACTCTGGAAAGCAAAGAACAGGTCTAATTCTCCAGTCCCTCCAAAATGGAAATCCCTTTAATGTTGAAGTGTCTTCGGGGGGCACCTCAACTGGAGGTGAGGCAAGGGAGTTATTAAACACCTTCTGCCAATAGCCACAGAGAGAATCTTCAGGGAGGTCTCTGTCTCTCTCTGTCTCTGTCTCTCTGTCTCTCTCTCTCACACACACACAAACACACACAGCAGCATCCCCATCTGATAACTTGTACAGCAGAGTGTGGAGACCAATACCCCTGAAAAGGCATTCAGTGTGCGTAGTGGTGAGAGTGTTGGACTGGGACTCGGGAGATCCGGGTTCTAGTCCCTGCTCGGCCATGAAACTCACTGGGTGACTTTGGGCCAGTCACTGACTCTCAGCCTAACCTACCTCGCAGGGTTGTTGAGGATAAAATGGAGAGGAGGAGGAGGATTATGTAAGCTGCCTTGTGCTCCTTTCAGGAAAAAAGGTGGGGTATAAATAAATAAATAAATAAAATAAATTCTCTGAGGGTCAAGCAGGCCAGCAGGTTCTGGCACCATTAGAATGATGGAAGCCCACAACTCTACGAACCCTGAGCATGCTGGGAGGGCTGGTCCTCCCAGAGAGACTATCCTTACCATGCATTTTCATTGGAGAGCTGGTCCACTCATTGGCTTTAAAATGCTTTTTACAGGAACCAACTTTAAGTGGGAAGAAGAATGGTCTCCCTCACCATGTTAGCACAGACTTCCATCTTGCTCGGATGGGAGACCCCTCCTCTAGTCTCCTGCACTGAGCAGGGGGTTGGACTTGATAGCCTTGTAGGCTCCTTCCAACTCTATGATCTATGACATCTGTCTTAGCATGCACCCATGGAGTAGGACTGCTGCGCTGAAATACACCATTCATCCATAAGTTTCAAATTTTATTTTATTTATTTATTTACATTTATTAATCGCCCATCTGGCCGGCAACCGGCCACCCTGGGCGATGTACAAAATAAAATACATTTAACAAGATAAAATACATTTAAAACAAGATAAAATACATTTAAAACAGTATTAATTTTTTTAAAAATCTTAACCCAACCCATATTCCCGCCTGAACAGCCAGGTTTTTAATGAGTGGCGAAAGCTCAGCAGAGAAGGGGCATGGCGGAGGTCACTCGGGAGAGGGTTCCACAGTACGGGGGCCGCCACAGAAAAGGAAGCCCACAACTCTACGAACCCTGAGCATGCTGGGAGGGCTGGTCCTCCCAGAGAGACTATCCTTGCCATGCATTTTCATTGGAGAGCTGGTCCACTCATTGGCTTTAAAATGCTTTTTACAGGAACCAACTTTAAGTGGGAAGAAGCCACAGCACTTTACCAAACCTTCCCCCCCCCAAACTTACTGTTAAAGCAAAACTAGTAATAAAGCAAAGTATATCACTTCGCCCCTGTTTTAAAGGAATAGATGTTGCACAGCAGAAGTACACACACACACAAGAGCAAGACAAAGATTGGGTCATTATGGGCTAGACAACTGAAAAGGGAGACACTGAGAAAATCTCCTGCCAGGCACACAGGGGACTCTGATTATTTTATTATTTCTTATATTTATTAATCGCCCATCTGGCCGGCCATCTGGCCACCCTGGGCGATGTACATCATTGTACATCTGATCATTGTACAACTGATCATTGTACAGGGCAGCTTATTCAATGAGAACCCTTACAAAAGCCATAGGGCAGGAGGTGTGAGAAGCATGGGGAGATCAGAGCAATGGTAAGAAGGAAGACACACACCCCTCCTCAAAACAAGATCAGTAAGTGAGTATAATTTGTTCAAAATGGCTTCGTTTTTGCATAAACATGCTCAATTTGTATACCCTGGAGTTTGGCAGAATTTTGAAATTTCAGTAAGGAGCAATGCAGGGTCACCACTAAAGAATAATCAAAATACAGGAAATGCAGGGGGTGAGGTGGGAGTGGACGGCAAGCTAATTAGCACACATCATTTGTAAGACCTTTTAGCTCTATTGATTTCAAGGGTGTGATCTTATGTATCTTAACTCAAGAGTTCTAACATGGTAGCCAAATGGGTGAGATGAGAGAATGTTGTTGAATACTGTGGAGGACCAGCACCCGGGTCCTATGCGTGAGTTCGGCGCTTAACGGGTTAACCGGCACTGAGTTACAGCCCGTACAAGCGATTGAAACCGACTAGGAAGTTTGTGCGACAAAAGGAAACTCCAGCCCTTTTCTATGACCAAATAAGGCGTTTATTTACTATAAGTTACATGGAGCGGAACTAATAGCTTTCTAGGTATACTATAACGTCAACACGACCTGACGCGATCTCTGAGTTTATCAATGAACAGGTTCCCAGGCTAGCGTATTGGGATTAGTCAATTACCTTAGACTAAAGACTTTACGCTGGTCAGTTTCAGCCTGGCTCCGGACCTGCCCGATCCGGGGAAGAGAACAGCTTAACCCAGCCACCGCTGGAGGACGAACTTGACCAAAGCAACCCGTGTTCCCAACAACCCCCGGAGGGAGGGGAGAGGGGTTTTCTACCCCTGAGTTCCCGCTCTCCCCACCCCTGCAGTCAGGTGGGGGCTTATGCCTGCCCCTCCGTGTCAGGTGGGCTTATTCCTGCCCGGAAAAAGGTGACGTGTTGGGTACTTTACAGCTCTTTGAGACTGCCCTGCTAGTCTGATGGTCTTGATGTTCCTTTTCTGGGTTTTGTGGAATCCAACCGAGGCACTTCATTGTTGGTATGCAGATCCGTTTGGCCACTTCCTCATATCTCCGGTCTCCCTCCCCGGCCCCCCTTGGGAAGAGACTGAGTTGTGCATGCGCGTGTGCATGTGTACTCGTGTCAGGCTTTCTCCACAAATACCTTTTATAAAAGTATCAGAATGAGACTTAGGGTGTCAGCCCACACAGTTCTGTTGTCTCTTCCCTTAGGACAGTGTTCTCCAACCTTGGGTCCCCAGATGTTTTTGGCCTACAACTCCCAGCTACGCTGGGAGTTGTAGGCCAAAAACATCTGGGGACCCAAGGTTGGAGAACACTGCTATAGAGAGACTGAAGGAACTGGCTACCAGTTGCTTGCCGGGCCGAATTCAAGGTGTTGAATTTTGACCTTTAAAACCCTATATGGCTCCGGTATATGGCTCAAGGAGCGCCTCCAGCAACATCAAGTAGGCCACACAACAAGGTCTGCCACGGACGGCCTTCTCCTTGTCCCATCAGCCAGAGCAGCCAGGCTGGTGGGGACTAGGAAGAGGGCCTTCTCTGTGGCGGCCCCCAAGTTATGGAACTCCCTCCCCAGTGACCTTTGCCATGCCCCTCCCTGATGAACTTCTGCTGGGCTTTAAAAACATAGCTTTTCAGGCGGAAATATGGGGTGGGTTAGGATATTTTTTTTTTAAAAAAAAACTGTTATTGTTTTAATTGTGTTTTAATTGTGTGTTAATTGTGTGTTAATGGTGTTTTATTCTGATTGTACTTCGCCCAGGGTGGCCGGGTGGCCGGCCAGATGGGCGATTTAAAAATTTAATAAATAAATTGACCCTCATTCTTGTTGGAATTATAACAGTGTGTGAGTTGTGTGTATACGCTTGAATAGATGTTGCAGGCTGGCTGGTGGATTTCGGGGGTTACCTGGACATTCCACCTACTAGTCTGTTGTGACAGAGCTAAGTCGACTCTAGACCTGGAATAGGACGGGCACATCGGCAGTGAAAGGCAACTGCATCGTTCCAAAAGCTGAATGATCCCAACCAGATAAGGACGGAGATGCAGCCTGAATGTGGGGCAGCCCCAGAGGGCTGGAAATGGGGACCCAGACAGTAGAAATCATGACTCTTCCCCCAGTGCAGGTGTAACCCTACTGAAGCTGCTTCCATGTCATCATTTGTTGTAGGAGGGGCAAAATATCTCAGTCAGCCCAGCCAGCAGCAGGAGAAACTCCACAGAAAGGGAGAAGGCCTGTGGCCTGGGATTTATCCACTGGGACTTGTCCCTAACTGTACAGATGGCAGGCCCAAGCTGCAGTACCAGCAAGAGCAGCCCTCTTCAGCATCTATGTCAGTGTTGTCCAACCTTGGGTCCCCCGATGTTTGCTGGGAGTTGTAGGCCAAAAACATCTGGGGACCCAAGGTTGGAGACATGGCCGGATTAAGATAGGGGCTGTGGGAGCGGCCGCTCCAGGCCCTTAACAGATAATCGGCCCGCAGTTATAGGGACACGCGGCGATTTCCCCCCCTTTGGAGTTAGCTCTGATCGTTATCATTCAGCATAATTAATGATTTTTTCAAGATTAGAAAGGTGTTCTAAGCACATCTGCATTACAGGCTTGAGGCAAGACCTAGCAAGAACTGTTGTTCTCAAATTAGCATTTCAGTATCTTTGCATTTCAATCACTGTTACTACATTTCTTTGTGAGAACGTCTAGCACATGGGGGGCTTGCTAGGGTCTGTAATATTCAGATTTAGAAGGGACCTCTCTCTCCAGCCTCGAGCAAAAGATCTTTCTGATTCGCAGCTCAATTGTCCAAATGCTAGTTTAACACACCACACACAAAAAAGCAACAAGAACAACACAATTATTCCTGTTCAAGCAAAGCTGGCTTTTTGTTGTGGCTGCTTTTTTTTTTTTTAATAAATAATTTGGGGGAAATTGGGAAGACCCTTACTGATGAGCTGCAGGAGTTTTTGAGTTTTTGCTCCGGCTGGTCCTGATGGCCCTCCTCTGCACAGGTAAGGTTCAAAAGTTTGACTCTTTTGATCTGCAAGTTCTCCTTCTCCTTCTCCTTCTTTTCTGTAAAAGGGCTTTCCCTCTTTTGTGAGCCAAACTGAACGTAAGGGCTGTGTGTTTGTGGGTGTGGGTGTCTGCCTTTTGGGGGTGTTGATCCTCCTGCCGCCTGCAAAATGTCACCTGCTTGGCTAATACTGTGTGTGTGTGTGTGCATGTGCGCTTTCATGGGGAATTGTGTGGCATTTTTTTAAGTTTTATTTTGAAAAACCCCAGAGAACAGAGTTCACCAAATATCCCTCTTGGATATTTTGGACTACAGTTCTCATTTGCCTCAGGCAGCATGGCCAGTGGCTGGGGAAGATGGTTTATGTTTATTTAAAAATGGTTGTTGTGAATGTTCTATTTATGTGAATGTGTCTGCCTTTTGGGGGTGTTGATCCTCCTGCCGCCTGCAAAATGTCACCTGCTTGGCTAATACTGTGTGTGTGTGTGTGTGTGCACGTGCGCTTTCATGGGGAATTGTGTGGCATTTTAAGTTTTATTTTGAAAAACCCCAGAGAACAGAGTTCTGTGTGTGTGTGTGTGTGTGTGTGTGTGCTTGGCTAATACTGTGTGTGTGTGTGTGTGTGTGTGTGTGTGCACGTGCACTTTCATGGGGAATTGTGTGGCATTTTAAGTTTTATTTTGAAAAACCCCAGAGAACAGAGTTCACCAAATATCCCTCTTGGATATTTTGGACTACAGTTCTCATTTGCCTCAGGCAGCATGGCCAGTGGCTGGGGAAGATGGGAGCTGGGGCCCCAAACATTTGGAAGGGCCCCGGTTGGGGAAGACTGCCCTAGAGGTTAAAAAACGTGGAGGTACTTATCATCAACGATATGTGATGAACGGTTTTATTGAGTTAACAAGCTTATTGTTTACAAAAAAAGAAATATTTTCAATATGTTTCTGTTTTGGCACTTTAATGGTAATTAAAATATTTAATTTGTTTTAATATAAAATTGCGTCTTTGTTTTATTTATTTCCATAAAAAGGCCCACCAAAATCCTCAGCACCAGGCCCATAATGCTCTTAATCTGGCCCTGGTTGGAGAACACTGGTCTAAGAGCTTCTCTGCACGAGGCATTTATTGTGTGCTCGTGATTCTTTTCATTCACGGTAGTTTGCGGGTGCTTTACATGATGTCGTCGCCATCCGCCGGGGCCTCTCCCGTGTTTTGCAGCCATTTTTCGCGGATGTTTTTAGAGCGGGGAAAGACGAGGTACTATTTCCTAATCTCACGATAAATCGCAACGAGAAGCCCCCCGCGTATTATCACAATTCCACTATATCACAGCGCCACCTTGCGGTTGTGTAATGGAATATACAGAAAGGCAGAGGAAGAAAAAAACCCAGAAAAGAAAAAGAAAGAAAAAAACCATGTAAAGGACCCGCTCTTACTCCTGCAAAGAAAAGGAAAAAAAAGAAGCCTCGGTACAGCGGCGGGTTAAATGCCTCGTGTACAGAAGGAACGAACATGGCTCCCTCCCGGGGGCTAAATCCTACACAGGAGTTCACAAATGCCAGCCGATACTCCTGCTGTGACATTAAGGCGGAGGAGCCTCCTCACAAACCTAGGGAGCTGAGATGGGAGTGTTGGGTTTTGCATAGGCAGAACGAGATTACCACCTGACATCAGGATTATCACCTGACCTGGTGGGTGTCTCTTGAGTTCAAGTACACGGGGTCTTTGGTCACGGGACATGGTCTCAAGATGATATGGCTCAGCAACCTTGGACAGGTTTGGAATCAACATGTTGATGAATAGGTTATACAACTGGGGTGAGTAATATCCTATTTATAGGTGTGGTGTGGGGCTAACACACTTGTTGATAGCTTCACTCCTCCTCTCACTTGCTGTCTTGCTCGTCTCAACTCGACATGTTTCTTGTTCTGGACTTCACTTCATCTAGCCTTACCACTGGGGTATTGGATTTGTATCTGCAATGATGTAGTGAGTAGATGCATTGCTTGCCTTAATCCCATGTAATTGGGTCTTACAAATAAACTCTTTAATCTTTATTAACTGCTGTTATCTCCTCCTTCCGCCTGCGTGACTGGGACTGAGGGTCATTGGCTAGGGAAGCTTTTGAACCCGGGTCAGTCCAGCTCTCACAGGGAGGGGGCTAGTTGTAAGGAAGGTTTTCAGCCCCTCCCCCTGGACGTCATGCCCGGAAGCAGCCCTGGCCAAAGTGAGATGCCTGGGCCCTCCTTGGGCGGCTTCGCCATCGTGCCCTGACGAGCGAGTCCTTTCCGCCCCCTCCCTCCATCTTGCCCTGCCTCCATCTACCTGATTGCCGGAGCACAGGACCGATGGCCTCGGGGTGGAACAGTCTCAGAATAGGGATCCAGGGCCCAAACCACCAGAGGCAGGAGCGGCCGTACTGGACAGCCAGCTTCTCTACATCCTGCAGCCCTTCCTCGGAGTTCCGTGCCTAGGACAAGGATCGGGGTTAGCGGAGATGCCAGCTCAGCCTGCGGTCAGACCTGGACCTCCTCGATCTGTGGAAAAAAAAAAAACCTCCAAGGCTCCCTGGAGTTGAAGCAACAGCTTCTCTGTCCATGGGGGTGGCAGGGAGGCGGTGAGCTTACACTCGTCACTGGCAGGAAGGGAAGACCCTTAGCTGCAGTGCTTTTAATTTTTACAGACTGGGGAAAGTGGGCAGAGTTAGAGCTGCTTCGCAAAGTGCCGTGCTCTCTCTTTCCCTACTCGCAAAAACCCACGCTTGCCGTGAGAGGCTGAATGAAGTGTCCACCATGAGCCTAAGCTGCAGTTTCTCTCACCCTCCGTCATCCAACGTGTTTGGAATACAGGCCTGTGGCTCACGCTGGCTCAGCTTGTCTGAGCGTGGAAAGCTAAGCAATAAAATATTATTATTAAAAAGCCATAAAGACTGAACTCTTCCGGCAGGCCTATCCGGCGGAATTTTAGGATGTTTTAAAGATGTTTTTAAGATGTTTTAAAGATGTTTTAAAGATGTTTTAAGATGTTTTTAGGATGTTTTAAGATGTTTAATAGTATATATTGTGTTGATTTAGTTTAGGTATTTTATATTTTCTGTTGTTCCCCGCCTCAATCTAGATGGAGAGGCGGGTAATAAATAAAATATTATTATTATTATTATTATTATTATTATTATTATTATTATTATTATTATTATTATTATTATAAGCAGGGTCAGGCCTGGTTATGACTTGGATGGGAGACCCCCCTCCTCTAGTTTCCTGCACTGAGCAGGGGGCTGGACTCGATGGCCTTACAGGCCCCTTCCAACTCTATGATCTATGGATCTAAGATTGTCCACTGTGGGAACCGGCTGAAGAAAAGCATTTCTGGTAAGCGACACCTTGCATGCCCCCTGCTCTGTGACCCTGGCACACTGAGGGCACTTCCACACACGAGGCTGGAAGTGGCTCCCTCCTTCATTCGAGCGTGCAATGAGCACGTAAAGTCTAAAACCGGCCAGAATGCTCATTGGCATTACAAAAACGCCTCTCCTCCACATTAACGACACAGCTCTAGCCTCTAGCGAGGTTTACCCTCTGGAAACACGGTCTGTCCTACTCCTTATAGGCCATTGGTTTTCAGCTAGTGGGCTGGGACTCACTACTTTACTCCCAACTCAAGGATGGAAAGCGGAATATCGGTGGTCAATATAAGAGGTTTAAAGATGTTCATAAGGCAAATCTAAAAAAATGCAATATAAACATCGAAAATTGGGAAGCTCTGGCCCATGAACGATCTAAATGGAGGTTGGCCTTTCACAAAGGTTCCATGGACTTTGAAGAAGCCCGAGTGCAAGGTGAAAGGGAGAAACGTGCTAAGCGAAAAGCACGTCAAATGAATCCTTTACAGGACCATCTTCCATCTGGTAACCTGTGTCCTCACTGTGGGAAGCTGTGTGGATCTAGAATTGGCCTCCACAGTCACTTACGGACCCATCGCTAGAGTCTACACAATCTTCTTTAGAATTTCCTCCTGTTATCCCGGAAGACAATCTTACTCGGTCACGAGTGATCGCCTGATGATGACTACTGGATCACAGCCAGACCTATGCTTGTTTGCAACCACAGCGCTGGCACGTACAAACATCGGGTAAAATGTCTGTATGGAAAGGAAAGCTTTTCTGTGGCTGTCTGGATTCCCCCTCAGCCACTTTGCACTCTTGCGATCTGATTGGAAATAAGAGCTTTTCCCTGCCGGGGAGAGGAGGAGGCAAGACTTGAGGAGGCAGCCGAGTGACTCAGTCCTGCTTACTTCTGAGCAGACACGCAGAAACTTGTCCTGCTTCCTTTGGCCCAGTTCACTTTGCCCTTGGCCCCACCCACAGGTGGAACGCGGCCCGAGACCTTTCCCAGATAGGATTGAAAGAGGTTCCCCGCCTCTTTCAGGTGGGAGCTCACACACCTTTTCTCCCAGCACAGAACCAAGCGGTCCTGCTCCAAATACCTTTGCCCACCTACCCACCCATGCTGTTGTTATTGTTGCTCAAAGCACCTTTTTCAAGGCCGGGTTTTGCTGGCAAGCTTCATTTCAAAGACTGGGTAAACTATGTTTCTGAAAAACTCTAAAGCAGTGTTCTCCAACCTTGGGTCCCCAGATGTCTTTGGGCTACAACTCCCAGCATGCTCCAGCCAGCTACGCTGGCTGGGGCATGCTGGGAGTTGTAGGCCAAAAACATCTGGGGACCCAAGGTTGGAGAACACTGGGGTAAACTATGTTTCTGAAAACTCTAAAGCAGTGTTCTCCAACCTTGGGTCCCCAGATGTTTTTGGCCTACAACTCCCAGCATGCCCCAGCCACCAAGCTCCTAGTTCCAACTTCCAAGGAGTGTGATGCTTAACCTTAGAATCTGGGTGGCTGTGAGGGATGCCGGAGGCCAGACCCCTTTGTCCTAGCACGGAACCAAGTGTGGCACCACCACCCGGCCCACCTGAACCAAGGGCAGACAGAGCGCACCGCTCAGCTGAGTTAGATGTGCTGTAATTGTAATGCATCGCTTAGGTGTCCTCCTGGTCTTTGCAAGGGAGGGGGAGAACCGAGATGTAGCTACTCCGCCCACGGCGACCCCCTTGGCCACGCCCACCTTCGGCTGCCCTGCCCTCCGCGCCACCATATCAATTTTCACCCGTCACGGCCCTCTCCCAGCCCTGCTTTTGCTCTGTCGTGATCACCATTGCTGTTGCTGCTCTTATCCAGCTTGCAGCAGGATATTATTATTATTATTATTATTATTATTATTATTATTATTATTATTATTATTATTATTATTATTATTATTATTTTGCATTTATTTATCGCCCATCTGGCTAGCAAACCGGCCACCCTGGGCGATGTACATAAGATAAAAACAGGATAAAATACATTTAAAACAGTATACAATTTTAAAATCTTAGCCCACCCCATATTCCCGCCTGAACAGCCAAGTTTTTAGTGAGCGGCGGAAGCTCAGCAGGGAGGAGGCATGGCGGAGGTCACTCGGGAGAGAGTTCCACAGTACGGGGGCCGCCACAGAGAAGGCCCTCTTCCTCGTCCCCACCAGCCTAGCTGTTCTGGCTGAAGGGACAAGGAGAAGGCCGTCTGTGGCAGATCTTGTTGAGCGGCCCACTTGGTGTTGCTGGAGATGCTCCTTGAGATAGACTGATACAATCACTAAATAACATAAAAGGCCTCATGACCCCCCCAGCCAAAAAAGCATCCTGAAAATCCACTATCAGGAAATGTAAAACATAGCTGCAGTATAGTATAGTATTGTTCTATTATTATTATTATCATCATCATCATCATCATCATCATCATCATCATCATCATCATTTTCTCAGATGAGCTTATTGTGCTTCAGCACTCTTTCTCCTTCCGCTCCACCTCAACCTGAGTCTTCCCGGTCAGGCAAACCTCCGCGTCAACGTGAGGTCAGCGGAGGCCCGCGTCCAGCAACCTGGGGAGGTGCTGCGGAGGCCATTCAGGAGCCTTGCGGGGCTCCCCATCCACTCCCAGTTTCGCCACAACCCACCACCACAGTACCTGAGGCTGTTACAACTGGCTTGATATAATCGGGATGAACCAAGCAGAGGAATGGCACGAAAGGCCCCATCCACGTCATAAACACCGGGGAGAGTGTCGCTACCAGGTGGGCCACTTCGACCAAGCCCTCCTCACGGGGTTTAATCTGCAAGGGACAGAGGCAGAGTGAGTGCCCGTGCTCGCGGGGGGGGGGGACGAGAGTGGCGGGGCTGGTGGGACTTTCGGGTCAGGCCTGGCTATGACTTGGATGGGAGACCCCCCTCCTCTAGTTTCCTGCACTGAGCAGGGGGTTGGACTCGATGGCCTTGCAGGCCCCCTTCCAACTCTGCGATCTATGGATCTAAGATTGTCAACTGTGGGAACCGGCTGAAGAAAAGCATTTCTGGTAAGCAACACCTTGCATGCCCCCTGCTCTGTGACCCTGGCACACTGAGGGCACTTTCACACACGAGGCTGGAAGTGGCTCCCTCTTTCATTCGAGCGTGCAATGAGCACGTAAAGTCTAAAACTGGCAGTAAGGATTAAAGAGGATTTTGACAAACTTATTTGGAAAGGGTACCTGACACCGGTAAGATTGAATAAAATAGATAGTAACTATTCTACAGCATATTGGAGGGGCTGTCAGGAACTTGGTACATATGCTCATATGTGGTGGAGCTGCAAAAGCGTTTTGGATTTTTGGAATAATTTTTTTTGTAGAAATTTCAGAAATAACTGGCTTAAATTTGGAGGTCTGTCCCAAATTAGCATTGCTATCAGTAACGGAGAAACTGGTTTTTACCCAAGATATTTATTTATTATATTTATACCCTGCCTTTTTTCCTGCAAGAAACCCAAGGCGGCTTACATAATCCTCCTCCTCCTCTCCGTTTTATCCTCACAACAACCCTGTGAGGTAGGTTAGGCTGAGAGTCAGTGACTGGCCCAAAGTCACCAAGTGAGTTTCATGGCCAAGCGGGGACTAGAACCCGGATCTCCTGAGTCCCAGTCCAACACTCTCACCACTACGCCACACTGGCTCTCTAAAGGAACTTATTGTAAACTTGTTAACAGCTGGGAGATTAATGATAGCAAGGAAATGGAAAGTCCAACATGTTTTTTCAATTGTTGATTGGAACAAGGAGGTATGGGACATAGCTGTAAATGATAAGTTAACTTGCTGTATTAAATGCAAAAAGGGACAATTAAAGAGAAATAATTTTAAGGAAATTTGGGGGCCATTTTTAGATGTTGTGCTAGTCAAGGGAAAAGGGAGCATGCCTTGTCAAGATAGGATGTTGTGTGTTTTTTGAATATTGAGTAATAGAGGAATATAGAGGATGAATATTCTTTGGTCCTGAATGGTGAAGGGGACACTGTAGTTGTTAAATTAGCAAAAACAAAAACAAAAAAAGTCTAAAACAGGCCAGCATGCTCATTGGCATTACAAAAATGCATCTCCACATTAACGACATAGCTCTAGTGAGGCTTACTCTCTGGAAACACGGTCTGTCCTACCCCTTATAGGCCATTGGTTTTCAGCTAGTGGGCTGGGACTCACTACTGGATCACAGGCAGACCTATGTTTGTTTGCAGCCACAGCGCTGGCACGTACAAACATCGCGTAAAATGTCTGTATGGAAAGGAAAGCTTTTCTGTGGCTGTCTGGATTCCCCCTCAGCCACTTTGCACTCTTGTGATCTGATCGGAAATTTATTTATTAATTACATTTTTGAATCGCCCATCTGACCAGGCATCCGGCCACCCTGGGCGATGGATGTACAATAGAATAAAATACAGTGATAAAACACAATTAGAACACAATTAAAACAGTATAAGATTTTTTAAAAATCCGAACCCACCCTATATTCCCACCTGAGAAACCATGTTTTTAATGCACAGTGGAAGCTCATCACGGAGGGGGCATGGCGAAGGTCACTGGGGATGGAGTTCCATAACGTGGGGGCCGCCACAGAGAAGGCCCTCTTCCTAGTCCCCAGCAGCCTGGCTGCTCTGGCTGATGGGACAAGGAGAAGGCCGTCTGTGGCAGATCTTGTTGAGCGGCCTACTTGATGTTGCTGGAGGTGCTCCTTGAGATAAGCTGGACCAGACCCATATAGGGTTTTAAAGGTCAAAACCAGGGATGGGGACTCGGACTTGAGGACTTGACTCGTGAGTCGGACTGAGTCCCCCCTCTGACTCGAGTCAGACTCGAGTCCCAGTATTTTTAATGGGACTCGAGACCAAGGACTCGTGTTCCAAAATCGTGTTCCTCAAATGCAACATGGATAGGTTTTAGGAAGTACAGCAAGTTTATTTTTAAAAATCATTTTCCTAAAATGCAACCTTTCAGACATTTTGGGTTTGGCTGCCTCTTCCTGCCTGTTTGGGGTTCCCTGCCTCCTCTGCCTGCCTGTCTGCTTTGGGGTTCCCTGCCTCCTCTGCCTGCCTGGTTATTTTGGGTTTGTCTGCCTGGTCTGTTCTTGTCAAAATCAGTGGCAGAGTTTTGAAATAAAAAGGCACACTTGTGCCTAGAAATTATTTAAGCCACACATCTGAAGTAGCCTTATTTTGTTGGGGGGAAAACCCATTGATTTTAATAGGGACTCGTGGAGTCAGCTTTGGGAGTGACTCGGGACTCGTGAGTCACCATTTTGGACCAAGGACTCGGGACTTGGGACTCGGGTCCAAAGACTCGTGACTCGAGTCGTGACTCGAGACCAAGGACTCTTCAACATCCCTGGTCAAAACCAACACCTTGAATTTGGCTCGGCAAGCCGGGGAGAGGAGGCAAGACTTGAGGAGGCAGCCGAGTGACTCAGTCCTGCTTACTTCTGAGCAGACACGCAGAAACTTGTCCTGCTTCCTTTGGCCCAGTTCACTTTGCCCTTGGCCCCACCCACAGATGGAACGCGGCCGAGCCCTTTCCCAGATAGGATTGAAAGAGGTTCCCCACCTCTTTCAGGTGGGAGCTCACACACCTTTTCTCCCAGCACAGAACCAAGCGGTCCTGCTCCAAATACCTTTGCCCACCCACCCCTGCTGCTGTTACTGTTGCTCAAAACACCTTTTTCAAGGCCAGGTTTTGCTGGCAAGCTTCATTTCAAAGACTGGTTAAACCAGTGTTCTCCAACCTTGGGTCCCCAGATGTTTTTGGCCTACAACTCCCAGCATGCCCCAGCCACCAAGCTCCTAGTTCCAAGGAGTGTGATGGTTAACCTTAGGATCTGGGTGGCTGTGAGGGGTGCCGGAGGCCAGACCCCTTTGTCCTAGCACGGAACCAAGTGTGGCACCACCCGGCCCAACTGAACCAAGGCCAGCCAGAGCGCACCGCTCAGCTGAGTTAGATGTGCTGTAATTGTAATGCATCGCTTAGGTGTCCTCCTGGTCTTTGCAAGGGAGGGGGAGAACCGAGATGTAGCTACTCCGCCCACGGCGACCCACTTGGCCACGCCCACCTTCGGCTGCCCTGCCCTCCGCGCCACCAGCCCCGTCGGCCCTCACTGGCCAGCTGGGGATCTCCCGCCTCGGTCGGGCCTGGCTCGCGTCCACCTTCCTGTGCCGGACAGTGTCGATTTTCACCCGTCACGGCCCTCTCCCAGCCCTGCTTTTGCTCTGTCGTGATCACCATCGCTATTGCAGCTCTTATCCAGCTTGCAGCAGGATAAAAATCACAAAATAACATAAAAGGCCTCATGACACACACCCCAGCCCCAAAAATCATCCTGAAAATCCACTATCAGGAAATGTAAAACATAGCTGCAATACAAATTATGATGATGATGGTGATGGTGATGATGATGATGATTACAGTCATGCCTTGGATAGCGAGCATAATTCGTTCCGGAACCGTGCTTGCAATCCAAAACACTCTTATATCAAAGTCAGTCAGCTAGAAGGAAGATATGGAACTTTATTTTTATACATGACAACGGCAGCGAGACTACTATATGCACAGAAGTGGAAAGGTCCAGCAGTGCCTACGATAGAAGAATGGTTGGTCAAGATGCTGGAGCTGGCAGAGATGGCCAAACTTACATCACTAATTAGAGAAAGGACAACATCTGCGTTTATTATTGAGTGGAAACCTCTAATTGACTTTTTGCAGAGACTGGAAAATAATGATTTGTTTGTTTGTGGATTTATGGAATAATAAGTGAATCTGGGACAATGGGGAGAAAGAGATTTCTCATTCTGATTATCGAGTAAGAAAAATTATTGTTACCTGTATTTGCTGTAGAAGAAAAATCGGAGGTCTATTTTGTTTTGTTAATTGTTATATGTTTGATATTATGTGTTTGTTTTATATAGAAATAAAAAAATTGGACAAAGATCAAAGCGAGTCTCTGGCGGGCGTGAGCGGGGCCGATTTCGGCCCGCTACACCCGCTCGAGGCGAACGGTTACATCCCTACACTTGTCTTGCAAGACGTCGCTTGTTTATCAAGTCAAAATTTATTTTTAAAAAAATGCTTGTCTTGCAAAACGCTCTCAGACCAAGTTACTTGCAATCCAAGGTATTACTGTATTATCTTAGGTGAGCTTATATTGTGCTTCAGCACTCTTTCTCCTTCCGCCCCACCTCCACCTTCCTCCAGCCAAATTCGTCCCCGGGCGGAGTCTTCCTGGTCAGGCAAACCTCCGCGTCAACGTGAGGCTATATGCGCTCGGCCGAGGCCCGCGTCCAGCAACCCGGGGAGGTGCTGCGTGCGGAGGCCATTCAGGAGCCTTGCGGGGCTCCCCATCCACTCCCAGTTTCGCCACAACCCACCACCACAGTACCTGAGGCTGTTACAACTGGCTTGATATAATCGGGATGAACCAAGTTGAGGAATGCCAAGAAAGGCCCCATCCACGTCAGAAACACCGGGGAGTGTGTGGCTACCTGCTGGGCCACTTCGACCAAGCCCTCCTCACAGGGGTTAATCTGCAAGGGACAGAGGCAGAGTGAGTGCCCGTGCTCGCGGGGGGGGGGGGGGGGCGAGAGTGGCGGTGCTGGTGGGGCTTTCGGGGTGGTGGTGGTGCTGGTGAGAGCCGGCAAGAGAGATGTGCCGTTTTATCAAAGAGCTTGGCACTAAAGGTTCATGCCTTGGTCTCCTCTCGCCTAGACTACTGTAATGCGCTCTACGTGGGGTTACCCTTGAAGACGGTCCGGAAGCTTCAGCTGGTACAGAATGCGGCGGCTCGCCTGATTAAGGGCAGCCGCCGGTGTGATCACATCACGCCAGTGCTTAATGAGTTGCACTGGCTACCAGTTGCTTGCCGAGCCGAATTCAAGGTGTTGGTTTTGACCTTTAAAAGCCTACACGGCTCCGGCCCAGCTTATCTCAAGGAGCGCCTCCAGCAACATCAAGTAGGCCGCTCAACAAGGTCTGCCACGGACGGCCTTCTCCTTATCCCATCAGCCAGAGCAGCCAGGCTGGTGGGGACTAGGAAGAGGGCCTTCTCTGTGGCGGCCCCCACATTATGGAACTCCCTCCCTAGTGACCTTCGCCATGCCCCCTCCGTGATGAGCTTCCGCCGTGCATTAAAAACATGGCTGTTCAGGCGGGAATATGGGGTGGGTTAGGTTTTTAATGAGAATTTTTTATATTGTTTTAATTATTATATTTTATTGTGTCTTACTGTATTTTAATTGTACATCGCCCAGGGTGGCTGGGTGACCGGCCAGATGGGCGATTGATAAATATAATAAATAAATAAATAAATAAATAAAGCAGCGCCGGGCCTGGAGTTCAGGCTCTGGCCACGTGTCACAAAAGAGGCATCTCTGGGTCTGGCAAAAGCCCCGTTCATTTCAGTGGGGTGCATAACAGAGGTCCAGGCAAGGGCCTCCAGAGGCGCCGGCCGAGGAAGCGGCGGCCTCCTGATAAGTCGCTTTTGCCTAACCCAGCCTGGTGCCTACCGGATGGGTCAGGGTACTACTCCCAGCATCCCCAGCCAGCACGGTGGGAGTAGTAGACCAGCACATCCAGAGGGCACCAGACTGCCCGAGGCTCTGAAATCAGTTGGGACGGAGGCTGAGGTCCGTTCAGGGATGGTTAAACTTCTAGGATAACTGACCATGTAAACAGGCCCTGAGCCTAGATTCATAGATTATAGATACGGTAGATTCATAGAGTATAGAGCTGGAAGGGGCCTCCAAGGCCATCGAGTCCAGCCCCCTGCTCAATGCAAGAAACTAGAGGAGGGGGTCTCCCATCCAAGTCATCACCAGGCCTGACCCGGCTTAGCTTTCCACGCTCAGACAAGCTGAGCCAGCGTGAGCCACACAGGCCTATTAACTTCCCTGAGATAATTCCAGGGGCGCGCCCATGCCAAAGGCCCGGGAACAAATGCCAGGCACTGAGGACGAAATTGGACATGATGTTTGTCAATCAGCAGCGCTGAGAGGGTGGGAGAGACAGACTGGGACCACGACATAGATGGAGGAGGCCTTCAGCTCTTTGCCCCCACCATGGTCCCGATTAGACCTCCCCCCCTTCACCGCTATTTATAATTGGAAGAATTCCTCCCATTGCCAAAAGAGGCTAGGAGGGTGGCTACTAGGGGAAGGGCCTTCTCAGTGGTGGCACCCCATCTCTGGAATCAACTGCCCAAGGAGGTGCGCCTGGCGCCTACTCTTTATTCCTTCAGGCGCCAGGTGAAGACCTTTTTATTTACCCAATATTTCAATGGTTAGATTTTTATTCCCATTTTTATTATCACTACTGTACCTCCGGTCTGATTCATCTGGCTGCTTTTGCTTCATTGTATTGTATTATATTGTACTTGTATTTCTATCTTAATGATACTTTTGGTTTTAAGATTATTGTTTTTATCCTGCTTCTCTTGTAAACCGGCCAGGGAGCCTTTCGGCTGATGGGCGGTAAATAAATATATTAAATAAATAACAGGAGTCACGGGAGGGGGAGGGGGGACTCTGATCAGGACCATGACGGGAAGGGTTAAAGGCCCTCTTGTCCCACAAAACGATGCTGATCCAGTTCCCCCCCCCCCCGCCCCGGCTATTTATTTCTTCTTAAATCAAGCATGCCAGGGGCCAACTACCTGACAAACGTCACGCCTGCTTTGGCCGGAGGGCAGCCTCCTTGGCATTTCCATGCCACCGGCACTACTCCGCCCCCATCCCCTTTGGGTTAATGCCCAGTCCTATCTTGGCAACTCCGTTCCTGGCCTCTCGGGAAGAGCCCTGCCAACCCCGCAGCAGCTCCCGCCAAGGACCTGGCATCTCACAGGAGCCATCACCAGGCACAGGGCCTCTGCCCACAGCATCTCTTGGATCCGTACAAAGAGGAATGAGGGAAACGAAGAGGGAGAGACTTTGCTGTGTAGCTTCCAATCCCGTAGGGACCAAAGGAAGCTTCATAGGATATCATAGGATCATAGAGTCGGAAGGGGCCTGCAAGGTCATCGAGTCCAACCCCCTGCTCAATGAAGGAAACTAGAGGAGGGGTCTCCCATCCAAGTAATCGCCAGGCCTGACCCTGCTTAGCTTTCCACGCTCAGACAAGCTGAGGATGGGGGAAATGCACATTTTCAGACCCTTTCTACGCCAGTGTGGCGTAGTGGTGGGAGTGTTGGACTGGGACTCGGGAGATCCGGGTTCTAGTCCCCGCGCTCGGCCATGAAACTCACTGGGTGACTTTGGGCCAGTCACTGACTCTCAGCCTAACCTACCTCACAGGGTTGTTGTGAGGATAAAATGGAGAGGAGGACCATGTAAGCCACCTTGGGTTCCTTGCGGGAAAAAAAAGCGGGGTATAAATATAATAAATAAAATAAATAAACCCGCCCACCCTAAAGAAAGGTGTTTGGGGGCTACTGCTGCAATGGCATTCTCAACAGCAATAGCTCTGCCATTTCTGAGTTGTCGTGGGGAGAGCCGAACTGCGCCAGAGCAGATCAGAGTTCAAATCTCTCTTCCCACAATAAGGGGAAGAGATGACTGCTGAGGGGATGGTCTATGAAGTGGGGGGCATCTGGGCAAGCGGGGTGGTGATGGTGGTGGAAGTCAGGCAAAACAGGTTTGCAAAGTCGAAGACCCCTTTCAGTCCATAATATTGCGTGTGTCCGTGTGTGTGTCCCACCTACCCAAATCAGATTAACACCAAATGCTTCACAAGAGCATTTTATCCTATGTACATTGCCCAGGGTGGCCGGCGGCCGGCCAGATGGGCGATAAATAAATGTAAATAATAAATAAATAAATAAATAAGAGCAATTTCTCCTGAAATTATTTTTAAATTGGGTTTGTGCCTTTCCCATACCTGTAACTCTAGCCAGGTGGAAGTGACGTTCATCAATAAACGTCACTTCCACCTCCTAGCAAGATTACATCTGAATGTATATGCAGTTTTAAAAAGTAATGGCTCGCTTCTGCTTTCTGTCCCCCATCTACAACATGGATAAATGAGGTGTCCCATACCGACAGATGTTCTTGGCATCACATGCGTGGACATGCCCTACAACTCACAGCTAGCCCAGCCCTGGAGCTTTGGATTTAGGCAGCGGTTGGGAAGAGCTCAGCATGCCTTTGGCTCTGCCTGACATGTGCCGGCATGCTGTGGCGGGGAGGGAAAGCATCCTTGGGAGAGGAAAACCCACCCACCCCCACCCTCAGCAGTGATGGCTGCTGCAGGGAGTGGGACCTGGCCTTTCCTGGCCTTGGCTCTTCCCTTTCCCTGCTCAGCAAAGCTGGCGGCCACCTTTCCTGCTCAGGGCCAGCAGCTACACTCACCATGCCCAGGTGCCCTAAGAGCCAGCTGCGGCGGGGTGGCTCCGGGAAGCAGCGCAGTCTCCGGCAGTTGACGTAATAGCGGCGGCACAAGCCAGAGGCCTTCAGGAGGAGGTGGACGAGCAGAGCCAGCAGGGAAAGCCACAGGCTGGAGATGGCCAGGCTCCGGAACAGGGTCTTCTCCAGCACCAGCTTCTCCAGCAACCAGTCTGTGAGGGGCAACATTCTGGAGGAAAAGGACACAAAGGCAGTGGGTGGGTGGAGGGGGGGTGTGAGGACAGAATTCTTGGCGAGGCACAGAGAGAGAGACCGAGCACAGGAATTAAAGCAAAGGGCTGCCGCCCTCCATTCCCATTTGTTCGTTTCCCTTTCCGACAGACAAAGCATTAAAAGACACCTGGACGATGAAGCAGTGCCCTGCGTTGTTTGGCAAGGCCAGCGAACGGAACAAAAAGCCACCCTCGGCGAGGAAATTCCATCTGCGGCATCGACTTGCCTTCCGGTTTTCTCCCGTGGGGCTGGCAATCCTGAAGTGTTGGTGTATTGCCAGTGCTTCTCAAATAGTGGGGCGGGCCCCCCAGGGGGGGCGCGAGGCTCCGTAAAGGGGGGCTCGTTTGACCTCAGTTAAAAGTTTTTTTTAATATTGTGTTCCTTTAAATCCTGTGCTCCTTTAAATCTTTTCTGCTACAGTTAATAAAGCTATTCTTTGTTGTAAATTGATCCACATTTCTTTCTTTTTTTATTCTCTTATACGTTAATAAGGATACAGTGTTATGCAGAGGTGTACTTATAACAATTTTATAGACAAATGATACTATTTACAGTCGCGCGGGGGGCGCGAAATGTTTTCTTCTTCCTAGGGGGGGCATGACAGAAAATAATTGAGAAGCACTTCTAACCAAAGACTTGGAATGAGCTTGAAAGCAGGTGTGTCCTTGAGTGGCAGCCTACTCCCTTGCTACAGGTGGTAATAATCTGTCGTAAGCATGTGGGAGGTGGTTTTATGGTATAAAGCCTAGCTCTGCAGTGCAATCACTCTCTCTCACTTGATGGCTGTGAGGAGCAGGTAACAATGTATCCTGTATTCTGTATATAGTTCTGATTTACGGTAACTCTTTTATGCCTTGGATTAAATATATTAGAAGGACCTAAATGTTGGAATGAATTCTTTACTGGACCACAGACACTACTGCTGTTGCTGAGTCTGCTACAACACCAACATGAAGCTCCTCACACAGGTGGCAGAACGCGACATGCAGCCGTGAGCGTGGCTTCTCCGGCATTCCTATATTATTCTTTTTAATTGAAAAGTAGCCTCAGGAGTTGCCATCATGGCCAGAAGAGTGGCTGGGGAGGGGCTGCTTAAAACGTCTTCCTTCCTGTCATTTTTTGGCTCATAATCCTTTCCCGACAGCCCCCACATATCCACCTACAGAGATATAGGGGAGAGGTACCGCTGCGAAACATGGGACTATCTATAAACGTCACTTCCACCTCCTTGAAAGGTTTCATCAACGTTGCCTCCGGAAAATCCTGCAAATTACTTGGGAAGATAGGCGAACAAATGTCAGTGTACTGGAAGAAGCCAAGACTACTAGCGTTGAAAAAATGATCCTTCAACGCCAACTTCAGTGGACCGGTCATGTTGTTCGAATGCCTGACTGCCGTCTCCCAAAGCAGTTACTTTACTCCCAACTCAAGGATGGAAAGCGGAATATCGGTGGTCAATATAAGAGGTTTAAAGATGTTCTTAAGGCTAATCTAAAAAAAATGCAATATAAACATCGAAAACTGGGAAGCTCTGGCCCATGAACGATCTAAATGGAGGTTGGCCTTTCACAAAGGTTCCATGGACTTTGAATAAGCCCGAGTCCAAGGCAAAAGGGAGAAACGTGCTAAGCGAAAAGCACGTCAAATGAATCCTTTACAGGACCATCTTCCATCTGGTAACCTGTGTCCTCACTGTGGGAAGCTGTGTGGATCTAGAATTGGCCTCCACAGTCACTTATGGACCCATCGCTAGAGTCTACACAATTTTTCTTTAGAATTTCCTCCTTTTATAATTTTCTTCTTGTAATTTTTATCCTGGAAGACAATCTTACTCGGTCACGAGTGATCGCCTACTACCGCTGCCTATATTTTTTCTCCTGAGGGGACAAAAATCAGTTCGGAGTGGAGCAGCACCCCAATGGGAAAGGGTTAAGCAGCCCCTCCCCGTGTCATTCCTCCACTCAAACACCCAGTCTCCTGGAGCTGCTTCTGGTTGGAAAGCAAAATGGGGGGGGGGGATCCAGTTTGGACCCAACGAATGCTGATGCAGCACTCTGCCCATCCCCCCCGCCCCCGCCCCCGCCAGCCCCCTCCACATGCAGGATATCCGCCTTTAAGGGGGCGGGGCGGGAGTAACGGACATTAATTCACTTGAATGTTTCTTTGTATACTAATTTATTTCTTGGGGGGGACACACACACACAGAATCAACTTTTTAAGATTAGGAAAACTGCTTTGGGGGTGACCATGTTTAGGATTAGGAAAACTGCTTTGGGGGTGAAAACTGCGTTCAGGTGACCATGTGACATCAAAGGAGTCAGCCAGTCAGGGCTAGAGCAGTGTTCTCCAACCTTGGGCCCCCAGATGTTTTTTGGCCTACAACTCCCAGCATGCCCCAGCCAGCTACGCTGGCTGGAGCATGCTGGGAGTTGTAGGCCAAAAAACATCTGGGGGCCCCAAGGTTGGAGAACACTGTGCTAGAGGACGATCTTAAGGGAAAAAAAGCTACATGTCTGTACAAAACACACGGAAAGTCCACTTTCCCAGCAGGCCCATCCCTTGCGTAGGTCTGGAGGCAGCCTTTGATTCCCCAGCCCCACAGTTCATCGTGGGGGCGGGGGGGGGGGAGGGATTAGGTGTGCTGAAGTTTTTAGGACCTTTGCTCTAATCTTTTTGGCAGCCACAGCAAATACAGCTTCTTGATTGGTTACATACTACGGTTCCCTATCTACAAGTGGTTTACACATTGGCTCGACCAAGGTTCTGTCAGTCACTCCTCCCAACAAAGGTACAAAGAAACATTTTCCCACGGCATACAAGTCACAGAAGAATATCTAACAAATAGTATCCTCTATTTTATGGAGCCTCACCTATACAAAGTCAAAATACGGGAATATATTTTCATACCTTCCATCCAAATATGAAGAAGACATTGACTGGAAGCCATTTAGAAACTTTAGACAATACCTTTCTTGGCCCAGAATGATTCAAGGAAATTAAATAATGGGAGCAAAACCATTCACCCATATGAAGATGGTACTACCCTACAGAAAGGTGGCATATCACAGTATTAAATAAATAAATAAATAAATACCTAAATAACCCTGCTTCTTGAATGGTTTCCACATCTTTATTAGCATCCTGTGAACTGATCTCCAATTTCAACCTTTGATTCACTTAAATCAGGGAGGGTAACCTCCAGCTCTGCCACCTTCCAGGGTCCTCCACAGCACGGGGCTTGAAGGCCTTGCCCCTGGAGGACTCCTTGCTGTTATGTACATAAAATGACCTAGAAACAATACAGTACTATAAAAACAATCTACAATCTAAATATTTAAAAAAACTAAAATTGAGAGGCATGCATCTATTTCAACCAGTCAGACTTGAATCTGTAAGCATTTTGAAAGTTTGTTTTAAAATGCCTGTGCAAATAAAAAAAGGTTTTCTCCTGGCACCACAGCATTGGCACCAGGCTTATCTCCTGTGGGAGGGCATTCCAAAGCCAGGGTGCCACCACAGAGGAGCCTCCCCCACTTTTGGAAATGTGAACTGTAGTTTTCTTACAGATGGGAGTACACCTGCCCCCAGCCTTGGCATATAAAGTTTAGTCCTGAACCATTTTCAAACGACAGGCAGTGCATGTCTACACAGAAGGAAGCTTCATTCAGCTCAAAGGGACTGACTCAAGTGCATATACCTAGGTTTGCAGCCCTAAACTGGTATACTGGATGGAGGGGAGGAAGATGATGGTGATGGCAGCCCCCATGTGTGACCTGGTCACATTCTTTCTGTATTGGGGCTTGAATGGAGACAGTAGTTTCATTGTTCCACTACTGGTGTTAATTAAACACAGCAAAGCTGGGAAGACTTGTGATACCACCGGCCAATTAATGTTGTGAATGGTTACTACAAGTCACTTTAATCTTTGTACAGAATTGCCAGAGGCTATAATTCTTGCATTTCATCTGGCCCATTTCCCTCCCCTCTGTTACCCGCCTCCAAAATTCCTTTGTTGGAGAATACCGACTTTCAGGTCAGCTGTAAAATGTCCTGGGAGACTGAAATGTTCTCTCACTCATTTCTGGATGTTGCCATTTCTGATGTCAATTTGTGTTCCTTCTGTGCAGAGACTTAGTCAGAGGCTGTACTTTTTGCATTTAACCGCCATTTGAACCCAGTTCCCCCCCCCTCTATAACAGGGGTGGGCAACTCATGGCCCTCTAAATGTTTTGGCCTGCAACTCCCATCATCCCTCACCATTGGCTATACTGCTAGGGCTGATGGGAGTTGTGGCCCTCCAGATGTTTTGGTTTACAAGAACTCTGGTTCTATACCCATGTATATATACGTATACCTCTTAACTGAGAATAACATTTCATGTCTGTGGCTCACGCTGGCCCAGCTGGCCTGAGCGTGGAAAGCTAAGCAGGGTCAGGCCTGGTTGTTACTTGGATGGGAGACCCCCTCCTCTAGTTTCCTGCATTGAGCAGGGGGTTGGACTCGATGGCCTTGTAGGCCTCTTCCAACTCTATAATCTATTATGAGGTGTACTCTAGTTCAAAAAAGCTTATGCTACAAATTGGCCAAGATACTCAAGTCCATAGATCCGCGTGACTGCACTGCCTGGGTCCATATTTCTAGAGCAAGGTCCATATTTCTAGAGCAGGTGAGAAGCGCCAGTGTTCTCCAACCTTGGGTCCCCAGATGTTTTTGGCCTACAACTCCCAGCATGCCCCAGCCAGCGGAGAACACTGTTCTAGGGCATTATCCTTGGATAGTAAGACATGACTTGACTATGCCCACTACAGAGAGTTGGGAACCTAAGGTTGCCAACTTTCTTTCTGGCAGAGCTACTGTGCTTTGCTTGATTTGCCAGCATTTAGCAGATGAAGCTTTTCTTGGTAAGGAGATGGGGAAAACATCATTTGTTAAAATGCTGCATGTCAGGCAATTGTTAAAGGCACAGGAGCCCAACCAAAGAGGACATCTAGGGAGATGTCTGCTTGATGTGGAAAAACCCAGAACACCTGAAGATATTTCTTTTTCTGTCTTCTTGCAAGCATATGAGATTGTGAACTTGAGAGTGGGGAGAAACTCGAAATCTGTAATCTGTAGAACTACCGGTATGTAGAACTATTACAAATCTGTAGAACTATGTAGAACTATTACAAATCTATTTATCTCTCTGATGAGCTTCCGTCGCTCATTAAAAACCTGGTTGTTCAGGCGGGAATATGGGGTGGGTTAAGATTTAAAAATTTTTAAAATTTATATTGTTTTAATGTATTTTATTGCATTTATGTATTTTATTCTGTGTACATCGCCCAGGGTGGCTGGTTGCCGGCCAGATGGGCGATAAATATTAATAATAATAAATAAATAAATAAATTTACAAAACTATGTAAATTTACATACAAAACTATGTAGAACTATTACAAATCTGTAGAACTATGTAGAACTATTACAAATCTGTAGAACTATGTAGAACTATTACAAATCTGTAGAACTATGTAGAACTATTACAAATCTGTAATCTGCAGAACTATGCAAAACTTGTCCCTTGGTCTGGAAACAGTAAGTGTTATGTCAGAATCAGGCCACACTTTGGCCCTAGTAGGCAGAAAAACAAGGCAATAAGAAGCCAAGGGCGGAGGTCAGAATTAGCACAAGCCAGTTTCTATAGAGTCCAAGGTCTAACAATAAATTCCAGGAATTGAACAGACCCAGATATAGGAATTTCAACTCCCCTGCCCCGCCCCGGCAAGATACCTGCGCATGGAAATTGTGTGTTGCATTGGATCTTGGGTGGGATTGGACTGGACAGGCAGCAAGCACACAACCCCCAGAGCACACTGCTTCTGACCTCCCACTGCCTTCGCCACCACCTGAAATAGGAGCCCGAGCCAGAGTCCCCTGAGGGTTGCCAGGGCCTTTGAGATGTGCTGGCAACTGAGGTAGGAGCGGTCCCCAACCAGAGCAGAAGCCACCTCTGAGTCCAGCTAGCCTTATGCAAGATGAGAGCAGGCACCACACCATGCCTATTATTATTATTATTATTATTATTATTATTATTATTATTATTATATTTATTAATCGCCCATCTGGCCGGCCACCCGGCCACCCTGGGCGATGTACAATTAAAATACAGTAAAACACAATAAAATATAATGATTAAAACAATAAAACAATTCTTATTAAAAACCTAACCCACCCCATATTCCCGCCTGAACAGCCATGTTTTTAATGCACGGCGGAAGCTCATCACGGAGGGGGCATGGCGAAGGTCACTAGGGAGGGAGTTCCATAATGCGGGGGCCGCCACAGAGAAGGCCCTCTTCCTAGTCCCCACCAGCCTGGCTGCTCTGGCTGATGGGATAAGGAGAAGGCCGTCCGTGGCAGACCTTGTTGAGCGGCCTACTTGATGTTGCTGGAGGCGCTCCTTGAGATAAGCTGGGCCGGAGCCGTGTAGGGTTTTAAAGGTCAAAACCAACACCTTGAATTCGGCTCGGCAAGCAACTGGTAGCCAGTGCAACTCATTAAGCACTGGCGTGATGTGATCACGCCGGCGGCTGCCCTTAATCAGGCGAGCCGCCGCGTTCTGTACCAGCTGAAGCTTCCGGACCGTCTTCAAGGGTAACCCCACGTAGAGCGCATTACAGTAGTCTAGGCGAGAGGAGACTATCTGGTTTTCTGATCTTTCAACAAGTACCGTAGCTACCCTGCGAGGGGGGAGGAAAAAAAAAAGATTTCTCCTTTAGAATTGCCACCCAGCCAGACTTTTACTGGCCTAACCAAGTTGAATCCCAATAAGATGGAAGCACTGTGGGTTAAGTGATTCCTGGGTCCAGGAATTAGGGATTTTTTTACCTGTTCTGGATGTGGCTGCACTCCCTAAGAAAGAACAGGTGCGCAGTTTGGAGGGTGCTCCTAGATTCGTCATTGCCATTAGAAGCCCAAGGGACTTCTGTGGCACGGAGCGCCTTTTATCAACTTTGGCCAGATTTATATCTAATGGTTATTGAAGTACTGGATCACTTCTGTGACTTGCAGGGCACACGATGCACTCACTTTTCAGTTATTTATTTATTTATTATATTTAAACCCCGCCTTTTTTCCTGCAAGGAACCCAAGGCGGCTTACATAATCCTTCTCCTCCTCCTCTCCATGTTATCCTCACAACAACCCTGTGAGGTAGGTTAGGCTGAGAGTCAGTGCCTGGCCCAAAGTCACCCAGTGAGTTTCATGGCCGAGAACCCGGATCTCCCAAGTCCCAGTCCAGCACTCTCTCCACTATGCCACACTGCCATAGTTCCGGTTGTGTTTGTCCCGTGTCCTTGTTCCTCTGTTCTTCCGTAATTTCCTGGACCACCTTTATTACGATTTTTCCTGTTCTTAACTATCGTAGACTATCGCTGCAGTATGTGGCTACGTCGTTGCCTCGAGGTGTGGCTATGAAAGTGTCCTAAGTGGCGTTACCCAATTGTTTTCGAGGGGCGGGGAAAATTCAGCTTTTGTCTCTCCAAAGCTTGTATGGGGCAGAGATCGCTTTCCGGCCTCTCTCCCCGCAGCTTCTCTCTCTTGCAAAGTGAGAGCAGTGTTCTCCAAGCTTGGGGTCCCCAGATGCTTTTGGCCTACAACTCCCAGCATGCCCCAGCCAGCTACGCTGGCTGGGGCATGCTGGGAGTTGTAGGCCAAAAGCATCTGGGGACCCCAAGCTTGGAGAACACTGCAAGTCCCTTTCTTACAGCGAGATCTCATTGTTCCATCAAATTAAATCCTGCAAACCAAATACATCACAATCCCCCCCCCTCTATTTCCAATATTCAGGCTGTGAACGCGATGCCATCTATAGTCTTAAAGAGTGGCACCACCCACATAAAAAGAGGGAAGGATCAGCCAGCCAGCCTGCGGGAACTTGTTTGAAGTAGATCTCCTTCCTTCTACGAATCCGGGTTACAGAAACTTCAGGGCTGCAGTCACAGCAAAGCACCTCTCCTTCCTTCCTCTCACCAACATGGGGCAAGAAATGTGTCCCTCCCCCCCCACACATTAAAGCAGCCACTGAGAAAGGGGCCAGTGATACAAGCGTGACCTCTGTGGGTCTTAAGTGTGTGCCCCCCCCCTTTGTGCCTTCCGCGGCTTCAGGGGGAGGGGAGCGGCGCCGAGGGGCAACTTTCCTGACTCCTGGTTTTGCAGGTGGCAAACAAAGCCGGGAATCGAGAAAGGCACGTCGGGGGGGTCCGGGCGGCGGCCCCAGCCGGGGCTTGGACGGACAGGAACTTCCACGATCGCGACGAGGGCATCTCCGCACTGCAGGGATGGCAACATGGCTGCGCGTTTGCCCTTCGGACTTCTCCGCCGCCCGGGCTTTAGTGCCAAACCCGGCAAGTATGTCTTGCAGGAAGAAGAACCGGAGGAGGCTCACACACGGAGACGCGTGCCCGCCCGCGCACCCCCACCCCACCCCGGCGACAACTTGGGGCTCTTCCTTACCTGGACGTTTTAGCCACAACTCCCGTCTCCCCCTTTCTCTGCAGTCTGACAGGTGCGCGGGGCGCAACTTCGGGATCACCTGCGCGCGCCTGCTCCCCGGGAGACCCGACGCCGCCTTCCCGGCTCCCTCTTCCCCGCCCCGCGATGTGGGGCAAAGATGAGGCCCTTCTGCCCCCTTGTGTCCAAAGACAGCTATTTCAAGGGTCCTTTTTTATTATCGCCCCATTGCCGTGCTGTTTAGGGTGCTTTCAGATGAGGATTTTTTTTTTTTTTTTTTAATCGCCCCATCTCCCCAGCCTCATTCGCAGAATTGTATTGGGATGGGTGAGTTTCCAGACCATATAGTCCTTCCGCTCCTAACCCTCCTGTGCTTTCCCATTATTGCTGCTGCTGCTGCTGCTGCTGCTGCTGCTTTTTTCCATTGACGATTCGATTTGCCTGGGTTTGGTCTCAGAACTGAGATCGGATCTCTACACACAAAGAGCATTTCTTTTCCTGCTTTTCCATACTTTCTGCGACATAATGTCTAAGTCAGCGGTTCTCAACCTTTTTTTTGCCCCATGCATGCACCCTTTTCACCATATGCCAGAATGTCATTCCCCCCCTTTCCAAGATTGTCTGACTTAATCTGTGCCGTACAATAAGGTGTGATGTCCTCTAGATGATGTGCAATCTGTAGAACTGTAATTTGTAGAAAGATCAGTATTCCAACAGTTTGAGTCTGTGGTCCCAATTCCCCCCCCCCCCCTGAAACCCTAGAATTCCCCCCTGGTTGAAAACCCTTGGTCTAAGGGTTTTCAACTCCCTCTGGTTATTACTTGGATGGGAGACCCCCTCCTCTGGTTCCCTGCATTGAGCAGGGGGTTGGACTCGATGGCCTTGTGGGTCCCTTCCAACTCTATGATCTATGAAGACAATGGAATCAACTACCTAGGGAGGCGGTGGGCTCTCCCACTCTGGAGGCATTCAAGATGTGGCTGGACAGCCATCTGTCAGGGATGCTTTGACCTGGATTCCTGCATTGAGCAGGGGTTGGACTCGATGGCCTCGTAGGCCCCTTCCGACTCTACTATTCTATGATTCTATGATTCTAAGTGGTGCTGCGGTATAGCAGAAAAACTTGATAAGCGATTACACAAGTAGGAACTTGTGCTTTTGGGGTCGGGGATAAAACAAAAAAAAACCCTGGATTTCCCCCACTCCCAACACCCCATATCCCGCCCTGCCAAAGAGCTCTTAAAAAACAGAAGTGAAAAAACCAGGGCCACGGCATCACCTCAGCCACCAGTAAGCCAGTAAATGATGAGCACACAAGAAAAGCCTCCTGTAGAGAAGCCCCATATTTTTCATACATCAGAAAATCCATTATGGGAGAAAAGACAGAATAGCTGCACAACGTCTTCTAATTGGTAGCAGTAGGAGCCCGCTGCCTGGAAGCACCCGTTCTCTGAGTGCTTCCAGACCAGCCTCTTCTTGTGCAAACACCCTGCCTCATTCATGTATCTCATTGGAGATACAGGCCTGTGGCTCACGCTGGGTGGAAAGCTAAGCAGGGTCAGGCCTGATCATGACAGTAATGCCTTGGATTGCAAGTAACTTGGTTTGAGAGCGTTTTGCAAGACAAGCAAATTTTTAAATATTTAATTTTAATTTTTTTTTTACTTGATATACAAGCGACGTCTTGCAATACAAGTACTGTAGTACGGCTTAAATTAAAAATCTCTGTACAGATTTTTTTTGGGGGGGGGGATTTCGTTTTGATATAAGAGTGTTTTGGATTACAAGCACGTTTCCGGAACGAATTATGCTCTCAATCCAAGGCGTGACTGTACTTGGACGGGAGACCCCCCTCCTCTAGTTTCCTGCATTGAGCAGGGGGTTGGACTAGATGGCCTTGTTAGGCCCCTTCCAACTCTATGATCTATGTTTTACCAGGGGCCCAGGCATCCTCTTTCATTTGTAAACCTCCCATGTTTTCCCACTGCTTCTTCCATCTTTTTTCTTTCAATAAAAAAACCCATTAAGGGGTGTGGGGTGGGGGGATGAACAAAGCATTTTCATCAGTACTGTATCACTAGGAGCCACTGACTGGAGGCACCTGCTGTGGATAGACGACTGAGATGACCCCGCTGCCCCACAGTCACCACTGTGCTGCCCCCCAAGAGCTGCTTTTCACCATGTGCTCCTGATCTCTTGCATTTGCTTACAACTGTGTCCAGTGGCTGCTAGGAAACAGTGTGGGCCCCACCACACTGAAAGTAAAACCCTTCACTCTTTGCTTTGTTTAAAAAAAATCTACGCCACATTTCAGACCTAAAAAGTTATCCAAAAGTGGCTGACAAACCACAAAAACAACTAATATAATGTCATAAAACACATTAAAATCCCATAAAACCTAAAAAGCAGAAGAGCGGCATCATACAACCAAACGAAAGGTCAGCCTAAACCAATCACAGGGGCAAAAAAAATGTAACCAAGAACAATAACAAAACCCCACACAAACCCAAAGGCCAAACACAGTGTTACTGCAGTTGTGTGTGGCCAGACAACAGGGAAGTGACTCCCATGCTGTGCTCTGGTATTGTATGAAGGCCCTGAGTTTAATTGGGAATGAGGTGTCCCTCATTGTGTGCCTAATTTCAACCCCCTCTCCATCTTCCTTGGTTTCCTCTTGTTTAGATGACTACTGCCCAGAAGGTGAGAGGTATTTAATAGGGATAAATGCCAAGCGCTGCACCTAGGGAAAGGAAACCAAATGCAGAGTTACAGAATGGGGGACACTTGGCTCAACAATACTACAAGTGAGAAGGATCTTGGAATTGTGGTAGATCACAAACTGAATATGAGCCAGCAATGCGATGTGGCTGCAGAGAAGGCAAATACTATTTTGGGCTGCATTAATAGTACAGTAATACCTTGGATTACGAGCATAATTCGTTCTGGAACCATGCTCGTAATCCAAAATACTCATACATCAAAGCGAGTTTCCCCATTAGAAATAATGGGAACTCCGCTGATTTGTTCCACAACCATTTAATCACTGCTTTGCCGGCTCCCTGGCAGGGAGCCCCATGGAGGGAGCTGGCAAAGCAGTGATTAAATGGTTGTGGAACGAATCAGCGGAGTTCCCATTATTTCTAATGGGGAAACTCACTTTGATGTGCCGGCTCTCGGGCGCGCCTCGCGCCCTCGCCTCACTTCGCTCTGCGGGCACCTTGCGCGCTGCCATGCCAGCTCCCGGGCAGGGAGGCGGCGCAGCAGCGCAAGGCGCCAGCTGAGCGAGCAGCCACACCTCGCCTCCATGGGGCTCGGCAAAGCAGTGGGAGGCGCCGGCCCAGCGAGCGGCCACACCGCGCCGCGTCTCCCAGGGGCTCCCTGACGGGGGAGCTGGCTGCCGGCGCCTCCACATGCTTGTAGCATAAATTTAAATTTGAAAGCGGCAGCGGCTCGTGTTGCGAGACTTGCTTGTCTTTCAAATTTAAATTTATGCTAAAATTTTCCTCGTCTTACGAGTAGGTCGCAAACCGGGTTACTCGTAATCCAAGGTATTACTGTATAGCTTCCAAATCACGTGAAGCAGGACCGGTGCAGGGCAGTTTGGTGCCCTAGGCTAAATTATATTTAGCGCCCCCCCTCTCGTGCCGTGGGGGGGTGCTCCGGAAAGCAGCCCTGCTCTGCAACCTCCCGCTGCTGCTGCCGCCGCCACCGGACCCCCCCCCCGCACGCTGCCGCTGCCGCCCCCCACCTACCTTCCCACGCCTCCTCCAAAAAGGGACCCCCGCGCTCTGTTTTTGGCCGGGGGAAACCAGAGCAACAGGGCTGTTTAAGCCCTGTTCCCCTGGTTCCTCCCGCCAAAACAGAATCATAGAATCATAGAAAAGTAGAGTTGGAAGGGGCCTACAAGGCCATCGAGTCCAACCCCCTGCTCAATGCAGGAATCCAGGTCAAAGCATCCCCGACAGATGTCTGTCCAGCCGCACCTTGAATGCCTCCAGAGTGGGAGAGCCCACCACCTCCCTAGGTAGTTGATTCCATTGTCTTATTGCTCTGACAGTCAGGACATTTTTCCTGATGTTTAGGTGGAATCTGGGTTCCTGTAACTTGAGCCCATTATTCCGTGTCCTGCAAACTGGGATGAACGAGAAGAGATCAGAGCGCGGGCGGGGCTCCGGAAACAGCGCGGAGAAGGTAGGTGTCGGGGGGGGGGAGGCGGCGTGGAGGCGAAACGAGGCGAGGCGAGGTGGGGGGGAGGCGGCGCGGGGGGGGGAGGCGGCGCAGAGGCGAGGTGGGGGGGAGGCGCCCAGTCTCAGCCCCACCACTACTCCGGGCGCAATCCCCCGCACTGACCTGGCTTTCTCGGTGAGGCGGGCGGGCGGGCAGGGCAGGAGCGCGCCGGCAGCGAAGAGGAGCGCAGCGTTCTGCGCCCTCTTCCGCTACGCACCCTAGGCAACAGCCTAGTTGGCCTAGCGGTAGCGCCGGCCCTGACGTGAAGTGATAATTCCCCTTTACTCGGCACTGGTTAGGCCTCATCTTGAGTACTGCGTCCTGTTCTGGGCACCACACTTTCAGAAGGATGTAGACAAACTGGAGAGGGTTCAGAGGAGGGCAACAAAGATGATCAAGGGACTGGAAACAAGGCCCTGTGAGGAGAGAGTGAAAGAACTGGGCATGTTTAGCCTTCAGAAGAGGAGACTGAGGGGAGATAGGATCGCACTCTTCCGATGGCCTTGTAGGCCCCTTCCAACTCTACTTTTCTGTGATTCTATGATTCTACTTGAAGGGTTGTCACAAAGAGGAGGGCCAGGATCTCTTCTCGTTCATCCCAGTTTGCAGGACACGGAATAATGGGCTCAAGTTACAGGAACCCAGATTCCACCTGAACATCAGGAAAAATTTCCTGACTGTCAGAGCAATAAGACAATGGAACCAACGACCTAGGGAGGTGATGGGATCTCCCAATGTGGACAGCCATCTGTCAGGGATGCTTTGACCTGGATTCCTGCATTGAGCAGGGGGTTGAACTCGATGGCCTGGTAGGCCCCTTCCAACTCTACTTTTCTATGATTCTATGATGTCAGTGACGCACTCAACAAACAGACAAGAGTGTGGCATCCATTATTCTGTATGCAATGGAAACTGCTCCGTGTGTACAGGGCTCCTCCGGGCGCCCGCTTACAGGGTTAGCGCTCCTCTTACATTCCTTGGCAAGGCTGACAGGTTGTGGCGGGATGGAAGAGCGGCCTGCCTCCTGCTTTGCCCCCCTCAGCCTCGGCCGCCGCCTTCTCCCGCGTAGCCTGAAAGTGTGGGCAGGCAGCTGCCTGAGGTTCAAAGAGCTGCACTAGCCTGCCCAGGCTCTGGCCAATGTTGGCAAGCTCCCAGCGGACCCGGCGCACCGCTGGCACGAGCTCCCGCAGCCACAGAGTTTGCTGCTCCTGCACGGCCTTCAGCCGAGCCTCCAGGCTGGACAGCTGCCGCTCGATGCCCTCCTTCTGGTCCTCCAGTGCCTGCCTTTCCCCCACACTGAGGCCCACAGGGCCAAAGGCTGGCGAGAGTTGGGGCTTGGAGGCAGACATTCCAAACTGGGCAAGCAAGCCGGGCCTAGCGCGGCCAGCCTCTGGTGTGGCACAGACGGGGCTTCTTGGCCAAGACTGCCCGGTTGGTGGAAGGAAATCCACAGGAAAACGAGAGTGGAGGCAGCGCCCACTCCCCCTTTCGGAGGGAGGCGGCTCAGAGGAAGACCCCAGGGAGTGGGCATTCTGGCCCGGACGTGCGGCTGTCTCCAGGCTGCTGGCTGTCTTCAGGCTGATGGCATCATCAGTGAGGACGGAGCTCGGCTTGGAGGTATCCGTTTGTACAGGAGATGAACTCACGCTCTTGGGAGTCAGGAGGGCGGGGGTGTCGGAAGAAGGAGAGGAGAGGTCCTCCTCGGAGCAGGACATGGGCAGAACTGGGGTGGCATCGCCGAGGCTGGAGTCCGACGTTTGCGCCGAGCACAGCGGAGTCCTGCGCGGTTTCCTGGAAGCCGGAGCTCTGGTGGCTGGGAGGAGATCTGCGGTTGGAGCTACCATTTTCCGTATCCACTGCGGTGGTGCAAGTTGAGTGTGGCCGCCGGCATGCCCGGAGTGCCTGCAGTAGATGCCGTTCCTTCAACCTCCAAGGCGACTTGGCGCAGCAGGACACAGCAAGGAGGGTCGGGTTTTATGCAAACACCAGTCGGTTGGCACAGCAGAGTCTCTGTGGTCCTAGCGCACTATCCCTAGGACACAAGAACAACTATATTAATCTCTGAACTGCACACATCAGGCCCAGAGACATCACGAATCAGAAGGATCTGGTGTAAGTGGAGGAGATCAAGTTATAAATGCATTAGGCCCAGCAGAGCTCACGCCTACTCAATCAATACCATACACTGCAAAGTTTAAGTAAACATGTAGCTTTTGGATGTACAACATCAAGTAGGCCGCTCAACAAGATCTGCCACAGATGGCCTTCTCCTTGTCCCATCAGCCAGAGCGGCCAGGCTGGTGGGGACTAGGAAGAAGGCCTTTTCTGTGGCGGCCCCCAAGTTATGGAACTCCCTCCCCAGTGACCTTCGCCATGCCCCCTCTTTGAGGAGCTTCTGCCATGCATTAAAAACTTGGTTTTTCAGGCGGGAATATGGGGTGGGTTAGGATTTTTTAAAAAAACAAAAATTATACTGTTTTAACTGTATTTTAATTCTGTTTTATTATTGTATTTTATTGATTGTACATTGCCCAGGGTGGCTGGGTGGCTGGCCAGATGGGTGATTAAAAAATGTAATAAATAAATTAAAAAAATAAATGTGGTTCTTGTAAACAACAGATGATTGGTTGGTTTTATTTGAGATTTTGTTTTACTGATTGTATGTTATGTAACTGAATAACAAACCATTCCCATTCATCATCATCAGGCGATCACTCGTGACCGAGTAAGATTGTCTTCCGGGATAAAAGGAGGAAATTCTAAAGAAGATTGTGTAGACTCTAGCGATGGGTCCGTAAGTGACTGTGGAGGCCAATTCTAGATCCACACAGCTTCCCACAGTGAGGACACAGGTTACCAGATAGAAGATGGTCCTGTAAAGGATTCATTTGACGTGCTTTTCGCTTAGCACGTTTCTCCCTTTCACCTTGCACTCGGGCTTCTTCAAAGTCCATGGAACCTTTGTGAAAGGCCAACCTCCATTTAGATCGTTCATGGGCCAGAGCTTCCCAGTTTTCGATGTTTATATTGCATTTTTTTAGATTAGCCTTATGAACATCTTTAAACCTCTTATATTGACCACCGATATTCCGCTTTCCATCCTTGAGTTGGGAGTAAAGTAACTGCTTTGGGAGACGGCAGTCAGGCATTCGAACAACATGACCGGTCCACTGAAGTTGGCGTTGAAGGATCATTTTTTCAATGCTAGTAGTCTTTGCTTCTTCCAGTACACTGACATTTGTTCGCCTATCTTCCCAAGTAATTTGCAGGATTTTCCGGAGGCAACGTTGATGAAACCTTTCAAGGAGGTGGAAGTGACGTTTATAGATAGTCCATGTTTCGCAGGCATACAATAAAGTTGGCAATACAATGGCTTCATAAACCAGTGTTTTGGTTTTCTTACAAATTCTTACAAATTTCTTATCAATGGTTCCTTCTCAAACTGGGGAGAGGTAACGAGCGGGGTACCACAGGGCTCGGTCCTGGGCCCGGTGCTCTTCAACATTTTTATTAATGACTTGGATGAGGAGGTACAGGGAATGCTTATCAAATTTGCAGATGACACAAAGTTGGGTGGAACAGCTAATACTCTGGAAGACAGAAACAAAATTCAAAGTGACCTCGATAGGCTGGAGCGCTGGGCCGAAAACAACAGAATGAAATTTAACAGGGATAAATGCCAAGTGCTGCACCTAGGGAGAGGAAACCAAATGCAGAGTTACAGAATGGGGGACACTTGGCTCAACAATACTACAAGTGAGAAGGATCTTGGAATTGTGGTAGATCACAAACTGAATATGAGCCAGCAATGCGACGTGGCTGCAAAGAAGGCAAATGCAATTTTGGGCTGTATTAATAGAAGTATAGCTTCCAAATCGCGGGAAGTGATAATTCCCCTTTACTCAGCACTGGTTAGGCCTCATCTTGAGTACTGCGTCCAGTTCTGGGCACCTCACTTTAACAAGGACATAGACAAACTGGAGAGGGTTCAGAGGAGGGCAACAAGGATGATAAAGGGACTGGAAACAAGGCCCTATGAGGAGAGACTGAAAGAACTGGGCATGTTTAGCCTTCAGAAGAGGAGACTGAGGGGAGATATGATCGCACTCTTCCAGTATTTGAAGGGATGTCACACAGAGGAGGGCAAAGATCTCTTCTCATTCATCCCAGTTTGCAGGACATGGAATAATGGGCTCAAGTTACAGGAACCTAGATTCCACCTAAACATCAGGAAAAATTTCCTGACTGTCAGAGCAATAAGACAATGGAATCAACTACCTAGGGAGGTGGTGGGCTCTCCCAGTCTGGAGGCATTCAAGGTGCAGCTGGACAGACATCTGTCAGAGATGCTTTGACCTGGATTCCTGCATTGAGCAGGGGGTTGGACTCGATGGCCTTGTAGGCCCCTTCCAACTCTACTTTTCTATGATTCTATGATTCTATCCCGATCCTTGAACACTCTATGTTTCATTCGAGAAAACGCGGCACTTGCGGAGCTCAAGCGATGCTGGATTTCACTGTTGATGTTAGCTGTAACAGAAAGATAGCTGCCAAGATAGAGAAAATGATCGACATTTTCCAGTATTGTCCCGCCAAGCTGGATAGATGGCGTCATCAAAGGGTTAGCTTGCACTTGCTGATGAAGCACTTTGGGTTTTTTGATGTTAAGTGAGTTTTTCGTATGCTTCTGCAAAAGCATTTAGGATAGTTTGGAGATCATCCTCTGAATGTGCAGAGACCACATTATCATCAGCATACTGAAGTTCCACAGCGGAGGTTGTAATTACCTTACTTTTTGCTTTCAGCCTGCTGAGATTAAAAAGCTTTCCATCTGTTCGATATATAATTCCCACACCAGTGGGAAGTTTCCCCTCGACAAGATGTAAAATCATGGCGACGAATCAGCAGGACTAAATAATCTGTGAAAATCATTCCAGCTCTAAAGTGTTCCATTTGGTTCTTGTACAAAATGCTATCAAGTTCAGACAACCATTGGTGAAATCAAGCCAAGGGGAACATTAGGAGATAATGGAACTGTCATAGCTTAAAACCATAAAATCAATCTCATTAAAATAGCAACATGTACATACAAAACCATAATAAAACTCCATAAAATCCCATATGTTGTGAATCAAACCTATGTTGGAGGATTCACATGACCAGCTCGGCATGCCAAACTGGTGTTGACTTCGCTAGATTAGACTAGACAGGTTCATGGAAAATAAAGTTGTCCATGGCTACTAATGATGACTATAGGGCAGGCTGCCTCCAGGATCAGAGTTGGTATCTCTCAGAATACCAGTCACTGGGGAACAACAGCAGGCACCCACTTTTCCAGTGGCAAGCTGTCGCTAGAGGAGCTGCAGTATACGTTTGCTTGCTACTTTCCACTGCCTATTCCAGGAGTTCAAGCTCTCTGCCAACTACTACCTCTTTCCTAGCTGGGGAAATTCTGGGGAGAGGAAGAGAGGGTTGTTTTGTCACAGGCCCAGAGCCAAGAAAGACACCAGATACCAGTGTCACTTTGTATTAGAATGATTCCCCTTCCGTGTTCCGTCAGTGTAGGATTATGTAAAGCTTTGGCATTTAAGCACGGAAGTTCAAGGCAGTGCACAATGAATGCTGCAATGTTTAAAAACCAGTGCCAGAGAACACTGTTATCTTGCTCGATTCTGGAAACTTGCCTGGCACTGACATTAAAAGAGATCCTTAAAACTTGATTAAAGGCTACACATGAGCGCCCGTGCTGCTCAAGGTGCGCTCTTGGCCTCTCTCTCTCCCTAAGCAAGCCACACCAATGGTCAAAACAGCTCCCAATCCGAGGAGGGGCTCTTGGCACTTCAGTGCCCCTCCAGCATCCGTGCATCTTTACTTGGTGTAGGATTGACACCCTAGGTATGGCTGATGAGGCAAACGTTCTTCGAATGATGGGATTAGTTAATCATATCATCATCATCATCATCAGGCGATCACTCGTGACCAAGTAAGATTGTCTTCCGGGATAAAAGGAGGAAATTCTAAAGAAGATTGTGTAGACTCTAGCGATGGGTCCGTAAGTGACTGTGGAGGCCAATTCTAGATCCACACAGCTTCCCACAGTGAGGACACAGGTTACCAGATAGAAGATGGTCCTGTAAAGGATTCATTTGACGTGCTTTTCGCTTAGCGCGTTTCTCCCTTTCACCTTGCACTCAGGCTTCTTCAAAGTCCATGGAACCTTTGTGAAAGGCCGACCTCAAGTTAGATCGTTCATGGGCCAGAGCTTCCCAGTTTTCGATGTTTATATTGCATTTTTTTAGATTAGCCTTATGAACATCTTTAAACCTCCTATATTGACCACCGATATTCCGCTTTCCATCCTTGAGTTGGGAATAAAGTAACTGCTTTGGGAGACGGCAGTCAGGCATTCGAACAACATGACCGGTCCACTGAAGTTGGCGTTGAAGGATCATTTTTTCAACGGCTAGTAGTCTTTGCTTCTTCCAGTACACTGACATTTGTTCGCCTATCTTCCCAAGTAAGATATCATCTATCCAATCATCTATCCAATCATTCACTGAGCGGCGCATAGCAGACACATGGTAGATTAGAGCAAGCAAGATGAGGAAAAGCATGCGGACTTAGGTGAATGTGCGGGCACTAAAGAGATTCACTGCTGCTGTAGGTTGGCTAACATCCAACTGATTGGAGATTAGCGTAGGAGTAGAATGTGATAGACAAGGAAAGAAGGGCATGATCAATTATGCTGGCTCAGCTTGTCTGAGCGTGGAAAGCTAAGCAGGGTCAGGCCTGGTTGTTACTTGGATGGGAGACCCCTCCTCTAGTTTCCTGCATTCAGCAGGGGGTTGGACTCGATGGTCTTATAGGCCCCTTCCAGCTCTACTATTCTATGATTCTACCCTGCCACGGCTTATAGGGCTGACCGCTGAGCGTCTCTGGTGGCCCACGTTTACCATTTAAATTGGTAGCGTCGTTCTCTGCACAACCGCCATCTTATAATCACTGATACAGTAACTAACTATATTAAAGTTTTATTTGATGTAGCATTTGTTTTTAATAGTAGCTTTTTGTAATACTAGCTTTTTGAAAGACTGTGGCTCACGCTGGCTCAGCAGCTTGTCTGAGCGTGGAAAGCTAAGCAGGGTCAGGCCTGGTTGTAACTTGGATGGGAGACCCCTCCTCTAGTTTCCTGCATTGAGCAGGGGGTTGGACTCGATGGCCTTGTAGGCCCCGTCCAACTCTATGATCTATGAAATCTGTGACTCTTTGGTGTACTGACCACTGGCACTAAGCAGGAAGAGGTGGCCTGTAGTACTGAGCATGCTTGGACTCGCACTTTGTAAGTCTACATAAGGTGAACCGCTGCCTTTGTATGGGGGAGCTGACCTGCCTTGCTTGCTCACTCTCTGAGACGAGTGTCGTTCTGAATAAAGATGGCTTCCAGCGAACAACCCGTTTTGCCTCTCACATCTGTTTAAGGCAGTGTTCTCCAACCTTGGGTCCCCAGATGTTTTTGGCCTACAATTGTAGGCCAAAAACATCTGGGGACCCAAGGTTGGAGATCACTGGTTTAAGGGAATTTCTTTAACATGGCTACGCCAGCCTTCTCCAGCTTGGCACCCTTCAGATGTTTTGGACTACAATCCCCAGCATTCCTGACTACTGGCCACACTAGCTGGGGCTGATGGGAGCTGAAGTCTAACACATCCAAAGGACACCCGGCTGGGGAAGGGTGGGCTATGCCAGCCCCAGGAATCACAGTCATCTAGCTGCAGAGGCCTTTCAAAGGCAGACTTGAACATCAGCATTCACCTTTTGGGAACACTTCCTTTTTGGTTGGTTCTGGCCCTCAGTTATACTTATCAAGGTGTCTCTCTGTCTTTGTTCTGAGAACAAAATAGACCGTACAGTAACAAAAAGCTAATCTTTGGGCCTTGTGGGGATACCAAACAAGGTCTTGAAATGATGTATGAAATAGAATGTTCATTTGTATTGTGGTCGGTTGGCAATCTTCGCTATGATGATTGTATTGGTGCTTAAAACTAGACTTTATCATGTTAACCTTCTGAGTGCGGCGGGAGATCTTTCTGTGAATGGAGATTCTTTTAACTCTTCCCGCTGTAGTACTGCTTGTGGCCCTGCCTGGACAGTAATGCTACTGTGGTGCTGGGCACTAAACCTATACTTCTGCTTTCCTAGCTGTCTCATAATGCTGGGAAGGATTCAGAGCTGCTGGGATGCAAGAGCTGGCACTGGGACAATCTGCTGATTTGCAAACAGAGGACTCCTTAGAAGCTTGGACATAAATGGCCATCTTTCATTTGCAGCTTCTTTCTTCATAAATGGTGAGATGACTCCATAGTCTCCAACTGCCCGGAAAATGGACAGTCCTGAAAACCCCTTAAGCCATCACAGCTTCTCACTTTGTCATGCGGAGTCCCAAATTCCCCTGACTCCCGCAACTGCAAGCTACTTAAAGGGGCCATGGGCAAAATTGCAGCTAAGCTTGCAGTTTTGGCTTAGCTACAATTTTGCCCGTGGCCCCTTTAAGAGACAGTAAGCAGGAAGGGAACGTGTGTGTGTGTGCGTGTGCGTGTGCGTGTGCGTGTGCGTGTGCGTGTGCGTGTGCATGCTGCACCTGCTGGCCCGGACCAAGGGAGAGGTGAATGGGGGAATTTATCACATGATTCCTATTTTTATATTGCCAAAGATTTTATTTCCTAACAGAGCTGACTCTGTGCCTCTAGTAACAGGTGAGTTTACAGTGTCAGAAGGAAATGCAAGAAACTTCCCCTTCTCTCTGAAGCTCCATGTTTGGGGGCGTGGGGTGGGGTGGGTGGGTAGGTAAGCTTCACCTGTTGAATTTGTGCCAATCCTGACAATTTTAAAACAAAAAGAAAGAGATTGCCCTGCAAGCACTGACACACACACCCCATGAAAAACACCAGATATCAACAATTAAGGGTTTAAGTAAGGTAAAAACAATATTACAAAAGCCACTTATAAAATATTATAAAATAATATATCAAATAATAATGTAATAATTATAATATATAAGATTCTGTGTGTTTCCTCTAATAACTTTTGTACCTGACCATGCCCTTTGGTTGCCTGGCCATACCCTTGGCCACGCCCTCCTGTTGCCTGGCCACACCCTCTTCATGTTGCTTCACCATACCTCTAACAAATCCACATGTGTGTCCCTCCCTGTTTTCATCTGTGAAATGTTGGAGGTTATGTGACTCCCACAGTGCGCGGTGCCAATCATCACAAAGCCTGCACTGCCGAATAACAGCCAGTCCTTCCTCAGCCTAACGGCATCAGAGCGTCTAGGTCGAATGGCTGCGCATTGCACAGGATCCCGTGGGATCTGCACCACACAGTGGCTCTGAGCCAGAAGAGCCAAATGGAAGCTCAGTTGCCGGTGCAACCTGAAGGGGGCAATGACTCAGCCCTGAAGGCTTACAACTAATCCACCCTGTAGGCCTGCCGGCCTTGTGGAAAAAGCAGAGCGTGAGATGGAAGATTTTAGATCCTGCCTCTGTGTGCAGCCGCCCATAAATCTACAGACAGAAGGCCAGACCTGTATCTGCCATCAGCAGCATTCCAAGCGTCTCGGATTTCAGCCAGCTTGCAGCTCTTCTGTTGCAGCTTCAGTAATAAGGAAATAACTCCGTAGACTTCACAGGTTTAATTGCTACCTGTTTATTTCTACATCAGTAAACACTACAGAGTATACAATCTCCTACATTACAATGTTGCAGATAAGCATTTGTCCAGTGGAGCAAGTCCACCCCAGCATTTGACTTTACATGATTGCAATAAGTCCAGCATTCAATAGTCAGAGCATCAGAGAGAAGAACCAAAGAAGCAATCCATCTCTCTACTAAAAAATGGCTACAGAACGAAAGCTAACAAATTAATTCTACGTCATCAGAAAGTACAAACCATGTGATCAGCTCGTATTTCATTCCCACCTACTTTTCCCATGAGAACAGGACAGTAGTGGCAGACTAAACATGACTTGTTTTTCTAGCCATTCTGTACCTTTCCAAATGAAAACAATTGTGCCACAGCTGTTGTTTTGTTACATGTCACAACACAACCATTCCCTGCGGTCTCCATGCCTGCAAGGATGATTTCAGTATCCAGGCCCTGCCACCACACCATACCACTCCAGGAATATGAGGCACTAAAACCATGCAGCCCTTCTTCCTGCATCCTAAAAGCACTGGAGATGAAGGAAGGGAATCACAGCTTAAGTAGCCAGTGTCAGACTGGCTGGGCTTCTGGGCCCTGGGGTGGGTGTCTGATCACACTTCCACAAATAAGAGACACATCGGAGTCATGTTGCAGGACTTCAGTTACAGACTATCCAGCACCCACCCCTTAGGTCCTGAGCCAGTTTCATTGGGTGGGGGTAGTCCTTCAGAGATTCCAACTACAGCACCCTGAATATGAAGATATCCAGTGTGAGAGCCAGTGTGGCGTAGTGGTGAGAGTGTTGGACTGGGACTCGGGAGATCCGGGTTCTAGTCCCCGCTCGGCCACGAAGAAGCTCACTGGGTGACTTTGGGCCAGTCACTGACTCTCAGCCTAACCTACCTCACAGGGTTGTTGTGAGGATAAAATGGAGAGGAGGAGGAAGAGGATTATGTAAACCGCCTTGGGTTCCATGCAGGAAAAAAAGCAGGGTATAAATATAATAAATAAATAAATAAATCCACCAAGTCTCCCCTTGCACACAAGAAAATATTATTGGGGTGCATGTCTGCTTGCTACTTGCTACTTTGGGGGCATGTGACCCTTTGAATAACTTCAGCAAAGGGGTTTGGCTGAAACACAGGAATCCCATGTTTCTTGTAGACAGGTATTGGGATTAACCTCCCTGGGGTAACAATCTCTGAATCTTGGCTGTGTAAGGAGGCCCAGCAACGTAGTTTGAGTTAGAGGCTGGGATTTCCACTACCACTAGGAAGGAGCCCTGCCTCCCAGTATAGACCAGCTTCAAGAACTGGACGGTGCTCATTCTGGCCTTCCAAGACCTTAACGGCCAGTGAACAACCGCAAAACAATGGCAGTCCTTGCCTTGCTCCTGTGCCAGTAGCCATTGCCAGAGCTGTCCGCTCTGCCCTTCTTCACCCTGGCACCTTCCTCCTAAATCTGGATGCGGAGGTAACCAACCACCCCTTCATTTTCTCTCACCTGGGTGTTGCCATGACCACCAGCCCTGAGACCTCCTAGATGCAAATTGCCCCACATATATGGCTAAATTTCAAGGCGAATGATTGATTGGCCGATGGGCCAATAGAGTGGGAGGTTGGGAGTTGTGAGGAACAATTGGACAAAAGGAAATAGCCACCAATCCAGCTGAGGCCACGCCCCTCACTGTGAGGTCCTCAATGGCTCTGTGTGTCTGTCTGTGTGTGAGCTATTCTGTACGTGTCTAAGAGCTCTCTTCCTTATCGCTCGTTATTTCATAGATTTCATAGATAGAGTTGGAAGGGGCCTGCAAGGCCATCGAGTCCAACCCCCTGCTCAGTGCAGGAAACTAGAGGAGGGGTCTCCCATCCAAGTAATAACCAGGCCTGACCCTGCTTAGCTTTCCACGCTCAGACAAGCTGAACCAGCATAAGCCACTTGTCACCCTTTTTATATTTTCTTTCTTTTTTTTTTTTAATATGGTCCTGAGTAAGCCCAGACAATGAAAACCAGTTCTGGGGCTGAGTCCCAGCTGGTAAATCCACAAAAACCTTGAGCACATAAGGAGAGGTACGTTCCTGGGCTCCCTTCCATCCTGCAACCTTCTGAATGGGGTTACAACAACACATAACTGTTTTACACAATATTATATGCATTCAAAATCCTTAATAGTATATATGTTACTTCCACTAACACAGGGCTCTCCAACCTGGGGTCCCCAGATGTTGCTGGACTACAGCTCCCACAATCCCTTGCCATTAGCCATGCTGGCTGGGTATGCTGGGAGCTGTAGGCCAGCAACATCTGGGGACCCAAGGTTGGAGAGCCCCTGGTCTAACAGAATGAATTTTAGACAGTAGTTCATTTGTTGTCTTAAGTAATGTTTTCAAACTTAGAGTTTGGTTGTTCTGTAATTGTGTTTCTTAAGTTGGTTGTTTAAAAAAAAAAAAGTCAGTGGACATTTTTGTTAATTATTTGAAGCCCGAGTTCCCTTGGACTCCACTAACATTCTGTTACCTTATTTGCCTTCACACCTCTGACTTTTGTTACATTTAGTTTGACCTATTTTCACACAGAGAAAAGCTTTGGTTATAAAAATAAATAAATAAAATAAGTATTTATTTATTTATTTATTATTTTTATACCCCACCTTTTTTCCTGAAAGGAACCCAAGGTGGCTTACATGATCCTCCTCCTCCTCTCCATTTTATCTTCACAACAACCCTGTGAGGTAGGTAGGTAGGTAATGACACTGCAGGAGGACCTTCTGTATCCCTAACAATCAACATGGATATAAAATGTTTTATCAAGTAAGATACCTAAGATTGATTTGTAAGATTTCTTAGAAACAATAGGGCAAAAGCTTAGAAGAATAAATGCAGGATCCTGTTCTTCTCTGGCTTATTCTTCCCTGATTTGATCTGGTGGAAAAAGACTTTCAAACAAGTTTTTAATTTTAATATTACTGCAATTTTATTGATGTATCTTGTATGTTACTTGTAAGCCACCTTGGAAGGAATTGTATCTTGGAAATTGGGATATAAATAATGTTAATAAATAAATCTTAAGGTTCCTCTTTCTCTTTTTGTTATCTATGGAATACATTTCTATACTGCTCTGCACCAAATGACACATCTGTCGGCCTAACTTTTGTCCTAAGTAATTGGTGGAAAGCATTATCGAACCATGAATAGTGCTATGTGTAGAAGGGCAAGTCTTGCTGAGGAAGAAGGAACATGGCTTCTGCAAAAGGAAGTTTGCATAACCACTTTTTTAGAATCCTCTGTGGATATCAACAAATACAATGATCCCGCATACTCTGTACATTTGGACTTTCAGAAAGCTTGGACAACATTCCTCACCAAAGACTCTTGTGAGATCTTGGCCACCCTGGGATAAGAGGCCATGTTCTCTCATGGGCTGAAAAGTGGTTTGTAAAATGGGAAGCAATTTAGGAATAAGCAAGCAGTTTTCATAACATGGTAGAGAGTGGAGACCTCCAAGGATCTGTACTGGGAACACTGCCGTTTTACTTGTTCATTAGGTGTTTGTTGGCCTCATCCTACCGGAACTCCCTTGCAACTGGATAAGATCTTGCTAGGGTTATCTTTACTACACACCCCTAAGGAAGGGATGGCCAGTCTCTCAATGTTGAGACGTTTGTGCTTGTAGTAGCTGTGCGGATGAGGGAATCCTGCCTTTTCAATCCCTTTCTCACCACAACACTTTAGGAAATGTGTCACATATATGACCCAGCCCACGGTCCTCCAGTGATGGTCAGGCTGGGCCTTGCGTGCTCCCCTGGCTTTCATTTGAACCAGTGTTCCCCAACCTGGTGCCGTTCAGATGTTTTGGACTTCAGCTCCCAGCAGCCCCAGCCAGCATGGCCAATGGTCGGGAATGATGTGGGTTGTAGTTCAAAACATTTGGCGGGCACTAGGTTGGGGAAGGCTGATTTAGATTCTTCTCAGCATTCAATCTTTCACCTTCACACAATTCCTCTTTACAACATTACTTTGTGCAACATTATCTTTGTTGATTGACTTCCGGCCCCTCCACCCATGCTTTCTGGATTTTCCATTCTTACCACATAACCGAGCCCGCCTATCTTGCTCCTGCCTTATTTCCTCATAGTGACCTACTGTGGAGAGAAAGCCTGACGGAAGTATGGCTTCCGTCAGGCTTTCCCACATTGGGACACACATTGGGACACACTTTGCCCCAAACTCCTGACAAGACACACTTTGCCCCACATTCCACCTGCCTAATCCCCGCCCTGGGCATGAGAGCTCAGTTCGTGACACATATACATTCATTCAGATGGTTTTCCCCGAGCACCCTCAGCGGTTTGCCAACCAAGCACCCTCAATTGCCCTCCTGAGCACCGTTGATGGGCCATGGGCAAGGTGGCGCTGAAACCTCCGCACCCCCTCCTGCCTGGCCGGACCGGTTCGTCCTGTCAGCAGAGGGAGGGGTCGGGGGATCGAGATATGGATATGGTTGTTGGCAGTGCTTTTTTTCTGGAGAAAAGGGTACCGGAACTCTTGGATTACATTTCCTCGGGAGTAGATGGCGATTAAATTGTAATGCAATTAATAGAAGAAAAGGTGCTGGAACTCAGTTCCGGTGAGTTCCACCAGAAAAAAAGCCCTGGTTGTTGGAATCAAGGTGCTAAGGAGCATGGAACGGGTTACCGGCTCAGGCCAACCCGGACACTCAACCCCCAAGCAGACCGCCTGGGTACTTTGCCGTAAGTTCATTGTAACTGCTAGTATTAGACTAGGTTAGATTCTTCAGTGCTAGCTAAGGATAGCGTAGACTCTTTATTGTTTTGTAGTTCTGCTTGTGTGTAACTAAAAATACCCTTTCTTGTCAATTTCACTTCCTTATCTTCCCTACCAATTTGTATGATTACTACTGCCAATAAAAACTGCTTTCGCTTTTGCCTGAAGTGTAGTTTTGCTTTGATGCAGTGCCTCAATCCAGTGTTCGTGACCCAAACTGAACCGGGGATTGCAAGCGGGAGCTCTGAGCTGTCAAAATAGCCGCGTAGCTTCCGATCTTGTAGGAAAGGACCACCGGGCAATGGTCCTTCACACCTACATTAAAGAAGGACTCCTACGTTTCTGAACACAAAAGAAAATACCAGAAATCCAATCCAAAATGCAGGAAACCATGTGATACATGCATACTTCAAGTAGCCTTTATGCTTACTATTACCGCTATTCAACCCTTTACTTAGCACTAAAAATGTGCTAGGAGCAGTACCGGACATAGAAGCTGAGTAATATCTGCTCAGATGACTTTGCAGTCAACAGTAGGTAAGACCAGCAGGTGAACTGACATCAGGTCAATATGGTAAGTTGGAACAGCTTGAAATGTCTTCCAGATCTAGACAGAGAGGACCAGGCTTGCCGCTTTACCTGTAATTAATTCTTTCATAATTCAGGAAACAATATAATGTATCTCCTCAGGCAACAAGCCTTCAGTCTACCAGGGTTACTTCCTCTATGCGACGACACGGCCCCTTACACTTTAGGACCAGGCGCATAAACCCTTCTCAGGCTACGCACCAACACTTAAAAACCCGAGGGGAGGGTCAAATGAAACCTTTCCCCTGCTAATGAGGGAAAAGATTAATACTGGTTATTAAGGATCTATTTTTAAGTTTATGATACTGTGGGTACAAAGGTGTGTGTGTGTGTGTGTGTAGATTTGAAAGTAATTCAGGCTAATAACGCCAAGCTGACACGTAGGATTTGGGTAGCAAACAAAATAAAAATAAGTTTATTTTAATTCTCAAAATCTTAGTTCCAGAAAATAACTTAAAACCTGCCTACCCCAAACACTTTATAATTAACCTACGGTAAGTCCCTACAATTCTAAATACTTTCACTCCTCAGACAAGCACTGATTCCTCTTAAAACTCCTGACAAGACACGAATAATCCAACTAACCTAACTCCCAACTCTCCCCACACTCCAAACACTCTCCCATAACACACTAACTCTGACATCACTCTGACATCACTCACACACTCCTTATATACTCCTCCCCCACCCTTTCCAAGACATCACAAACCACACCCACTCAGTTCAACATTCTATACTCACTGAACATACTAATGTAGACATACACCAGGGAACTGAATTGTGGGGTTACGCCACACTCTACCTTATGTAAATATGGGCATAGGCACAGATAATTAATTACAGACTCCAATATTTACCAATAAACCTTTACTAAATTACAACATCTGGTCTCCCGTAGGACCATGTCATGATGGGTGTTGTCACTAGTGTTGTCAGCACTGGTTGGGAGTTCGATTTATGGTGATTAATCTGTGATGGCTGATTCACATGTGCAAGTCATCGGTTGGTGCTTACAATAAACATGCATGTGCAAACCAGCCCTTCCACTCACATGTATGCCATCCTTTTAATTGCCAACATTGGTTCGATCCAATATAGAGTATTAGCTCTGTATAAAGGGCCTATTTTTGTTACCTGTAAATCAGTCCTGCTGGTAACCCTATGGGACAGGAGTGGTGCTGGGTCTTAGTCTACCTCTCACCTGGAGTAGGGGTAGGGGGACAGAACAGGAAACTTTCCTTCCTTCTGCTTTTGGCTCTCGTGATCCAAGCCATTGTTGATCTGGTTTTTATGGTTTGAAGAGGTCTAGACTGGTATACAATTGCAAAGCTCACATAGGACCTCAAGTTGTGTGGCCACCTGTTCCCTTTTACAGAGGACCAACCTCTGTTTGAAGGCGTCCTCTGCTTGAATGACTGACTGTCAATTCCAGTTTAAAAACAAAGAGCCAGAAGAACTGTTGCCCATCAACTGTTAGCAACTAGGAAGCAGACCGAACAGGCAGGCGCAAAGGTCTCTTGCTCACAGTCTCCTGCACTGTGGTGAGATGTATTGTATTTCTATCTAAATTACAATAATTATTTCTAAATTTGCATCACTACATATAAATAAGCATATGCAAATCTCGGGCACTTTGAGGGGGCTGTCAGTGGGTGTGAAAACAAGGATTGTATAAGATAATAAATTGCTCTGCATTGTGCTGGAGAGGGTGTAAAGAAAAAGGCACATGTGCCCACATGTGGTGGAACTGTAAGAATGTTTTGGAATCTTGGCAGAAAGTCTTTGCAGAAATACCAGAAATAATTGGAATGGAATTAGAGGTCTGCCCAAAATTGGCATTGAATTGATTGTGAATTTATTAACAGCGGCTAAATTAATGATAGCTAGGAAATGGAAAGAGCAACGTGTCTTCTTAATAACTGAATGGTATAAAGAGGTATGGGATATCGCTTTAATTGATAAATTAACTTGCAATATCAAATGTCAAAAAGGACAATTGGAGAAAAACACTTTTGTGAGCAGTTGGGGTAAATTTTTGGATTACGTGTTGGTGAGGGGGAAGGGGAATGAACCTTGTCAAGATTTGTTATATTTTTGGAACAGAGAATAATATTTTATATTCTTTGGGAAATATAAGCATGGTCCCTAGAGGGTGGGGGGTGCACAATATTAATGTTGTATTATTATTATTATTATTATTATTATTATTATTATTATTATTATTATTGTCATTATTTGTTATTATTTTGTTTTGACTGAATTTTTTTAAAAAATTAAAACAAGAAAAAAAAAGAAAACAAGGATTGTGAAAAAACCATCTGTCAAGCCGGACTTCGCAATCTCTGGAGGGCAAAGGGGGGGGCAAGCTGATAACAGCGGGGGGGGGGAGCAGCCAAGTTGGTCCTGCCCAACCGTCTGTGGGGTGCACCACGGGTTGTTCGCACAACTACCAATCCACCGTGGCTTATTGCCAGGGTGGGTTGGTGTATGATGTGCAAACACGCCCAGTGGCTCCTTCCACTAACCCACTTACACACATGTCCGGCAAAGGGCTCTTTAACCCCTTTCCTCCTACTAGGGTGATGAGCAAAAAAGACTCAGTTTCCCCATTATTATGCATATCTCAGCTCAGCTGCTGCCTCCCAGTGGCCTGTGTCTTGCATACAGGGCTGAGGTGTATCAGGGAAGAATTCTGTAAAAACCTCTGTTGCTGTTTACACTGGGCCAGCGAGGAGGGGATAAAAGCCATCATGTGCTTTGGAGGTACCTAATGAGGAAATATCTCTGGGATCCTTAGAGGCTAGGGGGCCCCTAGGGGCAGAATTGAGCCCATTGAGACATCAAGTTGCACTGGCTACCAGTTGCTTGCCGAGCCGAATTCAAGGTGTTGGTTTTGACCTTTAAAACCCTACATGGCTCTGGCCCAGTTTATCTCAAGGAGCGCCTCCAGCAACATCAAGTAGGCCGCTCAACAAGGTCTGCCACGGACGGCCTTCTCCTTATCCCATCAGCCAGAGCAGCCAGGCTGGTGGGGACTAGGAAGAGGGCCTTCTCTGTGGCGGCCCCCACATTATGGAACTCCCTCCCTGGTGACCTTCACCATGCCCCCTCCGTGATGAGCTTCCGCCGTGCATTAAAAACATGGCTGTTCAGGCGGGAATATGGGGTGGGTTAGGTTTTTAATGAGAATTTTTTATATTGTTTTAATTATTATATTTTATTGTGTTGTTTTGTTGTATTTTAATTGTACATCGCCCAGGGTGGCCGGGTGACCGGCCAGATGGGCGATTGATAAATATAATAAATAAATAAATAAATAAATAAGTTGTCCTCATTAGAATGTGATCCAGAGTCTTTTTGGTCTGAAATAACAATCAAAGAGACTGGTGGTGTGGCACTGGCAGTGAACTAGCCTGCATATCTGCTTTGTGGTAGGAAAATATTTACTTCCTGTAACCTAGAAATAAAATAAGGTCTCTTTTTCCAGTTCAGGCTTCCAGGAGTCAATGCAGTGATGGGAACATCAGTATGGTGTGCAAAAAAAAAAAAAACCCAAACCCAATATTTCTGAGCTAGTGAAGAAAATATAGCAGGCAGCTAGGAATTCAGGAGGAAATATTGCCTGCACTGACATATTGGTGGACACTTTAATCAACAACCGCAGCACAAGAACACAACTCACCTCCCCACTGGCTGAATCCACCTGGAATCATTTATGCTGCTTTGGAGATGTGTGGAGAATGAACCCCCCCCCTCCGCCCCACCTCGCAGGCCTGACTTGCCCATCCCAAGGTGCCAGAGGAGTGTGCGCACCCGTCATGTGTTGGTCTTTTACTTGTTTAGTTCCTGGTGTCAGTCATGCATCTCACACAGGAGGACAGTGCCAAAGCCTTGCCTCGAGCACCTGGGGGATCTCCCTGGAAAGGTCGACAAAGTCAGAGAGGGGAGTGCTGGGAATTCCTCAGTGGCAGCTGGGCGGCTCACCTGCATTGTCAGGGAGCCCGAACAGGTTTGGTAGCGGCGCAGACAGAAGCGAGAACCGTACCTGTCATGAGAACGGGGACACCGCTTATGTAATGCTGGGCAATTGCAGGGAATTATAAAAGGTTAAGCAGCTGCCAGTACCGCTAGCACATCTGTTCCCTGCAGGAGGGAGGTACCGGTAAGTTCTCATTTTCTTATTTGAGTGTAGCAGGGGCTCTTGCGGGCTTGGTTGATGGGCAAGCATAGAGAGTCAACCGACAGGAGTGCTCCCTCGAACCCTCTCTCCCCTACAAAGAAGAGCTATTGATCCTATGATCCAGCGGCCAATGCACTCACCTGAGCCCTGCTCTTTCCGTACAAAGGGATTCCGTAACTGGAACCTTCCCATTTCTGGTTCCAATCCCTCTTTACGCGCCTTGCCACAGAACTGGGGGAAAGGCCGCAGGAGTAGCTATGGCCAATCTCCAGGGACTTTATCACAGTGAGTAAAGAAATGGAGAGAAGCATAGCAGGGGCGTCCCCTGCATCGCTTTTCTCTGTTGCCTGATGTTTCCCATTTAGAAAAGCGGAATGCAGAATTACAAAATCCTTCGCTACAGAGGCCCCTGATGCCTCCTGTGACGATGCTGAACAAAAGAAAAAACCCAAATTGTGAGACTGATCCCTCTGGGAGGATGCAACACCACCACCCACCCCTCCAGGACTGGTTGAACACCACCACTCAACTGGACAGACGAACCACGCACTAACAGTGCCTCTGTCTTCTCTCGGTTAATGGCGAGGTCCCTCCTGCTCAGGGAGAAGGAGATCATAGAATCATAGAATCATAGAAAAGTAGGGTTGGAAGGGGCCTACAAGGCCATCGAGTCCAACCCCCTGCTCAATGCAGGAATCCAGGTCAAAGCATCTCTGACAGATGTCTGTCCAGCTGCACCTTGAATGCCTCCAGAGTGGGAGAGCCCACGACCTCCCTAGGTAGTTGATTCCATTGTCTTATTGCTCTGACAGTCAGGAAATTTTTCCTGATGTTTAGGTGGAATCTAGGTTCCTGTAACTTGAGCCCATTATTCCGTGTCCTGCAAACTGGGATGATCGAGAAGAGATCTTTGCCCTCCTCTGTGTGACATCCCTTCAAATACTGGAAGAGTGCGATCATATCTCCCCTCAGTCTCCTCTTCTGAAGGCTAAACATGCCCAGTTCTTTCAGTCTCTCCTCATAGGGCCTTCTTTCCAGTCCCTTGATCATCCTTGTTGCTCTCCTCTGAACCCTCTCCAGTTTGTCTATGTCCTTCTTAAAGTGAGGTGCCCAGAACTGGACGCAGTACTCAAGATGAGGCCTAACCAGTGCCGAGTAAAGGGGAATTATCACTTCCCGCGATTTGGAAGCTATACTTCTATTAATACAGCCCAAAATTGCATTTGCCTTCTTTGCAGCCACGTCGCATTGCTGGCTCATATTCAGTTTGTGATCTACCACAATTCCAAGATCCTTCTCACTTGTAGTATTGTTGAGCCAAGTGTCCCCCATTCTGTAACTCTGTAGATTACAGAGGGCTAGGAGGGTTGTGTGATGTCCAGATCCAAATGGGGACGTGTATTTCACATAAAAGCTAGTTCGGCATGAAGTCTCTCTCTTTTGGGGGGCAGAAAGACACTGTGCATGGAACTGGACCTTCTTAGGCAACTGGGTACATGGGAGCCAATGGAAAACTGCTCTCAAACTGCCCATGGGGATGTGCCAGCTCTGTACCAACAACAACCAGCTGCCGCCAATTGCTCTGGATTAAGAGGTTTCTACGCCATGGCAAATGAGGAAAACACAGTGTGAAGAAATTACATTGCCTATGATGACCAGTAGGCTGCGCGAACCGGGCTGGTGGCTGCAGGGTTTTCAAGTGGCTACCACATGCCCAGTGATGGTTCCCATCAGCCCTCAGTATGAACCATTCTGCCTTCTATTCACCGCAGAAAATTCTAGCAGGCAGAACGAACAAACAAACACGCCCTACATTTAGGAGGGGGAAAGTCCACAAAGGCTGATAACGAAGTTACAAAATCACCCACCCAACAGGACTGTATGTGCATTTGTGTTCACACAGTACAGAACAGCAGGATTCAGCTTGCAATTTTTCAAAAGGCAACGTTTCTAGTCCTTATGAGATATTCTTGGAAATGTATGAGCAGTGTCTGGTGAAACTGGAGTGGGAGACCAGCTCTGCAGCCACCAAGGAAAAGGGGGGACTAGGTTTAAATTAGCTGCCGATGCATATTTTGGCTAGGGGTGCTTCCTGATGGGAAGAACAGAATGTTCAAGGCAGGTAAGGAAAAGGAATCTCTTTCTCTGGCAGGGAACATCAAGTGTGTGTCTACACAAAATCTCACTCACCTTTGGACTAAATGCCCTTCCAAATTCCTTGTAACTCTTGCCTAGTAATGTCCCCAATCCCAGTTTGGCTTTAATTTTTAGAAGCAGGAGTGTGGAAAAAGTCTGCCCCTAGAAACAAGATGGGCATTGTATATAAAATGTCTTCCATGTATTTGCATCGAGTTTGTTTCAGTGGTGCTGTACAATTTTAACAAATTGCAGTTGCTCCTTCCGTATGACTGCCCTAGACAGAAGCTTGCAACCATGTTGAAAATCAACCCCTTTCCCCATGCTTAAGGAACACCAGTTTAAGGCTTCTCATATGCAACCATTTTTTTTTAGAATTATAGTTACTGTGCAGATGGTGATGGTGGCCACGGAGAGTATACACACACAAATATTTCCCCTGCTCTAAAGTCATTACAGATACGTCACTGGGGATCGCACATTGAATCTGCTCAGCTTCTAATCAGAGTCTGTTTTTCTGGAGAAGGGGTGGGCAATGCGCAGCAACATTCGCCCTCCCACCCTTCTGTGCATCCCGCCATTGCCAAATTTGCGGTGGCAAAAAAGTTATCAGTGGTTTGCTGTTGAAATTAATCCAGTGATGCGGCAGTGGCAGCCCAAAAGGGCATGCTTAGATTTCAAACAAAACTAAATCGGCCCTTCTTTTTTTTTTGCCACCATGTCTGGATGGCAAACCACCAGTTCTTCCCTGGCCTTGAAATGCCCATTTTTGGCGGTAAATTCAACGGCAGGGCGGCAGGGCATGGGGTGTGTGTGTGTCTCCTGGTGGGTTTTGGAAGGCAAAATTGCACCCCCATGCCCTAGGAAGTTGCCCACACCTATAACCCAGTTTTAAATTTATGACCATCTTCTTATCTCAAAAAGTGAGTTTCTCCAAGCAACGTCAATAGTTAATTATTCCCGTGGAGGGCGGGAGGGGGCATAGCACTAGCTCTGATCCTGGGAACCATACAATGACTGGGTTCAAACAACATGATAACCAACACTCAAGGGTTGAGTATGGGTTGAGCGTGGGTTGTCGCTGAACTGTGGGTTGTTGTTGAAACATGGGTTATGTTGTCTGAACCCGGTTGTGCTAACAAACCATGGTTTATTGACCATGACCAGGGTGGCCGGGTGACCGACCAGATGGGCGATTCATAAATGTAATAATAAATAAATAAAAATGAACAAGCAATGAAAAGAACCCATAGTTTGTTGTTGGGTTGTGAACTGTGGGTTGTTCATGGTTAACAAACATGGTTTGTTAGTGCGGCTGGGTTCAGACAACACAATAACCCATGTTTCAACAACAATCCATGGTTCAGCAACAACCCACACTCAACTCACACTCAGCCCTTGAGTGTGGGTTATTGTATGGTCTGAACCCAGTCTCTGCATTGAGCATGGGTTGTTGTTGAAACATGGGTTATCATGTTGTCTGAACCTAGCCGAGATAACAAACCACAGTGAACAACGCACAGTTTACAACCCAACAACAAACTATGGGTTCTCTTCATGGATTGTTTGTGGTTAACTAGCCATGGCTTGTTAGCGCAGCTAGGTTCACACACAATACGATAACCCACATTTCAACAACAACCAACAGTTCAGTGACAACCCACACTCAACCCAGACTTGGCTCCTGAGTGTGGGTTACTGTGTTGTCTGAACCCAGTCAATGTAATGAATCAGGGGAGATGGCGGGGCTTTGTTTTGTTCATGGGGAAAGCCCACTTGTTCCTTTAATGTCAAAACGGTATCAGGAAATATTCCCCTGAGTGCTGGAGAGGAAGAACCTACACTAGCCTTCCCCCAAACTGTTGTCCTCCCGACCCGATGTTTTGGACTACAACTCTTAGAATTCCTGACCACTGGACATGCTGGCCGGGGCTGATGGGAGTTGAAGTTCAAATTATCTAGAGAGCACCAGGTTGGGCTCTCTAGATTGGCCTTTGCTGTCCGAAGGATTGGCCTTTGCTGTCCGAAGAAAAAAGGAGGCAGTCTTGTTTTTTCACCAAAGCAGTATACAAAAATTTAAAACAGAAACCAAATAGGCAGTGAACAAGTGAAAACAACAAAAAATCAAAAGCGCAAAACAGAACACCTGTAATGTTATATAAACAAGTTAAAGAAATCACCCGAACTCACTTTATCTGGAGCATCGTATGAAATAAAATGGCCTTGACCAGCCACAAAAATGTGCGTCAAAGATGGAGTGCTGATCGCCATAGGGAGCAAATCCCACACTCTCAGTTCCACCACTAAAATGGGAAGAAGGCACCGCATTATCACCTGCTGCAGCCATCCTCTGCACGTCAGATGGAGGGGATGGGGTGGGAGAGAACAGAGTATCCATGGATGACATGTGTATGGGTAGGTTCATGCAGGAGAAAGTCCTCCAGGTCCCAGATTTTTCGGGCTATAACGATGTTTAAGACACACTCTTGAATTGGGACAATGGAATACAACTGGAAGCAAGTGAAATTCCAGAACTGAAGTTATATGCTGGATTTGACTCCCCCGCCCCCTTTTTAACATGAAAAAAAAAACTTTTTATTATGCAGTCAAATATAAATATAGGGGTAACAAAAAAGGAAAACCCCTCTTAATACAACATAATTATAAAAGAAGAGAGAAAAAGACAAACATAAGAGAAAACTTAAAAGCAAAATGCAATTCACTGAGTGAAATCCTTAGATTATTTCATGGGCAGGCTCATGGGATAAGCGAATACAATAGCCCAAAGTGAAGATGATCACACATGCTGAGAAAGTCTGGATGTGTCTAATATGCCACTGGGAGAGGGATTTCCAAGATGGCGACGGACGCAGACATGCAAACCGAGAGCCCTGGCTTTTATCACGGCCTATTGTGAAAACCTTTCTGCAGCTTTTTTTTGATATGCCACTGAGAAAATATCAGGGATGTTGAAGAGTCCTTGGTTTCGAGTCACGAGTCGAGTCACAAGTCTTTGGACCCGAGTCTCGAGTCCGAGTCCTTGGTCCAAAATGGTGACTCACGAGTCACGAGTCACTCCCAAAGCTGACTCCACGAGTCCCTATTAAAATCACTGGGTTTTTCCCTCCAACAAAATAAGGCTATTTCAGATGTGTGGCTTAAATAAATTCTAGGCACAAGTGTGCCTTTTTATTTCTAAACTCTGCAACTGATTTCGGCAAGAACAGACCAGGCAGACAAACCCAAAATAGCCAGACAGGCAGAGGAGGCAGGGAACCCCAAAGCAGGCAGGCAGAGGCCTTTGTCTCGGACAATTCAAACTGTGGAACTGGTGAAGAAGAGACCAGGCAGGCAGAGGAGGAGGCTGGGAACCTCAAACAGGCAGGCAGAAGCAGCCAAACCCAAAATGTCTGAAAGGTTGCATTTTAGGAAATGATTTTAAAAAATAAACTTGCTATACTTCCTAAAACCTATCCATGTTGCATTTGAGGAACACGATTTTGGAACACGAGTCCTTGGTCTCGAGTCCCGAGTCGAGTCTTGAGTCCCATTAAAAATATTGGGACTCGAGTCAGAGGGGGGACTCAGTCCGACTCACGAGTCGAGTCCTGTAGTCCGAGTCCCCACCCCTGGAAAATATATACGCCTGGCAGTTGCATTCTAGTTACAACAAGGAAGTTTTCCAAGGGCAGCCACACATCCAGTAATCTCATCCGGAAGTCACCAGGTGCATATGATTCTGGCAAACTCTCTCTTATACAGGAAAGGGCACAGCTGACATATCAGCCTGCCCTTAACTGATAAAAAGGCACGCTTGGCTACAGCTGCCACCTGAATCCCTGGGAGCAAGGCTAGGCTCAGTAGTAAACCCATGTGGATAAGCACTCGTCCCTTCACTAACCCATACGCTGAAGCCAGGTTTAAAAACACAGTTTTCAAGAACATTGTGGGCATGTGTGTGGATTCGCTTCGAATGCTATGAAAACCTGACTTGACCAGAGACGGTGTGGCAGGAGACAATATCAAACTGTGCCAGCGCACCAGCACCGATAGTTCTACAACACTCTCTCCTCCAAGTCCCTGGAAAGTAGTCTCCTGTACGCAGCCGCTGCTCAGGTGAAGGAGAGGTGAAAAGTTTCCACCCCACTTGCTTACCAGCAAGCCCTCAAAGCGGGCTTCCCCCTCAGCATGACTTGGGACACAGCCTGGGGATGTTGCGTACTTTGGCTGCCCTTCCCCATTGGCCTTCCGGCCACACGTGGGGGCCCAGTGGTTCCTTTTTTTCGTCTCCCACTCGCTCTCGCTCTCGCATTGCACTGCAGGTGCCAGCTGGCTCCACTATCAAAGGATAGTTCTTCACCCTGCTGACAAGATGTTCCTCCTGATGTGGCTGGCACTTGCGCCCGTGCTTTTCTGTGTGTCTGTGGCCACCAGTGCAGGTAAGACTTGCTCAACAAGCCTGTTTATCTTCAATGACGGAGACCACCGAAAGGCCAGGGGCACAGGATGAGGGCCGGGGGTGGGTGGGTCGGTGGGTGGGTGAGGAGGATTATGTTTGAGATCACAGGTCTCCAGGTCTCCTGTTCTGATCAGGCCAGGGAATCCCGGTCCGGCACTGTCTGGAGAACTCCATGACTCCCACATGGCTTTTGCATGATGGCTAACTGGGGAAGACTCACGCTGAGTGACAATATTTTCTTTTTCATTCTCTCTCTCTCTCTGCTAGTTCATTTAGCCCTAACTTGGGAGCGGGGCCAAAGGTGGGTGGCCAGGGGCTTTGTTTCGTTGCCCCCAGTGTGTCCTGGCTAGATGTACAGGTTGACAGAAACAGGAGGAGATAAGCATCCAAATGCAACGGAAAAAAGGAGAGAACTAGGTTCTCAGGATGCAAAAATCTTTATTAAAGGAGCCCGACGCGTTTCGGCCTGTGTATTTTTCAAGGCCTTCCTCAAGGGGCTGTGAATATTCAAAATACATACATTAAATTAACTTAACATGGTTGGGACAACACATAATAAAAATACTTTCTCATTGTGTATGGAATTTCTTTACATTCTTATTAGAAATCATTTCAAAACATTTTCTTAAAAATGAGAAACAAGTACTGCTTTTTTTAAAAAAAGGAATACATTTTCTTTATATAAATAAACGCGTCGGGCTCCTTTAATAAAGATTTTTGCATCCTGAGAACCTAGTTCTCTCCTTTTTTCCGTTGTAGATGTACAGGTTGTAGTCAACCTGCACGGGTGCCCACAGCTGACCGGCACTGGCTACTAGGCCAGCCTCCCCCAACCTGGCGCCCTCCAGACGTGTTGGACTACACTTCCCATCATCCCTGGCCAAGCTGGCTGGGGCTAATGGGAGTTGGAGTCTGAAACACCTGGAGGGGACGAGGCTGAGGAAGGCAGCGCTCCACGCCATGCTCCTCCACCTGCTCAGGACAGGACAAAGTGCCGCCCTCAAATGCTCCTGACGCCGGCGGGTGTCAGCCCCTCAGATAGAATGCTCAAGCGGAGAGCAGGGTGGAAAGGTACCCGGTGAAGAGATGTGTTCATTGTATTATTTGGGCAGTTTTGGAGGGATGCTGCTTGCTTCGCAGTCAGCTTCCCCCCCTTCCCCTTTCTGGCCCATAATTTCATTCCAGGCTGCAGCTGCTGGGATGTGAGCCTGGTTGAGTGGAAGAATTCTTTAGATTAGTGTTCTCCAAGCTTGGGTCCCCAGATGTTTTTGGCCTACAACTCCCAGCATGCCCCAGCCAGCGTAGCTGGCTGGGGCATGCTGGGAGTTGTAGGCCAAAAACATCTGGGGACCCAAGCTTGGAGAACACTGCTTTAGATACTATCCCACAATATAATTGCTGCCAAGACTTAACAGATACGGAATTGTGCCCTGAAATAGTTTGGTGGACATTGTGGTTGGGATATTTTCCTTAGTAAGTGAGAGGTGCATAGGAAGGCCCAGCCTTGGTTGCTGAAGGGCAACCCAATTCATGACCTACTTCAGCTAGGCTTACAGTACAATCCTATTAAGATGGCTACTCAGAAGTACGCTTCATTGAGTTCAATGGGACTTACTTCCAGGTAAGTATGTATAGGATTGCAGCCTCGGTCCTAGTAATATCAGTTGAACCACAGAAGTTTTAAACCGAGTAATGTGGCTTAACTTGTTTGTGGATCACAACCATGGTCATCTGGCCTATAAATAGTTATGTGGGAGAAAATTGTCCTCTTTGGGTCTTATCTTTTGAAACACACACATGCACCACCTCCATTTGTATAAAAACTGGAAATATAACCATCATTTTCTTTTAAAGAAATGTTTCCTTATTGTTTCCTCCAAACCTGAATATGTTTGGGTCTTAGCAGCTGAAGTTTTACATACTGATTAATTTTTACATTGCTGTAACTGTGCAACAGGGAAATCCAGCTTTTAAATACAGTAATACCTTGGATTGCAAGTAACTTGGTTTGAGAGCATTTTGCAAGACAAGCAAATTTTTAAATATATATATATATATATTTTACTTGATATACAAGTGACGTCTTGCAATACAAGTACTGTAGTACGGCTTAAATTAAAAATCTCTGTACAAATTTTTTTTTGGGGGGATTTCATTTTGATATAAGAGTGTTTTGGATTACAAGCACATTTCCGGAACGAATTATGCTCTCAATCCAAGGCATAACTGTACTCATTTTAGAAAAGGCACTTTTGGGCAGAAATGTTCATTTTCAAGAACTTATTCTCTTATTTAGAAAAGTGAGGGAGTGCGGGAGAGTAAAAGCCTCCCTGTTCATGCTCTAGTGTTGTCCTTTGGAGGTATATTTTCACCAGGAATTCCTGCTGTCCACAGCCACTGAGATGGAATGGGAGTTTTTACAAGGGCATAATATCTTTCTTTCTGCACTGTAGCCTACACTTTTTTCAGCCTCAGCTTCCAGTGACAGCGTAAGAATAGGGCCGAATCCCTTCCAAATTAGGCCTCTGCATGACATGCCAGGGAGGAGCCCAGACTTTCCGGGGACACAATTTCACACGCCCTTGTGCTGGGTCCAAGCGTTCGTCACCTGTGCATGCTGGATGAACGTCGTCCTTTGCCGGTTCCATCATCCCTCAGCTGGCTGCTACTTGCCGGCTCTAACTGTGACCTTTTTTCCATCCTGCCCTTTGCAGACGAGTTGACATTCCACATGGACTCTGTGACTGGAATTCTGGAAGACTTGGAATTCCATCTGGAAGGGACCCCGGACCTGACTGTGACAACGCTTTTCCAGGAGCTGGAGCACTGCACAAGCGAGATCTGCCAGTTCTTCCTTGGCCCGGTGACTTCAGTGCCCTCGGATCCGCCCTCCTTGAGCGAGGCGCAGAGGGCTTTCCTCAGATCCCTGGTGAATCACACCGTTGACGATGGCTCCTTGGTAGAACGTGGGGTGCTCTTAACTGCTGACGGGACCACCGTTGCACTTAGCCCTCTTCTTGCTGGAATAGCCGCTGGCTTAAAGAGGAGGCGTGAGTTGGCCCAGCTGGCCACGGCTCTGAGCATCGACCCCTCGGATAGCTCTGACGCAGAGCCACGTCTTCCTCCGGACCCCCTTTTTGGCGCAACAATTGCCGTGGACCTTGCCGTGGCCTTTCTCCTCTTCCACAAGAAGCAGAGCCAGGCGCCCCTGGGGCCGAACGGCTGCTGGGATCATATCTCTGCACCCCATGAATTCACCTTGATGGGTCCGCCCTCCCTTATGCCGGACGCGTTTATCAACGGGGCAATGGATGGCCTCATCCTGGGCACGTACATTGCAGAGAAGATTGAGCCAACATCCAACATCAGCGCCCTGCTGAACGCGTACTATGGCGGAGAGGGCCTGGACGGGGGACGGCACTTCCGCAGCAACTTCCGGAGAAAGAACTTCGCTTTCCTGGTGAGCGAGGAGAAGCTAAGGAAGCAGGTGGGGAGTTCTCTGCACCTGCTCAGGAGGCTGAATGAAACCAGTTCCCTCTTCGAAGGCATCACGAGCGAGGAGGAGCTGATCGTTCTGGCGAACCAGGCTGCAGAAGAGTTCGTGGCGCTGTACGTAGGTATGTTGTGTCACAGACTGGTCGGGAAACCCAAGTTTTCCAGCGGGGGCCCTTTGATTGATCGTTGCCTTCTAAAGGTACGGCGTGCCCTGGCGTAGCTGTGATGCTGCATTCCTGCTAGCCAGTCCCAGTGAGCGGACTGATTCATGTCATATTCATTTCATTTCATTTATTTCATTTCTATACCGCCCCACAGCTGAAGCTCTCTGGGCGGTTCACAATAGTTTATACATAAAAACAACAATGAAAGCATACAAAATAGTTTAAAAGATTAAAAACCAAATTTAAAAACACAGTTTAAAATAACAGTACAAAAGCCAATAAAACTGAGCCTACAGGTGATACCCCCCCCCCCCCGGTGCTATTCCAAACTCTTAACTACTGAATGCCTTGGCATAGAGGGAAGTCTTGACCTGGTGCCGAAAAGATAGTAAGGTTGGCGCCAGGTGGGTCTCAGTGGGGAACTTACCGGTATTCCATAATTGGGGGGCTACCACTGAGAAGGCCCTCCTCTTCGTTGCCACCAACCGAGCCTCTCTTGGAGGTGGCAATTGGAGGAGGGCCCCAGATGTTGAGCGGAGTGTCCGGGTAGATTGCGGTTGGGAGAGACGTTCAGAGTGTAGACCACCTTAAGCAAAGGGCCCAGGACAGGTGGTAGCGTAGCTGCGCTGTCAATGGACGGCTGAGTATTTGTCCCCAAGCTCTCTGTCCATCAACTCGGAAAGGGGAACATTTGCGAAAGAGGGAAGACATAGTGCAAAAACGGAAGTGCAACTGAGAGACCGGTAGAAGATGACACAAGAAACGCCCTGCGCCATTCTGCTTGCTGGCATGGCACTACACTAACCTCATGGCCTTTTATTTTATTTTTTTATTTTTATTATTACATTTATATCCTTCCTCTTCCCCTCTTGCAAGAAATGCAAGGTGGCTTACATGGTCCTCCTCCTCTCCATTTTATCCTCACAACAACCCTGTGAGGTAGGTTAGGCTGAGAGTCAGGGACTGGCCCAAAGTCGCCAAGTGGGGACTAGAATCTGGCTCTCCTGAGTCCCAGTCCAGCATTCTAACCACTACACCACACTGACATTTGGCAGGCCGGGGGGGGGCGCAGCCTCGGGGATGGGGAGGGGCCTTGCTCAAGACCTCCAAGGGCCAGATGGGCTGGCCTAGTGGGCTGAATTTGGCCCATGGGCTGGGGATTCCCTATCCCCAGAAGCAATCTGGTTCCCCACCCCTGCTTTGTGCTCTTTCACAAGCCCATCTCATTCCTTTTCAGCTGCGCTATGGGTCCGACCAGAGCATGAGCTAGCTAGCATGTTCCAGTGGGAGCAGGGCACACAAATGACCCCTGTGTAGAGACTCTGTATCCATCTCTTACGTCTGACACCTCCACACACGCACCTCACCGCACAGGGCCAGCGGTCTGTTCACGGCACGCAATGCAACTGCCATACCAAGAGCACGGTCTCCTTGCCTTTCTCTGCGAATCTTCCGCTGCGCTTGCTGTCTGTCTCCAAGTCCTGTTTCGAGTCTTGCAGTCGGCCTGCTTTGGCCTCAGTCCGTGTTCCTGTCCTGAACCAGATACCACTTTGCTTTTATGGACCTGATCCTGCATTAGCCTGATCCTGTGAAGCTCATTACTCAGGCTTGCTGATCCCATGGCTCACAGCATCGCCTGTAGCATACTAGGGGTGGATCTGGTGCAGTATATAATGAAGTTTGAGGTTGGGTGGATTGTAGGGTACCTGATATGGTCCTGATTCCTCCCCCCCCCCCAATTTATGTTGGGCAGGCCCACCCTGCATTGCCAGTACAGTCATGCCTGGGATTGAGAGCATCATTCGTTCCGGAAACGTGCTTGTAATCCAAAACACTCTTATGTCAAGACGAAATCCCCCCCCCAAAAAAAATTAGTACAGAGATTTTTAATTTAAGTCGTACTACAGTACTTGTATTGCAAGACGTCGCTTGTATATCAAGTCAAAAAAAATTAAATAAATATTTAAAAATGTGCTTGTCTTGCAAAACTCTCTCAAACCAAGTTACTTGCAATCCGAGGTATTACTGTAGTTATTCTCTGCCTTGACTACACTGCTGATACTAGAAAAAGAGATGGTAGTACTGTGTATCAGACAAAAAGGAAAAAAGGCCAAATTCTACCACCCCCTAACTCTGAATTCCTTAGTTAGGTTAAATTTAGGTTGATTGTACTGTAGCCATACATTTGCACAATCTATGTGTAGGAGTTGTAAACAAAGTGAGCAATTGAGAGGGCAGGGAAAGACAGGGATGGAGAGGTATGCAGAGCCCCAAAGTGGAACCCTCCGGCCGGCCACAGGAGTCCTTGCTCAACATTCCCTTTGGTTTCTGGGCCTTCACTGGATATTACCAAACCATAAGGGCTAGGAACTTGCTTTTGTTTTAATTTTCCCCAATAGGCCTGTTTCGCAGGTACGTGATTTGATATCCTGAGGGCTGCTTACAGTTTTGCTTCTTTTACTAGTCTTTCTGATAGTTATAAGCATAACACGGGATAGGATACTTCCAAGAAAATCATGTACATTTATTTATTTGAATTTATATCTCATTTTTTCCCATGGGGTCAAAGTCCATTAAGATTTTAAATGTTTCTCCCTGTGTCTGCCCTCCATTCATCTCCTACCCCATTCCATCCTAAATTATCAATCGCAGTATCCTTCATTCCACTATTTAGATGGGATATTAGTTAGCCATATCTACTACTCTTCAAAAACCCTGGGCCATGTTGTCTATTTATCATATTCCTGTTCCCCCTTCCTGCCAAGAAGTTCAGGGCAGCTTGCACGACTGTTACGTCATGCTTACATAAAATGGGTTGGGTGTGGGGAGAACACTGTGGATCAGTGTTCTCCAAGCTTGGGTCCCCAGATGTTTTTGGCCTACAACTCCCAGCATGCCCCAGCCAGCTACATCAGTGTTCTCCAAGCTTGGGTCCCCAGATGTTTTTGGCCTACAACTCCCAGCATGCCCCAGCCAGCTACAGCAGTGTTCTCCACGCTTGGGTCCCCAGATGTTTTTGGCCTACAACTCCCAGCATGCCCCAGCCAGCTAGGCCAAAAACATCTGGGGACCCAAGCTTGGAGAACACTGCTGTAGATGTCATGGCGGACCTGAGGGGAAAGAGAGGTAGCAGTGCCCAGGAATATCCCTGGGCAACAGAGGACCATTTGACACACTGGCTGCCACTCTGCTCCAACTCTTGTGTTTATTTATTTTTTTCCTCCTCCACCCTCCAACAGAGTGTCCCGCGATCATCCCACGGTGCATGTGGGAGGCCCGACCCTACAAAGGAACACCAACTCAGCTTAAGCTGCCCCTGGGCTTTGTATACATCCACCACACCAGCACCCCTTCAAAGCCATGCCGAACCTTCCCGGCATGCGCAGCCAACATGCGTGCCATGCAGCGATTCCACCAGGATGTCCGTGGCTGGGATGACATTGGTTACAGGTGAGCAGCGGCCTGACGCAATATGCAGCTAGGGATGGATGAACCTCCTGTTTTTGCTCCATGTCACTATTACCGTATATGTTTTTACTCGTATTTCCGTTCCATTTCTGCGTTTTAATCTGCATTTAAAGAAAGTTTCCTTTGAAAATAAGTATTTAAATAATATTTAAATGTGTACTTTCTCTCAAAATACATCTGATACGTTTACACTGCTGAGAAGTGTATCACAATATTTGGAGAAGTACAAAATCTGGTGCATAATTCCAATCCACACATTAGTCAGAGCAGTGTGGATCAGATCATTTCACATAGTGAATTAGCAAATTTCTCAAGCATTCCTACATACGATGCGCAGAAGGCTAGGAAAACATTTTGCAAAGTAGGATACTGTGAAATTGCAGCTGGATGTTCTTCCTGTCACAACACAGCAATCTATTTATTTATTTTATTTATTATATTTATACCCCGGCTTTTTTCCTGCAAGGAACCAAGGCGGCTTACATAATCCTCCTCCTCCACTCAATTTTATCCTCACAACAACCCTGTGAGGTAGGTTAGGCTGGGAGTCCGCGACTGGCCCAAAGTCACACAGTGAGTTTCATGGCTGAGCGGGGACTAGAACCTGGATCTCCCGAGTCCCAGTCCAACACTCTCACCACTACGCCACACTGGCTCTAGCTAAATGCAAACAAATGAGGCCTACTTCTTGCTGACCTATGCTACTAAATTTGTGTCTGGGCTGTACCACTACAAACTGAAGGTAGCGGCTCCTTGAAAAAAACAAAACACCTTCATGCACAAAGAAAACTAGCACCAAGTTAGGAGATTGTGAACATTGTTGCATTGCAAATGTTGGCTTCCCCCCTCCCCCGAATAAAAACAACACATTATCAAAATATTCAAAAAATAGAGGGGGTGGAATTCTGGCCTCACACATACATGTGGTATATCAACTTATTCAAATACCTAATATCCCATGCTTTCAAAAGCCAGTCGATTTTTTCCTGGAATCTACTTTTTAAAGTATTTTGGCTAGTAATAGTTTGTCTAAACTTAGGAGGCTTCAGACCAGTACATACAATACTCTCTATCCACACAGATTCTTTAGAGTCCCAAATACTGCCTCTTATTCCAATACAACTCTATAACCTAAAGCTCATTGAATAGTTAATTATTTTCTCCTCTCGGTATCCCCTAACATGCTTACATCGCTACCAAACATGTAAAGAAAAAAACCACGTTGTCAAATAAATTACATTGGCAGCATATAGTTGAACAATAAACCTTAGATAACCCAGCAGGTGTGAAATACCACGGAGAAGTTTTTTTAAAAAATCTCTGTAAGTTGAACACTGACATATGAACTGTATCCTGTCTTGGAAATAAACTGCCCGTCTTCATCTACAGATGCCCTATTGACGGCTTATTCCCAGGGCTCTTTGGAATAGTGGTGAGAGTGTTGGACTGGGCCTCGGGAGATCTGGGTTCTAGTCCCCGCTCGGCCATGAAACTCACTGGTTGACTTTGGGCCAGTCACTGACGCTCAGCCTAACCTACCTCATAGGGTTGTTGTGAGGATAAAATGGAGAGGAGGAGGAGGATAATGTAAGCCGCTTTGAGTTCCTTGCAGGAAAAAAGGCGGGGTATAAATGTAATAAATAAATAAATAAATACCAGCTCTGCTTTCTACGTGCACTAAAATAGTATGAATTCCGGATCAGCCATCCCACCATGATGCCCTCCAGGTGGGTTGGACTGCAATGCCCATCATTCCCAGCTGGCATGGCCATTTTGGCTGGCAATAACGGAAGTTGTAGTTGAATGCATCTGGACAGCACCAGGCGGGGGAAGGCTGTCCTAGATAAAAAAATATTTATTTCCAAGAAAGAAGTTTGCTTTAAATATAATTGACTCCCACATCTTGTTATAGGAGAAAATATCTTACAGTGCGGCGTAGTGGTGAGAGTGTCGGACTGGGACTCGGGAGATCCGGGTTCTAGTCCCCGCTCGGCCAAGAAACTCACTGGTGACTTTGGGCCAGTCGCTGACTCTCAGCCTAACCTACCTCACAGGGTTGTTGTGAGGATAACATGGAGAGGAGGAGGAGGAGGAGGAGGATTATGTAAGCCGCCTTGGGTTCCTTGCAGGAAAAAAGGCGGGGTATAAATATAATAAATAAAATAAATAAATAAATAAATATAATTTGTAGGTACTGTACTAATGTATGAAAAGCCTCTTCGATTATTTTTTTAAACGTATCAGCAGACAAATGTATACATTCTTCCACAGTAAGATTATAGTCCGATAAATTGGCATTTTTCCCAGAAAGAAGAAAGAACAAAAATAGCACTGCTTCTCAGGTTACTAAATCTAGAGTGAGTTAAAGGAAGGAATCCCGTTTGCCGTATCCATCAGAATCCCCCGCTCCCCGAGTAATACTGATCTTCTGTTCCCGCACAGCTTTGTTTTCGGAAGTGACGGGTACCTCTACCAGGGGCGGGGCTGGCATTGGGTCGGCGCTCACACCCGGGGCCACAACAGCAAAGGCTTTGGTGTCAGTTTCATTGGGGACTACATGGAGGTCCTCCCAGAGGCCTTCGCCCTGGACCTTCTGAAGAGCAACTTCTTGCAGTGTGCGGTGGCGGGCTCCAGGCTGCAGGCCAACTACACCATTTATGGGCACCGTCAGATGACACCCACCCTATGCCCAGGAGACCGACTCTTCGAGGAGATAACAACGTGGGAAGGCTTCAAGGTGAGGTGCTTCGTGGACCAGGGTGTTCACCGCTGCATCTAACCGACCGCCCCTGATACCAGAGAGAGGAGAAGACTTCATTGTCCTGCAAAATGCCATCAGTTCCCTGGTTAAACACCAGGGGGCAGCAGCTCCACGTCTGCTACGAACCGAGAGACACATTCAAATTCCTCGACTGAAATAAATTATGAAAGTCATGCATGTATACTCTTTGATTTGAACGTTTTGGGGATGCAAATATGAGATACGTGGGAGAATGGGACGGAAAGGAATGGAGAAATACAACCAGAGGTATAAAGTGTACAAACAAAGTTGGAATTGCTGGCCAGGAATTAAGCAATTAAAATGGAGAGTTTACAGAGCACCTTATATAGCACTATATTATCTAGCAATGCCTTTCCCCATTGCCAATATTCCTCTGTAAGATGGGGGCACTCTTTGGGTTCTAGGTGGACTGGTGGTGGCACAGTGCTTAAAGCCAACTGAAGCCTGGTGCTCATTGTTATTAAACTTTTAAAAAATTCAGGAAGTGGGCCTGCCTCCCCCTGCCACGGTGGTCCTGATTAACCCCTCTCTGAGCTGCTATATTCATTGGTGCCGTTGTTTTATACCTTGCGGTCTTCATTTTGCCTCTTTTTATTTCTTGTCATTTCTGCTATTGTTTTGCCCTGTTATATTGTATCTTTGAAAACCCAAATACAGTCATGCCTTGGATTGAGAGCATAATGGAGAGCCAGTGTGGCGTAGTGGTTAAAGTGTTGGACTGGGACTCGGGAGATCCGGGTTCAAATCCCCGCTCGGCCATGAAACTCTCTGGGTGACTTTGGGCCAGTCACTGACTCTCAGCCTCACCTACCTCACAGGGTTGTTGTGAGGGTAAAATGGAGAGGAGGAGGATTAGGATTATGTAAGCCGCCTTGGGTTCCTTGCAGGAAAAAAGGCGGGGTATAAATATAATAAATAAATAAATAAAAATAATTTGTTCCGGAAACGTGCTTGTAATCCAAAACACTCTTATATCAAAACGAAATCCCCCAAAAAAAATTTGTACAGAGATTTTTAATTTAAGACGTACTAGAGTACTTGTATTGCAAGACGTCGCTTGTATATCAAGTCAAAAAATTTTAAGTAAATATTTAAAAATTTGCTTGTCTTGCAAAACGCTCTCAAACCAAGTTACTTGCAATCCAAGGTATTACTGTAAATATGAAAAGGAGGATGATGATAAATAGTTGTCGTCGTCGTCGTCTTCTTCGTCTTCGTCTTCTTCTTCTTCAATAGACTATGACTGGGTTCAGAGTCCAGACAACATGATTACCCACATTCCAGGGTTGAGTGTGAGTTGTTATTGAACCATGGGTTATGTGTTCATAGATTCATAGATCATAGAGTTGGAAGGGGCCTCCAAGGTCATCGAGTCCAGTGTTCTCCAACCTTGGGTCCCCAGATGTTTTTGGCCTACAACTCCCAGCATGCCCCAGCCAGCATAGCTACGCTGGCTGGGGCATGCTGGGAGTTGTAGGCCAAAAACATCTGGGGACCCAAGGTTGGAGAACACTGAGCTAGACTATTAATAGCAAGAGGATGGGAAGATGCCAAAGGGTTACTATCAATCATTGGTATAATGTGGTATGGGAAACTGAATTAATTGAAAAATTAACTCAAAAACTGAGAACTGCAGGAGGAAAAAAGAAAACAAACTCGTTTGAAGCAGAATGGTGGCCTTTTGTCCAATTCTCATACAGAACATCTGCAACAAAAATACCTCAAGCCTTCCAGCACATGTGGATGCAATAAACTCACAGAAGACACAACAGAATGACTGAAGAACAAACTACCATAGAACAAGGACAATTTACCTAACATCAGTTCATCATACCTCAAAAACTTACCTATCACTGGATTGACTACTTTGTGGATGAAAAAGACTTTGGAAACGGCGCCCAGCTGGATTTGTTCTTTTGAAATTCTAATTTGGGGGGTGGGGTGGGATTTATTTTATTCTAGTTTATTGCAGTCTATGTCATAGATTGGAGATTTTGTTTATTGTTTGGTTGTTATATATATGTTGAAAATTCAATTTAAACCAAACCAAACAAAAGGAATGCTGGGAGTTGCAGTCCAAAATATCTGAGGGGACACTAGGTTGGGGGAAGGCTGCTGCCCCAAAAGATTGGGCTCACAATTTGGGTGCGTGCTTTGATCTACCATTGTCACTGGAGGCATCACTGGAGCCTCTGCGGCTCTGAGCCCCTTCGATCAGCCTCAGCTGTAGCGTTAAGCATTGTTAGAGGAAACAGCACAGCTATTTTGAGAAACCACAACGATTTAGGTAAATCATGCACTGCATGCCATGGGGAGGGGGTGGCGGGAAGCCACGTACAAGCCTTCTTTGGCCTTGAATTGGGATCGATTCTTCCAGGCCAATGCAGAGAGCAGCTTGCAGTACTGGGTCTGGATCAGACAAGTCCCCCACTTCCATTACAGGCTCTTTGCCACTGAAGCCTTGCTTTGCTGGGTTGGGTGAGATGTATTGGGGTGGCCGAGGGAAAGAGTCTGTCACCTGCATCCTACGGCTTCTGGTAAAAGTGAAAGACCCCGCCTGCTCTTTGTGGTGGCCATCGGTGATCTCCAGGAAACAGACCAACTACGGTATCTTTGCTGAGGTAGCACTCCATGCAGTGAAAGCTACTTATTTATTTATTTATTTATTTATTTATTTATTTATTATTTGCATTTATCTATCGCCCATCTGGCCGGCAAACCGGCCACCCTGGGCGATGTACAGAAAATAAAACAGAATAAAATACATTAAAACATTTTTCTCCATTAAAATACATCAAAACAGTATAAAATTTTAAAATCTTAGCCCACCCCATATTCCCGCCGGAATAACCAAGTTTTTAATGAGCGGCGGAAGCTCAGCAGAGAGGGGGCATACTTGGCAGGGCTTAATCGGGGGGGGGGGGCTCGTCGTTTCTTGAGACTCAGTTCCAGGGCAGGGCCGGCGCTATCACTAGGCGAACTAGGCGGCTGCCTAGAGCGCACGGCTAAAGGTGGCGCAGAAACGCTTCACGGCGCCCCTTTAATTTTCTGCGGCAAACAGCTGATCTTCATCCAGCTGTTTGGCGGGACAGCCAATTGGCTTCCAGAGGGTCGCGGCGGCTGCTACTTGCGGCCAGCCCACCGGCAACCGGGCCAGATCCTCCTCCTCCGCTTCCCCCACGCGTCGCAGTGGCTCCTCTCCGGCTCCCTGGGTGCGTGCGCCGCCAAACGCCAGGCGGCTGCGCAGAGGGAACCGACGCCGACGCTGCTTCCCCCACACGGTGGCTCGCACGCCGCCTGTGTTGCCTACGAGTCTACTCGGAAGTAAGTCCCATTGTGTCATTTTAGTAGGGTTAAATTAATCACCTAAAAGTTTAATAATAATAATAATAATAATAATAATAATTATTATTATTATTATTATTATTAATGGGCATAGGGCTGGAGGGAGGGAGGGCTCAAGTGGGGGCGGGCGCTAAATATCTGATCTTGCCTTGCACCGGCCCTGCTCCAGGGGCATGTGGATGTGGAGTAATACTCAGGGCGGATCTACATTACAATGTATATCGTCAAGTTAGCAGCACGGTACTGCTATATTCACGTTCCGCAGTCACTACTCACAGGGCACGCTCTCGTTACATGTACTGCACTCATCCCCGATTTGCCACCCCACACCTAACTCCGTAGCGTTGCCTTGAACGGGGCTTTTTTTTTTGCTTCATCATCTCTGCGCAGGTGCGAACGGGTGCAGGAGCGATCTTTAGAAAGAGAAAGGAAAAAGCTCTTCCGGCCCCTCACAAAAATGGAGGGCGCTGCCGCTGCCCTCCCACAGGGTCGGGGTGAAGCCAGCAGGAAACTCAAAACGGGAGGGAACCCAGCTTTGGGAAATGGCGTTTGGGTGGAGGGGAGGGGCACGCGTGCCCCTCCCCTCCACCCAAACGCAATTTCCCAAAGCTGGGTTCCCTCCCGTTTTGAGTTTCCCGAGCACAAGGCTCCTGTTAAATCAATGTGATTGACTTGGGAGTAAGGGCATTGGAGAGAATGTGATTTACTTCTGAGCAGACATGCCTTTTGGCTAATTTACAGCTCCCTGTTCTTTGAGCAAGGGAGTGAACGTGGCCGTTAAAAAAGGGGTGGCGGGAAGACTCCCTCAACTGTCGCCTCTCAAACTCCATGGCGGTTATACTGGGCGTACTGCCCTTCACATGTAGGGGAAATGGCCAGTTAACAAGAAGGGCTCCCCCCCCCCGGTCCACCGTCTATGCGGAGGTGCGCACATGCGCAGGAATGAAATAGCTTTTTTTAAACAACAACAACAACAACACCAAAATGCAATTGCCCAAAGCAGTCTGCTTGGCGGTGCGCAGGAACATTTACAAACAAACAAAAAATTAACAAGCTTCCGGGGAAGAAGTCGAACCGCCGCACGACAACAAATGGTGGATATACCTCTCTTCCCCACCAGCTTGGGAGACACACGTAATGCTGCTGCATTTCCCTCACCCCTCGAAAACTATTGGCTAACTCCAATGACGTCACTTTCGTGGCCACTCCTTGGACGGGCAACGACAGCGCCAGTGTAGCACACACGAGCTGTGTACTGCAACAGTGAACCGCAGTAACTGGAAAAAAAACCCATGATAAACCTAGTCCAGGAAATTCAGGATGAAACAAAGAACGATTGTGCAGGACGAGCACGACCGGCACTGAAAAGTGCATGCATCATGTGCCCCGCAAGTCACCGCCGCGATACAGTGCTGCAATAAACCTTAGGTGTGGATCCGGCCTCAGTAACAAAGTGCACCTGTACACGTACACATGCCTTACCTTATCAGAGGATCTTGACAGCCACTACCGACGCATTTGACACTAAGAAGGGGGCTTCCAGATTAGAGGATGTGGTTTACAGACAGGCTTGAGTTCCATGCGTTGAGAAAATGAAACGTCTTCTCTGGGTTTGCAGGGAGCCTTGAGTGGCAGCTGTTGGGGATGCCACACAATCAGGGCCGGCGCTACCGCTAGGCAGACCCAGGCGGCTGCCTAGGGCGCGTGGCGGAAGAGGGCGCAGAGTTTCGGCGCCCCTTCCTCGCCTCCGGCACGCTCCTGCCCTGCCTGCCGCCTCCGCCGCGCCTCCCCGCCCGCTTGCCGGCCGCTGCCGCCGCCGCCGCTGCACCTCCCCCCCCGCGCGCCCGCCCGCCAACCACCTACCTACCTTCCCGTCGTAAAGCGCAGGGGTCCCATCGTGTCGGAGGAGGAGGCGGCGGCAGCAGCAGCAGCAGCCAGCAGCGGGGGCGGGGGGAAGGTAGGTGGTGGTGGCGGCGCCGGCGGCGCGCGGGGGGGGGTTGCAGAACAGGGCTGCTTTGCTCCGGAGCCCCCCCCCACGGCACGAGGGGGGGCGCTAAATATAATTTGGCCTAGGGCGCCAAACAGCCCTGCACCGTTCCTGCACACAATACATTTTGAATGTTAAGCTGGGATAGGTTTCCACAAAACCATCCCTCCCCATGCCAGTTTCCTGATCTAAATTTCTCTCCTGGTTGCTATTTGAGCTGTAAATGTTCTACTATTATCACAGGCAGCAGGAGGTGAAGCACACGTGGGCAAGAAGCCAGCTAATCCAGGGGGATCCGATGCCACAAAGATCCTCAGGGCCCTTGTGCCTTTATTTCAGCAAGTGCCCATAGACAGCAGGGCGGTGGGGCAGAGGGCCTCCCAGAGATTCGGGGCTCCAAATGAAAGGTTCGGCGCTCCAGCCCTAGTGGGCTGCCCCCTAACACCACCTCTGAATCAGGGTCTGCGGATCTAGAGGAGCCTGCACCTTACTTTTCTCTTTACTTTTCACATTATTATGAGTCACTTTTTACATCAGCTCTTGGGTCCCCAGATGTTGCTGGACTACAGCTCCCAGAATCCCTTGCCATAAGCCATGCTGGCTGGGTATGCTGGGAGCTGTAGGCCAGCCAGCAACACCTGGGGACCCGAGGTTGGAGAGCCCTGAGCTAGAATAATCCAGCTTTTGCACGACTTAAATTTTTGAACTGCACAAATGGTCTTTTGGAACTGCACATTTTTTCCCCCTGGAACTGATCGTGTTGTGTCTGATGGCACATAACAAAATAAAAATAAAAAAAGTCCCATTCTGCTCTAACACTGCTTCTGACTTGCTCCAGCCTCCAGCAAAAACCTCACATGATCTGGACAATAGGTAAGTAGATACAGGGCGGGCGGGGAATCTTTCCACAACTATCCTCAACCATGATCTCAAATTTAGCCTAATTTTTTCCAGGGATGGGGACTCGGACTCCAGGACTCGACTCGTGAGTCGGACTGAGTCCCCCCTCAGACTCGAGTCAGACTCAAGTCCCGATATTTTTAATGGGACTCGAGACTCGACTCAGGACTCGAGACCAAGGACTCGTGTTCCAAAATCATGTTCCTCAAATGCAACATGGATAGGTTTTAGGAAGTACAGTCAGAGGGGGGACTCAGTCCGACTCACGAGTCGAGTCCTGGAGTCCGGGTCCCCATCCGTGGGCTGCGCCTCCCTGGATCTCTGCCCCCCCCCCCGTAAAGTGTATCCACCCTGCCATGTTTGGACTCTGCCTGAGACTGCCAAGGCTGACCCAACCCAGCTAATCTCAGCAAGATGCCGGCTCTGAAGTGGGAATGCTGCTAAGTGGCTCCTCATATAGGAGAGAGGACCGGTATGAAAATGTGTCACCTCCTGTTCGTTCTCTGGTGACAGAGTAGGTCAACTGGGTGGTGGGAAACTTGGCCGAGCTTAGTACAAGCAGCCCGAGTCTGTGTTTCTAGAGCAGTGTTCTCCCACCTTGGGTCCCCAGATGTTTTTGGCCGACAACTCCCAGCATGCCCCAGCCAGCTATGCTGGCTGGGGCATGCTGGGAGTTGAAGGCCAAAAATATCTGGGGACCCAAGGTTGGAGAACACTGGACTCGATGGCCTTGGAGGCCCCTTCCAACTCTATGATCTATGAATCTATGAACACATAACCCATGGTTCAATAACAACTCACACTCAACCCTGGAATGTGGGTAATCATGTTGTCTGGACTCTGAACCCAGTCATAGTCTATTGCAGAAGAAGAAGAAGAAGAAGAAGAAGAAGAAGAAGAAGAAGAAGAAGAAGAAGAAGAAGAAGAAGAAGAAGACGACGATGACTACAGTATTTTTCCATGTATAAGACTATACTTTTTCCTAAAATCGCTAGACTAAAAATTGAGGGTCGTCTTATACATGGAAGGGCTCAGTTCTTCTAGGGCAGTGTTCTCCAACCTTGGGTCCCCAAGGGGCATGCTGGGAGTTGTCGGCCAAAAACATCTGGGGACCCCAAGGTGGGAGAACACTGCTCTAGAGCAACTAATTCGTTAACTAGCTAGCTAGTTAGTTAAAAAAAATTATCCGCAGGCAGCTCCATATGCCAGTATAGAGATTTTGTGTACCTTCCGGACCAAACAGACAGAGAGAGAGAGAGGAAGGCTTCAGCCACCCACAGTGCGAGAGAGGCAGCCTCGGTGTGTTCCTCCGGCAGGGTGAGGTGAGAGATTATCATCTTGCTGCAGATCACATGGGGACGTGCAGAGCACTGGGCGAGCAGGGGAGGAAATCAGTCAGACAGAGAGGTGGTGGTGAAGGCAGGATAGAGTGAGAAGCACGGCAGGAAGCCAAGGTAACTGGGTGGCTGGCTCCGGGTCATGGTGGTGGTGGTGGGGGGGGGGGATGGGACACTGATGGCTGGGTGGTGGTCTTGCGGGTTGAGGGGTGAAGCTGAGTGGCAACAGGGGGAGAGTTGGAGCAGGACCTCTGATACAGGCCTGTGGCTCACGCTGGCTCCGCTTGTCTGAGCGTGGAAAGCTAAGCCGGGTCAGGCCTGGTGATGACTTGGACGGGAGACCCCCTCCTCCAGTTTCCTGCATTGAGCAGGGGGTTGGACTCGATGGCCTTGCAGGCCCCTTCCGACTCTTTGATCTATGAAAATCTATAAGTACTTTGCTGCAGTGCATATGGCTGTGGGTTGGGTAGAAGCATGGGGCAGAGGTGGGGTGGTGGTGAAGAAGACAGAAGACCAGAATTCCAAGAGAAGGGATTCCAGGAGTGTGGGAAAGGGATAGGGGAAGAGCACATGAGAAGGGTGACGACGCCCCAAAGAGCCCACCCGGTCACTCCCCGTGTTATCAGACCGAGACCCATGTCCATGCTCGACTTAAACCAGGTGATCATCATCACGGGGAGACACTCGCAGACTCTTTGTGCTGCTAGCAGATGCTTCTGAGGGGAATCGCAGACGACCCAAAAGTGTGGCCTTGCTGGGCTACCCGTGGAAGAAGTCGCCAAAGGTTTGCAGCCAGGAGGAAGTATCATCTGCCACGGAGGACTGACCCAGCTCTTGGAGGAGTGGGGGGGGGGGCATGTCCACTTGAGAGAGCAGCCTGTGTTTTTGGTTTGGGACCTTAGAGCAGAAACTCTATTTCCAGGATGAAAAACCTGCCACACTGCTGCGGCAAGAGGGTTTGGCACTCCTCTTCTCCGCCCGGCAAACGCCCACTGATTGCCCTGGTTCGCCATGCAGCATAGCCAGCCCGGCAAAACAGAACGGAGACTAAACAAACTCCTGCACAAAGAGGCCGCAGAACATTTTGCTCTCGCAGGCATTACTCAGCCAGGCTCCCCTTCCTTTCTACGTTTTCATGCGCCAGACAAGCCCCCTTCCCCACCCCACACATTCTAGCACTAACTAACGCCCGACTCCTCTGCAGTAAGCCTCTTGTAAACCCAGAGGGGTAGCTGCCTGCCTGGCAGGAAACAATCCCCAGCTTGGCGAGGAGGAGAGGGAACGTCCATCGGCTCCCACTCTGCAGTCCCAAAGCTGGCGCCGTGCAAAGGGGTTGGGCGGGCGGCACGGCTTCCCAGTGCACTCGGGATGTGGTAAGACAGGTTCTGTGGGCCAGGGCAGAGCTGGTTGTTCAAGAGGCGAAGCCCACAATGCCCCACCCGTGGTTCTCTGGAGCTGGGCCACGCAGTCTGCAGGGTTTCAGAGAGCACCGCCGGCCGGCCTTCTCTTGATGGTCTTTGAAGAGGCAGATGGGCTCCAATGACACTCCTTCTGCACGCTTAGAAGCTTCCCCTGCAAGTTGCAGCCATCAGCTACTCTGCGGTGCAAACTCGGTCTTTCGTCACAGGAAGCACCCGGGTACGCGAGTGACAGTGTGGGATGCATGCAGTTCAGTTCGGGTTGCCAACTAATTTGCTGTTTTTCTGCTGTTAAAGACACAGCGCCTTGCTAGAAAACTGAGCCTTGTTCGAAAAGGTTTTCGTCCTGAGCCTTGCTGGGGGTGGGTGGGGTGGGAGTTAGCAACGGAGATACAGCTGGCCCAGTGTGGCATCTTTCAGGCACGGGACACCCAAAGCCACGCTCCTTGAATGGAAAGGGGCGGGGAGTGGCCATGCTACTCTTGCAGTACCCATCTTCCCCTAAGAAAGGGACATTCTTTGGCAGAAAAGGCCTCCTTCTGGGCCCCAGCAGGGAGAGGCTGCATCTTTCCATTGCCCCAAAGAAGGGCAATGGCATCTCTTTGTTTTCTCCTGCTCAGGGGCAGGGATTCCGGACCGTGTGCCCCTTGGTCAAATTGCCAAGGCAGGATGGGTTGTTCGACAATTGGGCAAGAAGAGAGCCTGATCAGGTCTCGCTTCTAGCTTGAGGCTGGGTCCCCGAAAGATGACAGGCGATATGAGGCCCTGGTGTTGTAGCTGTTTTTCTGAAACCCTCTTGCTCTGTATTCTTTCGCTTGGCAGATGGAGGCTCCCCAGAAACCCAGGCCCGGAACAGAGGACCCCTCCTTGCTGAGGTCCTACAGGTGGCAGACCATTCCGCCATATGGGGAGATGGAGCCGGAGCTGGGTCCTAACCATCATGGCTCGGAGAACAGCAAGCGCCGGGGCAAGCTGCAGAAATGGAAGCGGGCCCAAAGCCAGCCAGAGAGCGGACTTCCTGTGCCTAGCCGTGAACAGCCGCCGCCACCAGTGGCCGCCCAAGACAGCCGAGCCGCCGCGAAGAGGTCCGTCTTCCAGAGGGCTTTCTCTACCCCTGCCAAGATGCCCAAGGCCCAAGACGGAAGCAGTAAGATGAGCCTAAGGAAGTATCTACGCTCCATGTCCAGCCGGAAGAACCAGGAACCCCCATCAGAACGGGAGACCAAGGAAGCAAGCAAAGGTAGGACAACGTCGCTGGCCTGTAGGGCTCACGCTGGCTCAGCTTGTCTGAGTGTGGAAAGCTAAGCAGGGTCAAGCCTGGTGATTACTTGGATGGGAGACCCCCCTCCTCTAGTTTCCTGCATTGAGCAGGGGGTTGGGCTCGATGGCCTTGTAGGCCCCTTCCAGCTCTATGATCTATGAAATCTATACAGCAGGGCAACTTTGTGATGGATTCAGCTGGGCTGCTGCGTTGTTTTGGACAGGGCAGAAGGATCCCATGTGGGAGGCACAGCTGCATAGAGCTGGTCCAAAGCCTAATACAGTCATGCCTTGGATTGAGAGCATAATTCGTTCCGGAAACATGCTTGTAATCCAAAACACTCTTATATCAAAACAAAATCCCCCCCAAAAAATTTGTACAGAGATTTTTAATTTAAGCCGTACTACGGTACTTGTATTGCAAGACGTCGCTTGTATATCAAGTCAAGAAAAAATAAATAAATATTTAAAAATTTGCTTGTCTTGCAAAACGCTCTCAAACCAAGTTACTTGCAATCCAAGGTATTACTGTATTCCTCAAAAATATACCCCACCCCATTTAGTGTAGTCACCCCTTAATAAACTGATTTAAAAATATTGTTTTATGTCTACTCTTATAAAACAGAGCTGGGTGTATTCCATGTTTTGGATCCAGAGTTACCTAGTCATGCTGAGAGTAGACCCATTCAAATCAACGGGACTTTAAATTAGTCATGTGTCAACTTGGCATGTGGAATTTGGTCCTGGCACAGACAGAATTCAACACCTACAGTAGCCTCCCTTTTTTTTTCTTTTCTTTTTAAAGCAAGGTTCTAACCCTTATGGCTGAGAGATATTTTGAAAGCATATAGACAGTGCCTGGTGAAGCCTCAGGACAGAAACAGGAGGAGATAAGCATCCAAATGCAACGGAAAAAAAAGGAGAGAACAGGGTTCTCAGGATGCCTCAGGAGCCAGCACAGGGGCAGTGAGGGGATGAGACCTCAGGGCTCGCTCGGCATGCCTCTTCTTTGCCTAATACGCACAGCCAGTAGACTATATGCAAATATGCTTAATTTGCATACTTTGTTTATGAGACAGAATTTGGATTGTTTTAGCTTAGCCGGCAGAGCCCTGAAGTGTTGGGGCTGGTTATTATGTACATGGAACCAGAAGGAGGTCGACCTTCTACATCAGTGTTCTCCAACCTTGGGCCCCCAGATGTTTTTTTGGCCTACAACTCCCAGCATGCCCCAGCCAGCTACGCTGGCTGGGGCATGCTGGGAGTTGTAGGCCAAAAAAACATCTGGGGGCCCAAGGTTGGAGAACACTGATGTAGATGTTGCGTCTGTGGCTGCCAGAGTCTTCCTCTAATTCTTAAAGAGTGAACCTCTCGATCTCTCCAGAAGCTTCTCTCTTCCTGCCAATATTTCCGGGATTATATTGATGGTGCTGGGGGTTTTTTTAAGCCACAGTTTAGAAACTATTGTGCAATAGTTAAGCAGTAAGTACTGTATTTTTCCGTCTATAAGACGCCCCCATGTATAAGACCAGGGATGGGGACTCGGACTCCAGGACTCGACTCGTGAGTCGGACTGAGTCCCCCCTCTGACTCGAGTCAGACTCGAGTCCCAATATTTTTAATGGGACTCGAGACTCGACTCGGGACTCGAGACCAAGGACTTGTGTTCCAAAATCATGTTCCTCAAATGCAACATGGATAGGTTTTAGGAAGTACAGCAAGTTTATTTTTTAAAATAATTTTCCTAAAATGCAACCTTTCAGACATTTTGGGTTTGGCTGCCTCTGCCTGCCTGTTTTGGGGTTCCCTGCCTCCTCTGCCTGCCTGGTTATTTTGGGTTTGTCTGCCTGGTCTGTTCTTGCCAAAACCAGTTGCAGAGTTTTGAAATAAAAAGGCACACTTGTGCCTATAATTTATTTAAGCCACATATCTGAAGTAGCCTTATTTTGTTGGGAAAAAACCCCATTGATTTTAATAGGGACTCGTGGAGTCAGTTTTGGGAGTGACTCGTGACTCGTGAGTCACCATTTTGGACCAAGGACTTGGACTCGGACTCGAGACTCGGGTCCAAAGACTCGTGACTCGACTCGTGACTCGAAACCAAGGACTCTTCAACATCCCTGTATAAGACGCCCCCCCACTGGGCAGTTTTGCAACCGCACGGTTCTCTCCTCGGCTTACTTCCATGTATAAGATGACCCTCAATTTTGAGTCTAGCGATTTTAGGAAAAAGTATAGTCTTATACATGGAAAAATACTGTACTCTTCCGGCTGCAGTGAAGAAGGAAGTGGTGGTGATCAGCTGGGTCGGTAGCTAAGCTCTGGGAAGCGCCAGGTTCCTAGCCTTCACTGGGCATTCACGCAACAAAGCCATGTGGTGGCGTCGCATGTCGTGTGAGAACCTGCCGCGTGCTTCCCGCCAGGGTGTCTTATAAGCAGGACAAGCAGGAGCGGCCTCCTCCCCGCCGCAACTCTGGCCGGCAAGGACTCCTCTGAGGGTGCTCCTGTATGACAAACCCCCCGTTTCCCACAGCCGCTGGGGCTTTCATGGCTGCGGGAAGGGGAGGGAAAACTCGTTGCTCCTGCGGGGTCCCCTGGGATACCTGCGGGAGGACCGACGAAGAGGGAGGAGGAGGAGGCACCCTGCCCCCAATGTGTCCGGTCGTCTGTTGGGTGCATCGGGGTTGGGGGCGGCTTCTGAGCCACGTGTCGTGCGAGACCACCTCCCCTTGTGTCACCAGCTGTGCAGTGTGCCTTGCCAACCACCCTACGCAAGAAGTGCCTGACAGACGATTGGGCACATCGTGGGTAGCGGCGGGCCCTCCCTCCCCTCTTGGTCCTCCCGCAGGTATCCCAGGAGACACTGTGGGAGGAGCACAGAGTTGTCCTCCTCCCCGCCACGATCGTGAGCTGTTTTTGGCTCACCCCACACAGCATTTTTTCCCTGTAATTTTTTTTTTTTTTTTGGTCAGAGATTGTGAAAGGCGGCTGTCAAGCTGCCTTTCGTGATCCCCGTTTTGGGCAACTATGAGCAGTCCCTTCAAGGTGCCCCTGCGGGGCTACCCGTGGTTGCCCACCCTTTTTAAAAAAAAAAATAAATTTTTTTTTGCCCCCCCATAATGTGTGCAAATATTTGTGCTTATTTTTTTTTTAAAAAAAATTCTCCGGCTGGATTTGTGCGAATCCGAAACTCTCTGGTGTAGCCCTGTTTGCGCACATCGGGAGCCTGGGGTGGGTAACGTGCAGAGGCCAAGCGGGGTTTTTGCCACTCTTGCCAAGTGGCTCTGTAGCGGTTTGGCTTAAGCCATGGTGGGTCACGTCGTCTGGGCTTGGACGAGGTCACAACAACCCAGCGAGGCTTAAACAACCCCTACAGCAACCCATGGCTTCTCAGGGTGGCTTATAAGCCCAAAGGAAAGCCACCCTGACAAAACCATCGCGGGTTTTGGGCGACATGCTAAGCTCCCGTGGCTTATATACCACCACGGTGTGGCGTGTTGTGCAGACCTAGTCGCTGTTCCGCTTTTGTGCCATCTTTCAGTTTATGTGCAAAATCGAGGAGCGGCAGGAGGTTCTTGTTCCCTACGGACGGAGAGAGGGGAGGAGGAGTGCGACCCAAACTAGAGACAAGGGGTGCTTTCAGACGGTGCTTTCAGACGGTGCTTTCCCAGCACTAGGAACCCAAGGGCATCCTTGCCTTCAAGGCTTTGCGCTCTAATGTCCCTCATTACTTATCATCTAGGCTTTCCTGGTATGTTCCTGGTAGGAATTTAAGATCAGTGGGCCAGGGATTATTAGCGGTCCCACCGACACGCTCTGCCTTGTCAAGGCTGCGAACCTTTCAGGACCTGGTTCCACTTTTGTGGAACAGGCTTCCCATGGACCTCCGATTGGAGGAGGATCTTTCCCGCTTTCGAACGGGATTAAAGACTTATCTTTTTAGTCAGCCAGAATGAGTGGTTGGGCTAATGTGGTGGTTGCTGGGATTTGATACTGCATAGTAAGTGGTTGGTGTTGGTTATTTTATTATATTGTTATGTTTACTGTATATGTTATTTGTCCCGCCCTTTGGTATGGGGCGTTATAAATAAACGTTGATGATGATGATGATGATGATGATGATTATCCATTGTGCAGCTATTCTGTCTTTTTCTTCTTCTTCCCCTAAATGGATGTTCATATGGCAGGGATGGAGACTCGGACTCCAGGACTCGACTCGTGAGTCGGACGGAGTCCCCCCTCTGACTCGACTCAGAGTCAGACTCGAGTCCCAATATTTTTTAATGGGACTCGAGACTCGACTCGGGACTCGAGACCAAGGACTCGTGTTCCAAAATCGTGTTCCTCAAATGCAACATGGATAGGTTTTAGGAAGTACAGCAAGTTTTTATTTTTTAAAATCATTTTCCTAAAATGCAACCTTTCAGGCATTTTGGGTTTGGCTGCCTCTGCCTGCCTGTTTGGGGTTCCCGGCCTCCTCTGCCTGCCTGGTCTCTTCTTGACCAGTTCCACAGTTTGAATTGTCCAGGACAAAGGCCTCTGCCTGCCTGCTTTGGTGTTCCTTGCCTCCTCTGCCTGCCTGGTTATTTTGGGTTTGTCTGCCTGGTCTGTTCTTGCCAAAACCAGTGGCAGAGTTTTGAAATAAAAAGGCACACTTGTGCCTAGAATTTATTTAAGCCACACATCTGAAATAGCCTTATTTTGTTGGGGGGGGGGGAACCCCATTGATTTTAATAGGGACTTGTGGAGTCAGCTTTGGGAGTGACTCGTGAGTCACCATTTTGGACCAAGGACTCGGACTCGAGACTCGGGTCCAAAGACTCGTGATTCGACTCGTGACTCGGGACCAAGGACTCTTCAACATCCCTGCCATATGGTGGGAAAACACAGGAGGGTCATGATGAGTGGAAGACAGGACCGGCGCAGGGCAGTTTGGCGCCCTAGGCTAGGTTATATTTAGTGCCCCCCTCTCGTGCTTGCCCAGCGCCCCCCCCCGCCTCCAGCAGCCATCTGCAAAATCCTGCGAATGGGGCAGGGCGACGCAGGGCCAACCAAGGACGTTTTGCTGCCTCAGGCCAGGAACGTGATGGCTGGCTGCCCCTTCCATTCCACACACAGGCCGGCAGCCATCCCTTAATTCCGCCACGGGCAACAGGACAGGATCCTCCACCACCCCTGAGGGCAGCGGGCTAGTTTAGGGGGTGCATCACAGGCTGGGTGGCACACACACAGCTTTGTCCTCCAAGAGAAGGGGGTGACTAGGGGGGCGGCGGCGGCTCGGCAGGAACAGCTGGGGGGGGCATCTCCTACTGCCCCCAGCAGTTGCCTCACTCTGCCTAATGACGGGGCCGGCCTTGGAGTGATGGCACAATGGAAGCCTCACCTGAAAGCACCTGAAGTGCACCAAGCAGTTTCAGCTTAAGCCAGTGCTTCTCAATTATTTTCTGTCATGCCCCCCCTAGGAAGAAGAAAACATTTCGCGCCCCCCGCGCGACTGTAAATAGTATCATTTGTCTATAAAATTGTTATAAGTACACCTCTGCATAACACTGTATCCTTATTAACGTATAAGAGAATAAAAAAAGAAAGAAATGTGGATCAATTTACAACAAAGAATAGCTTTATTAACTGTAGCAGAAAAGATTTAAAGGAGCACAGGATTTAAAGGAGCACAATATTAAAAAAAACTTTTAACTGAGGTCAAACGAGCCCCCCTTTACGGAGCCTCGCGCCCCCCCCCCTGGGGGGCCCGCCCCACTATTTGAGAAGCACTGGCCTAGCTGAAGAAGAAGAAGAAGAAAAAAAAGACTGCAAACCACTTGAGTCCTGTTGACATCTTACTGAAATCAGTGGGGCTCTGGATGCCCCAAGTCCTTTGACTCTGTGGAGTGTGGCCTTTGGTTTGATCCAGCTCTTGAACTGCCAATTAAAATCCATCCCCCCCCCCCATTTTTTCCCCATCCCCATCTACTCATAACATTTGGGTAAGCTCTTCACAAACTGCTACACTGATCTGGGGAATCACCGACAGGGAGGCAGTCTCTCTCTGTTCCCAACAGTTGCTTACGGTGTGTTGCTTACGGGCAGGGCTTTTTTTCTGGTGGAACTCACCGGAACTGAGTTCCAGCACCTTTTCTTCTATTAATTGCATTACAATTTAATCGCCATCTACTCCCGAGGAAATGTAATCCATGAGTTCCGGTACCCTTTTCTCCAGAAAAAAAAGCACTGCTTACGGGTATGTGTACCATGCCCCGGTTTTGTTTTCTGACCGGACCGTCCCACAGCAAAAGACACAAAGGTTTTTTTGCTCTCCTCCCGGTGCTCAGATGACAGGCAGAGCAGCTTCATGCGGCTGAAAGGCCTTTTTCGACATGATCCGTCTTATGCTCCAGAAATCTGCACTTCTTCTCTCTTGTTTGCTGCGCGCTGCCCACACACCTCGCCTCAAAGCAGCGCTTTTGTGGAAGGCGGTTGCATGAGAGCTGGGTGTGAGCGTGTGCCGTGTAGTGTATACTGTCTACGAAGCACTTATTAGCGGTGAGTGATGCAGCCACTCCCTCCCTCTAGTACTTTGTCTTTTGTTTTCATTTATATTTTATTCTTTAGGGCACAGCTCTCCAGCCTTGGGTCCCCAGATGTTGCTAGACTACCGCTCCCAGAATCCCTTGCCATGAGCCATGCTGGCTGGGTATGCTGGGAGCTGTAGGCCAGCAACATCTGGGGACCCAAGGTTGGAGAGCCCTGCTTTAGGGTTTAAAAAAAAATCTGGGGGTGCTTTTTTTTTTTTTTTTTTAAATTTTTATTTATATTTTTAAAGAACACACATACACACACAAAAACCATAAACCTACAAATCATACACTCCAAGTGCACCCGTCACCCCGGGGCCAAAACCAATTCTATCCACATAATCCATTATTAATCTATATTCCAAAAATACATCATATCATGACATGGCTTACTCCCTTTCCCCTTTACTAAAACATAATCTAAAAATGACCCCCATATTTCCTTAAAATTATTTTTCTTTAATTGTCCCCTTTTACATTTAATACTACATGTTAGTTTATCATTTAAAGCAATATCCCAAACCTCTTTATACCAGTCTATTATTAAATACTGATGTTGAACTTCCCAGTTCCTTGCAATCAATAATTTCCCTGCCGCTAATAAACTTACAATTAGTTCCTTTTTCTCTTGTGAGCACAAAAGTTTCTCCTGGGGGTGCTTTTTGCTCCCCCATCGTATAACTCCTGTGTGTGGAGGAATGCTTTTAGCCAGGTGTTACTGTTGTTGTTTTTTTTTTTAATGGAATATAGCAGCTTCTTTTCTTTAAAAAAAAAATCCTTCCATAAAAGTTTTCTCCCTATTACTTAGATTTTTCACCAAGGCTCCTTGCAGATGGGTGAATCAGGGCTGCTACTCTATTTCCTCCCACAGTTTTCACCACCACCACCTTTGCAGCCCACTTGACAGATGTGCCAGCCAATGGCATGAATGTTGATGCACTGGTCTATTTTGCCCACTTCCTATCCGTCTGCTTCCGGGGGCAGGGCGGTCCAGCTTTTCTTTATTATTTTTGAAGTACAGCATGAACATTTGCTCACTTCAACATACGTTTGGCTCCATTTTTTTGTTTAAAAAAGCCACAATAATCAAATTCTTAAACGTAGAAAAAATACTCCATGAAGTGAGAGGTTTGGAAATTAGCTTAGGGCGTCACATGAGCCAGCCAGTCCATGCTCTGCTGCGCATGGCGGGCTTCTGCTACGAACACATACCCTCCAACATTTCACCGATGAAAATAGGGACATACCTGTGAATCTGTAAGAGGTATGGTTGAGCGGCATGAAGGTGTGGTCAAGAGGGTGTGGCCAGGCAACATGAGGGCGTGGCCAAGGGTATGGCCAGGAAACCAAAGGGCATGGTCAGGTACAAAAGTTATTAGAGGAAACACACAAATCTGCAGTATTTTAAGCACAGAAATCTTTGAATTTATGTATTGCATTTAGGGAAGCCAGGGGGGGGAAAGAAAACCCCAAATCAACATTTATTTATTTATTTATTTGTTATATTTATACCCCGCCTTTTTTCCTACAAGGAACCCAAGGTGACTTACATTATCCTCCTCCTCCTCTCCATTTTATCCTCACAACAATCCTGTGAGGTAGGTTAGGCTGAGAGGCAGTGACTGGCCCAAAGTCACCCAGTAAATTTCATGGCCGAGCGGGGACTAGAACCTGGATCTCCCGAGTCCCAGTCCAACACCCTAACCACTACGCCACAGGGCTGGCCCACTCATAAATACAACTGTGTGTGTGTGTGTGTGTGTGCGCGCATATACACACAACATTAACAATAAATACAACATTATTATAAAAATAAACATTATAAAATAAATAAATAAATACAACATGGGTGAAAAGTCTTCATTACAAACAAGCAGCCATGTGACCATGAGTCTCCTCCTTCTCAGGGTTTGGATCTCAGAACTGAAAACCTTGACTGGTGCTGAACCTGAACCCTCAGTATTTCTCTTTGCTCTCCTGTATCCTGTACTCAGGCCTTCAAACTTCACTCTGCTGTTTGAGGTACTACTACTTTCTTTCTGATGCAAGATCTTTATGTTCCTTTTCTGATCCTCCTTATCTTCTGCCTCTCCCTAAATTTCCCTGCAATAATAGTAGGTAAAAGGTTATAGTCATTGTTTATCCTGATCTCTTATTATATTGTCAGTATTTGCCATGTTTTAATATTTGGCCCAACTACAAATGTTCTCTTTGTGCAGAAATGCATCCTTTAAATCAGGGGTCCTCAAACTTTTTAAACAGGGGGCCAGTTCATTGTCCCTCAGACTGTTGGGGGGCCGGACTATAGTTTGAAAAAAATATGAACAAATGGATCAAGTAAAAAAAAGGACCCGGGTCCTTTTTTTTTTTACTTGATAGGGGTGCATTTTTTCCCCCTTAAATGGAAAGTTATTTTATTTATTTATTTATTTCATTTTTATACCGCCCAATAGCCAAAGCTCTCTGGGCGGTTTACAGCAACTAACAAGACAGTCCCTGCCCGCAGGCTTACAATCTAAAAAGACACGACACACAAAGAAAAAGGAATGGGGAGGGAAGAAGAGGGAATATTAATGAATACTGCTGGCAGGGCTGGTGGTATATATAGTTGCACAATTGTTTCATGCCTAACACGAATATGCCGTACTTTTGTTTTTGCCATCACAGAAATGAGCATACTCTGCTTCAATCCAAGGTAGCATGTTTGAAGCATTAGAAATCTGACTTAGCTACATCAGCTCATACATAAGAGGTAAAACACCACCACTAATTTTTCCATATTATGGAAAAGAATTAAAAGAATCGGCGCTTGAAGCGAAAGAGTTAAAAAAAAAGTCTGCTTCCGCCAATCGGCCGGCGGGCCGGATAAAAAGGCAAGGCGGGCCGGATGTGGCCCGCGGGCCTTAGTTTGAAGACCCCTGCTTTAAATCAATGTGTTGGTAACTAAGGCTGAACATCTAGGCATGCCTATTTATTTATTTGATATATATTTGTATCAACTTGACTTGTCAATCACCAACCTGGAACAGCTAATAACCCATAACAGATCACAGAGACACAAAGGTGGAGACCAGAAGTCTCCCCAATGCCATGGCCCTGATCTGGATGGGCTGAATTTTAGCTGGAAGAGAAAAGAAAACAGAAAAACGCCCTAGCCACCCACCCCAGGATGCTCTAACCATTTAAGGGCTCTGACCACTCTGAAGCCACTTTGTTCTCCAGACCCATAATGGTGATTGCTGCTGTTGTCATTATTATTATTGTACCATCAATGTGCATGGTCCTTTACCGAGTATAAGAGAACAGTTTCCTGCCCCCAAAAACTTACAATCTAAAATGTAAGATAGAGCTGACAACAAATGGTAGGAAGGGGTGAACCGGGGAGGAATATGCCATTGTTTCAGTCAAACATAACTTTCAGCCTACTTTCCCCACATTGTGCAGGAAACTCCTTGTTTTAAAGGTCTCCCTCCATGGTGGCTTGGTTCTCATTAGTAGTTTGCCAAAGAAATACTAATATTTAACATTTAGATATCTCTGAGTGTGCAAAGTGGTTCACAGGCCCACGCTGCAAGCTCCTATTTTCTCCACTCAAAAAAAACACACACGTGGGCTCTATTGTACTTTATTTAAAAAAACAACAACCAAGAACAACACTGTGATTGAACAATAATGCCAAAATGGAATGATGATGTTTGTTGCTGCTATTTGAGGTAGTTGGGATTTTTTTCTTTCTTTCTCTTCAGGAGGGTGTGTTTTTTGCTAACTCCCTTCTAATGCATTAAAAAAACACACACACCATCTAAAATCCTGCAGAATAATCCTAATCATTACTGTAGAGAGCTTTCTCCATTGCACTTCAGCATGTGTTAGAAAAAGACTTTCACATGGGGTACACAGGTAGAGCCAAGTAAAATTTACCACTACTCTGAAAACAGAGTAACAGTGCAATCCTATGCATGTGTACTCAGAAGTAAGTCCTATTACGTTCAATGGGACTTACAGGAAAGTGTGTATATTTTAAAGCAATCTACAACACTGACCATCACATCTTGTGGCAGCAAATTGATTATGCATTGTGTGAAGAAGTATTGTGTAAATGAGGGATAATTGAGCTCTGTTTCTGACCTTGGATTTGGGAATCTGAAGAATCCTATGGCCCCCTAGACGCTGTCTAGGGGGCCATAGGATCGCTCTGTTGGCCTATTTTCCCTTGTCTCCCCCTTGATCAAAGTGTATAGCATGAACCAGTGATCTGGCATGTATACAGACAGATCCGTGGGCTATCCAAATATGCAATCAAACCCCATATTCTAGTTCTGAAACTTTATTAAGATTTTTTTGCCCAAAGCTCAAAGGCACAGAACATGATAACAAAACCTTGTGGAATGTCCCAAGACCACAAGGGGTAACTTAGCAACTGCCTAGTCCTGCACATAGTGGTTAGAGTGTTGGACTGGGACTTGGGAGATCCGGGTTCAAATCCCCACTCGGCCATGAAACTCACTGGGTGACTTTGGGCCAGTCACTGACTCTCAGCCTAACCTACCTCACAGGGTTGTTGTGAGGGTAAAATGGAGAGGAGGAGGAGCATTATGTAAGCCGCCTTGGGTTCCTTGCAGGAAAAAAGGTGGGGTATAAATATAATAAATAAATAAATAAAATAAATTGGGACGGGTTTACTGAGAAATTCCTGTTTCAAACAACAGAGTCAAACGCCCAAATATACAAAGGAGTTTATTTGGTGGGCAAAGAAAAGTAAAAGGGAAGACCACAACACACGGAATTCCAAATAAAAATCAATAAAGCAATTCTAACTTAGCTAGTAATTTTTTACCTGCTAGAGCAAGATATGCTCTGCAAGCATATGCAGAATTCATTGCAGCGAGGAAGGTCTGAGAGAGAGCATCTTTAGCTTCCGGATTAGATGTCCTTAGGAAGACCCAGACTGAGATCAAGAGCACATATTTATTGGAATCTGAGATCAGTGAATGCCAGCCTCTCTTAGTGGAGACTGACTGCTGTTTTGTCCAACAGTGTGATACCTTCCATTTCTGATGTTAGTGGACTAGCCAGCAAATTAGAAAAATCTTTAGTGGCTGAACCAATGACTTCTAAATGACTCTACACCTTAATTATGAAAAGAGCTAGCCAGTTTCAAATGGGCAACCCCTGTGTGTAAGAACTTAGCTTCTCTATGTATGTGGGAGAACAAAAGATAAAATTTAGTTTATTCAGGTTTCCCAGCAGAGTGCTGAAATGTAGAGACTCTAGGGCAGGGCTCTCCAACCTTGGGTCCCCAGATGTTTTTGGCCTACAACTCCCAGCATGCCCCAGCCAGCATAGCTGGCTGGGGCATGCTGGGAGTTGTAGGCCAAAAACATCTGGGGACCCAAGGTTGGAGAGCCCTGCTCTAGGGGGCAATACTGAGCTACATAAGCATGTCAGGGTTTGTCACAAACCTACAGGTAGCAACCCACTGAGTCCAGGGCTGGCCTACCCATGAAGCAGGCTGAGGCGCCTGCTTCAGGTGGCACCTCCACCTCCAGCGGGTACTTTGGACAACCCCCTCCAGCCACGCTCCTGCTGTGGCGTTTGCAAGCGGGGCCCTCTGGAACAGCCGCCCACCCTCTCCCTGCCTCGTCGCATGGCTGGAAGAAGCGGGGCGTGCAGGTGAGCCATGCGAAGTCTCACAAGAGTTGCATGGACACCCGCAGAGCCATGTGAGGTCTCATCAGGGATGTTGAAGAGTCCTTGGTCTCGAGTCACGAGTCGAGTCACGAGTCTTTGGATCTGAGTCTCGAGTCCGAGTCCTTGGTCCAAAATGGTGACTCACGAGTCACGAGTCACAAGTCACTCCCAAAGCTGACTCCACGAGTCCCTATTAAAATCAATGGGGTTTTTTCCCAACAAAATAAGGCTGCTTCAGATGTGTGGTTTAAATAAATTCTAGGCACAAGTGTGCCTTTTTATCTCATAACTCTGCCACTGATTTTGACAAGAACAGACCAGGCAGACAAACCCAAAATAACCAGGCAGGCAGAAGAGGCAGGGAACCCCAAAGCAGGCAGGCAGAGGCCTTTGTCTTGGACAATTCAACTGTTGAACTGGTCAAGAAGAGACCAGGCAGGCAGAGGAGGCTGGGAACTCCAGACAGGCAGGCAGAGGCAGCCAAACCCAAAATGTCTGAAAGGTTGCATTTTAAAAAATGACTTTAAAAAATAAACTTGCTGTACTTCCTAAAACTTATCCATGTTGCATTTGAGGAACATGATTTTTTCTAAATGTTTGGCCCCCATTCTGGAACGGTGAGATCTCATCACAATTCCACCCTCACTGAACACCCGCTCCGCTGGTGATGAACTTGCTGGAACCAGAAACACACTCAGAGCAGCCACACAGAGTAATCTCAGGTCCTTCTTCTGCCTCTCCCAAGTACGCAACACATCAATCAAAATAAATCTTGACACACTGTTGGGGCTGCACTCCTGGTAGCCGTCCATAGTGGCCGAGCAGCGGCACACCTCGCTTCCCTGCGCTCTTCGCCGGCAATCACGCTCCTCTCCACTCCTTCTGGCACAGCCCAGGGATGTTGAAGAGTCCTTGGTCTCGAGTCCCGAGTCGAGTCTGGAGTCCCATTAAAAATATTGGGACTCGAGTCCGAGTTGAGTCAGAGGGGGGACTCAGTCCGACTCACGAGTCGAGTCCTCGAGTCTGAGTCCCCATCCCTGGGTCTCATGAGACGAGAGTTGCAAAAACTCCTGTGAGAGCCACGGCCCCTTTTTCCTGCCATGTTGCTCTCTACAGAGCCGACGCAGTGAGAGCATTGGGCTGGGACTCAGGAGATCCGGGTTCTAGTCCCCGCTCGGCCATGAAACTCACTGGGTGACTTTGGGCCAGTCACTGACTCTCAGCCTAACCTACCTCACAGGGTTGTTGTGAGGATAAAATGGAGAGGAGGATGAGGATTATGTAAGCCGCCTTGGGTTCCTTGCAGGAAAAAAGGCGGGGTAGAAATATAATATAATATAATATAACAATGGTAAGGGGGTGCAGGATGCGAGACATGATGTGGCGGTGACAACACCTCGGGTGGTGCGAGATCTCGCGCCGGATCTGTCTGAGTCATCTTCCCACCACAAGAATCCTCCGGAGCCTTTACTAATCCTGAAACCAATAGCTGGTGGGACTGCAGATATGAAATCCCCTTGTTCAGCAGCCAGTTGTCAGTTCCTGGCCGCTTGTCTTATAAGTCACCCATCAGGGTTCGATCCAAGGGTTTCATTTAGTAGTCTGAAATAGAGTCATATAGGACGCATATCGCACTTCTGCTCCTGTCCTGTTCCGTCAGATGGTCCCCTCACCCACGACAGTGGCTATGTAAGGCCAACTCCCCTCTGAAAGGGCACCAGGAGACAGAGACTGGCCGGCCAAAACACCGTCTCACACACCTCCTGCTTTGTTGTATTTTATGAACACTGTCTGGGACTCGTCTGGCCAAAAAGCAAATTGATTACAAATCAATGATAAATCTAATGAAGAGAGAGAGAATATGTGTTGGAAAGAAGGCTTCCATCATCTAGTCGAGCCTTATGCTTCATCTAAAACATGCCTAGTAGCAATGCCTGCCCTGCCCAAACGTGCCATGAAAGCCTTCTAAAGAAGATCCTGCAGAGAAGAAGATGCTTCTAAAAAAGATCCAGGCATTTTCCATGGATGAGCTTCTTTCCTAAAGTTTAAATCAGAATGATTTTCTGTAAACCAATTTCTATTCTTTCTGTTCTCGGTGGCAGGATAAGCAATAGTTCTTCCTCTTCCTTCTGAGTTCCATTAAGTATTTTACGTATCTGTCAATGTCTTGGTCATTTTGTCCAGGAGGCTAATTATAGCCCTTTCCCCCTGCTTTTGATCATACGATTGCTTTCTGGATTCTTTGCCATCTTCCTGGTTCCCCTTTGAGTCCTCTTCAGTTAGGCAAAATCCTTCATGAACGTTGGTTGGTGTCCAAAATGCTAAATGAGTAGCACAAGCCTGTGGCTCACGCTGGCTCAGCTTGTCTGAGTGTGGAAAGCTAAGCAGGGTCAAGCCTGGTTATTACTTGGATGGAGGACCCCTCCTCTAGTTTCCTGCATTGAGCAGGGGGTTGGGCTCGAGCACAGTCAGCACAGCTGGGCTCAGACAACACGATAACCCACATTTCAACAACAGCCCATGGTTCAACGACAACCCACACTCAACCCTTGAGTGTGAGTTATCATGTTGTCTGAACCTAGTCACTTACTGTGTTTTCTTTCAACCTAGCTCGCCACAAACAGTGCACTGATTTAACAAACATGGAGTCACCGAACTTACCTCGGTGCCCCCTTCAGCTTTGTACCCAGGGCCAGCAGTAGCATGCCTGTCCCTAAGGCCAGCCCTGAGCCTAATCGTAGGTGTGTGGAAGCAAGCTATGGATACCCATTGCTGAGAGGAAATATTCTCTGTCTATGCTGAGGCATTGCCTTCTTTATCATTCTTATTACACAGGGATGAGCTTTGGGCTTTCAAAACCAATTTCAGGGCTGAAAATAAGCCAAAGGAAGCAGATATCCAGAGCAGAATTGGGGGTCCTGAAGAGGACCAAACTTGTGCAGTGGTCAGTGTGTCCGACTAGGGTCCAGGAGACCTGGGTTCAGATAAGAGAAGAGTGCATAATAACATATTCCTATCCATCATCGATGTGGAAATATGTTGTAGAGCAGGGCTCTCCAAGCTTGGGTCCCCAGATGTTGCTGCCGGACTACAGCTCCCAGAATCCCTTGCCATGAGCCATGCTGGCTGGGTATGCTGGGAGCTGTAGGCCAGCAACATCTGGGGACCCAAGGTGCCCAAGGTGGGAGAGCCTGGACTACAGCTCCCAGAATCCCTTGCCATGAGCCATGCCGGCTGGGTATGCTGGGAGCTGTAGGCCAGCAACATCTGGGGACCCAAGGTGGGAGAGCCTGGACTACAGCTCCCAGAATCCCTTGCCATGAGCCATGCTGGCTGGGTATGCTGGGAGCTGTAGGCCAGCAACATCTGGGGACCCAAGGTTGGAGAGCCCTGGTGTAGAGCGCGTAGCCAGTGTCTGTGAGAGTTGCCAGTGATGGGCAGAGTGTGCGGAGGGGGAACTTCTGTGCCTAGCTTAGCATCTCTTCTTCTTTCTTGGTCTCCTGATCACACACGCCAATGTGACACCCCCTCCTGTCCCTCTCACTATCCATGTCTCTCTTCCTGTCCACACACTGCTTCTTGCCAGAAAGAACTGCCCCAGTTCTGATGAAACCCAAAATACCCGGTAGAGATGAAAATGTATCAGCCCAGCGTGGCGTGATTGTGCAAAATAAGTCAGTCTGCAAAACATTCAGCTTTTATTTTGAGCTTTGTGTACCGGTCGCATGGCGTAGTAGGATTTTTGCTTTCCTTTCCACAGCCCTTCCTAAATCATTGTTTGTACCCAACCTCTCTAAACCAGCATCATTATGCTGTGCGCGCAAACATTTTGTCTGGGTTTCGTTAAACTGGCAACTAATTGCTGCAGAGCGGTAGGGTGAGTCAGGCTGGGCTGCCGCTGTGTGTGTGCGTGAGGATGTCTTTCAGAGAGCCTTCTGTGACGCTTTGTATGTCACAATGCAGGCAGAAATGTAGGGCACACCTCGCTCCGCTATTACCACGGCCCCTGTTGCAGCTTGGGATGCAGCTGGGTGTGTAGGTGGTAGTGGAAAAACTATGCCTTTCTGCTTTTCTGCTGCAGCTGAGTATATGCCATTGCCAGCCTCTCCTAGCTTCTGATCAATATCTTCACCGCAGGGGCAGGAAGAGCGTGGCAGCCACCCCCCTCCTTTTCCTCTGACATCTCCCCATGCTTGAGTGGCCGTGGCGTTCTCCAAGCTTGGGTCTCCAGATGTTTTTGGCCTGCAACTCCCAGCATGCCCCAGCCAGCTATGCTGGCTGGGGCATGCTGGGAGTTGTAGGCCAAAAACATCTGGGGACCCAAGCTTGGAGAACACTGCTAGCTGGCTGGGGCATGCTGGGAGTTGTAGGCCAAAAACATCTGGGGACCCAAGCTTGGAGAACACTGCTATAGAGAATCCCAGCCCCAGCAGGAGGGCTGCTCTGGCACCCACAGAGGCCAACCTGACGCTTGACATTTCACTGCCCGAAGCCCGGCAGCTGTGTCTCCGGTATCTTTGACTTTATTTGGCAAATGTGTCCCCGGGGAAGCCCCAAGCCACAGGCTGCGCCACTCTCTCATCATTGTTCAGGGCAAATCTAGCCCGATGACACAGGCCTCAATCACACATGGTTGAACCCCAAGAGACCAGAGGGCGACCCAGTCTGGCTCCCTCGGCCGTGTGCGTGGTTCAGCTCACGTGATCCAGGCCCTTCCCGGGGCATCAATTCACAAGCAAGGATGACAAGCATGGGAAGACGCCGTCCGCTGAGCCATCTCTCTAAGCAAGATTCTGTAGATGCAGCAAAGGTGCCATTTCACACAAGGACCTGTCTCTCTATGGCCTTGGCCGCTGTCCCAAAGGACAGCCTTGTTTTTACTGAACGGGCAGGTTGTCAACAAATGTACCACACCTCACTCCCACAGCCTCTCGCTACATAGCAATCCCTGCTTCAGGGCCTCCACCCTATGGGATTCTGCCAAGAGGGACGGATGAGCACATCTCAGGGAGGGAGAGCAGAATGCGTCCACACCCTGGATGCCCCGTATGTGTGAACGGAGACAGCAGACGGGAGAGAGGAAGTGGGAAACGGGGTGAGAACAAAGGCCATTTGGGCCATGGAGTAGCATAGAAAGGGAAGGCCCAGTGCTGGGCTGTGGTTCCAGGGATGTTGAAGAGTCCTTGGTCTCGAGTCACGAGTCGAGTCACGAGTCTTTGGACCCGAGTCTCGAGTCCGAGTCCTTGGTCCAAAATGGTGACTCACGAGTCACGAGTTACAAGTCACTCCCAAAGCAGACTCCACAAGTCCCTATTAAAATCAATGGGGTTTTTTCCCAACAAAATAAGGCTACTTCAGATGTGTGGTTTAAATAAATTCTAGGCACAAGTGTGCCTTTTTATTTCAAAACTCTGCAACTGATTTTGGCAAGAACAGACCAGGCAGAAAAACCCAAAATAACCAGGCAGGCAGAGGAGGCAGGGAACCCCAAAGCAGGCAGGCAGAGGCCTTTGTCTTGGACAATTCAACTGTTGAACTGGTCAAGAAGAGACCAGGCAGGCAGAGGAGGCTGGGAACCCCAGACAGGCAGGCAGAGGCAGCCAAACCCAAAATGTCTGAAAGGTTGCATTTCAGAAAAATGATTAAAAAAAATAAACTTGCTGTACTTCCTAAAACTTATCCATGTTGCATTTGAGGAACATGATTTTTTCTAAATGTTTGGCCCCCATTCTGGAACGGTGAAATCTCATCACAATTCCACCCTCACTGAACACCCGCTCCACTGGTGATGAACTTGCTGGAACCAGAAACACACTCAGAGCAGCCACACAGAGTCATCTCAGGTTCTTCTTCTGCCTCTCCCAAGTACGCAACACATCAATCAAAATAAATCTTGACACACTGTTGGGGCTGCACTCCTGGTAGCCGTCCATAGGGGCCGAGCAGCGGCGCACCTCGCTTCCATGCGCTCTTCGCCGGCAACCACGCTCCTCTCCACTCCTTCTGGCACAGCCCAGGGATGTTGAAGAGTCCTTGGTCTCGAGTCCCGAGTCGAGTCTCGAGTCCCATTAAAAATATTGGGACTCGAGTCCGAGTCGAGTCAGAGGGGGGACTCAGTCCGACTCACGAGTCGAGTCCTTGAGTCCGAGTCCCCATCCTTGGTGGTTACTTAGTGGGGAGGAAAAGGTACACTGCACATCAGAAGCACTCCCTTCTTTCTGAGAACATCTCATGTTCTGGGTCTGAGCGTTTGTAAGCTCTGTTGGAGTTTCTCCAGCGGCCCCCAACAGTGTCTCTGTGTTCTTCCTCCTGCAGGTGACGATTCTGCTGTCCAGTTGTCCCGACTGGCTCCTGACGTATCTCCTGATGCTCCCCTCTGGAATGTGGCCAACGTGTCTCTGCTGGATCGGCAGTTAGTGGCCTTGGGCAAAGATGAGGAGGTGGGACCATTTCTGACATTCAGAAATGTAGGGAGGAGGATGGAGATGTGGGACCCCGCCGGGAACACCTGGACAGCTCACCAGCCTGGTTGGGCTGAGCAGCCGCTGAAGTCAACTCTTAGTCTTTTTTTTTTTTTATTGAATTTTCCAAAACAACATTTGGCTTCCGCCTCATTGTCTGACAAACATTACCAATCCTTATCCAATATAAGTTTCTTCTATTTTCACATAAAGAATTTCTATCACCGTACCAATATTCAGAAATCAAAACCAAAAGTTATTAAGTCACTTTCCCTCCTCCCCAAGAAGTCCACCAGAGGTTTCCAGTCTTTCTTGAATGAAGTTAAAAAAATTTCTCTAATTAAACAAGTCAATTTTGCCATCTCTGCTAAGTCCAACATTTTCAACAGCCAGTCTTCTATAGTTGGTATAGTTGCTTCTTTCCATTTTTGAGCATAGATTATTCTTGCTGCCGTCATCATATATTGTAATAATGTTCCATAGTCTTTCTCAACTCTTAGTCTTTACCCAGTTTGTGACTTGGGAAATGCCGGCCTTTGGCCCTTCGGACCTGAGCCCCACAGGGATTATTATAGATGGCATTCGTTTGTCCGTGGCTGCTGAAGATTTCGTGTCAGGGTTCTCACAATACAGGCCCGTGGCTCACGCTGGCCCAGCTTGTCTGAGCGTGGAAAGCTAAGCAGGGTCGGGCCTGGTTATGTATTACTTGGATGGGAGACCCCCTCCTCTAGTTTCCTGCATCGAGCAGGGGGGTTGGGCTCGATGGCCTTGTGTAGGCTCCTTCCAACTCTATGATCTATGAAATCTATGGAATAATACGAACAACGATAATACTTACTATGTCCATGATTTATTTATTTATTTATTTATTATACTTATTAATCGCCCATCTGGCCGGTCACCCGGCCACCCTGGGCGATGTACAATTAAAATATAGTAAAAACACAATAAAATATAATGATTAAAACAATAAAACAATTCTTATTAAAAACCTAACCCACCCCATATTCCCGCCTGAACAGCCATGTTTTTAATGCACGGCGGAAGCTCATCACGGAGGGGGCATGGCGAAGGTCACTAGGGAGGGAGTTCCATAATGTGGGGGCCGCCACAGAGAAGGCCCTCTTCCTAGTCCCCACCAGCCTGGCTGCTCTGGCTGATGGGATAAGGAGAAGGCCGTCCGTGGCAGACCTTGTTGAGCGGCCTACTTGATGTTGCTGGAGGCGCTCCTTGAGATAAGCTGGGCCGGAGCCGTGTAGGGTTTTAAAGGTCAAAACCAACACCTTGAATTCGGCTCGGCAAGCAACTGGTAGCCAGTGCAACTCATTAAGCACTGGCGTGATGTGATCACGCCGGCGGCTGCCCTTAATCAGGCGAGCCGCCGCGTTCTGTACCAGCTGAAGCTTCCGGACCGTCTTCAAGGGTAACCCCACGTAGAGCGCATTACAGTAGTCTAGGCGAGAGGAGACCAAGGCATGAACCACTGATGGGAGCAGGTGATTAGGAAGGTAGGGGCGCAGCTGCCGTATCAGATGGAGTTGATACAGCGCCGCCCGGCTCACAGCTGACACCTGAGCCTCCATGGACAGCTGGGAGTCTAGAATGACCCCCAAGCTGCGGACCTGGTCCTTCAGGGGTAGATGTACCCCATTCAGCACCAGGTCAACATCCCCTAACCTTCCCTTGTCCCCCACCAGAAGTACCTCGGTCTTGTCGGGGTTCAGTTTCAGCATGTTCCTTCCCATCCAGCCAGCCACTGACTCCAGGCACTTGGACAGGGTCTCAACGGCCAACCTTGGTGAGGACTTAAAACAGAGGTAGAGCTGCGTGTCATCTGCATATTGATGACACTGCACCCCAAACCTCCTGATGATAGCTCCCAGCGGCTTGAGGTAGATGTTGAATAACATCGGGGAGAGGATGGAACCCTGCGGCACTCCACAAGTGAGCAGCCGAGGGTCCGAAGCCTCTTCCCCGAGAACTACCCTCTGATACCTTCCAGAGAGGAAGGACCGGAACCACTGCAATACAGTGCCTCCCAAGCCCAACCCCTCCAGACGGTCCAGGAGGATACCGTGGTCAACGGTATCAAAAGCCGCCGAGAGATCGAGGAGGACTAGAAAGGAGCATTCGCCCCTATCCAAAGCCCTCCTCATATCATCCACCAAGGCGACCAAGGCCGTCTCCGTCCCATGTCCAGACCTGAAGCCCGACTGGCACGGATCTAAATAATCGGCTTCATCCAAGTGTGCCTTCAACTGAGCACCCACCACCCGCTCGATCACCTTGCCCAGAAATGGTAAATTGGAGACTGGGCGAAAGTTGTTTAAATCCTGGGGATCCAAGGAGGGCTTCTTTAGATGATGTTCTGTTTGCTGTTTTAGGAGCTGCTCCAGAACCGGAAACGGACCAGCAGTTCTGTTTCAGGTACCAGTTCACTATACCCACTGGGTAATCAGAGGGACCGTGGTGAGAGCTGAGCGCGGCTGCCGTGGCCGTGCACTCATGCGCATCCATTGACACGCTCCTGCACGTACATTTGCTCTATCAGATTCTAAATACAGCACTGCAGGCCAGCTTTGGCTGGTGCTTCCAAATATGAACGGGCAGAACCTGCTGGGAAAAGGGGTAATAAAGACACAAGCGTGCTGCCTGCACGGGCAAGGCCGGGGCATCAGGAGGATGGCAGTTCTTGCCGGGCTCGGAGATCAGGGCGGCGAACCGGCTTTTAGGCGGGTGGAAAAGGGGGGAGGGAGGCATGAGGGAATTCTTCCTCCCTCCCCCCCTCCCATCTCTTGGGACCACTGGGATGCATACTGGCTTATTATTTATTTATTATTTGCATTTATTTATCGCCCATCTGGCCGGCAAACCGGCCCACCCTGGGCGATGTATATAAGATAAAAACAGAATAAAATACATTAAAACAGTATAAATTTTTAAAAATATTAACCCACCCCATATTCCCGCCTGAACAGCCAAGTTTTTAATGAGCGGCGGAAGCTCAGCAGAGAGGGGGCATGGCGGAGGTCACTCGGGAGAGAGTTCCACAGTACGGGGGCCACCACAGAGAAGGCCCTCTTCCTCGTCCCCACCAGTCTAGCTGCTCTGGTTGAAGGGACAAGGAGAAGGCCGTCTGTGGCAGATCTCGTTGAGCGGCCCACTTGGTGTTGCTGGAGACGCTCCTTGAGATAGAGTGTGGATTTGTGTTGTTCATAAAGCAGGGTAGAGCATCCAGCGGGAAGGAGTGAAACAGGAAGGTGCTCCCCTGTCCCGGAATCTCTGACCGTTAACCCGAAGTATGTAGGGACACGCTGCAGTTGGTTGATGATGAAAAAAAAAGCCGCTCCGTACTTTTGTGGTGCTAGGCACTATTTTAAATTATTACTGTGCAAATTCCAGGATTTAGCCTTGGATCTGAAAACAAATGCCAAGGTTTGGCCTTGTCCACCCCCACCCTTATCATCTTCCACCCACCTAATGTCTGCAACCTGCTCTCACCTTAAAGGCCTGCGGTGTCAAGGCAAGGACACGGGGAGCTACCAGGGTTTATATACAGGGAGTGGGTACCACTAGGAATCGCTGTCTGGGATTGGGGGTCCTGCCAGGGAAGCCGGCCCCTCAGCCGATGACTCCGCCTGACCGGGCGTTTCTGTCCTGCCCTCTTCTGCTGGCGCCGGACCAAAGGGCCCATCCCAGAAACACCCTCTCCCGGAGGGTCTGCCTCCCACTGCCCGGTTGCTAGGGACAATGTCCCAGACTTGATAAGGCGAAGCTCCCTCCAAGACTGAGCCTTCCAGCTGAGGGGAGTTAGCCGTCTCAGCCTCCAGTGCAGTGTTCTCCAATCTTGGGCCCCCAGATGTTTTTGGCCTACAACTCCCAGCATGCCCCAGCCAGCTGGCTGGGGCATGCTGGGAGTTGTAGGCCAAAAACATCTGGGGGGCCCAAGGTTGGAGAACACTGCTCCAGCGCCTACCCCAGTTCACTGGGCGGTGGGAGGGCCTGGCAGAACTGAACCGCCACGTCTCTGATTCCCCACCTCAGGACCCGACTCCACCACCTCTTCCCCCAAGTCAGAACTGGTGCCTGACACTGAAGCTCCCTCCAAGCTAGGGCGAGGTCCCGTATTTCTGAAATCAAATGGCGACTTTAATCATGTTGGCCATCGACCGGAGCACTACTGGCTTGACATAGGGCTCCGCCAGTCGCTGGGAAGCTGGTCTTTGGTAGCCACCAGGCTGCACCAGTGAGCTGTAGACTGGGCCCGTGTGCGATCCTGTAGTGATATGATGCGATCCTGTAGTGATATGATGGAGGTGATGATGGGCCCTGAACAACCTTGCTTGGCACAAGATGCGGAGAGGTGTTATAGTATGTGCTACTATTGTTCTCCAATCTTGGGTCCCCAGATGTTTTTGGCCTACAAGCTACGCTGGCTGGGGTATGCTGGGAGTTTATAGGCCAAAAACATCTGGGGATCCCAAGGTTGGAGAACATTGTGCTAAACATTTCCTGTAAGCGCTCCAGTGCAGAGGATATTTCCGAGCGTCTGTTTCAGTTCCAGTCGGACAAGGCTGGGCCGGCAAAGAGCTACACTCCAGGGCAAGGAGGCAGCGTAGGCTAGCACGTGCTGTGTGCCCCCATCTTCCAGGAATCGCCTCCTGCAGCCCACACAGGGCATTCGGCACCCAACCGGTCCACTTTGCTCCCAACAGAGATGTCCACCGAGGGACGAAGTAGCCTGGACGCGCAGGCCCCCGAGAAAAGGCCCTTCCAGGAGGCGTCCCCTGGGACACAGCTCAGCAACGTGAAGGTACAAAAGGCCCACCGGATGCTTCAGGCTCAGGGGGAGTTCAGGCCGGCGCTTAGTGGGAGGGATGGAGGGAGGGGGCATTAAGAGGGAAGGCCTGCCTTGGAGACACGCCATCTTGCCAGGATCTCTAGAGCAGTGTTCTCCAACCTTGGGTGCCCAGATGTTTTTGGCCTACAAGAGCCAGTGCCAGTGTGCCAGTGTGGCGTAGTGGTTCGAGTGTTGGACTGGGACTCGGGAGATCCGGGTTCTAGTCCCCGCTCGGCCATGAAACTCACTGGGTGACTTTGGGCCAGTCACTGACTCTCAGCCTAACCTACCTCACAGGGTTGTTGTGAGGATAAAATGGAGAGGAGGAGGAGGAGGATTCTGTAAGCCGCCTTGGGTTCTTTGCAGGAAAAAAGGCGGGGTATAAATATAATAAATAAAATAAATAAATAAATAAAATACAACTCCCAGCATGCCCCAGCCAGCTACGAAGAAAAAATGCATGAGAAGAAAATACAAAAACAGTGGGGGGAAATGACCGTTTGCAGTGCTGGCTGGGGCATGCTGGGAGTTGTAGGCCAAAAACATCTGGGGACCCAAGGTTGGAGAACACTGGGGCGTGGCTGCCTTCGGGGAAGAGTGCTGGACTGGGTGTGCTAGCTTCATCCCCTTCCAGCTCTGCTTCCTTGCCCTGCTGTGTCCGAGGAGGGGCTGCCCCACAGCGGCAGGCAAGAGACCCACACATGGCTGTCGATTCTACCCCCACCCCACCTCCAGGGCCTGCTGTGGAGACGCATCAGAGAGCGGAAAGGGCGGCTACACGCCAAGACTGACTCCGCAGCCGCGCCCGCTGTGAATGGCGACAGGTAGGCTGCTGCCCTCGTTTCTCCTGCCTCTTTACTGGCCTGTCTTCCATCGTCGCTCCGCTTTCCCTGCGAGGAGCCCTGTGTGGCGATGGGGACCGTGCCACCTGGGATGGGCGAGGGGGGCAAATGCTGCCCCCCCCAATATTCTTTGGTGCCTCCGGCCCAACCAGGAGTGCAGTTCCTTCAAAGGGAGTAGGGAGAACACCTGTGGACAGCTTACTGGGGTACAGTCATGACTTGGATTGAGAGCATCATTCGTTCCGCAAACGTGCTTGTAATCCAAAACACTCTTATATCAAAACGAAATCCCCCCCCCAAAAAAAATTTGTACAGAGATTTTTAATTTAAGCCGTACTACAGTACTTGTATTGCAAGACGTCGCTTGTATATCAAGTAAAAAAAAATTAAATAAATATTTTAAAATTTGCTTGTCTTGCAAAATGCTCTCAAACCAAGTTACTTGCAATCCAAGGTATTACTGTATGTTTTTTAAAAGAGCTAGACTTCTCTCTCTTTTTCCTCCCCCCACCCCCTGTAAAAGCAGAGAGAAAAGGGGCAGGAAGCGAAAGGAACATTCAAATGAAATAGACACTTTAATGTAAGTCTTTAAACAACAACGCGGAGGAATGGAATCCAAAAATCAGGGCCAAACTAAACATTTGTCTAATCATGCATCGTATAGCTTACCCTCGAGTAAGCACACGCAGCCCCAATTTGGATCAGGACCACGGTGATCTGGGAGTGGGGCGGATTTAAACCTCCGCCCCCCCCCCCCCCATTTTTGTCTCAAAATTCCACCTTCCCCCATGTGGGGAGGATAATAATAATAATAATAATAATAATAATAATAATAATAATAATAATAATAATAATAATAATAATAATATTATTTCTTTCCCGCCTCTCCGTCTAGATCGAGGCGGGGAACAACAAAAATACAAAATACATAAACTAATCAACACACCATACTATTAAAACTTCTTAAAACTACTTAAAAACATCTTTAAAGCACCTTAAAAGCATCTTAAAAACAACCTAAAATTCCGCCGGATCGGCCTGCCGGAAGAGATCAGTCTTAATGGCTTTTTAAAATTCTAAGATACTGCTAAGTTGACGAATCTCCTCCGGCAGGCCATTCCATAATTTGGGAGCAGCAGAAGGAAAGGTCCTCTGGGTAGTACCCATCAGCCTAGTTTTGGCTGGCTGAAGTAAATGCTTCCCAGAGGACCTGAGTATGCGGGGTGGATTGTACGGGAGAAGGCGATCCCGTAGGTAGCCTGGACCCAAACCATGTAGGGCTTTAAAGGTAATAACCAACACTTTATACTTCGCCCGGAAACTGATTGGCAGCCAGTGGAGTGCTTTTAAAACTGGAGGTGGGAAAAAGCCTCAATTGACTCTTCGCCTTCCTGGCACGTCATTACGGCCAGGGCCGGTGCTACCATTAGGCCAACTAGGCAGCTGCCTAGGGCGCAGAGCTAAAGGGGGCGCCAGAAATGCCTTGAAAAAAAATACAGCGCTCTCAAGTGGGAAGGGGGGGCGCTAAATATCTGATCTTGCCTAGGGCACCAAACTGCCTTGCACCGGTCCTGATTACGGCCCTGTTCTGGAGCACGTGAGAAGTCTGGCTTCCTCCTCATGAGTGGAGCTCAGGGATTGGAAACTGCATGTTGTCAAGCAGACCCAGTGTCTGGTTATGGGCTTCTGTTCAGACATGCTGCTGCCTCTGCTCCTGCTGGGGTGATTTTGGCAGATCTGGAGCACAGGGGGCTGCGAACTTGCCACCAGTCGGGGCTCATTGGTTCCTCTGAATTCTGCAGTGTGACTCCCCTTGAATCCTGAATTTGTGACCAGATGTTTTGGCCTACAACTCCCATCATCCCTCACTGTTGGCTATGCTGATTAGGGCTGATTTGTAGACCAAAACATCTGGGAGGGCCACAAGTTGCCCACCCCTCCGCGGTAGGGATGTTGGAGAAATCAGCAATGGACTCAAATGAGTCTGACTTTCTAAGACTCCAACAACCCACGAATTTCTCAGTGGACCAGCTTTTCCCGAGTCACACAGATTCTGTGGACTTGCAGAGTGTTTTTTTTAAAAAAATTCCATAATCTTATGCAAATGTAGTCGTAGAAAAATATGAAAAATAAGAAACACTGACCCAATATGTGCAATTCCCCCATCGGCTAAAGCAGTGCTCTCCAACCTTGGGTCCCCAGATGTTTTTGGCCTACAACTCCCAGCATGCTGGGAGTTGTAGGCCAAAAACATCTGGGGACCCAAGGTTGGAGAACACTGCGCTAAAGCATGAAAATATGCATTTTGGGAGATTTGCGTATTTTGGGGGGATTTGCACATTTGCTTACGAACGGATTTGTGCAAAACCCAGTTCCATCAGTGAGCAGACAACGGAACGGAACGAAAGCCGTGTGACAATCCGCGAGCCGTAGCCGGAACAGATTCTACAGCATCCGTACATCCCTCAGACGCTAAAGCTGGGAATAGGGTCCTCAAGTTCCCCTGAGGTCTCTCATCCTGCCGCCAGGAAGGTGGTGGGGCATGAGACAGACTGAGAGGTTAGAGGCGAGACCGGCCTGTGATGATCACATCTTCTGCCAGATGCTGCATGATTTGGGCAGGGTTCTTGAAAACAGCACGGCCTGATGAGGCAAGTCGACAGGATATAGGGTGATGTTGTTGTTGCTGGAAATTGTGCCAGGTGGACTGCGGCACCTGTACACGACTCCTACTGTGTATCCTCCTGGCCTCTCTGTTGCTTCTTCCAGGGAGGCCTTGTCTGGCCCATCCGTCCTCCTCGACTTGGCCAATGAGAAGGATGCCTTGATCCGCCCTCTTCACAGCAGCCTCCTCAGAGAGCGGTACTGCTTTGAGGTAAGGGCGCCTTGATGCCCCTTGAATTGGGGAGCCGCCTTTCCCCAGGGCATCCTTCATAATGAGGGAAAGGCTGGAGCTCAGGCCTACCTGCTGGGAGGCACACCTCCTCCTTACCTCAGATGGGTAGTCAGCCAGCCCAGTGACGAGAAGCATGGCTTCTGTCTTCTCCAGCCGGTCCAAGACATGGGATCGGGCATGTAGGATAAGAACGTCTCCCTGCTGTAGTGGCAGCGCATCACCTGAGGACAGAGTATTCAAGGGCAGGAGGGAACTACTGTCATTCTTAATTGGGCACCATTTTCTAACTTAGATTTCATAGATTTCATAGATCATAGAGTTGGAAGGGGCCTACTACAAGGCCACCGAGTCCAACCCCCTGCTCAATGCAGGAAACTAGAGGAGGGGTCTCCCATCCAAGTCATAACCAGGCCTGACCCTGCTTAGCTTTCCACGCTCAGGCAAGCTCAGCCAGCGTGAGCCACAGGCCTGGGGTTGGGGTTGAGCCCTAGCATTGCAATTGCGATCCTGCAGTGAGCCCTGGCTCAAGCCCTGCCTCCTTCCTGCCTCTCCATGTCCCCTTTGACCAGGGGTCCTCAAACTTTTTAAACAGGGGGCCAGTTCATTGTCCCTCAGACTGTTGGGGGGCCGGACTATAGTTTGAAAAAAATATGAACGAATGGATCAAGTAAAAAAAAAAGGACCCGGGTCCTTTTTTTTTTACTTGATAGGAGTGAATTCCCCCCCCCCCTTAAATGGAAAGTTATTTTATTTATTTATTTATTTATTTCATTTTTATACCGCCCAATAGCCGAAGCTCTCTGGGCAGTTTACAGCAATTAACAAGACAGTCCCTGCCCACAGGCTTACAATCTAAAAAGACACGACACACAAGGAAAAAGGAATGGGGAGGGAAGAAGAAGGGGGGAATATTAATGAATACTCCTGGCAGGGCTGGTGGCATTTACATATATAGTTGCACAATTGTTTCATGCCTAACACGAATATACTTTTGTTTTTGCCATCACACAAATGAGCATACTCTGCTTCAATCCAAAGCAGCATTTTTGAAACATTAGAAATCTGACTTAGCGACATCAGCTCATACATAAGAGGTAAAACACCACCACTAATGTTTCCATATTATGGAAAAGAATTAAAAGAATCGGCGCTTGAAGCGAAAGAGTTAAAAAAAAAAAGTCTGCTTCCGCCATCGGCCGCCGGGCCGGATAAAAAGGCAAGGCGGGCCGGATGTGGCCCACGGGCCTTAGTTTGAACACCCCTGCCTTTGACAAAGGATGTGGCCGCAGGTGGGACTTCTGCTGGCACAGAAGGAGAGCGCCGGGCAGGGCAGGGCAGCGCCCGGAGCCAGCCCTCGACACGATTCTCCCCTCCCTCAGGTGCTGAGCGCCGGCGGGCGGCGCTGCTTCCGCTGCACATCTGCTGCCGAGAGGGCCCGCTGGATGGAGGAACTGCGCCGGCTTGTCCAGCCCAGTATGGTAAGAGCAGCTCCTGCCTCGCCTCGCCTCGTGCGGCTTCCAACTCCCCCCAGCTCCCCTACGACAGACCCCCCCCACCCTGCAATATTCACTCATTGTCTGTCCCTGTTTCTGTTCCCTGTAATAAATCTGTCGGAACTTTGCTGCCGCCCCGCGTTGCAGAGATAGGAGTTGTTGTGTGCAAGCTCAGAGAATAACGAGGAGACGTGAGCTCATCAGTAGAAACTTTTACTGAGGTTCTTCACGCATAGATTCATTACAATTTACAGCTATACAGTTCAGCGCAAGGCTCCCCATGCACGGCACAAAAAGCATAGAGTCAGAGACTGGTGGGGAGAGAATATTACAGCATATAACTCCTCCCCTCTCAACACTCTGTTTATGACCTTGGGCACACTGCCCAACTTTAACAAGTTTCACTCCCAAACAGAACTTCTGTTCACAGGTGCTCTGCTATAGTCCTTTCTGCTCAAGGACACATTACATACTCTGACAAAATCCACTTTCCCTGCCCCGGCTAGCTTGGCCATCGCAAGGGCTCAGAAGGAGTTAATCGTGCTTAAAAAGGAAAGCAGGGTCCTGTATTCCTTCCCAGTCTCACCAGTTTGCCTTTCCCCTGCCCCTGTCTCTCCACTGGCCTCCACCCTCTGCCTTGGATCTCCTCTTGCTTGACTCTTTATCTATACCAGTGTTCTCCAAGCTTGGGTCCCCAGATGTTTTTGGCCTACAACTCCCAGCATGCCCCAGCCAGCGTAGCTGACTTCCCTTGCTCTAAAAAAAAGCACAGGAGAGGAAAGCACAGGAGAGGCCCTGGAGGATGAGAGGGCCCTGCAAACTTCTGTGAGTGAGGGATCGCAAGCGCACAATAAATGCCTCGTGTAGAAAAGCCCTGAATCATGATTCAACCGGTCCCTATTTCTCATAACTATTCCAGTTTATGACTTCGGGGTTCGTGTCCTACCACACCAGCCTGCTGCCTTCCAGATGTTTTGGATTTCAACTCCCCGTCAGCCCCAGCCAGCATGGCCAATGGTCAGGAATGATGGAGGTTGTAGTCCAAAACATCTAGAGGGCTCCAGGTTGGAGAAAGCCTGTATTTATACTGGGCCTCGCACCTCGTCCCATTCTTAACCTGTACCGTTTGTTCCCAGGACAACTGTGAACGGATCGAACGTGCGCTGAGTCTTTGGGTGTACGAAGCCCGAGACCTGCCTCCCAAAAAGCGCTACCTCTGCGAGCTGCGGCTGGACGGGGCTCTCTACGCTCGCAGCACAAGCAAGCCAGCCAGCTCCGCTGGGACGATCTTCTGGGGGGAGCACTTTGACCTGAAGACCCTGCCCGCGGCCGTGGAACTGCAGGTCTGCCTGATGCCGGAGGAGGAGGGGCAGCGGCCGAGGGACAGCGCCGCCCCCGGCGTGGCCGTCCCGCTGAAGGACCTGGCTGCCGCGCGCCAGCCCTTGGAGAAGTGGTACCCCCTGGGCAGGGAGAGGCCGAACGGGCCCACCCTCCGGCTGCGCGGGCGCTACTGCAGCATCCGCGTGCTGCCCATCGTGCAATACAAGGAGTTTGCGGAGTATCTCACCTTCCACTACCGGGAGCTGTGCGCGGAGTTGGAGAACAGCCTCAGCGCCAGGGACAAGGAGGAGCTGACGGGCGTCCTGGTGCGCGTGTTGCAAAGCACGGGCAAAGCCAAGGTATCCCTTCTTCTTCTTCCTTGATGAGTGTGCGCAGGCCGAGAAGGAAGGCCTGGGATATATCGCTCAATGTTCACTTGCACCACTCCTTTTTTTTTTTTTTTTTTAAATTTAAAATAATGAATACAACAACAAACAAATACAACATAAACATTGTGCACCCCCCCCCCCACCTCTTGGGACCAAGTTATATTTCTCACCCCAATTTATTTTTTTTTGTATGTGTATATATACAAGCTATTATTCTATATTCCAAAAAAATAACAAATCTTGACAAGGTTTATTCCCCCTCCCCTTCACCAACACATAATCCAAAAATTTACCCCAAATGTTCACAAAGGTGTCTTTCTCCAATTGTCCTTTTTGACACTTAATATTACAAGTTAATTTATCATTTAACGCGATATCCCATACCTCTGTATACCATTCATTAATTGAAAACACATGTTGAACCTTCCAATTCCTAGCTATCATTAATTTTGCTGCTGTTAACAAATTCACGATCAATTCTTTTGTATTTTTTAAACAAACTAACTTTTCTGTAATGGTTAACAATGCTAATTTTGGGCAGGCTTCTAATTCCATTCCAATTATTTCTGATATTTCTGCAAATGCTTTCTGCCAAAATTCCAGAACATTTTTACAGCTCCACCACATGTGGACATACTCACTTGCACCACTCCTGTGGCTGTTGCCTGGGCTGGTTCTAGCCTCATCCGCTGTTTTACTCCGAGGATCATCTTGCAGGGTTATCCTTTCAGCTGCTGCGGCGGCTCTCACTCACAAACAAACCAGGCCCACTGAGAGGGATAACCCAGCGTCGTTTTGCACTTTCCCAGGCTGGATATTATTATCAAGTTGGGAGCCCGGTTCAGAATTAGGGTCGGAATGGGGCTGCATGGGGAGTGGGAAGATGGGGGGGTCTCTTAGGCAGGGCAGAGCGTGCCCCACTGACGAACCCTTTCCGCTCCCATATCGCAGGACTTCCTCGTTGACTTGGGCGTGGCAGAGCTGGACCGTTTTGATGAGCGGGAAGCACTGATTTTCCGCGAGAACACGCTGGCCACTAAGGCCATTGACGAGTATATGAAGCTGGTGGGAGGCCCGTACCTCCTGGGCACACTGAGTAAGTGGAGCGGCTGGCCGGTTGGCAACAGGCGGGCAGGAGGGTGGTATTTTCCAGGGGAGCTAGTTAGGTTTTTCCTGCCCCTGGCCCGAAGACTGCTTTATCGCTGCCGAAGAAAGCAAACCAAAGGGCTCTTTCAGCAAAAGGCCACTCTGGCGCAGTGTTCTCCAACCGTGGGTCCCCAGATGTTTTTGGCCTACAACTCCCAGCATGGGGCGTGCTGGGAGTTGTAGGCCAAAAGCATCTGGGGACCCAAGGTTGGAGAACACTGCCTTAAATAAAAAGAGGACAGCCAACCGATTCATTTTAGAAGCATGACAATTTTCCATAATCTTATGCAAATGTAGTCGTAGAAAAATATGAAAAATAAGAAACACTGACCCAATATGTGCAATTCCCCCATCGGCTAAAGCAGTGCTCTCCAACCTTGGGTCCCCAGATGTTTTTGGCCTACAACTCCCAGCATGCACCAGCCAGCTACGCTGGCTGGGGCATGCCGGGAGTTGTAGGCCAAAAACATCTGGGGACCCACGGTTGGAGAACACTGGTTTAAACCAACGTTCCCGACTTAGTGCCTTCCAGATGCTTTGGAATTCATTCAACTCCCATCAGCATGGCCAATGGGCAGTTGTAGCCCAAAACATCTGGAGGGCACCAGGCTGGGGAAGGCAGTTTTAAAACATACATAGCCAATTCAGTAAATAAAAGGACTAATACTAGAACTTCTTTCCGCTGTTACTCGTTCTTATAAATGTCAGCCGCACCAGTGAAGGGCAGCTATTACCACAGGGAAATACACGAAGAGCTTTCCTACTACACGAGGCATTTATTGTGCGCTCGTGATTCCTTAGTCATGGGTTGTTTATGGGTTCTTTAGATGATGACATGATCCTCCAGTTTCTCGTCTTTCCTGGGTTTTGTTTGTTTTTTAAAGCGAGGGAAAATGGGGTATTATTTCTGAAAGCAAAAAAAAAGAGGCATTTTCCTACTTGTATAATTGTGATATTCCCCTATAGCACAGTGGCACCTAGAGGTTATGTGGCAGAAAAATAGGAAATGATCTTTTAGGATGTTTTTAAGATGTTTTAAAGATGTTTTAAAGATGTTTTAAGATGTTTTTAGGATGTTTTAAGATGTTTAATAGTATATATTGTGTTGTTTTAGTTTAGGTATTTTATATTTTCTGTTGTTCCCCGCCTCAATCTAGATGGAGAGGCGGGTAATAAATAATAATAATAATAATAGTAATAATAATAATAATAATAATTATTATTATTATTATTATTATTGAAAATATCTTTTGTGCAGAGCTCGGATCTCAAGTCTGCAACGAAACCAAAAGTAGATACGGTGATTAACAGCCTCATGTAGAAAAGCTCTCTCAGCTTTCAATGGAAGAGCTTTATGTGGCTCCAGACTCTATTTTAGCATGAGTGTGTCTTTGTGTGATCATGGCTGCTCTTCCACATTAATTTCTTCCTCTTCAATCCCAGCTTCAGGACGACTGATTGGCCACTCAATTAGTCAGTTCCTGTTCTTTGCGTGAGTGCCGTTGTTTTAATTGTGGCTGCCTTAATTTTATTTTTTTATTATGGCAATTGAGCCTCGCATATCAGTTATGACTAGAGGCTGTTGGAAGGGTGTGGCTGAGAAGCAGTGAGACAAGGTAGCATATAGTGCTGTTGCTGGTCATGCCCTGCGTGCAAAAATGTCCCACTTTCTTTTTTCTTTTCTTTTTTATTTAAAGTTTTTTAAACAATATATAAAACAACTAAAATAACATACATACAACTCATATAGTGCTCCCATCACCACGGGACCAAAAGAACTTTCTATCTCTAAATTCAATTGTTATTCATCATTCCAAAAATACAACATATCTTGACATGGCTTGCTCCCTTTCCCCTTATTTAAAACAAAATCTAAAAATAATCCCCAAATATCCTCAGAATTATTATTTTTAAGTTGTCCCTTTTTACATTTGATACTACAAGTTTATTTATTATATTTATACCCCACCTTTTTCCCTGCAAGGAACCCAAGGTGGCTTACATAATCATCCTCCTCCTCTCCATTTTATCCTCACAACAACCCTGTGAGTAGGTTAGGCTGAGAGTCAGTGACTGGCCCAAAATCACCCAGCGAGTTTCATGGCCAAGCGGGGACTAGAACCCGGATCTCCCGAGTCCCAGTCCAACACTCTCACCCTTATGCCACGCTGGCTCTAATTAATTTATCATTTAAAGCAATATCCCACACCTCCTCCTTATACCAATCAACAACTTAAAAACCATGTGTCCCACTTTCAGTAGCCAGCATCACCCACTCAAGGGACCTTTGAAGAGCTGCTACCACAGTGAGTGACATGGACGCATCCTCTGGCTCAGAATAAGGCAGGGGTAGGGAACCAGACTGACTCCAGGGGCTGGATTCCACCCGCCCCGTGGACCAGCTGATGTCCCTGCTCGCTTGACGTAATTGGGTCCCCAGCCAAAGCACCGTCCGGGCCCTCGCCTTCCCCACTTCCTTAATAAGTGCTGATATAGACTCACTGAAGAACCTGGGAGTGGCCTGGAAGAAATATTATATACCATTGACCCGAGCCAGAATTGTGGGTCATGCTGTGTCGTCCACGAGCATCTCAGTCGTCGCGGCCAAAGCATGTGCATGTGTGTGTGTGTGTTGCAGGTGATATCGTGGCCCGGCCGTACTCTCGGGAGGACAGTTGTGAAGTGGACCCCAGCAAATGTGCACCGTGTGACCTGGCTGACAACCGCAGCAACCTACTGCATATCTGTGAGGAGGTCTTCCAAAGGATTGCTGTGTCCAACCCGTGAGTGTTTGAGTCGGGGACGGGGGACGGGGGACGGGACGGGACGGGGCTTTCCCCTCTGGGCAGGGCCGGTGCTACCACTAGGCCAACTAGGCAGCCGCCTAGAGCGCAGGGCTAAAGGGGATGCCAGAAACGCCTTGAAAACAAAATACAGCGCTCTCAAGTGGGAAGGGGGGGCGCTAAATATCTGATCTTGCCTAGGGCACCAAACTGCCTTGCACCGGTCCTGCCTCTGGGGTGCATTCAGGAAAAATTGGGACAGCCATTAGTGGTTTCCTTTGTAAGGGGAGGAGGCCCGTGCTTCGCATTCACAAACCGCTAGGCCGGAAGGGTCACATCCAGGAGCCCTCGCGTCGTGGCTCCTCTAGAAGGCAGCTTGCCGGCCCAAATGAATTGCTAGCTGGAGTGCTCAGCTTGAGCATGGGCGCTCTCTCTCTCTCTCTCCTGGGTCAGGGCTCAAAAGTGTAAAGCTAGTAATAATAAAGCAATGGCTTTGAGCATGTGCAGAGTGCTATCCCCTTGCTACAGTGTAAGCCAGGAGTGGGCGACTTTAGGGGAGGCTGCTGCCTGCTGCACTACTGAAATGTGGGGAAAGCGGTGCTTTTTCTTGAAAAATTCACAAGACACCTTTGCCCAAAATGCCCCACCCCCACCCCAAAAAAGTATTTAATACATTTTATAACATTGAAAAAAATGTGCTCCTGGACAGCTCCCCACGTGTTTTCTTGTTTCAAGAAAAATCAGCGCTTTTTTTGCTGCTGTAGCAGCAGCAAATTCAGAAGCAGTGGCTGTGGGATGGCGGTGGCCATAAAACAGGGCTTCATGTTGCCCACCCTTGGTGTAAAGCAGTGTCCTCCAACCTTGGGTCCCCAGATGTTTTTGGCCTACAACTCCCAGCATGCCCCAGCCAGCAGAGCTGGCTGGGGCATGCTGGGAGTTGTAGGCCAAAAACATCTGGGGACCCAAGGTTGGAGCAGGACACTGGTGTAAAGGAAGCATCTCATCCTCACCTGAGATTAAGGCAGTGCTTCTCAATTATTTTCTGTCATGCCCCCCCTAGGAAGAAGAAAACATTTCGCGCCCCCCCGCGCGACTGTAAATAGTATCATTTGTCTATAAAATTGTTATAAGTACACCTCTGCATAACACTGTATCCTTATTAACGTATAAGAGAATAAAAAAAGAAAGAAATGTGGATCAATTTACAACAAAGAATAGCTTTATTAACTGTAGCAGAAAAGATTTAAAGGAGCACAGGATTTAAAGGAACACAATATTAAAAAAAACTTTTAACTGAGGTCAAACGAGCCCCCCTTTATGGAGCCTCGCGCCCCCCCTGGGGGGCCCGCCCCACTATTTGAGAAGCACTGGATTAAGGCAATTAGTCCCTGCGTGGAGGCGTGATCACGGCAGGGTGTCTTGGAGTTCCTGAGGCCTCCTCGAGGTAGTGCGGGTCACCACCACGCTCCAGCAGCCCATGTGACTAGCCAAGAGGACTTTCCTCTTATTTTTCTCCTTCTGTGTGACTCAGTTCTGCATCAATCTCTGACCGGACTGTAGAGGTGAAGGTGAGGGCAGGACTGGCTCCCTCGCTGATATAATTTACAGCATCCTTCCCTGAATGTTTAGCTTTTCACTTTAAGCAAGTAAAATATAAAGGGGGAAAGGGAGCAGTATGCCACCCCATTATTCAGTAATGGCAAACGTGATTTCCAGTGTTCTAGCCAATAATTGCAGAGACACCGGCAGGTCTTTATCAAATTTATGCATTTTATGAAATCGACTGTTTTCTTTATTACTACTTAATACAATTCAACAATTTCAAACATATCAGGCTACCTCAGTGCTTCTCAAATAGTGGGGCGGGCCCCCCAGGGGGGGCGCGAGGCTCCGTAAAGGGGGGCTCGTTTGACCTCAGTTAAAAGTTTTTTTTAATATTGTGTTCCTTTAAATCCTTTAAATCTTTTCTGCTACAGTTAATAAAGCTATTCTTTGTTGTAAATTGATCCACATTTCTTTCTTTTTTTATTCTCTTATACGTTAATAAGGATACAGTGTTATGCAGAGGTGTACTTATAACAATTTTATAGACAAATGATACTATTTACAGTTGCGCGGGGGGCGCGAAATGTTTTCTTCTTCCTAGGGGGGGCATGACAGAAAATAATTGAGAAGCACTGGGCTACCTGCACTTAGCCTGGGGCTGTTCTATATTGATTCCCTATCCCACCCTGGTGTACCGTTAACATATGATAGCACTCTTCCAGTACGTATCAGATATATATGATATATATATACATATCATATCAGATATACATATCAGATATGTATATCATATATATCAGATATCAGATATACATATCAGATATGATTGCACTCTTCCAGTACTTGAAGGGTTGTCACACAGAAGGGGGCCAGGATCTCTTCTCGATCATCCCAGTTTGCAGGACACGGAATAATGGGCTCAAGTTACAGGAACCTAGATTCCACCTAAACATCAGGAAAAATTTCCTGACTGTCAGAGCAATAAGACAATGGAATCAACTACCTAGGGAGGTGGTGGGCTCTCCCACTCTGGAGGCATTCAAGGTGCGGCTGGACAGCCATCTGTCGGGGATGCGTTGACCTGGATTCCTGCATTGAGCAGGGGGTTGGACTCGATGGCCTTGTTGTAGGCCCCTTCCAACTCTACTTTTCTATGATTCTGTGATTCTATGTTTTTGTGTACCCTCTGGCACAAAATGGCTGCTTTCGGGCCTGCCCTCAGCCAGCCATCGCCTTCTTTCTCCCTGCAGCGCTTTTCCAGCCGAGCTCAGCGAGGTCTTCACCGCCTGGCAGGACGCGTGCCAGTTGCGGGGCAAGGAAGGCATTGGCCAGCGGCTCATCTCTGCATCCCTCTTCTTACGCTTCCTCTGCCCGGCCATCATGTCCCCCAGCCTCTTTGGCCTCACTCAAGAATACCCGGATGACACCACCTCCCGTACGCTCACCCTGGTGGCCAAGGTCATCCAGAATCTGGCGAACTTTACCACGTAGGTAACTGGGTCCCGGCACTGCCCAGGAGCAGTGGCTCAATATGTGGCTTGTTGGAGACGGCTTGGAACACCAGTCCAGCTCCAGACTGGTCTGCAAGCAAATAAGCCAGAATTGTCACCAGGACACTGGCATCTGTCAGAGATGCTTTGACCTAGATTCCTGCATTGAGCAGGGGGTTGGACTCGATGGCCTTGTAGGCCCCTTCCAACTCTACTTTTCTATGATTCTATGATTCTATGATCTGCGTGTCTGGGTGGGTTCCTGCGAACAGACAGAATGCACGACAAGGGGGATAACTTTACTTTCCTTTAGAGCAGGGCTCTCCGACCTTGGGTCCCCAGATGTTCTGGGAGCTGGCTGGACTGCAGCTCCCAGAATCCCTTGCCATTAGCCATGCTGGCCGGGTATGCTGGGAGCTGTAGACCAGCAACATCTGGGGCCCCAAGGTTGGAGAGCCCTGCTTTAGATGCTGATATCTTTTGTTTAAAAGACATTTTTAGTCAACAATTTTTTAAAAATCTTCTGAAATGAACAAAAATAAGTAAGTGTTCATTTGTACAATATAGCTAAAATATGCAGAAATACCTCATTGTACTCATGTAAGAAATGTCAAATTAAGAGCACAGGACAATGCTCTTGATAATACCCCCATACTTTGTCTCCTTTAGTTATGAACTATTTTTGCTAAAGGGTCTGCAAGATGGAGACCCTTTAACAATTCATGGAGGAGAAGGCTATCAATGGGTGCTAGTCATGATATTTGATATAGATATGGTACTATATGCTACCTCCAGGATCAGAGGCAGCATACCTCCGGATTACCAGTTCCTGGGAAACTACAGGAAGAGAAGCTGTTGTGCACATCATGTCCTGCTTGGGCTCTCCAGAGGTACCTGCTTAGCCATTGTGGGAAACAGGATGTTGGGCTACATAAGCCAACCTGGCGCCCTCCAGATGTGTTGGACTACAACTCCCATCATTCCTGACCACCGGCCATGCTGGGTGGGGCTGATGAGAGTTGTGGTCCAAAGCATTTGGAGGGCGCCAGGTTGGGGACTGACCTTTGGCCTGATCAAGCACAGCTCTTCTTACATTCTTAGCAGCCCTGTGGAGGACTCGGATACTGTCTATACCCATTTTACAGATTTCATTTATCATTTCATTTATTTCATTTATATACCGCCCCATAGCCGAAGCTCTCTGGGCGGTTCGCAACACTCTATACATAAAAACAACATTAAAGCATACAAAACAGTTTAAAAAATTTAAAAACAAATTTAAAAACACAGTTTAAAATAATGATGATGAATGAAGCCTGGGAAAGAGGCGGCTTAACCAAGTGACTCTATGGTTGAGTTGGGAGCCGAACTCTCTGCTTCCTGCTCCACTCTTGTCTCGCTCACGCCCTCACATTCTATGCTTATCTGCCCTGGAACATGAGATGGATCCTGTATGCCCCCTTGGGATTCTGTGACCTTGTCTCCAGCCTAGGTGTGCAGCAGCGCCCAAGATCTCCAAACACGACTGTGACACTGGCAGGGTGGCACTCCAACCCCTTGGCTGCCTCAAATCCTTGTGTAATTTCAGGGCCAGTTCCACACCTAAGGTTTATTGTAGTACTGTATTGCTGCCGTGACTTGTGGGGCACACAATGCATGCATTTTTCAGTGCTGGTTGTGCTAGTCCTGCATAATCGTTCTTTGTTTCTTCCGGAACTTCCCGGACTAGGTTTATCACGTTTTTTTTCAGTTATTGTGGTTCACCGGTACAGTACGTGTAGCTAGTGTGTGCTACACTGGCGCTGTCGTTCCCCGTCCGAGGTGTGGCCATGAAAGTGTCGTCACTGAAGTTAGCCAGTAGTTTTCGAGGGGCAGGGAAAATGCGGCATGATGTGTGTCTCCCAAACTGGTGGGAAAGGCCATTTGTTGTTGTGCGGTGGTTCGGCTTCATCATCCTCCGAAGCTTCTTAATTTTTTGTTTGTTTGTTTGTTTGTAAATGTTCCTGCACACCTCTGAGCAGGCTGCTTCGGGAAATTGAGTTTGGGTGCTTTTTTTAAAAAAAATACTTCTGCTCCTGCGCACGTGTGCACCTCCGCATAGATGGCAGACCAGAAACAAAGGACCCCGCTTGTGAAATGGGAAATTGCATTTTGCGTGGAGGGAAGGGGCATGGCGCGCTGATCTGGCTGGATTAACCCCGACCCCGTGGGAGGGCGGCGGCGGCGGCGGCAGCAGCATCCTTCCCCTTTTTTGTGAGGGGCTGGAAGAGCTTTTTCTTTTCTTTTTTAAAAGATCGCTCCTGCGCTTGTTCGCACCTGTGCAGAGACGACAAAGCAAAATATATATATATTTTTAAAAGCCCTGTTCAAGGCAACAGCCAGTTCTACCACTACGGAGTCAGGTGCGGGGTGGCAAACCGGGGATGAGTGCAGTACATGTAACGAGAGCGTGCGTGCCCTGTGAGTTGTGACCGCGGAACGTGAATATAGCAGTACCGTTCTGCTAACTTGACGATATACAGTGTCATGTAGATCCACCCCAGGAAGTGTGCCGCCGAATGAGCTCTATGCTGCCCTGACATGTGTGTTGGGGCCCATACCAGTGCCTGCCCCATGCCCATGTGTATGGACCAGTGTCTCATCCAGGCAAGGTGGCAGAAGGCTAGAGGCCAAAATCAGGCCAACGTCTGTGGTCTGGTGGTGCAGGAGGAGGACCTGGTGGGTCTCCTTCAGCAACAAGTTGTCTGAGGGAAGGCAGCAGCAGCTCTGGCAGAGCTGGTGCCACCTGATTTCCGTGGCCAGGAGGATTAAGAGCTCTGGTGCGAAGGTTCCACTTGACACATTCCATGTGGCATTTTCTGTTTCCTGCAGGTTTGGGGAGAAGGAGGCCTACATGAGCTTCATGAACGAGTTCCTGGAGCGCAACTGGAGCACCATGAACTCATTCATCAGCAGTATCTCGAGCCCTGGCAGTGCCCTCCACTTGACTGCCTACGACGACTCCATTGACCTGGCCCTGGAATTGTCCACCCTGCACGCCCTGCTCTGCAACATCTCCTCCTCCCTGAAAGAGGTGAGCTGGGAGGAGCAGCCTCCGTCTGTGTGTGGCACCTCCGCTTGATGGGCTCGCCTGCCCCCTGGTGGCAAGAGGCCAAAGGCAGCTCCGTGTCCTTCTCTAGCGGGGCCTGTGTTCATGGCTTCCAGACGAGGCTTTCTAATGTGCATTCGCCCTGCCTCATTCCAGGGATGTTGAAGAGTCCTTGGTCTCGAGTCACGAGTCGAGTCACGAGTCTTTGGACCCGAGTCTCGAGTCCGAGTCCGAGTCCTTGGTCCAAAATGGTGACTCACAAGTCACGAGTCCTGAGTCACTCCCAAAGCTGACTCCACGAGTCCCTATTAAAATCAATGGGGTTTCCCCCCAACAAAATAAGGCTACTTCAGATGTGTGGCTTAAATAAATTCTAGGCACAAGTGTGCCTTTTTATTTCAAAACTCTGCAACTGATTTTGGCAAGAACAGACCAGGCAGACAAACCCAAAATAACCAGGCAGGCAGAGGAGGCAGGGAACCCCAAAGCAGGCAGGCAGAGGCCTTTCTCTTGGACAATTCAAACTGTGGAACTGGTTAAGAAGAGACCAGGCAGGCAGAGGAGGCAGGGAACCCCAAACAGGCAGGCAGAGGCAGCCAAAACCAAAATGTCTGACCCTAACCCCCCACAACAACACATCAATCAAAATAAATCTCAGCACAGCGTTGGGGCTGCGCTCCTGATAGCTGTCCATAGTGGCCGAGCAGCGGCACGCCTCGCTTCCATGCGCTCTTCACCAGTGATCGCGCTCCTTCTGGCACAGCCAGAAGACTCGTCAACAGCCCTGGGATGTTGACGAGTCCTTGGTCTCGAGTCCCGAGTCGAGTCGAGTCTCGAGTCCCATCGAGTCCGAGTCGAGTCAGAGGGGGGACTCAGTCCGACTCACGAGTCGAGTCCTCGAGTCCGAGTCCCCATCCCTGCCTCATTCACAGAATTCAGTGGGGTTTCAGAAGATGTTGTTGTCCGCTCATAACCCTCCCCTGCTTTCCCGTTGCTGCTTCCGTCTTTTTTCTTACTGTGGAAAATCCATTGAGAAAGAAAAGATGGCATCGCGCACAAGGCCTTCTGAGTGGTAGCACTCAGCAGCAGGAGCCCTCCTGTCTGGAAGCACCCTGGGATGCAAAGCAGAACCAGGAGGAGCCAGATTTGGGGCTCAGCAGTCAATCCGGGGACACAGGGAAACACGGCAGAGGGGGCAGCGCTTGGCAGCGGGAGGAGCTGCCAAACTGAGCTGGCCAGACTCTGCTCCCATTGGCCGGAGTGAGTGTCAGTCTGGCCAAGCCAGCAGAAGCCCTCCCCCCCCACCCATGTTTGCACGCCCTCCCCCCGGGAAATGGCCGGGCTCATGACATTGGCACTTTCTGCTTTGTTGCCTCCAAGGGGACTCGGGAGAGACTGGAGCCTCTGCCCACCATCCTCCACGCCATCCGAGAGGGGACGCCGGTGCCTGTCTCTGTCCGACTTGGGCCCAACACCGAGGAGAGGTATTGAACGGGCGACCGCCCTTGTGGTGCGCACTCCTCCGGCGGTGTGGTGGGTGGGGAGGGAAGCGGGGCATGCCCAGGGGCTGAGGGAAGGTTGCCGGACCATGAGGGACAAGAGGAGAGGGACACATCCGCTGGAGAGGGAGCAGCTGCAGGGAGCATGTTTTGCCCTTCCCTGCCAAGAAAAAGAAAAAAAGAGAGAGAAAAACCTATAACAGTGATGGCGAACCTATGGCACGGGTGCCACAGCTGGCACGCAGGGACCTCTCTGTGGGCACTCGAGCCATTGGTCGCCAGATCACGAAAAGACCGTCCCCTTTCCATAGTAACCCCTCTCCACTCATTCCTCGCCGGCCTCCACAGGCAGGCACACACTCCAACATCTCCACCCCCAGAAGCGGACTGCGCAGGCACCCAGCCCTCCTTCTAACTGAACAGACAGCTCAGAAGAACAGCGCGCGCGCACCCGAATCTTGGCGCACCCAGTGAAGAGCCATGCCCTGAGACAGAGCGCAGTGCGATTAGCGAGTGCCCCCTCCTCCTTCCTGCCAAATTTAAGGCACTTTGAATTAAATAAGTTGGTTTTGTGTTGCAGTTTGGGCACTCGGGCTCAAAAAGGTTCGCCATCACTGACCTATAAGAACCTTTTAAACTAAGAACTGGTGCCTGGGTTTGGCATTCTTCCTCCTCCCTCCCAAACCCCTTTTCCTTTTGTGTCGTGGCTTTTAGATTGTGAGCCTGAGGGCAGGGACTGTCTTAGTATTAATCTGTGTAAGCTGCTCTGAGAGCCTTTTCTGGCTGAAGAGCGGGGTAGAAATGCTGTAAATAAATAAATAAATAAATAGGAAGGGAAAACCTTCTTGACAACTCACCAGCTGGATATGGATGATGCTCAGGGTTGGATAAATTAGTGCCGGGAAGGCATCGTCTCCAGATCAGATCGCTTCCCAGGCCTGGGTGGGGCTCCTTTCGCTCGTGATTTGCAGCGTGGTTGGGGCGGGTGGGGGCTCGATAGGTGGGCGGCCCAAGCAGATGAGCTTTCGGCATTTCTTCAAGCCGTCTGCTTTTAAGAGGCCGAGGCCCTCCCCCCCACCCACAAGGCTTCTCCCCTGTCCGCGCCCCTCTTCCTGGCACTGGGCGCACTCCTTCCGACCGTCCCTGGAAGGATTCGTCATCCTTAGAAGGCGAACCATATCGGATTAAAATCAAAGGAGTGGAGAGTGTGTTGTGCAAAACAAAACAAGTGTGCACATGTTTGGTTTGTCTCGCCCGAGTGCAGTTTAGATGAGGTTAGTTTCCTGCTGCGAATAATCACAGACAGAGCCCTGCACCTTATTCTAAGCCAGTGTTCTCCAGCTACGCTGGCTGGGGCATGCTGGGAGTTGTAGGCCAAAAACATCCGGGGACCCAAGGTTGGAGAACACTGGTCTAAGCGATGGATCTGCTCGCATTAAGCTGCCCCCCACAGCCCCTTTCCCCACAGCCCAGCTGGGGCAGCAAGGAAGAGGCATGCACTTCCCCCCCCCGCCGCGCCACCAGCGACCCCGGTGCTGCCAAGATCACTGCCAAGATTGCAGCGGGAGAACCGGGATCTTGGAAGGGAGCGCTGGGAGAGGCTTCCACGGCCCCCACGCTCTAGCATTCCCCAGCTCAGTGGGGCAGGGCGCGGGGAGGTTTATTCCTCCCCCCTCCCTGCCCATGGAGATGTGGGTCGGTGGGCGGGGCGAAGAGTGTATGCGCGTGCGCATACGCATGTCTGAACATGGGTATGTGCGGCCCCCCGACCCCACCCTCAGGCACCGCATGCGGCCTTCGGGACCAAAACAGGTTGCCCACCACCACCCCCTGCTTCTTAGGGTTAGGCCTCTCGCTCACTCCCCCCTCTACCCTGTCTCCGTGTTCCAGAAAGGCAGAAAATCTGAAGCCGGGATTTGTGCCCCCACGGGAGCTGGGCAAACACAGCCCGCTCATCAAGAGCCAGTCCATGACCAGCATCCAGAAGGGCCGAGGCAAGGAAGAGCCGCTGGCCCCTTTGCAGCCAGCCAAAGCCAGGAGCAAAGTGCAGCGTACCCAGAGCGTCCCCAGCCAGAGCAAGGCGGCCCGACGTCTCCACAAGCAGAGCAGCACAGAGCACGTGGCCGACAGCCAGGAGGGCAACTCTCAGCCGTGCATCTCCTACCCAGATGGTGGCGGCGGCGGTGGCCGCAAAGCCTCCCAGGTAATTTGGGCTCTGGATTGGGCCTCCCAACTGTTCAGACGTGGCCTTGGTGCCTGCCTGCCAACTGCCTTTGGCCCAACTTCAGTTCCCTGGGCAAGGAGTAACCGACCAGAATCTGCACAGCCCACGTGGAGTGCAGGATATGTACAATCTGAAAGCTCTTAAGGCAGGGCCCTCCAACCTTGGGTCCCCAGATGTTGCTGGCCTACAGCTCCCAGCATACCCAGGCAGCACGGCTAATGGCAAGGGATTCTGGGAGCTGTAGGCCAGCAACATCTGGGGACCCACGGTTGGAGAGCCTTGTCTTAAGGCATCATGAGAACATTATCTCTCATTTTTAAGGGAATCGTGTTTCTGTCCCTCAAAGTTTAGGAAGTAAATAGGATCTGGGTACTCAGGAGGAAGTGACGCTTCTTCACGCAGGACAGCGTCCTTCCCTTCCACGTCACTCCCCCTGTTTCTTTGTCCAGGCCTTCCACTGCTTCTTTGCAGTCCCTTTACCAAACATTGACAAAAGACACATGAGACACATTGTTTCGATGGATTTAAGCATAGATATAGATACCACCAGTAAGTACAAACAGGCCGGCAAGGACATGAAACGCGGGGCCTTTTTGGTGGTAGTTCCCCAGCTCTAGGACTCCCTCCCTACTTTGGGAGAACGTTTTAGTTCTGAAATGTAGCAAAGAAATCCAATAAATAAATACATCAATAAATAAATAGGGTTGGTTCCCGACACACTTAGAGCAGACCCACTAAAATAAATAGGGCTTAAGTTAGTGACTAACTTAAGTCCCATTGATTTCAATGGGTCTATGCTAACTATGAATAAGTCTAGATCCAACCCACATAGATATAGATATATTTGGCTCCCTTGCATACATTGTTCTGATTGCAGAACGTGAGCCTTTCGGTCACAGAATTTGGGATTTTTAAATGCAGATGTTTGAGGCAGAGAGACAAAGAACCCAGGCAACCCATGGAACAGTGTTCTCCAACCTTGGGTCCCCAGATGTTTTTGGCCGACAACTCCCAGCATGCCCCAGCCAGCATGCTGGGAGTTGTAGGCCAAAAACATCTGGGGACCCAAGGTTGGAGAACACTGTTCCATGGAGAAAAGGAGTAGCCAGTCTTACACTGGCCTCTCCTAAGGTGTATCTTTGTGGGTGTATCTTGAGGACTGGTTGCGCATCTGTCCTAAGCGATTGGCAAGCAAGAGCAGATGGGTGCAGTGGTTGTGGCAGGGGCTTTGACCGGTGTCGGCACCAGGTCCACCCAGGTCATGCCGCCCTTCCCAGTGGGTGAGAGCAGTGCACCTTATCTCCCCTCCCACCGTTCTTGGCTGCATTGTCAGAAGGGGAAACACACTCAATGGAAACATGTTCCCCGCCCAGAATTCTGCACGATGTCTGTCTCCAGCTCTGCGACAGAGGCCTCATTCACGTCCAGGGGGGAAAGGCTTGGACATCAGGGCAGTGGTACCTACTAGTCTCCTATTCCACATGATCTCTCCGTCTGAGGTTTCATAGATTTCATAGATCATAGAGTTGGAAGGGGACTACAAGGCCATCGAGTCCAACCCCCTGCTCAATGCAGGAAACTAGAGGAGGGGTCTCCCATCCAAGTCATAACCAGGCCTGACCCTGCTTAGCTTTCCATGCTCAGACAAGCTGAGCCAGCGTGAGCCACGGTTGGCCCTGCAGAATCACTTCCTGAGCACACAAACAGATTCCTAGGAAGGTTTCCTAATCTCTTCTCTGGTTTTCCAGAAAAGGCTGAGCAGGCGCCATCAGGGATGCTCCATCTGTACCAGGGGTGGGCAACTTCGGCGGGTCTGAGGGCCACTTTCCACACACACACACCCCTCGGGGGCTGCACTCCTTGAAAGCAAGCTAAATTTGTCCTTTTGAAGCTTCCGTAGTTGTTCGCTGCCGAAATTCAGCACAGACTGCCTATTTTTTGCCGCCACTGCAACAACAAGTTTTGCCAGCAGCGGGGGCCCTCGCTAGACAGTGGGGTGGGGCTGCATACAGCCTGTGGGACGCCTGCTGCCCAACCTGATCTATAGGATATTCTGTCACAGCAGGACGTTGGGCTAGACTGGGTCTGTCATGCCTCTACCATCTCTGTGATCCGAGGGTCCCCTCAAAGCTCACCTAATAATGCTGCCTGTGTTCCAGGGGTGTTCAAAGCTCCACCCTTCTGCATCGCTGCCCCGGAAGTCCACCGTGCCCTGGCTACGACACTCGGAGGAGGCTGCCGCGGCGCAAAACGGCCTGTACGCCATGCACCCACTGGAGCAGGTAATGAAGAGTTCTCCTCGGATGATCAGGCAGTGAATACACCACCCAACTCAAGAACCCCCGGCCCCGATTGCATGTGCTATTGTTAGGTCCAGTCTACACGCTACGGGCCAATCCATGGCCTCACCCATCCCCATGCTTCCCTGGTAACATGTAGTTGGAAAACAGGCGCACGATGTGATGTTACGCTAGCATTTCTCTGGCCCCCAGCATGCAGCAGCAGTTAATGAAGCAGAGTGTGTAGATCTTCAGCCCTTTTCTTGTGGGCGGGTGTCAAGGTTCCACCTGTACCGGGACACCTTGATCAGCTCCTTAAAGATATCTGCCTCTTTAAGAACCCCTCCTGTATCAGGATGCCAATTCTATGCCTTTTACCTTCTCTTCCCAGTAACTGTCTTGTTAATTGCCGTGAACCGCCCAGAGAGCTGCAGCTATTGGGCGGTATAAAAATGAAATAAATAAATAAATAAATAAATAAACGTAGGGTTAGGCTTTAGGCGTGGTGCAAAAGACACTCCAAACAACTTGAATATAACAATAACTGTTTACTTTAGTAAATTTTGGTATAGTAGATTCACAATAACTTAAGGTAATTACACAAATAGAGCTGTATACTTTCAAAAAGCAGGTATAAGAAATAATAACGCAGTTCTCTCTAACCTAGGTACTCTTTCACCTGTAACCTTAATAGAGATTCCTTCTCAGCCTAGCCCTGGCTGTTCTGCATTCTTCAGTGATACTCAGACTCTGCTTCTCTGTCTGTCTCTGCTTCTTGGTGCCTGCAGCTCCTCTCCTCTCTCTCTCTCTCTCCAACTTCGCTCTCTCCCACTGCTGCCTCTGCCTCCCCTTTATATACACTCTCACCAGGACTAGAAGGCTACAAACCTGTGTGACCTCAAACTGGGGGAATGAAACTTAACTCCATTAGGGGGGAAAGGAGACTTCTCTCACTGAAAAGGAAACTTTTAACTCCATGAGGGGAAAATGAAACTCACGGATGCCCCCCTCCCATCAGGAGATGTTTGGGTCTACAGGCTTCAACCTAACTCAAGCCCGTGTAGGCCTCAATCCTTCACAGCAGGGTCCTCTCATTGGTTGCCCACATCTGTGAGCAGTGTTGGACTTATGGTGAGAGGCCTCATAGTCCACTGTTAACATCAGGAAAGGAAACTGTGCGCAGAGAATGTGTGTGTGTATGTGTGTGTTACAGAGGAGGAGGTTGTGATGACACGGCCCTTACACTTTAGGACCAGGCGCATAAACCCTTCTCAGGGACATCTGGAACAAAACATCTGGAACTTGCCATGCATGCATCCTAATGGTTCTTAGGGGTGTGAAGCTCAGGGTTATTTTGTTTTTTGAAACGCATTAATTAAAGGGAGCCTTTTGGCTGATGGGCGGTGAACAAATATACTAAATAATAAATAAATAAATTTAATTGATTTAAATGTGTCCATGTGTTTGAAGCCTGCACTACTATTGTCAGTCAGAAGGTGGCAAACTTCCCTAACCAGCTCATTGCCTTGCAATCCAGTGTGAAGCCAGGTGGAGCCTGTCCCTTCACCCTGCTGTGGGGCAGACCCTTCCCTCAGGGGGGATAGGGGTGTACCATGGCAGGGGTGGTGCCCAGGGGTGCTGGCGGGCTTGGCTTCACTCAAACAGGGCGGCACACTGGATCCAGATCCGGCAGCTGCTTAAGTTTACTTGGAGGCTTCACTGCATCGGACTAAAGGCTATTTCTTCCTGTGTGAAGCCAGGTACATAAGACAAAAATTGGTGGTCACCATTCTGGCTCGTTAGGAAAAAATCCAGACAAAATAGTGTCTTCTGGCAATACATTATCTTGTAATTCTTACAACAAGCCTGTAAGGTAGATCAGTATCCCCATATTATAGACAGCGGGGCTGAGACTGAGAAGGAGAGAGTGGCTTTCCTAAGGCTTGCCTCTGTCCTGATGACAGAGGCAAGGTTTTGAACCGGGGTCTTCAGCCCGGACTTGTAGCAACTGTGCTAGGTAGCAACTCTGGTTTTAAACATGGGTGCAGCTCAATGCAAATAAAATTATTCCCCCCAAAAAATTATTCCAGTGGGACATCGGGGGCCCCCTCTCTGATGCAGAACCGATGACCTCCGGCCACAGCTAATCCCTATTATTGAATGAAGCGCACACAGTTCCGAGGCCTGTGGTATTCTTTAACACAGGAATGAGGAATGTGTGGCCCTCCAGATGTTGGATTACAACTCCCATCATCCCTCACCACTGGCTATATGCTGGCTAGGGCTGGTGGGAGTTGCAGTCTGCCAATATCTATAGGACCACGCATTCCCCACCCCTGTGCTTTAAGACTTCCTTGAGGCAAAAGAGACTTCCCTCGGTCGGAACAGAACAGGTCCCAACGCATCCACCTTCTTCCAGCGCTTCTCCTTTGCGGCTCCCGCATGGCTTTGAGACTGAGGTGGGATTCCTGCCTTTCGGCACGACCCCCTGCCTCCTGCCCCATCAGCCCCTGTGCAGGGCAACCAGGTAGGAAGATTCTGCGGCGGCGGCAAGGCCCTGGGCTGGTCTAACGGCTGCTGACATCATGGCTTCTGACCCCACAGTACGGGAGGCAGATGGAAGAGCTGCGCACTGAGCTGACCAGAACCGGGGAGAAGCAGCAGCTCTTGGAGGAGCAGCTGGAGAAACAGAATACCCGGAACCAGGTACTCGTGGAGAAGCAGACCACGTTTCAGGAGCGGGAGACGACTCTCTGCAAAAAGCTGGAGGAGGTGGAGAGCTTCCTGGCGCAGCTGAGCAGCAGGTAAGAGATCCCCGGAGCCCTAAGGAGCTGGTCGCGTGATCCCAGCTGATCCACACTGTTGTTCAATATCTCCAGGGGCTCCTTGGAGCTTTTCTGTCCCATCCGTAATCTGGGCGCCGGATCACACCAGGCACTGCCTCTGCCCAGCTCCGCCGCCAGGAGCAAAGGCAGAGAGCATCTCCTGACGGGGCTTCTGTGCCACCAGACACAGTCCCGACTCGAGTCTGCGCATCCAGCAGGGAGGGAGCTGCTGAAGCCACAAACGGCTTGTGCCAAGCGGGGCTTGTGAGGCAACAATGCCTCTCCGAGAAGGAGATGCTGGACCCCCTCCAGTCTGACCCTTTCTACCCAAGGGTGTGACGGAGTGGTTCCATTTCCCAGTGTGAGGCCCTGGTGTGGGCAGTGATGCGCTGCTGCTGGAGTCTTCACCTGCTGGTCCTGGAGGGATGGGAGGGCCCGGCGGAAAGTGAACAGGTGAAACAGGAGATCGGGCCAAGGAAGGAAAGAAACGGGTGAGGGGGGAAGTGGCAGAGCCAACTTTGCAGTGGAAAAGAGAAAAGCTGACGTGTGTGAGTCAACCCATAGGCCAAGGATGGGGAACCTCCAGCCCACGGGCAAATTTGGCCGCTCAGGCCGGCCCATCCGATAGGACAGTGATGGCGAACCTTTTTGAGCCCGAGTGCCCAAACTGCAACACAAAACCAACTTATTTATTTCAAAGTGCCAACACTGCAATTAAACCTGAATACCGAGGTTTCAGTTTTAGAAAAACAACTCATACAGTTGTCCGAACTAATTAACATTTTTTGTCTTAAAAGAAAAACACAATAACAGAGCTTTCAATGATACAAATCAACTCAAAAAATTATTATAGTACTACATTGTACACATACCCTGAAGGGAATTTATACAAACTTTTTAAATAATTGGGCACATGTATTTTTGGATAAGGGATTCTCAACTTGTAATATGATTATATGCCAGACTGAAATTGTATGGGGCAAGCTTTACAGGTCCTTTCCCTGCTTCTACAGGTGTCGGATTAGTAAAAGTAAAAGTCAACCTGTACTAGGATGAGCAAGATAAACAAGAAAACTAAACACGCTTAACACATTTGAAACACTTTATGTCTTGGACTGCAAACACTGCATTAGGTAAAAGTTTGCATTGGGCATGCTTTTGCACAATTAATGTGATTTTTGCTATTGCATGCATGCTGATAATTTGTCAAACCTTGGCTCATACTCTGTTAGTTTGAGAGCAACACATGCAGCACTCAGGTCAACTGTTAGGGCTTTACATCCAAGCCATGCTCTGTGCATCATTCTTCAAAATCTTTTAAATGTGATAACAATGTAGAAAAGAATTCTGTAACAGGAATTCTAGAATAAAATCATTCTGTTCCACACTTTGAGAAAGAACAAGATCATTAGTGTTTTGCAGAAGGGGACAGTCTTTTTGCGATCTGGTGACCACTGGCTCGAGTGCCCACAGAGAGGTCCCTGCGTGCCAGCTGTGGCACCCGTGCCATAGGTTCGCCATCACTGCGATAGGAGATCATAGCAGGGACCACACCTTCACACGCCGCTTGCCCCCCCCCAATTGGAAGGGAGAGCAGTGCCCTGAGGGCCTGGCCCATCCCACATCCTCCCAATGGCGGAATGCCAGGCGGGGGGGGGGCATCTGGCCCCCGCACTCCAATTAAGTTCTCCACTCCTGCCATAAAAGTGCAGATTTCACTGGCTAACATCAATAGTTGCAGCAAACTCTGCTGAGCGGCTGTCTCTGTCTTTCCCTAGTCCCTACCTGTGTTCGTCTCATCATCCTGAAGAGGGAGGAACATTTAGGGGAGCTTTCGGCTGACAATGGCAGAGAACAGCATGCATGAGCCCCACAGGACTCCGGCTGGAGCCTCTGGGTGCCTCTTCCAAGAAGTACAGAGAAGTCTGTTACATAGGGAAGGGGGAGAAAGTGGTGCAGTTTGCATTTCGATAAGAACTTACCAAATTTTTTGACTTCCTGAATCCATATGAGAAGCGGAACACAGTTCTGCGCAGGGCCGGTGCTACCATTAGGCCAACTAGGCAGCCGCCTAGGGTGCAGGGCTAAAGGGGGCGCCAGAAACGCCTTGAAAAAAAAATACAGCACTCTCAAGTGGGAAGGGGGGCACTAAATATCTGATCTTGCCTAGGGCACCAAACTGCCTTGCACCGGCCCTGGTTCTGCGTACAAAAATGTCTCTATTAGTGAACTGAAATACTTTTTAGCAGCATTATATCAGGAAATAACTGCCCATCAAATGTGTATACTAGGCATACTTTTGAACAAAAATGCATATGCCGTAGGAAATGTGCACAGAAAATGCATACAATTTTCATTTAAAAACACTTACAGTAATACCTTGGATTGCAAGTATAGTAATGCCTTGGATTGCAAGCATAATTCATTCCGGAACCGTGCTTGTAATCCAAAACACTCATATCAAAGCGAGTCTCTGGCGGGCGTGAGCGGCAGGCCGATTTCGGCCCGCTATGCCTGCTCGAGGTGAGCGGTTACATCCCTACACTACTTGTCTTGCAAGACCTTGCTCGTTCAGGGACTGTCTTATTATTAATCTTTGTAAGCCACTCTGGGAGCCTTTTCTGGCTGAAGAGCGGGGTATAAATGCAATAAATAAATAAATAAATAAATATCAAGTCAATTTTTTTCCCAAAAAATTGCTTGTCTTGCAAAACGCTCTCAGACCAAGTTACTTGCAATCCAAGGTATTACTGTAACTTGGTTTGAGAGCATTTTGCAAGACAAGCAAATTCTTAAATATTTATTTAATTTTATTTTTTTTTACTTGATAGACAAGCGACGTCTTGCAATACAAGTACTGTAGTACGGCTTCAATTAAAAATCTCTGCACAAATTTTTTTTTGGGGGGGGATTTCGTTTTGATATAAGAGTGTTTTGGATTACAAGCACGTTTCCGGAACGAATGATGCTCTCAATCCAAGGCATGACTGTATTCCTTTACTGCGTCCTTTTCGATCCATGTGAGGACTTGCAGGCGGTGGGCCAAAGCTGAGAAACAGTGAGCCTATGGCACTGGGGTGGGGGTTGAAACAGGTCACGTCCAGATCCAGATCTCTAGCAGGGCCGTTTCTTGAGGGAGGGGGGAACAGTGTGGCTGTCCTGAGCACCAAGTTCTGGGGCTGCCAAAATGACCCCCCAGAGGTGTCGGTGGCTCCTCCCTCGTGCTGCCCAAAGAGCCCGCATGCCTGCCGAATCTCCCCCCCCCGAGGACTCTCCCGGAGTGACAGACATATTGGGCGGGCGGGCGGGCTCTCCAGAGCGCTGGCCAGGCCCAAATGTGTCGTGCTTCGAAGGGCCCTTCCTTAAAGTGAGGCATTCTGGGTGAGGTGGCGATGAAGATCCGATCGTCTGTGCTGCCGTGGCACAGGCAGTCTCCAGGGCCACGTCACCCAGAATGCCTCACTTCAAGGAGGGGAGCGTAATGAGGAGGAGGAGGAGGAGGAGGAGGAGGAGGAGGAGGAGGAGGGTGGTGGCTGGAGAAGAAGAGGAGGTCGAAGCAAGGCGGGGTGACAGCAGTGGCTGGGTGGGTGGGGAGAGAAGAGAGGGACACAGCCGGGGGATGCGGGGAGAAGAGGGGGCAGCAGAGCCGCGGCATGTCCACCAGGGCACCAAAGTACCACCTTGTCTAGGGCACCAAAATACCTCGGCCTGAACTCTGGCTCCTCTTCTGTTGCAGGGTGTCAGGTGTGGAAGCCAGCTGGAAGAAGGATCATCAGAAGCTTCGAGCCAGTGAGGAGAAGACCAGAAACCTGGTAAGGGCCCTCTGGAGCTGTTCTGGCCTTTGAGACAGCCGAAGGAGAGAAGAAAAAGAATCATAGAAAAGTAGAGTTGGAAGGGGTCTGTAAGGCCATCGAGTCCAACCCCCTGCTCAATGCAGGAATCCAGGTCAAAGCATCCCGGACAGATGGCTGTCCAGCCGCACCTTGGATGCCTCCAGAGTGGGAGAGCCCACCACCTCCCTAGGTAGTTGGTTCCATTGTCTTATTGCTCTGACACTCAGGAAATTTTTGGGTTCCTGTAACTTGAGCCCATTATTCCGTGTCCTGCAAACTGGGATGATCAAGAAGAGGTCCTGGCCCTCCTCTGTGTGACAACCCTTGAAGTACTGGAAGAGTGCGATCATATCTCCCCTCAGTCTCCTCTTCTGAAGGCTAAACATGCCCAGTTCCTTCAGTCTCTCCTCATAGGGCCTTGTTTCCAGTCCCTTTATCATCCTTGTTGCCCTCCTCTGAACCCTCTCCAGTTTGTCTACGTCCTTCTTAAAGTGTGGTGCCCAGAACTGGACGCAGTACTCAAGATGAGGCCTAACCAGTGCTGAGTAGAGAGGAATTATCACTTCACACGATTTGGAAGCTATACTTCTATTAATTTAGCCCAAAATAGCATTTGCCTTTTTTTGCAGCCACATCGCATTGCTGGCTCATATTCAGCTTGTGATCTACCACAATTCCAAGATCCTTCTCACTTGTAGTATTGTTGAGTATTCTTCTATATTGAAGAAACAGAGCCCAGGGATGGTAGATGGGAATGAACTCACGGCAAAGGGCAATTCTCTTTTACACACACAACTGTCTCTCTCACACACACACACACCATTGTGATGCAATGTGACTGGACAAGCGACAGAATGGCCACCTGATTGTTTCACCTAGGAGCTAATATGCTTAGTCACAATTTGGGAACGTGGTGACGGCTGGACAATGGCTTCACGGAGGGTGCAGTGGTCCCTACTTGCCCAGTGCTTGATTTTTACAATTAGAGAGGTGCTGGGCTTAAGCAACTGACTCTCTGGCGTGTGTGTCTTGCAGGAGTGCCGCCTGTCCAGGATGGAGGAGGACCACAACCAGCTTCTCCGTGCTGTCAGCCAAATGCTGGGATACCCAGGAAGAACATCCAATTCCCTGCAGCGACCGCTCTCGGGGCCCATATGGGTCAACAGGACTGTGAACGGGGACGAGACCTAGCCCGGGTTCCTCCTCCGCATTCCGAAATGCAAAGCGGGCACATCCGTGGCAGACCCCCCCCCGGCCCCCCCTGCGTAAAACTCTCCTCTTGGACGGAAGAGCCACAAATGTCTCGCAGAGGCCTCAGGTGACGCGAAAGTGTCCCTCTGTGTGACAGACGCTGCCTCTCTTAAGTGGGGGAGACGCCGCTCCTGTTCGTCGCAGCGATGGGTCCTTCCGCTGGCGGCCACGCCGGGAGCTTTGCCACACACGTCCTCCCTGTGCCCTTACACCTGCTGCCTCGTTTCCTGTGCTATTGCTGCCGCTTCCACCCCGTCGTGGCCTGAGATTACATCCTCCACTCCGCTTAGTGGTTCTGTGTGTATTGTCGGTCTGACTGAAGGATCGAAAGGCGGAATAGGACAGTGTTCTCCAAGCTTGGGTCCCCAGATGTTTTTGGCCTACAACTCCCAGCATGCCCCAGCCAGCGAAGCTGGCTGGGGCATGCTGGGAGTTGTAGGCCAAAAACATCTGGGGGACCCAAGCTTGGAGAACACTGGAATAGGAGAAGGGTGCTGAATTCTCCTGCGTCTGCTGCTTTCCCCTCTCTGCATTCCCCTGCCCAAGTGCTTTTTTCTCTACCAGGCCCACTTCCTGTATTGGTCGAGGGGGGGGGGGCGGGGTTACCTTGCGGGACACACAGTGTGGGGAAGTCAGCTGTGGGCAGAGGGAAGTTCCACACTCCGTATCCTTGAAGCCCTCCCACGCTTTAACTCAGAACGTCCCTCCCAACTGCTGCTGACTACGTGACCGGGACGGGTCAAGAGGTACATGCACAACGCTACGTGCCATCGTGGATAGTTTGAGACTGAGAATTATTCCTGCAGTGTTGCCGGATCTTCCTGCTCCTCGTCCCCACCAAGAAAAATGCCGCCAGGAACCCAACGCCTGCTGGCATCAAGCTGTGCAGTGTGCCTCCGATTTACTTATCGTGTAAACCTTATTCTGGTTTCTTTGTTCTCAGATTATTTTTTTCACAGCTTTGCAATTTTTCAGTCGGTACTAGGCCGGTGAGGGGAGGTTATGGGGGCACTTGGGTTAAAGATAAGCAGCGTTCAGTGGGGTGCAGAAGGCTCGCCCGTTTCCCACCAGCAGGTCTTCACTTGTTTCTTTGTAGTCCTAAGTTCTGCATGTAGATGTAGATCAGTGTTCTCCAACCTTGGGTCCCCAGGTTATTGTGCGCTCAGGCAGGATTCCTCACTCACGGTAGTTTGCGGGTGCTTTCCACGATGTCGTCATCCTCCAGGGCCTCTCCGGTGACTTCCAAGCATTTCCGTGGCTTTTTTTTTTTTTTTTAGAGTAAGGAAAGTCTGGTATTATCTGAAAATGGCTAAATGAACCAGAATGAAAAGCTCATGTATTTGTGCAATTCTGCTATACCACAGCGCCACCTTGTGGTTATGTAATGAAATATATACCGTAGAATGTCAGAAAAAGAAAAAAAAACATTAAAAAAACAGGTGTAAAGAAGCCGATTTTAATCCTGCAAAGAATCCAGAAGCAGAAACCCTAGTGAAGTGGCGGGTTAAAAGCCTCATGTAGAGAAGCCCATAGTTTGCAAACTGCTTTACAACCTTTAAGCAGAACCGGTGCAAGGCAGTTTGGTGCCCTAGGCAAGATCAGATATTTAGCGCCCCCCTTCCCACTTGAGAGCGCTGTATTTTTTTTCAAGGCGTTTCTGGCGCCCCCTTTAGCCCTGCGCCCTAGGCAGCTGCCTAGTTGGCCTACTGGTAGCACCGGCCCTGCCTTTAAGTGGCAGGGCCGGTGGTAAATTTAAGTGGCAGGGATGAATTTAAGTGGTAAATTCATCCAGTCTGCTCCTTTGCTGCTTTCAGCCTGATCCGGTGCACATTTATACAGCTGTAAAGTCCCACTGAGTTGGATGGAGCTTACTCCCAAATATTTCAACTGGGAATCATCATGCATAAACCGTATTGGCCACCGAGCAGTTTCAGAGAGACGGGAACAGAGGAGTTTGTGGAGCAGTAAAATATGGCGGAGATCAAGCCTCAGTGGAAAGAACACAGAAGTCATTTTCACACCAGGGTCCTGTAACACTGCTCTTCCGGGAGGAGGTAGAATTGGGACTGGAACTCTAAATTCTGGACGATCACACCACTTGAAATAGCACTATATTCTTCATTACAGTCTAGCAATGCTCATCCCTGCACAGCAAGGCAACAGTGGATGATGGCATCTTAGGACTGCAGCCTTCCAGCGAGATACTACTCAGATGTAAGTCCCATTTGGATCAATTCTCTGGAAAGTGTGCATAGGAAGAGTTGCCGCCTTCAATCAAGTCTTCCTGTTGGTATCATTTATTCCTGCTTCACCTGGCCATTGAAACCAGCCCAACAATTAAATGTTCCCTGAACTGATGTTGACCATTTAATTGCTTGTTTCTTCTATAGCCATATCAGTCACACCACATGCCTGTGGTATGTTTTTTTTTAAAATGTTATATTTTATTTTGTGATCTTCCTGCTCCTCCCCACCAAGAAAAATGCCGCCAGTAACCCAACGCCTGCTGGCATCAAGTTGTGCAGTGTGCCTCCGATTTACTTATCGTGTAAACCTTATTCTGGTTTCTTTGTTCTCAGATTATTTTTTCAGAGCTTTGCAATTTTTGCTTTAGCAAAAAATTAAAAAAAACAAAAACAAAACCCAACTCCCTTCCTAGTTTTCTTTGGGTTTGTGGGCTAGAGAGAAGCATTACATATGTTGGCCTTTTGTTTTAAATCCCCACCCTGGTAATAAAACCCCAGAGATCCTGCTTTGGTGAGGTTTACAGAAGGGTGGGTGGGTGGTCACGGCTGAATTTCCATGGACAAGGCAGTAGTTAAAGTGGTCTTTGTCCTGCTTGATTCCAAGGCTGGTGGGCATCTGTTGAGGCAGTGCCCAATCAACAAATGATGGTTGCATCTTGGTAATGTGTTTTGAGGAAATTTTTACAGCCTTTATACGTGTTGAAATGTATCTACCCCACCCGCATTTTTTTTCTGTCGCTGGAGGCAGGGTCACACCTCACCAAAGTATTGTTCAATATTGTTTCCCATGAAATGTGTGCTCATTCTTTTTGCCTATAGAATGAGATGTACTTTACCTACAACAGTCACTAGGGCTTTGTTTTGGAGCTCAGGATCCCTTTCAAAAAGATATAATGGTGTGTGTGCATGAACTGGAAGAAAAACAGCAGGAAATTTAGAAATTTCCAACTTTTCCAGAAGTTCCATGCCCATTGTCTCCTGTGTGCAAGTAGATCTAGTAATGGCTTTGGTTATGGCAATTCACCTAGTAGTGATGAGTTCACCCGGCACATTTCATCCTGTTATTCTCATGGCCACATGATGTTTAGGGTGGCCGGATTTCTGAAAAATTCAAAAATCCTCCACTTCTGTCACCCCTCCCTAATCAACATGTGTGCAAAGTACTACAATGTTTAAAATGCATTTGTTCAGTAGTATTTGATATGTTTAGCAACTCCAAGGAAAATTGCCTTGATCTTCCAATTCATATTTTCAAACTAATTTTTTTTTTAAAAAAAAAAATATCTGTTGATACTAGGAGTACTCTGCTTCCACATCATTGCTAATTACCGACAAGTCTCATGTTAAAATATTCCCTTTGAAACCCAAACTGAATCATCATAGCAACTTCCCACAGGAAGTCGCCCTTAATGCAACATGCGCTTCCTTTCTCCTATCTCCCTCTTACTTTCTGGGTTGCACAAAATTAAAGAGCCTTGCATGCCAATAACATTCATCGGCAAAGGGAATGAGATGGGCGCATAAGGTTCTGCAGGTTGTCCAGTGGGGGTTGAGGAGGAAGGGTTCCAAGGGAAGCAACATGTTTATGACAGTCTGAGATTCTGCAGAAAGGGTGTGGTGTTCAGCGGTCAGAGTGGGTTGGGATTAGATGCAGAAATCTCTTAGGTACAAATCCGCCTGTGCTCAGCCATGAATTTCACTAGATATCCAGAGCCGGCATCCCGCAAGGATCTGTATTGGGAACCAGTGCTTCTTAACTTGTTCACAATCATCTGGAGTTAGGGGTGAGCAGGGAGGTGTCCAAGTTTGCCGATGACACCAAATCAGTCAGGGCGATCAAAACCAAAAGGGGTCGCACGCAAAGCATTCAAAGGGATCTCTCCAAACTGGAGGGATGGGCATTAAAATGGCAAAAGTGATTCAACGTAAGCAAGTGAAAAGTGATGTACAGTAATACCTTGGATTGCATTAACTTGGCTTGAGAGCGTTTTGCAAGACAAGCAAATTTTTAAATATTTATTTAATTATTTTTTTTTAAACTTGATATACAAGCGACGTCTTGCAATACAAGTACTGTAGTACGGCTTACCGGTAAATTAAAAATCTCTGTCTTTGGGGGGGATTTCGTTTTGATATAAGAGTGTTTTGGATTACAAGCACATTTCCAGAACGAATTATGCTCTCAATCCAAGGCATGACTGTACATTGAGGCCAAAAACATCTAACTTCACATATGCACTGCTGGGGTCAGAGCAGATGCTGAATGACCAGGAAAGGAGTCTTGGGGTTGTGCCCGATAGCTCCGTGGAACTGTTGGCTATGTGTGCAGCTGCAGCGAAAACGGTAAAAGGTTGGGGACCATTAGGAAAGGAATTGAAAATAAAACTGCCAAGATCACCCTGCCCTTATACAAATCTATGGCGCGAGCGGCCACACTTGGAATACTGTGTACAGTTCTGATTGCCCTGCCTCAAAAAGGATATCGTAGAGCTGGAGAAGTTTCAGAAAAGGTCAAGCAAAATGATCAAGAGGTCGTTGGAGCAACTCCCCTAATGAGGAAGAGTTAAAACATTTGGAACGTTTTAGCTTAGAAAAATGGTGAGTAAGGTGGTGATGCTGGTGGTGGGGACATGGGGTGCTTGCAGACAGACAGCTCCTAGCACTGCCAATCCAAAGACACGGTGGAACTATTCTGTCTTCCCCTCCTATGTGGATTTTTTTTTTCCAATAAGAAGAAACACAGAAGCAGCAGCGGAGAAACATGGGAGGGTTACAAATGGAAGAAGACAACAACTGGACGGACCCCCTGTAGAATTCCATGAACAAGGCATTGGTGACTGCATGATAAAAAGCCTTGTCTGGAAGCACCCGTGATCAGGGATGTTGAAGAGTCCTTGGTCTCGAGTCACGAGTCGAGTCACGAGTCTTTGAACCCGAGTCTCGAGTCCGAGTCCGAGTCCTTGGTCCAAAATGGTGACTCACGAGTCACGAGTCCTGAGTCACTCCCAAAACTGACTCCACGAGTCCCTATTAAAATCAATGGGGGGGGGGGTTTCCCAACAAAATAAGGCTACTTCAGATGTGTGGCTTAAATAAATTCTAGGCACAAGTGTGCCTTTTTATTTCAAAACTCTGCAACTGATTTTGGCAAGAACAGACCAGGCAGACAAACCCAAAATAACCAGGCAGGCAGAGGAGGCAGGGAACCCCAAAGCAGGCAGGCAGAGGCCTTTGTCTTGGACAATTCAACTGTTGAACAGGTCAAGAAGAGACCAGGCAGGCAGAGGAGGAGGCTGGGAACCCCAAACAGGCAGGCAGAGGCAGCCAAACCCAAAATGTCTGACCCTAACCCAAACCCCCCACAACAACACATCAATCAAAATAAATCTCAACACATCGTTGGGGCTGCGCTCCTGGTAACTGTCCATAGTGGCCGAGCAGCGGCGCGCCTCGCTTCCATGCGCTCTTCGCCGGTGATCGCGCTCCTTCTGGCACAGCCAGAAGACTCGTCAACAGCCCAGGGATGTTGACGAGTCCTTGGTCTCGAGTCCCGAGTCGAGTCTCGAGTCCCATTAAAAATATTGGGACTCGAGTCCGAGTCGAGTCAGAGGGGGGACTCAGTCCGACTCACGAGTCGAGTCCTCGAGTCCGAGTCCCCATCCCTGCCCGTGATAGAGGTGTATATAATTATGCATGGTGTGGAGAAAGTGGATGGGGAGATATTTTTCTCCCTCTCTCATAATACTAGGACCCAATGGGGTCATCCCATGAAGCTGAATGACGGAAGATTAAGGACAGATAAAAGGAAGGACTTCTCTCACGCCGTGCATAGTTAAACTATGGAATTTGCTCCCACGAGATGCATGTAGTGATCGGAAGGCTTTAAAAGGCAATTAGACCAATTCATGGAGGACTGGGTGATCAATATTTACTATTGCGGACGTACAGGTGGGAAATGAAGAATCGAGACACTCAGTTGGTGTTTAACTGGGCCACGTTTATTTACATATTTACATACAATGAACTGCAAAGGGATCGAGTGCGGGTTATTCTATTCTGGCCTCGTAGGCCGCTCTGTTATACTCTTGGGCGGAGCATCACAAACCGGGAGGTGGCGAGGAAATCCGCGGCCTCCCCCTTTTGCACTTTCCAGTGTTGGGAGCCTTTGTTGCGTCGCCCCCTCTCGGAGTCTCACGACAACAAGCTTGGCAAGAACAAAGGCCTCACAGGCGTTCTTGACCCCCAGCTGTCTGAGCCTACTGACCCATCCATCTGAGGCATCCTGAAACCGCCTGTCACCTGAATGGTGCCAGGGATGCTCACCTCACCCTATCCATACCCTAACCCGCACTTACCTGCCCACTATCTATCTGTGACCATTTTTCTTGCTATGTGCCCTAACTAAAATTCTCCCAACCCTGCCAGTAGTATGGAGTAGGCGAAATGCGCCCACCCCCCTAATAGGGATAAGCCAAAATTCCTACTCGGCCCCTTAACGGCGACCAGAGGAGCCCATACTGAATACAGGGCGGGAGGGAGGGAGCTGCGAAGAACAAAGAGGGTGTGGGGCGGTGCTGCAGGTCCTAATATTGGCTCCTGTAACCCCGCCCCCCCTACCTGAGTCGTACCTGCGAGAACTGGTAAGTCTCGCTTCTCCTCCCCCCACGTCCGCAAAATTTCTCCCCGCCCACAGCTGCACGTGATGCGGGGGAAGGTCATTCCTGATGGCTACGTATATATGCTACCTCCACGATCATAGGCAGATGCTGGGGAACTTGGGTGCTGCTGTTGCACTCATGTCCTACTTGTGGGTTTCCTACATGCAGCTGGTCGGCTGCTGCGTGTGAACAGAACGCTGAACGGGATGGACCCTTGGTCTGACCCAGCATGGCTCTTTCATCCCAAAAACGTTCAGGGGAAAAAAAAAATGTTTGGTGCAGCCCGACACCGAGACTGTAACGTGCAAAGTCCTTTCTAGACACTAGGGGGTGCCCTACTTCTAGTTGGTCCTCATGAAGGTATTGGGTGGGTTCGCGTGGCGCGACAGCCGACACTGCGGCACAAGCCACGCAGTGTGGGTGGGTGGTTGCCTGCCCGAGGGCCCGCGATGTGCCCATCAGACGACCGGGCACCTTGTGAGTCCTTAACCCGCCTCCTCCCCACTTGGTCTTCCCGCAGGTATCCCAGGGGACCCTTTGGGAGCACCAACAAGGTTTCCCTCCACCCACCCACCCACCCACCACCACAGGGAGTCTGGAAGGGCTCACAGCAGCAGAGAGCAGTGGAACGGGGGAGCAGGGGTTGCTGTTTGCCGCTGCGGCGAGCAGCGGGGGGAGCAGCCATTTCACGCCAGTGGCGGCTGCAGGAAAGAGGAGGTAGCCTCAGCTGGCTATTCATAGCCGGCTGAAGCTACCTCCGCTTCCCCGCTGCTGCCACTGGAGATGGCAGGGAACGGGGGAAGACTCAGACAGCCACCCCCAAGTGCCGCTCAGGCACTTGGGGGGGGGCAGCTGTTAGCAGCACCCACCGGCTACGCTGCTTGGCAGGAGTGGCAAGGGAATTTTGTTGCTCTTGCAAAGCAGCTCATTTATTGTTGGGCTTGACTCACGATGGGTTGTGTCATCTGGGGTCAAGGAACCCCAACTACAAGCCATGGGTTGCCAGGGTGGCTTATAAGCCCCAAATAAGCCATCCTGACAAACCCATCTCGGGTTCACACGACACGACAACCCACCATGGCTTTGTTGCTGACATTCAAAGCCCTCAATGACTCAGAACCAGGATACCTAGCTGGCTGGCCGTCTTCCCCTATATATACCCAGGTGACCCCCCTGAGATCTTCTGAGGAGGCCTTGTTGGTTGTTCTGTGGCCAATGAAATGACGCCAAGCAGTGGCACATAAACAGGCCTTCTCAGTGGTGGCACCCACTCTTTGGAATGTTCTCCCACGTGTAGTCCAAGAGGTAGAAATGGTGGCTAGTTTTAAAGCCTTCTTGAAAACACACTAGTTCACACAGGCTTTCCCCCTGATCTGTGAGGGACTCTGCTACTACCCTGTTTTATTGTTTATGGTACTGTGATGTTTGTTTTTAATGTTTGAATGTTTTTTACTATGTATTCTTTTTATCTGGTTTTTAACTTGTTATCTTGTATTTTTTTTGTGAACCATTTATAGCATAGCTGGGAGTTGTAGGCCAAAAACATCTGGGGACCCAAGGTTGGAGAACACTGACTTAATATAATAAAATCCATAAATTTTGGATATCTAGTGAAATTCATCATGGCTGAGCCCAGATGGATTTGTATCTAAGAGATTTCTACACCTAATTAATTAAGTGGTTCACTGTATTAAGTGGTTGATAGATAGATAGATAGATAGATAGATAGTGTGAAGGATCACTAGCAGGATCCTTTGTGTGAGTTCGGCGCTTAACGGGTTAACCGGCACTGAGTTACAGCCCGTACGAGCACTGGCGACCACCTGAGAGGCTTTCGCGCACAAGAGGAAACCGAAGCCCTTTGAATGACCAAATAAGGCTTTTATTTGTTTACACAAAACACAGAGCGGAACTAACAGCTTTCCAGGAATACTACAATGTCAACACAACCTTAGTTGAACCCCTGCGTTACTCAATGAACAGGCTCCTAGACTAGCAGATTGAATCTGGTCAATTACCTCAGATCAGAGACTTTACGCTAGTCAGTTTCAGCCTGGCTCCGGGTCGGCCGATCCGGGGATGAGAATGGCTTACTCGGGCTGCCGCTTGAAGGACGAAGCTGGCCCCGACGTACCCTGGTTCCCAACAACCCTCTACCGGAAGGGAGAGGGGTTTGCTTCCCCTGAGTTCCCGCTCTCCCCACCCTCCAGGTCAGGTGGGGGCTTATGCCTGCCCCTTCGTGTCAGGTGGGCTTATTCCTGCCCGGGGAGAAGGTGACGTACTGGTACTTCACAGCTCTTTGAGACTGCCCTGATAGTTTGATGGTTCTTGATGGTCCTTCCTGGGTTTTGTGGATCTCCACCGAGACTCTTCTTTGTTTGGGATGACGGTCTGTCTGGCTACTTCTCCTGTGACTTCATCCCCCCTTTTTCGCCCCCTCCCTTGGGCGACGACTGTGTGTGTGTGTGTGTGTGTGCAGACTTGTGTTGGGCTTTCTCCACAGATAGATAATAAGGGAATGATCCTATGCCCCCTAGACATTGTCTGCAGGGCCATAGGATAGTTTGGACTCCCAGCTCCAACCTCATAGCTGGGAATAAGAGCTCCGCCCCCTCCCCTTCACAACTGGCATGGAAAGAATTGCACTGGCCGCTTCCTGAGGTCGGGAAAGCAGCCTCCAAGTGGAGGTTGGGGTGTTTTGGAGGGCAGGGGGAGGAGACCGGGGCAGCCAGGATATGAGGTATCCTGAAGCCCCTTCAGCCTCCTTCCCTTGCTGTCTGAGTCTGAGATGCCGCCGTTGCTAGACTGCTGAAAACAGCTCTCGGTTTTATTTATTTATTACCTTTATACCCCGCCTTTTTTCCTGCAAGGAACTCAAGGCGGCTTACATAATCCTCCTCCTCCTCTCCATTTTATCCTCACAACAACCCTGTGAGGTAGGTGAGGCTGAGAGGCAGTGACTGGCCCAAAGTCACCCAGTGAGTTTCGTGGCCGAGCGGGGACTAGAACCCGGATCCCCTGAGTCCCCAGTCCAACACTCTCACCGCTACGCCACACTGGCTCTAGTGAAAATGCAGAGTGGGAGGAGCAGGGAGGTGATCACCTCCGTCACTCCTCCCTCCCGCTCTGCACTGGATGAGCTTGAGCCTCTGAGTTTGGGGGTTTAGGCGCATCCTCTTCCCCATAGGACTGAACCCTAAACCCATGTCATAAACATGGGTTGATTCAGAGTTCCTGTGAGTGGAATTCATCTCACAGGACACTCATACTAAAAGAGGAGGAATTTTGACGATTTCTCCTTCCCCCCTGTGCTCCCCTGTACTTCCTGGAAATCTGCAGTGGTGGGTTGGGGGATCCCTTTTTAAAAGTGTGGGAGGTGGCGTTGGGGGCTGCAGTGGGAAGGGGGAATTGCTCAGATTCATCTCCTCCTTTTCTCAGGAAGGAGCCTCTGCTGGATCTTAATTTCTTCTGCAAATGGTGGAAGGGCGATCACAGGCCTGTGGCTCCCACTGGCTCAGCTTGTCTGAGCGTGGAAAGCTAAGCAGGGTCAGGCCTGGTTATCACTTGGATGGGAGACCCCTCCCCATGTTTCCGGCATTGAGCAGGGGGTTGGACTCGATAGCTTTGTAGGCTCCTTCCAACTCTATGATCTATGAAATCTATTTCCATTAGTGGAACAGCAAGCCTGGATCAAACCCTCTACAAGGCTGGGGTTATATGACAACTACAAATATCTAAATGCCGGTTCCAAGGTTCCATCACACTCTGGTGTGACCGGGATACAGGCCCAAGATGGAAGCAAACTATTTGCAGTGTGTTGAGAAGAGGCTAGGCTTGCATTGTATTCCAGTGTCCCTTTTTACTTTCTCCAGTATAAATTAAAGTTTATTCGTCACTCCTACAAGGAAAAGGCTGGCTGGGGCATGCTGGGAGTTGTAGGCCAAAAACATCTGGGGACCCAAGGTTGGAGAACACTGCCCTACATGAATGTGTGTGTGCGCGCGCACACAGACAATTATGAGCATTCTGATAGTCGTAAATGTGTGTGAGGAACAGACCCCACATCTGCATTCCTTCTGCTTCTGATTTGACCAAGGGCTGAATCTCCCTGCAGTTCCCATCATGGCTGTAGATGAGGCCCAGGCTGATTTCTCAGACGAACATCCCTGGAACGACAGCCACAGAAGGCAGGTCGTGTAAACAAGCCCTGTGTGTACCACACGCGGACATTTGTGTGGCTATCTGCATAGGAGGATTACTCATCAATGGGCAGAAAGGGAAAGAGCACCAAAATAAGAAGTGTTCCTTCCTGCCTCTCCCAGATTTATTCTCACAGGTACTCAACGTGAAATAGGATGAAATCATCCTTTGTGGTTTCTCAGTGTTGCTGGCAACCTACCCATCCAAGAATGAAAGGCCTGGCATCTAATCTGACATGACAATGCTGCCAAGTCATGTTTAACTTCTCTAGGGGTGCTTATGGATGGATGGTTCCCAGCGCTACCAGTCAACAGGAATTTTATAGTTATTCAATCTTTCCTCCTTAACAGATTTTCTATGGAAAGGAAGAAGACGTAAGAAGTGATGGGAAAACATGGGAGGATTATGAATGGAAGCCGATGTCTAGACCACATAAAATTCCACGAATGAGGCAGGCAGGACGATGGCACAATGAGCGTTTCTACACAAGGCTGTTAATCCACTGTATCTACTTTTGGTTTCATCGCAGAACTGAGATCCGAGCACCACATGAAGAGCATTTGCTTTCCCGCTTTTCCACTACATCACTTCTAGGTGGCACGGTGGTATAGTGGAATAGCGCAATGACACAGGTGGAAACAGTGTTTTCTTTTGCTTTCTGTAAATAATACCCAGAGAGAGAGAGAGAGAGCAGGGAGCATTTTCCCTGCTCTTAAAAAAACTTGCCAAAAGTGCTGTTTAAAAACAGATTCAAACTGGATGGTCACAATGTCATCTAAAGAACCCATAAACAGCTGTGAGTAGTGTCATGAATTACTCAAGTCGAGCGATAAGCAGCAGCTAGCGTTAGTCGTTATCCAGTCCAAGGTTGTTAAGAAGCTGAGAATATCTGTCCAAAGCCAAAGAAATCACAAACAAGTAGAGGGATGCGCTGAAGAAGAGTCGAAGTTGTTCTGAGGTCAAGAATGCACAAAGCTGTGTCCAGGAGCCGGCAGGAACGTTTTCCACCATGAATGAGCCTCGACCATCGCTTCCAGGCCGCTGGATTCAGAATCTAGCACCTGAACTGGGTTTGAGGCTTGTCTTTTATACAGGGGCTGATGATTGCAGAGTAAGCACAGTTGAGTCCAGCTGCAGATGTCTTCAGCTTACTCCTGTGCCTGGCCCCTCCCCAAACACTCTCAGGCCCAGTTGCTCTGTGTCCTCCTCCATCCCAAAGGGGGTAAGATGAAAGCCTTGTCTGGAAGCACCCCAGGTGGCTCCTTTGCCTTGGATATTGTGCATCTTAGGGAAGAAAAGATTCAAAACAGGTTACTCTGTTGGGCTCTGAAAACAGCCAACTGTTTGGGGGGGGAGCAACTTCCATTGCAGTAGAAAGATGCAAGCTTTCACTGGGCAGATGAGGGGGGTTCTGGCCATAGAATCATAGAAGAGTTAGAAGGGGTCTACCAGGCCATCGAGTCCAACCCCCTGCTCAATGCAGGAATCCAGGTCAAAGCATCCCTGACAGATGGCTGTCCAGCCGCACCTTGAATGCCTCCAGAGTGGGAGAGCCCACCACCTCCCTAGGTCGTTGGTTCCATTGTCTTATTGCTCTGACAGTCAGGAAATTTTTCCTGATGTTTAGGTGGAATCTAGGCAAATCAAATGTTTCATACTTTTATGCTAACCCATCTTATTAGTGGAAGTTGAGAGGTACAAAGCAAGAGGGACAGCTGTTGCAACCAATCACGACTTCGATAACTGTGGTAATTCTGGAGCTAACACACATGCCAGTGGGTGCTGGGTCTCCAGGGATGCGTGTGTGCATTTTTAAACAGTGAAACTGTGCATGGCTCACTAAGTCAGTCATGTTACAAACCGAATCAGTTATGTTGCAAACCATGCCGTCACCACTTGAAATGTTGAGATAGAAGAAGAAAACTCATCTCTGGTCACCTGCATACCAAAACGAAGGCAAACGAAAACATTTCTTCAGACTCTTCTGAGTCAGAGATGCCTCACCGAAAGCGACTGTTGCCCACACCCATGTAGAGATCAATGGAAAGCAAGCATCATCATCATCAGGCGATCATCACTCGTGACCGAGTAAGATTGTCTTCCAGGATAAAAATTTACAAAAAGGAAATTTTAAAAGGAGGAAAATTCTAAAGAAAAATTGTGTAGACTCTAGCGATGGGTCCGTAAGTGACTGTGGAGGCCAATTCTAGATCCACACAGCTTCCCACAGTGAGGACACAGGTGACCAGATGGAAGATGGTCCTGTAAAGGATTCATTTGACGTGCTTTCCGCTTAGCACGTTTCTCCCTTTCACCTTGCACTCGGGCTTCTTCAAAGTCCATGGATCCTTTGTGAAAGGCCAACCTCCAGTTAGATCGTTCATGGGCCAGGGCTTCCCAGTTTTTGATGTTTATATTGCATTTTTTTTTTTAGATTAGCCTTAAGAACATCTTTAAACCTCTTATATCGACCACCGATATTCCGCTTTCCATCCTTGAGTTGGGAATAAAGTAACTGCTCTGGGAGACGGCAGTCAGGCATTCGAACAACATGACCGGTCCACTGAAGTTGGCGTTGAAGGATCATTTTTTCAACGCTAGTAAGTCTTTGCTTCTTCCAGTACTCTGACAGCAAGCAGCCTGCTGACGAATCAGAAACGGGTGTGTAGCGGCCCTCAAGAAGACAGGTGTGGGTCCTTGTGCCATGGGTTGCCATCTGTAAATGGGTCCCTATGCTTCTGTACCCCTGAAACCATGGCAAGACTTGGAGGAATCACGTGTTTCTGCTCTCACTGGGCATCTACAGTGGTCAGTGTCTGCCACCCCCACCCCCATGCTCTATTGCTGTCCAGGACTGGCTGCCAAAGCAGCATGTGCAATGTATTTATGTTTTTTTTTAAAACGTTTTAAGGCAGGGCGTTGTGGGGGGAAATAGTACCACGCAGAGAGCTATTCCTAGAGAAGGTTCAGGGCAACTATCAGACCCAAACTCTCTAGTTCAAAGGCCTGAGTAGATCTAATGGGGCAACCAAGTATATATTTTTATTTACCGTATGTGCCTGCCCCATTCACATGTTCTTGTATTTTAATGGATTGTACATCGCCCGGAGTGGCTGGATGACTGGCCATATGAGATGGGTGATTCAAAAATATAATTAATAAATAAATAAAGTGGAAGGTGGGGTATCTTCTATTTTTCATGGAAAATAATAAACTCGTATTTACCACCTTACCAGAATAATAATAAAAAAAATTTAAATGATGTGTGTTTTTATAGGGATGGCATGCTGTTTTGGGACGGATGACTCACTTATCTCCCAATCCTATCCATGCAGTTCTCGTCATGTGCATGACATAACGCATGATACAAGGTGTGTACATGACCTGCATACATCTGATCTTTTTCAGTCCGGCCTCCAGAAAGAAGCTAAAATGATCCTGGGAACTGAGCGAGCACATGGAGCTCTGCCATCAGATGCACGGGGTGTGTGTGTGTGTGTGTGTGTGTGCTTCACCTTGCACATAGTATTTCCTGACATGCGTGCACACGCGACCTATGCCCAAAGAGACCCGTGCTCCTTAAAGACTAATTAGTTTGTCACGGGCTGAGAGTTCATATACACGCGAAGAGCTTGCTTCAACCGTGGCCTCAGCAGGTGGCAGGGGGAAAATGGACATCCATATTAGAGAAGACCCGAGAGGATCAGGTCAGCTGTGGGAAAGGCAAGAAGTGCTAGAGATGGCATGGCAGCAGGCACACAAAAAAAGCACAGCTCGCGGGCTGCCTCGGAAAAGCGCCTGCGGACGCTAAATGCGAAGACGCCCCATTCCTGCCGCCGCTCCGACCAGCCAGGACTGCTGCGCTCGCCCGCCGGAGGTGCGTGGCTTCGTGCGTCAAGCAAGGCTGCTCCACCGGCGAGAAGAATGCCCCGGAGCCCCGCCGCCGCCGCCGCCCCGAACCCCAGCATCACAGGGGAGGGACCGCCAGCCTCTCGCGGCTTCGGGGATTCCAGGCATTGTCGGCGTATTTAAAAGAGATAAAAGAGATTTTGCGCCGCGCCGCGCCCCGCGCCGCCGCGCAGCCGCCCCAGCCAATCGAGCGGAGCGCGGGGCGGAGCCGCAGAGTGGTCCGACGGAGACTGCGGAGGCGCGTCACTACGGATCGCGGACCGACGCCTGGGAGCGGGAGGGCCTCTTGCCTGACTGAGCGGGGCGGGGGCGGCGCCGGCAGTGGCGGGGAGGGCGCTGCCGCGGGCATAGCATAGAGTTGCATAGAGTTTCACAGATCTCTATAGAGTTGGAAGGGGCCTGCAAGGCCATCTAGTCCAACCCCCTGCTCAGTGCAGGAAACCAGAGAGGAGGGGTCTCTTTCCCACCCAAGTAATCACCAGGCCTGACCCTGCTTAGCTTTCCACGCTCGGGGCCGGTTCACACGACCCAGGCTGCCGGAGGGGGAGGAAACACGGGGCCGTCCGCGGGGTCTGGCGAGGCGCCGCACACGACCGGCGCCCGGCGCGCGTGGGCAGACCCCGTAGTCCCCGCACCGCAGTGCGGGCATCCCGGCGCTAGGGAGCAGGGCCCCGGGATGCCCAGAGGGGCCCTTTGCCCCTACAGGCTGGAGCGGCGGCGGCTCCGGCCGCTCTGGGCTGCCGTCTCTGTGGGGACCCCGCGGGACGACCCCTCTACCGACCATGGTCACTTTGCGTGCGTCCCGCCCACGACTGTCCCGCGGGGGCACCCCCCCCGGTCGGCGTGCACACAACACGGGAACCGCGGGGGACTTGCGGTTCCCGTGCCGTGCGAACAAGCCCTCGGACAAACTGAGCCAGCGTGAGCCACAGGCCTGTTCGCCCCTGGTAGAGCCAAGGCAGCAGCGCACAGAGTAGCCACGGGAGCATCCCGCATGGAGGTGCTGCCGCTGCGCTGAGTTCCTGGGAGGAGGCGTGGTTTTCCATCGTGGGTGTGAGTGATTGTGGTTCTCACCAGGGATGGAAAAGCAGCCTCTCACTTATGCCTTCTGGGAAAAGGGACCCTCTTGCTTTGTTGTCCGACTTGCTTACATCAGTATTTTGGGTTAGGCTGGCAGCGTATCCTGAGAGGCCTGGGCCCCACCTGCTGCCAATCAAGTCGTCATCATCGTTGTCAGCATCATCATCATCATCATCATTATTATTATTATTATTTAGTCCATTTCTATACCGCCCAATAGCCAAAGCTCTCTGGGTGGTTTGCAATTGTAGAAATTACATAATAAAAATACAATTATACAATAAAAATACAATTTTACAATAAAATACTGTATAAAAATAAATAAAAATACAAACAATAAAAACATCAAAAAAAATTACAGAAACATTTTAAAAACACTTTTTAAATTACTTAAATAACTTAAGATGTAAAAAAATAGACGGGTTAAAAAGATGACATCACCACCACCACCACCACCCCGTGTGCTATTTGCAGCTATTAAATGTCTCAGCATAGAGGGCAGTTTTAATCTGGCGCCGTAAAGATAGTAAAGTTGGCCGCCAGGCGGGCGTCATTGGGGAGGCTGTTCCAGAGTTGTGGGGCTACCACAGAAAAGGCCCTTCCCCCCTTGTTGCCACCTTCCGAGCCTCCCTTGGGGGCGGCAGTCAGAGGAAGGACCCACATGCTGAGCGTAGTGTCCAGGTAGACCGTGGTTGGGAGTGGCGTTCCGTCAAGTATTGTGGTCCCAAGCCATGTAAGCCTTTCAAGTATTGAAAGCAAACCCTACAACAGACCGTTGCTTCTTATTGTGGTTGCCAACCACAATGAGAACCAATCATTGGCAACCACGAGTGGGTTCGCACGACATGACAACCAACCAACAACAGCAGTTAATGGCTGGTTGTCGTGTTGTGCGAGCCCAGGTAATTATAAAAAAAGAAGGTGGGTGGCTGTAGCCTGGTGCTTTGTTTTGAACTGTGTGCACAGTCACCCAGGAAAAAAAAGAAAAGCAACAGGGTGGGGTGGTGGGTGCAGTGTTCTCCAACCTTGGGTCCCCAGATGTGTTTGGCCTGCAACTCCCAGCATGCCCCAGCTGGGAGTTGTAGGCCAAACACATCTGGGGACCCAAGGTTGGAGAACACTGTTGTGGAAGATACTTTTAAGTCAACCGTTTATGCCAGTTTGGTGGGACAGCCTACTGGTTGTTGGTGCTGCTGCTGCTCTTAAGGCTACAATCCTAAATTATCTGCTCTAGCCTTGGTCTAGAGCAGTGTTCTCCAACCTTGGGTCCCCAGATGTTTTTGGCCTGCTGGGGCATGCTGGGAGTTGTAGGCCAAAAACATCTGGGGACCCAAGGTTGGAGAACACTGAGCTAAAGGGATGGTGGAGAGGAAAGGGGAGTTTTGCCTGTGCTGTGTAGGTGAGGCAGGTTGCCTGTGTTGTTGTCTTTTAATGTGTGTGTGTGTGTGTGTGTGTGTGTTAGCTGGTTGGTTGGTTTTGGTACAGTGTGTTTCGCTTGGATTTTGTGTGTTTGTTTGTTTTTAGGTTTGGGGTGTTTGGTTTGACTGGGTCCTTTGTGTGTGGTATGTGCGTGTTTTTTGTCCGGGATTTTTGTGGGTGTGTGGTGTGGCTGGTTATTTTGTGTGTTTCTTTGAGCATCACCCGTTTGCCTTCTGTGAAATGGGTATTGGAATAAAAAAAAAAAAGTGGGTTCAAAGAGTAGATTTGTGTTTTGGAACTCAAGACTCTGCCTTGTACTTAGGTTCTTGGGCAAGTTATTTTTTTCTTTTAGTCTGACCAGTGTGTGCCTCCCGGGAAATGCATGTTTTGTGACTGGCCACGCCAACCGTGGCAGTCATGTTGTGAATAGACAAGTCCTGCTCATAGCAGCCATTTTATGCGAAGGGCCACAACTCACACTCACAATTCCAAATGGGCTCACTCTCATGCAAAAAGCTTGGGGGGTCCCCTGAGACAGACCAATGCAGTGCTGCTGAGAATGTTGGAGTAGGTTCGGGTTGTGTTTGTGTGTGATCCCATCTTGTTGTGTACTGGACAGCTGTTTGTGCTCTTTAAGTGTTCGCATTATCTCTGAACTAATCACAGTTCTGGAAAGCCGCTTATTTGAATCATTCCGAAGTTACGTCAGCCACAGTGCAAATCTAGGAGGCTCCTCAAGCCATTGCCAGCCTTCATCTGTCCTTGAGTCTTACCACTGCAAAGCGTCATAACTGCATTTGCTTTGTAGTATGGAAGCGATCGGGTCACGCTGATTCCACATGACTCATTGCATTTCTGCCTAATTTCCAGGGTGGGGGAAGAGAATAAAGAAGATACTGTAAATGCGACTTTTTCTTCCAGCAACAGTATTTGTCAGGAAGCCAAGATCTACAAAGAGATGTTGCCCAGAAAGGGGATTATTAAATTATGAACCAAAGCGATCTCTCCGCCTTCATTAGATAGGAAAGACCCTCCTGGCAACTGGTGCTTACACAACTGAGAAACAGGAACAAGCACTCTAGGGCATCCTTTCAAATATGCATTTTTTAAATTGATATTACTGATTTTATTATAGGGGTGGGGGGAAACCCTGCATGAGCCAATAGTGTTCCCCATTTCCTTCCACCCCAGCCCACACTTATCTCTTGATTTATCTCAGAAGAAAACTGGAGTTAGCAAGGAATTTACAATGATAGATTAAAGAAAGAAAAAGACAGAAAGAAGCAGCAGAAGATGAGAGAAGAAAAACAAGAGACACAAATGGTGACTTCTGTTTTAACAAGCCCACTTTTCACTCTGTAATTGTGCCGTTACTATACTGGGTGCCTATATTATGGCTCCCAGTAGAGGTGGTGGCGGCAGCTCCATGTTTAGGTGTGTATACACGTGTGCACATCTGCATTATATCTGAACTATCCATGTGAATGGTGGCAGTGATGCGGAGGGTGTCCAAACGAACACTGTACACTGCTGGGGTGCTTCCAGATATAAGAACATAAGAGGCAGAGCAGCCGGGCTGGATCAGACCAAAGGCCAGTCTAGCTAGTCCTCCAGACATTTTGGACTTCAACTCCCAGGATTCCTGCCCATTGGCCATGCTGGCTGGGGCTGATGGAAGTTGAAGTCTATTGCGAACGTAAGGGGGAAATGAAGAGTCAGGACACTTAGTTGGTGTTTAACTGGGCCACGTTTATTTACATACAATGAACTGCAAAGGGATGGAGTGCGGGTTATTCTACTCTGGCCTCCTAGGCCGCTCATTTGTGCAATTGGGGCGGAGCATCCAAAACCGGGAGGTGGCGATGAATCCGCCGCCGCCCCGTTTTCCACTTGACAGTGATGGGAGCCTTTGTTGCGTCGCCCCCTCTCGGAGTCTCACGACAACAAGCTTGGCGAGAACAAAGGCGCCACAGGCGTTCCTGATCCTCAGCTGTCTGAGCCTATTGACCCATCGACCTGAGGCCTCCTGAAACCGCCTGTCACCTGAATGGTGCCAGTGATGCTCACCTCACCCTATCAAATACCCTAACCCGCACTTACCCGCCAAGGGGGTGTGGGGCGAGGTTGCCAGGCCTAATATTGGCTCCTGTAGCCCCGCCCCTTTTATGCCTGAATACCTGCGAGAACAGGTAGGTCTTGCCTCACTTCCCCCACGCCCGCAAAATTTCTCACTGCCCACAGCTGCGCGTGATCCGGGGGAAGGTCCAAACATTCAAAGGGCACACCGGGTTGGGGAAAGGCTGCTCTTAACTCCAACGTTGTTTATTCATGCAAATGCTGCAAGAGTAGGGTCATTTTTTAATCTTTGCAGGACACCTGTTTCCACCAGGCTCTTCTGGGATATTTCCATCCGCACATGACATCAAGGAACATGATCCTTCTATGGGGAGAAAACAGCATTGTGAACTCTGGTCCTTAAAAGTGTGGCTTATACCAAAAAAAAGGAGGAGATGAAGGCAGAGATTGTTTTGGTAGCTGTTCTTCTGGGATAATCTACAGAAGTGCCTTGCGCTGTTCCGTTGCGTTCATGTGAACATAGCCTTGGGCATGGGCTAGTTGGCTGAAGGTCACGGGGAACGTAAGAGATCTCCCTGTGATGCTCATCAAGGGCGCAACAAGGCAGGGAGGTGTCGTTTCCTGGCTGGGACCACCCCAAGGACTGCGAAGAAAACACAGCTGACTTCATTTCTGCGAACTCTCCATTCCAGCAAGGCCAGAGTGACGCTGCTCATCTCCCAGCATTTCTGCTTAGTTTATTCGAGCCTCTCCTTGGAAGATGAGAGATCTTGATGAAGCTGAGCGTGGTGTTCCCCTGAACAAAACGCTTTCACTTGTGGTGTCTTCTTTGAATGGAAAAAGTGTCAAAGAGTCGTGTGGCACCTTAAAACACTAACAAATGCATTGTGGCGCAAACATTCATGGGCCATTTTTCTTCTATTAACTTTTAAAGTTAAGCTAAAAAGAAAATGCACAGATCTATTTTCCATTATCTCAACCCCAACTCTAAAAATGTGTAACCAGCTCCACAGTTATGTAGTCTATGGAAACATTCCTAAATCAGGTTATGCCCTCACTTCAAATGTATAGCCAATTTACCTATAGATCAAAAGATTGTGTAAACTAGTATCCTCAGTGATGCTCCCTTGATTGTGTGATGCATCTTCTGGAAGAGAGCAGAGAGAAAGAGCATCTTTAAGATTCAACACTACCTCCTTTTGCAGTATGGATCGTCTGTAACTACTAAAGATACAACATACCTGCTCTTATATCAACCAGAGCAGTGTTCTCCAACCTTGGGTCCCCAGCTACGCTGGCTGGGGCATGCTGGGAGTTGTAGGCCAAAAAACATCTGCGGACCCAAGGTTGGAGAACACTGAACTAGAGCAAGAATAGGACGTTGGAACCATTTTTGTCCTTTTAATATCCTTTACTGCCAATTCTGTTTTGTTTAGCTTAATAAATCTAACCGTGGTTAAGTGAACCGGTGTATTGTAATGTTGGGCAGCCTTCCTGAACCTGGTGCCCTCCAGATCTGCTCCCATCATCCCCAGTGGTCACACTGGCAGGGCACGCTGGGGATTGTAGTCCAACACCTCTGTAGGCCACCAGGTTGGGGAAGGCTACCCTGAGAGAAGAGACAGCAGAGCTCCGGGGGCCCGGCTGAAGGAGGGGCCCTGCTGGATTTGCAGAATATGAATGGGACAGGCCAAACAGGCCTGTGGCTCACGCTGGCTCAGCTTGTCTGAGCGTGGAAAGCTAAGCAGGGTCAGGCCTGGTGATTACTTGGACGGGAGACCCCCTCCTCTAGTTTCCTGCATTGAGCAGGGGGTTGGACTCGATGGCCTTGTAGGCCCCTTCCAACTCTATCTATGAAATCTATGACCCTAGAGCAGTGTTTTCCAACCTTGGCCCTAGAGAGTGGCTCCCTGGGGGTTCTTCCGGGCTCAGTGTGGACACAGAGCAACGGCACCCAGGGGCTGCAAAACGGACTCTCCAAACCGGGAGACAGACAGGTATTTGATGATGTTGTGTTAGTAAATAAATACAAGCTGAACTCTGAACGCAAATAGAAACTTGTGGCCGGTTGAACTGAGCCCAGAGGGGGAGGTAAGAGAAACAAATAACAAGTTCAATACAAGGCACAGGGGGAGCGGGGAAGAGTAGTAAAAGTCCAGACGCCACCTTAATCTCTGCACCGCTGTGGAATGGAGGGCATCCTGGTGACCCTTCAGCAGTTGAGTTGCTGAAGGAGACCGCCAGAAGGGGGGGATGAGGGTTACAGTCACGCTTTGCAGCATTCATGGGTGCCAATGTAATTGCAGCAGCCATGCTTCTGTTGTTGTTGTTTGTTGTTGTTTGTTGTTGTTGTTGTTGTACAACCATTCATAAAAACAGTAATACACATAATAAAATACAAATAACAATAAAAACATACAATTCCATTACAAAGTTTAAAACCCAATTTAAAATGGCAAATAACTGAACAAGTTAATAAAGTAAAGTAAGTAAAACAGGCCTGTGGCTCACGCTGGCTCAGCTTGTCTGAGTGTGGAAAGCTAAGCAGGGTCAGGCCTGGTGATTACTTGGATGGGAGACCCCCTCCTCTAGATTCCTGCACTGAGCAGGGGGTTGGACTCGATGGCCTTGTTGTAGGCCCCTTCCAACTCTATAATCTGTGAATCTAAGTAAGCTTGCAGCTGACATGACCGCCACCCCCGTGCTATTTTGAGCTGTTAAATATTAAATGCCTTGGAATAGAGGACAGTCTTAACCTGGTGCTGAAAAGATAGTAAAGTTGGTGCCAGGAGGGCCTCAGTGGGAGCTTATTCCAAAATTGGGGGGGGCCACCACTGAGAAGGCCCTCCTCCTCCTTGTTGCCAGCAACCGAGCCTCCCTCAGAGGCGGCAGTCAGAGCAGGGCCCCAGACGTTGAGCGCAGTGTCCGGGTAGATTGCGGTCAGGAGAGAGGCATTCCGTCAGGTACTGAGGTCTTAAGCCATGTAGGGCTTTATAGGTTAAAACCAGCACCTTGAATGCTGGTCATGTTGGTAGCAGCAGCCATCCTATATACCTGTGGGGACAGAGCCATGCCCCCTTCCCTTGCCCCACCCTCTTTTCCCCAAGCAGTGGTTTGGTGGTTTCCCCCCCGGCTATTCCACAGGTTTTTCCTCATTCTAAAAGTTTGGAATGCCTCTCCTGAGGCTTATAGCTACTGGAGGTAATGGTGTTAAGCTAAAATATGTTGGTATTTTGGCCGTGCCCCTTTGGCCTTTGGCCCTGCTCCTCACTGGAATGTGCCCCCCCCCCCAAGTCAGCTGTGGCGCAAGATGTCACACCGTCTGTGGTGGGAGGACACGTGCTGCCACTCCCCCCCCCCCACTGCCGCCACCTCCCGACCCCCTTGCCGCTGCCATCACCGCCGCGCGCCCCCCCTCCCCCAGAGGGAGAAATTGGGCTCAGGCCTGAACGCCATCCTTGGAGGGGTCCTTCCTCAAAGCGAGGCCTTGTGGGCAAAGTGGCCTCGGGAGCAAGCAGTCTCCAGAGCGAAAAAATCGCCCACAGTGCCTTGCTTTGAGGAAGGACCCTTCAGGCTTGGGTCCCCGGAACATGGGGTGTTGCTGCTGGCCTACAGCTCCCAGCATACCCAGGCAGTGTGGCTAATGGCAAGGGATTCTGGGAGCTGTAGTCCGGCAACATCTGGGGACCCAAGAGCTGATGTAAAAAGTGACTGATAATAATGTGAAAAGTAAAGAGAAAAGTAAGGTGCAGGCTTTCCGGATAGGTGGCTGGTTTCCTACTGTTTGTGTGACCAGAAACCAATTGTTACCACCCAAGTTGCTAAATTCCTTTTAGCTGCCATGCAAAGGAGGGCCTTTCTATTTGGTGGTAATAATTGAGAACTGTTCCATCTCTATTTGTCTGTATGCCTTGCAAATGTTGTGGCTGGTTTTTATTTTTATTTGGGTCATAATAATAAATTGAGAGCTGTTCCTTCTCTTTTTTTTTCTGTATGCTTTGCAAATGTTGTGGCTGGTTTTTATTTTATTTGGGTCATATGACCGTAATAAATCAAATCAAATCAAATCAATCATCTGGGGACCCCAGGTTGGAGAGCCCTGCTTCAGAGCATGGCGTTGGGCCCCGGGCGGCTCTCCGTCTCTCACACTGGGAGAGTTCTCAGAGCGAAAGCCGGGGAGGGAGCTGCTCCAAGGAGCCTTCCTGGCCACTCTCTTGCTGCGTCATTTGCCTCAGCAGGCGAGTGGGGCTGGGGGGCCTGGGGCGGCGACGGCAGCAGTGCCTGCGGGGAGCCCTCCCAGTGCAGGAGGGTGTGCGAGGTCCACCACTCCTCCCGCTCCTCCGCCTGGGCAGAGGATTCGCCCCGCCTCATGGGAGGGCCGCCCCTGTCCCTAGAGCTTCTCCAAAATTTAGTAACTTGGCCCTTGGGCTGAAAGAGGTTCAACAACACGCCTGCTATATACCAATAGTGAAGCCATCCTCCAAGTGTAGATTAAATCCCTACTGTTGCCGAAACAGGCACCAACCACACACACAAGAGGAAGGTATCAGCCAGCTTGGAAGAAACCCAAGGATTACAGAAGTAGCCAACATCTTTAGAAAAGAAGCCATCAGTGTGTGTGGTGCATTGGGGTGTGTGTGTGTGTGTGTGCGTGCGTGCAGCAAAACAGCCAAGTGGGGTTGAGCATGCTCATGGAGCAAAGAACAGTGACTGACTTTGAGGAGAGGGAAATGGGAAACCAGGGTAGATGAAATGGAGCATCCTGGAAAACGGCATGGCTGGCAGGAACCCCGATCATAGAATCATAGAATCATAGAAAAGTAGAGTTGGAAGGGGCCTACAAGGCCATCGAGTCCAACCCCCTGCTCAATGCAGGAATCCAGGTCAAAGCATCTCTGACAGATGTCTGTCCAGCTGCACCTTGAATGCCTCCACAGTGGGAGAGCCCACCACCTCCCTAGGTAGTTGATTCCATTGTCTTATTGCTCTGACAGTCAGGAAATTTTTCCTGATGTCTAGGTGGAATCTGGGTTCCTGTAACTTGAGCCCATTATTCCGTGTCCTGCAAACTGGGATGATCGAGAAGAGATCCTTGCCCTCCTCTGTGTGACATCCCTTCAAATACTGGAAGAGTGCGATCATATCTCCCCTCAGTCTCCTCTTCTGAAGGCTAAACGTGCCCAGTTCTTTCAGTCTCTCCTCATAGGGCCTTGTTTCCAGTCCCTTTATCATCCTTGTTGCCCTCCTCTGAACCCTCTCCAGTTTGTCTATGTCCTTCTTAAAGTGAGGTGCCCAGAACTGGACGCAGTACTCAAGATGAGGCCTAACCAGTGCCGAGTAAAGGGGAATTATCACTTCCCGCGATTTGGAAGCTATACTTCTATTAATACAGCCCAACATTGTGTTGCAGCCAGGTCCCCCTTGTTCATTTTGAACAGGCTGGCAGAAAATGAGGTCGAAGATGAGGCCCTGGCCAGGCTGGCTGGCCGTACAGCCTCTGAACTGCCAGAGAGGGTCTCTGAACTAAGCTGGCATCCTAGCCCACGTCTTTCCTCACTGGGGCGGGGGAGGGCAAAGAGAAGCCGGAAAAGAAGCCAAGCAAGATGGGATTCTTGAAATCCCGCCCTGGATCCCGCAGGAAAGCCAGAAATTTCTCTCCATGTCTCTTGTAGGAAAGGGAACAAGGAACTGGAACATTGTTCTCCCTCCGCTGCAGGAGTGGTTTGGCTCAGTTGCGGGGGATCCTCTTTACACGCTTGGAAAGGCCTGCTACAGGACACCACTTGGGGTACTTGCAGACGAGGCGCAATAATTGCCGTGCCACAACCGTGGTGGCATTTTACAGGGGTTCCAGCCGCCGTCGTGTTCCGTTTGTGTGTAACCCTCCTGTGTTTTCCCGTCTTCCGTCTTCTTTACTTTCACACACAAATCCATGAAGGAAGAAAAGACCGAATAGCTGCGCAATGCTGTTGTTTGGTTGGTAGCGCTGGGAGCCGCCCCACCCGGAAGCGCCCTTGGACACGGGGCAGGCCTGTCCGGCTGGCATTTGGCCGGCTTTCCAGGCCCCTGCCCCATGGAGAATGGTTAATCAATCCCAGGCGCCGCGATCCCTTTAGCAAGCTCAAACAACCTTCACTGGGAAATTGACCTGTTGACTGCAAACAGCACCACCGTATGTTTGGCACACCCAGTCCCCTGAGCAGAACCAAAACGGAGGGAGAGAGGAACCGAACTCACTTTAGAGCAGTGTTCTCCAACCTTGGGTCCCCAGATGTCTTTGGGCTACAACTCCCAGCATGCTCCAGCCAGCTACGCTGGCTGGGGCATGCTGGGAGTTGTAGGCCAAAAACATCTGGGGACCCAAGGTAGGAGAACACTGCTTTAGAGGGTCCTCCTTCCCAAACACACACACACACACACACACACACACACACACACACGATTTTGGACCTTCCTTGGAGCTTATGACTAGACACAGAAACTGTACCCCTTCTCTGTGCAAACGGGGACCAGACAGAATTCCTTAACATATACTGCCCATGGAGTTTTAGAGGCAGATTACCCTGCAAAAATAGTCTAGAGTTGCTCACACGTCCCTGGTCAGGGGGCATAGTTTTCTTTCCTATATTTTTATAATACATCACTTTTTTTTTTTTTTTTTTGCTTCCGGTGCGCAAATAGAGTGACCACCTTACTGGATAGCCCTTTAAGTGAGCAAATCCCATTGTTACCCTACGCCCTGTGTAGAGGTATGCCGTATGCGGCTGCTAAGCCAGTGGAACGGCCACAGTATCCTACATGGGCTCAACTCATGTCAAAAAACATGAGAAGAAAAATACAATAACTGGAGGGGGGCCGGAGATGACCGTCTGCAGTGCTCGTGAAAAAAAATCGTCACAGCCCACCAATCAGGGACTCCGTTGCTCACACCAGCCAGATGCCAGCACAAAGCAAATTAATAGCCCAGGGTGGGGGGTGGGGGTGGGGTTGTCACCTGTAGGCTCAGTTTTATTAGTTTTTGGATTGTTGTTTTAAACTGTGTTTTTAAATTTGGTTTTTAATCTTTTAAACTATTCTGTATGTTTTTATTGTTGTTTTTATGTAGACACTATTGTGAACCGCCCAGAGAGCTTCGGCTGTGGGGCGGTTAATAGAAATGAAATGAAATGAATGAATGAATGAATGAATGAATATAGGGCAGCCCCCAGTGGCTCACTCCACAGAGCACAGGGCTTGGAAGTAGAAGATGGGAGACTGAACACCACCAGTGGGAAGGGTTGGAAATGCTCTACTCACCTTTTGCAAGCCACAGAGAGCTTACCAGTGTGTGGGGGGGACACTTCTCCCCAACTCCTGCATGGGCCAACCAGCCCTTTTGGCTCGCCCCTCCCCCTAGCAACCCATGTGACTACCCCCCCCCCTTCTATGTTGCCTAATACAGTGTTCTCCAACCTTGGGTCCCCAGATGTTTTTGGCCTACAACTCCCAGCCAGCCCCAGCCAGCTGGGAGTTGTAGGCCAAAAACATCTGGGGACCCAAGGTTGGAGAACACTGCTTTAATGAGTTAATCACAGGAAGACCTAGTGGCCAGTTTGTCTTCTGCGATCTGCACCAAAAAGTCGAGTGACGAATAATCCCAAATTCAAAGTTTGGTGTCTGTCAACATGTTTTGATGTAGCAAATATATTTAGAATGCAATTCTAAGCATGCACCTTTAAAAAAAAATTATTTAGTTATTATAAACTACATACAACATTGTAGAACAAAAACATACAACTACAGTAAATCATAAGGTGCACCCACCCACCCACCCCTGCCTAGGGACCAACTAATATACATCCATCCCCTTAATCAATTGAATTCCACATTCCACAAATATAACATATCCTGACAAGACATACTCCCCTTCCCCTTTATTAATACATAGTCTAATAATAATAAATAAATAAATATATCCATAAAAATATTCTTTTTTAACTGTCCCTTTTTGCATTTAATACTACAAGTTAGTTTATCGTTTTTGGCTATATCCCAAACTTCCTTATACCAATCAGTTATTAGAAAAACATGTTGTACTTTCCATTTCCTCACTATCATTAACCTAGCCGCAGTTAACAGCATGCACTTTTATATGCTGTCTAAATGCCAAATAAAGTTGGGTGCATGCAAATTTCTCTGGGGAAGTTTTAAATTGCAATGACTTCTGAGTAAAAGGCCAGCCTACTGCTAAAGCAGGGATGCACAACGTTTTCGTCCCGGAGGGCTGTATGTGGTTCTGGCTCAGGGGCCATGCACACACATTCATATGCATGTGCACACACGCATACATCCCAGCGTGCTAGCAGCCGGGAAAGCAAAGAACCATGTTTAGCCTAGAGAAGACAAGACAGGGAGCTTTCCTACATGAGGCTGTTCATCGCTGTGTCTGCTTTCGGTTTCATCACAGAACTGAAATCCAAGCTCTACACAAAGTGCTTTTCCTTTCCTGCTTTTCTGCTACATAACGTCTAGGTGGCGCTGTGCTGTAACAGAATATCACAATTACACAAGTAGGAAAATACCTTCACTTTTCCTTTCAGGAATAATACCCCATTTTCCTCACTCTAAAAAAAAAAAAAAAACAACCCTGGGAAAGTGCTTTTAAAAACCAGTAATGAGAAGAACCCATAAACCCATAAACAACAATGAGTAAGGAATCACAAGTGCACAATAAACGCCTTGTGTAGAAAAGCTCTGAGGGGGACATGGGGCAGCACCCTTTAACTACCTGATGGGATCTGTCACACAGAAGAAGGTAAAGAGACGTGTTGTCTTCTTCCCCAAAGGGCAGGATAATTCGATTGGACATAACTTGTAGGGAGGTGGATTTTGGTTGAACGTTAGGAGAAACGTGGTGATGTTAAGGGCAGGTCAACAATGGAGCCTAGTACCAAGTGTGTGTGTGGGGGGGGGGGGGCTCGCCCTCGCTGGAGGTCTTCAAGGAGAGGCTGAAGAGAGCTGCCATCTGTTGGGAGATGCTGCAGCTCTGGATTTCTTGCATCAAGCTGGGGGTGGTGAACTAGCTTGCCAGCAGGACCTTCCATTCAGCTCCATGATTCTATCTCTCTATGCCAGTGTTCTCCAACCTTGGGTCCCCAGATGTTTTTGGCCTACAACTCCCAGCATGCCCCAGTGGCTGGGGCATGCTGGGAGTTGTAGGCCAAAAACATCTGGGGACCCAAGGTTGGAGAACACTGCTCTATGCCATACAGCAAACTGGTAGATTCCATGACAGTCAGCAGTCCAGCCAGTGGCTTGGTGGAGCAGATGGGGGCATTCCACGGGAAGATTTGCTGCCAGGGAAGGGCTCCCTCCTCCTGCGGTTTCATCAAGCTGCAGGCCGCAGCTGCATCCCAGCGGATGTAGTTATGAAATGCTGGCTCAGCTTGTCTGAGCGTGGAAAGCTAAGCAGGGTCAGGCCTGGCTATTACTCGGATGGGAGACCCCCCCCTCCTCTAGTTTCCTGCATTGAGCAGGGGGTTGGACTCGATGGCCTCGTAGGCCCCTTCCAACTCCATGATCTATGAAATCTATGAAACAACCCAGTGGATCATAGTAAAGAAGCAAGCTTGATGGGAACTGTGTTTGTTATATCTGCCCAGAAAATTGAGGGATGTTAGTATCCCTCCAAAAAGTATCCCTTTAGTGAGGTATTTATTGCCCTGCAATAAAATGAAGCGATGGAGATTACAGGATCACTACATGAGGTGAGATACAGACTGCCCCAGCTGGGATGCCTTGGGAGATATCCCTGGAAAAACAAAGCCAATGCAGACACACCCCAAGCAACTTCGGGAACTTTCCAGGTGTGTCCATTCTGTCAAAAAGCAGGTGTAGAAATGCGAGCGCTTTTGTGCAAGCAGGTAGCAAATGGAAACAGAGCAGGCTTTCAGACAAGAGCCAGCGTGGCATAGTGGTGAGAGTGTTGGACTGGGGACTCGGGAGATCCGGGTTCTAGTCCCCGCTCGGCCATGAAACTCACTGGGTGACTTTGGGCCAGTCACTGACTCTCAGCCTCACCTACCTCAAAGGGTTGTTGTTGTGAGGATAAAATGGAGAGGAGGAGGAGGATTATGTAAGCCGCCTTGGGTTCCAGGCAGGAAAAAAGGCGGGATATAAATATAATAAATAAATAAGTAAGATTTTTAATATATGCAATCCCCATCCCTCATCTATGCAATTTTTCAGAACTTCCAGATGGTGACATCTTCCAGGTATAAATCTCCCATCACTTCTGCTGTCTTTTTCCTTACTGCAGAAAATCCAGTAAGGAAGAGCAGTGTAATCTCTTTGCAGGTGTGGATTTGGATAGGGAAATGCATGATTGAGGCACAGTGGGAGGAGTCATCCCTAGAGGAGGAGGAAGAGGACATGTTGAGGATCCCTCTCCTTTGCAACATTTGTTAGAATCTAGGTCCAGCTGCTTTTTCAGCTTCAGAGCCTCCTTCGCTATTGGATGCATTGATTGAGGTTGAGCAGTTACCGTATATCAACCTACGATCCATGTTTATAAATACTTATTATCGGTGAATAAGTATGATACACAGAGTCTTAAAGATGAATGGAATAGGGAATGAGAGGGTCTTATGTTGCCTAATCATTATGGAACATTGTTTCTGCGTCTCTTTCAGAAGGGTCTATGGATCTTAGGTTACATCTTATTTGGCAATGCCCAGTGGTTGCTTCTTTTTGGGCTGAGGTTATAGTACGGATAAACCTAGTATTAGAATGCTCTTTAATATTTACTGATGCACATGTTCTTTTAAATTATATACCTGCTGTATGGAATTTATCACAAGGACAACGCATGTGGATTTTCTGCACCCTCTTGACAGCCAAAAGACAGTCAAAAGACTGATTTTACAACACTGGAAAGATAAACGCTCACCTCCTATAACACAGTGGATTGAGGACCTAATAACGCTTTCAACATTTGAGCGGGTGGTATTTAGACGCTTTTTCTGATGTTTATGCATAACTATTTTTATTGATGATTATATTACTATATACTTTTTGAAACCTATGGATATATATTTCATACATATTTACTGTAATGGATCCATTTAAATCACTGTAAGAATCCGCCCCCCTTCTTTCCTTCATTTCCCCCTTTCTATGGAGTTTTTGTTTTTGTTTTGGTGTATTTCACTTTTTAAAACTAATTTAAAATATATATATTACGGTAAATTTTGACTTTGAGAGACATGTGTGAGTAGAGAAAGGGGAGGGGACAACACAGCCCACACATGTTCACTTTGTGGCTGGAATATAAAGATGTACATACCAAAAACACACAGAGACACACACACGGCTCCAATTGACAGTTGCCTCGGACTGCAGACTCCCCTAAAACTCAGCCGCGACCTGAATTGACACGGGAAGCAGACTAAACAAGGAATCTACGTTTGTTTACAACACCTTTAATGGAGCAGAACTAATAGGCTATACAGGAATTTCACAGTATAAACAGAATGAGTCCTAGAAACCAATTTGAGCGTAGCGGCTGCAATCCGCATACACTTTCTAGGGTAGGCTAGATTAGACAGGCTTGTTAGGCACAGAGTAACAGAACACCAGAGAACCTAACTCATTAGTCTCGCGGAGGGGTGGTACCGGGTGGGTGTTCTTTGAGGGTCATCTTGCAGCTCTTTGAGACTGCAAGATGTTTTGCACCACCTTTTCGGGGTGAACTGTAAAATGTGCCCTGTGTGAAATGTAGATGTGACCTGTTGTGGCTGTCCCTCCCTTGCCCAGAGTGAGGATTATGCAGGGTGGGGCTCATGCAGAGCAAAGAGAAATGGGGAAGCGGGAAGGGACAAAGGTATGTCAAAGGAACAAAGGGAGCCTTTTGACCAGTTGTTTGCCGAGCCGAATTCAAGGTGTTGGTTTTGACCTTTAAAACCCTACACGGCTCCGGCCCAGCTTATCTCAAGGAGCGCCTCCAGCAACATCAAGTAGGCCGCTCAACAAGGTCTGCCACGGACGGCCTTCTCCTTATCCCATCAGCCAGAGCAGCCAGGCTGGTGGGGACTAGGAAGAGGGCCTTCTCTGTGGCGGCCCCCACATTATGGAACTCCCTCCCTAGTGACCTTCGCCATGCCCCCTCCGTGATGAGCTTCCGCCGTGCATTAAAAACATGACTGTTCAGGCGGGAATATGGGGTGGGTTAGGTTTTTAATGAGAATTTTTTATATTGTTTTAATTATTATGTTTTATTGTGTTTTATTGTATTTTAATTGTACATCGCCCAGGGTGGCCGGGTGACCGGCCAGATGGGCGATTGATAAATATAATAAATAAAATAAATGGGCGGTAAATCAATATATTAAATAAATAAATATGTCAGCATTCAGGGAGTGATGGGAGATCAGGCTTTCTCTCCACAACTTCAAACAGTAGAGTGAAGTCTGAAGGCCTGAGTACAGGATGCAGGAGAGCAAAAGAAAAATACTGAGGGTTCAGAATCAGCACCAGTCAAGGTTTTCAATTTTGAGATCCAAACCCTGGGATGGAGGAGATTCCCACCATGTCTAAAGGCAACATCTAAGCAGAAACACCGTCCAACTTCTTTCAATGCTTCATATTATTCTGCAGAGGGCAGGGATTTTAGAAAGCCATCAAGGAAAGGAAACAAGTACTATGCCTTCTGTGAAATTTGTTCTTGTGACTTCTCAATATCCCATGGTGGAATTAATGATGTAAAGATCCATCTAGCCACTGCCAAGCACAAAGCAAATGCAGAACGCCATAAGAGTTTAATGTCCTCCAGAGCTCTGATGAGCTCCCGGTCCAATCCTCACAACCCAGTGACTGAAGGGGCAGTACATGCAGAACTTCTTTTTTAGGATTTTGTGCTGCAGCACAATTTACCATTTGCTGTAAATGACAGTTTCAGTAAACTAGTAGGCAGAATGCTTCCAGACAGTGCAATAGCCAAGAAGTATGCATGTGGACACAGAAAGGCCAGTCACCTTATCCACTGCATTGGAAAGGAAAGCATAGCTGACATCAAAAAGCAATTGTCACAGAGTTGCAGTGAGTTAAAAAAAAATATATATTATTCCCTTAGTACAGATGGTAGTTCTGACAAGGATGACAAATACTTCCCAATACAGTCATGCCTTGGATTGAGAGCATAATTCGTTCCAGAAACGTGTTTGTAATCCAAAACACTCTTATATCAAAACGAAATCCCTCCAAGAAAATTTGTACAGAGATTTTTAATTTACGCCATACTACAGTACTTGTATTGCAAGACGTCTAATTTTTTTAATCTAATTTTTTTAAAAATTTGCTTGTCTTGCAAAACGCTCTCAAACCAAGTTACTTGCAATCCAAGGTATTACTGTACTCATCACTTTTGAAGATTCACAGGGTTTAATAAGGACATACTTCCTGGACATGCCTACCATAAATCATGCAGATACAAAAACAAACAAACAAAAAACCCCCATTGCAACAGCCATAGAAGAATGTCTTTCTGAATCAGGGCTTGGCCTCAACAGTTGTGCTGCTTTTGTTTCAGATAATACCTCTGTAATGACTGGTAAGCGCACAATCGAGTTCTCTGAAGCTTCTCCAGGAGAAACAGACTAGTGGCAAAATTTATGGCATCGGTTGCCATTTAGTGCATTTAGCAGCAAACATGGGGCAAAGTCTCTTTCATTTGATCCACATGATTTGTTGGTGGATATTGTGGAGAAAGCCTGGGGGACAGGAGATGCAGGACTGGCCAGACAGGTAACATGCATATCCTCAATGGGGCACATCGGCCGAATCCACAAAAGAAGCATGGACCATCAGGAAGTGCAGGGCAGTCTCAAAGAGCTGCAAAGTATTCCCTACCTCCAAAGGCGCCACCTTCCCCCCCCCCCCCGTTGGGTTTTGCATAGGCAGAACGAGATTACCACCTGACATCGAGATTATCACCTGACCTGGTGGGTGTCTCTTGAGTTCAAGTACACAAGGTCTTTGGTCACGAGACATAGTCTCAAGATGATATGACTCAGCAACCTTGGACAGGTTTGGAATCAACATGTTGATGAATAGGTTATACAACTGGGGTGAGTAATATCCTATTTATAGGTGCAGGGTCTATGGTATAAAGCTAACACACTTGTTGATAGCTTCACTCCTCCTCCTTCTCTTCTCTTCTCCTCTCTCACTCGTCTCGACTTGTTCTGGACTTCACTTCATCTAGCCTTACCACTGGGGTATTGGATTTGTATCTGCAATGATGTAGTGAGTAAGAGATGCATTGCTTGCCTTAATCCCATGTAATTGGGTCTTACAAATAAACTCTTTAATCTTTATTAACTGCTGTTATCTCCTCCTTCCGCCTGCGTGACTGGGACTGAGGGTCATTGGCTAGGGAAGCTCTTGAACCCGGGTCAGTCCAGCTCTCACACCCCCCGGGCAGGAATAAGCCCACCTGATCCCAAGGGGCAGGGATAAGCCCACCTGATCAGCAAGGGGCGGGAAGGGAGGAGGGTGGGGTAGAAAACCCCTCTACCAACCCAACGCGGGTTGTTGGGAACACGGGCGGGTGAACACCTTCCAAAGCCAGCACCGGCTGGGTCAAGCAGTTCTCTTCCCCGAGCAGCTCGGAGCCAGGCTAGAAGCGGGGAGTCGTAGAGTCTCTGGTCTAAGGTGACTCATTGCTGCAGTATGCTAGCCTGGGAACCAATTCATTCAGTCATTTGAGGTCACGACCTAGTCTGTGTACGTTGTAGTATTCCTAGAAGTCTATTAGTTCCGCTCCATTAACCTGTAGTAAATAAAGTGTCTATTCTCGTTTTATGAATGGGCTTGTGTGCTTTTTAAGCCGTGGTTGAGTTTTAATCGCGTGATATCCCCTTGACGGGCTATATCTCAGTGCGGGTTAGTTAAACCCGTTAAGTGCCGAACTCACGCAGAAGACCCGGTTGCTGGCCTTCCACAGATATATATTATCATTTTGAAAAAAGTGCCAAAAGAAAAGAACTGGTAAGAGAAGACATTTCATTTTGTAATGAAACTATCAGGAAGTATGTATGAAAACATACTTCAACTCAATGGCTGAGCATGTCCCGCACACTAGAAAGAGTTCTAAGTATCTGGGATCGCCTTAAGTGTTATTTCTTTATCCCACTATGATGATGACAGTGAGTCTGGCCCATCAAAACGTCGCAAAACAGGAGGAACAGACTGGTCATCTGAAACCCCGTGAGAGAAGACTGACAAATATATTCAAAGTACCCACCCACAAACTGTATGTTCTGTTCCTGCATGCACTTACACCTCGTTTTGAAGCATCTAATATCTTGCTTCAGCGTGAAGAACCCACGACCCACAGATTGCATCGTCGTGCCATGGTGAATCTGTATCAGGAGCTTTTGGGTTGCTTCATCAAACCAGCAGTCATACATGAAAACAAGGATGAATTATTATCTATTGATATTACCAAAGAAGAGTTTCAGAAGACAGAACATGACTTGTTTATAGGGTTTATAATTTATTAGCTGCATCACAGCTAATCAAGAAGCAGGAGGGATCTCCTGAGGTTGCAAAGTTCCGTGCTGGGGTGAGGAGATTTTATCAGAAGGCTCTGGAATATATGAAGAAGAAAATTCCCACTCGATGATCCTGTATTGAAGGCTGCCGTTGTATTTGATCCCCCCAGGAAGAGAAAATAAAAGCTTCTCTTTGATTGAGACTCTTTGGGCTCAGTTCCCTGATGTCTTACCAGAGGGCAGAGAAAATGACCCTTGTATGGAGTTTATGCTCTATCAAAGCTACACAGATCTACCTGTCATATCCCCTGAGGAAGTAAGGATGGATCCGTTTTGGCATCAGCTACGCTGGCTGGGGCATGCTGGGAGTTGTAGGCCAAAAACATCCGGGGACCCAAGGTTGGAGAACACTGCAGTAGGCAGTGTAGTTGGACAACAAGCTCTTGCGGAATAAATTCAAATCACGTACAGCAGAGTTTCCAGCAATGTGTGAGATGGGGGGTGGCGGGGGTAGACTGTCAAAAGTATATACAAGAGTGTCCCCAGTGCTTTTTTTCTGGAGAAAAGGGTACCGGAACTCTTGGATTATACATTTCCTCGGGAGTACAGATGGCGATTAAATTGTAATGCAATTAATAGAAGAAAAGGTGCCGGAACTCAGTTCGGGTGAGTTCCACCAGAAAAAAAAGCCCGGAGTGTCCCTATTTTCATTTGTGAACTGTGGGAGCATGATTGTGACTTCATCAGAAGTTATAAAGTTTCCACAATTACGCCCGCCACACCCGACCTCAGGCTTCCCCAATCTGGCACCCTCCAGCTGTGCTACACTCAGGGCTTTTTTTCTGGTGGGACTCACCGGAACTGAGTTCCAGCACCTTTTCTTCTATTAATTGCATTACAATTTAATCGCCATCTACTCCCGAGGAAATGTAATCCAAGAGTTCCGGTACCTTTTTCTCCAGAAAAAAAGCACTGGCTACACTACAACTCCTACCATTACAGTAAGGTGTAAGAGTCACAGTCCAACGCAGCTGGGGAAGCCCGCTCTGCGCTCTACCTTTATCTTAGAAGAAGCAGGTGTGTGGAAGCACTGGTGCAATTAGAACTGCTTTGGGGGGGGGGGCCGACGGCGACTGCAATATTGGGAGGAATCAGCTGAGCTAGAGAACTGTTTACCAACATCATGACACGTCATGTCCAAGATGTGACCTGCAAAGGGTTTGCAATCTGTGTGTGTGTGGTTTACCGCGGAAGTCCTCCCCGGGACATCCAAATCTCTCTCCATGAGACAACAGCCAGGCTTTTAAATTGCACAACGAGACTCTCACGGTTTGATTGCAGCTTGAGCTGGCTATACAAAAAAAATTTTTTTGGGGGGGGGGGGAAACGGCAGCAAATTATTTGCATAGAAATGGTGGGTAGCTTAGAGAGCTTTGCTGGCTGGGGCATGCTGGGAGTTGTAGGCCAAAAACATCTGGGGACCCAAGGTTGGAGAACACTGTTCTAAGGTATGTGGAAGCTCTCTTGCCCCTGTTTTTGCTGTGTACCGCACACACTTCTTTATTTCATTGCACTCCGGTGAGGGTTAGGCTACACGTTACATGCAGAGGGCGGTAATGTGGCGCCCCTTTGGAAACAGGAAAAGCTGTTCTAGAGGGGAAATTGGGCTCTGGGAATTGGTGGCGGGGGGGAGGTGTAACTTACCCTTTCACTCTAAGCAAGCGAGTGAGGACAATCAACAGGGCCTTCTCAGTGGTGATGCTGAGACTTTGGAGCACCTTCCTTGTGGAAGTTTGCTTGGCTCCCTCTATGTGTAAGCCACTGGTGGCTTTTTGGGTCCGAGGATGTATTGCCTCAGTGGAAACCTGTCTAGGATTTGCTTATATCTGTCTGTCCAATGATCCCCTGACTCTACAGAAGTATAAGTCACAGGAAGCAATCTAAGCTCTGTGGGATCCAAGTCTGTTCAAAGACAGGTACATAAAGAAAGCCAGATCCATTCAATGCTATCTGAGTGGGCTGCTTCTCATAGAGCTTTTCCACATGAGACATTAGTTCTGCGCTCCTCATTCCCTACTCACGGTTGCTTATGGGTTCTTTAGACAGCATCAGGACCCTCCAGTTTTGCTTCTGTGTCTAACCAGCACTTTCGGCGAGATTTTTTAGATCAGGGACAATGCAGCATTTAATTGTGAAAGCAAAAGAGAGCACGATTTCCTCTTGTGCATTTGTGCCATTCCGCTATACCACAGTACCACCTAGAGGTCATGTAGCAGAAAAGCAGGAAAGGAAATGCTCCTCGTGTAGTGCTCGGATCTCAATTCTGTGATGAAACCGAAAGTAGATGCAGCGGACTTTCCCAACACCACACTTGTTCTGTTAAAACGAGGGATATATGTTTCAGTATCAGCCTAATCCCAAACCAAATTGCACTGATTCAGACAGATTTGGGAGACGTCTGAATCGAAGCAGGGCTCCTCCTCCAAAGCAGACCGAATCTGAACCTGAACACTCCTGAAGATTTGTTAGCCATTTGGATTTGGAGGAGGAACACGGAGTTACAGACAGGGCGGTGATAGGGGGAGAGGGAAGGCGTGCCGTTTTGTGACTGGCAGCTCTAGGTCCTAAACATCATGAATGGTTTTACCAGGGCTCTCCTTTGCGGGAGGGATTTTATTTCATTTCATTTATTATTACATTTCTATACCGCCCAATAGCCAAAGCCCTCTGGGCCGCTTACAGAGATTAAAACCTTAAAAATACAATACAGTAACATAATATGAAAACCATTTTATACAATATACATATATAACCATTTAAAAAAGCCTAGGACCCATTAAAAATCATGTCAAATGCCTGGAAGCAGAAGAAGGTCTTAATTTGGCACCGAAAAGATGACAATGTTGGTGCCAAGAAGACCTCACTGGGGGGAGTGTTCCACAATTGGAGGGCCACCACTGAGAAGGCTGCCACCCTCCAAACCTCTCTTGTTGCCACCCTCCAAACCTCCCTCAGATGAGGCACTTACAGGCCTGTGGCTCACGCTGGCTCAGCTTGTCTGAGCGTGGAAAGCTAAGCAGGGTCAGGCCTGGTGATTACTTGGATGGGAGACCCCTCCTCTAGTTTCCTGCATTGAGCAGGGGGTTGGACTCGATAGCCTTGTAGGCTCCTTCTAACTCTATGATCTATGAAATCTAAGGGCCTCAGATGACTATCGTAGTGTACGGGTAGGTTCACGGTGAAATAATGTATTACGGGACTGATCCAGTGATCCACTGTTCAGTGCTCGTTGCTAGTTCTCTCTTCTAAGCGCAGGAGCTTTAAGAGAGGTTTGGTGCCTGAGAAGGTGTAGAATTGGGTGCTTGCTTAGAAAAAATGCTGGATATTCAAGTCCTTCTGCCTCTGCCACTATATGCTCCATATCTATCATCCATCCCAATCTTATTTCACTTTCTGTGACTTAGGTGCCAATTGAGCAGAAAACAACAACAACAACAAACACCTTACACTGTTTTTTCTTTCATCATAACTCCCTAACCCCTGTACCTACCTTTCTGAAATTTTTGCAGGTTTCTTGCCTAGGGACACATCTATGACATATGCCATTTTAATAGAAATTGCCAAAACAGCCATGGGGGGGGGGGTTTACAGGGAAATGAATTACCCCCTCCCCCTTTGAACACTCCCCTTCCATTAAAAAAATGCTGCACACCACCCTTCTGAAATGTTGCAGGTTTCTTAACTCTATCCCTATGCTGCTGTATGCCATTTTCACAAAAACGATTGCCCACAAAAACTGTAGAAGGATAAGCATATCCTTTTTTTTTGGAAACCCCCAAACTGTAAAGACTGCTCTTGCACAAAGCTCCCTGTACCTATTCATCTGAAACTTGGCAGGCTTGATTCCTTCAGAAGGGCAACTATCTCTACAAATGTCATCCAATTCTGCCAAGAAATGAACAAACAAAAAAAAACGACTGGCAGTTCCCTTTAAAAAAAAAAAGCATACACAATTTAAAGGTGCATAGCACAAAACCCCTTACACCTATGTTGTTGTTTTTTTAAAGTTGATAGGTGTAATCCCTTTATAAGCGTGTCAGTGTGTGTGTGTGTGTTGATTGCCACTGATGGTCAATGGGAGACATACAGGCCTGTGGCTTACGCTGGCTCAGCTTGTCTGAGCGTGGAAAGCTAAGCAGGGTCAGGCCTGGTGATTACTTGGATGGGAGACCCCTCCTCTAGTTTCCTGCACTGAGCAGGGGGTTGGACTCGATAGCCTTGTAGGCTCCTTCCAACTCTATGATCTATGAAATCTATAATGATTTGGATTTTCGAACTGAGATTCAGATTTGGACCCGAGTCAAAGCAGGCAGCCTCCAAATCAGTCCCAGCTGAATCGGGCTGCTCTCCGAATCACTGAATCGGGATCTGAACTGAATCTTGTTGATGGTGTATACCCCTAAGATCTGAAACAGTCTCCTTTCTTTTTAAGCAAACCAAAAAGGAGAAGACTCTGATGCTGGGTAACAGTAGAAACCTTTAATGTAGCTCTACACATCTTGGAGTGAAAACCTCCTTCTTCGGGAGCTTGGAAGGAAAATGCGGAAATTCCAGAAGTGAACTTGCTCTCTAGGTATGTGCAAAACCTTAGAGAGAAATAGGAGCAAAGCTTTTCTGTTCTCTGCATTTATGAAGGCACACTGGGGGTAGGTCTCACCAGTATCGATGGAACTGTCCTCTGATTAAATCGTCATAGCATTGTGCTGTTAAGCAAGCTTCTCTTCCATGGCTTACTTACAAGGAGTACTTGAATTTAATGCTCCACATTACGAAACCAACAGGAACTTCATCATGTCCCAAGAGAGCCTTTCAAAATGACATTTCCTATTTTGTAACAAAATATTAAGTAACACTGTTGGCTGGCGTAGTGGTGAGAGTGTCGGACTGGGGACTCGGGAGATCCGGGTTCTATTCCCCGCTCGGCCATGAAACTCACTGGGTGACTTTGGTCCAGTAACTGACTCTCAGCCTCACCTACCTCACAGGGTTGTTGTGATGATAAAATGGAGAGGAGGAGGATGATTATGTAAGCCGCCTTGGGTTCCTTGCAGGAAAAAAGGCGGGGTATAAATATAATAAATAAATAAATAAATAAGCAGTCTGAATATATCTCAGCAACTTTACTGATTTTAATGGGAATACTTTAGAGGAAATGTGTTATGGCTTGTAAAACTTGTTTTTATAAAGCATTTCCACGAATGAGTGCCCCACTGGGCTAGCCATGACTGAACCTCACTCTACAGATCTTCAGATGTAGAGACATGTCCATGAAGAAGAAAGAATCTACTGTCATGCCTTGGACTGAGAGCATCATTGGTTCCGGAAACGTGCTTGTAATCCAAAACACTCTTATATCAAAAGGAAATCCCCCCAAAAAAAATTTGTACAGAGATTTTTAATTTAAGCCGTACTACAGTCCTTGTCTTGCAAGACGTCGCTTGTAGATCAAGTAAAAATAAATAAATAAATATTTTAAAAATTTGCTTGTCTTGCAAAATGCTCTCAAACCAAGTCACTTGCAATCCAAGGTATTACTGTATCAAGAATGAAAGAATAGCATCTGGGCGGGGCTGCACCAAGAGATTTTTGCCCCAGACATTTTGTGGTTTACAAGTGGATTTTCGAGGGGAACTAAATGATCCATGGAAAGTCCCCTACTTCTCCCGCACCCTCTTACTTCCACATATTTACACTAGGGCTGGCCCCACCATTAGGCAGAGTGAGGCGGTTGCCTCAGGCTGCTGATTTTGTGTGTCATCATGAAAGGGCAGCCAATTATTAGTTACAGTCATGCCTTGGATTGAGAGAGCATAATTCGTTCCGGAAACGTGCTTGTTGTAATCCAAAACACTCTTCTATCAAAACGAAATCCCCCCCCCCCAAAAAAAATTTGTACAGAGATTTTTCATTTAAGCCGTACTACAGTACCTGTATTGCAAGACGTCGCTTGTATATCAAGTAAAAAAATATATTAAATAAATATTTAAAAATTTGCTTGTCTTGCAAAACGCTCTCAAACCAAGTTACTTGCAATCCAAGGTATTACTGTATTTAGGGTGCAATCCTATGCATGTCTAGATCGAGAAAAGGCCTACAACTCCCACCATACCCCAGCCATGTAGGCCCTTTCTCTGTCTAAACATGCATAGTATTTTGCCTTTAACGTATTATTATTATTATTTTTTGCTGGGGACTAAAGCGTTCATAAAACACACCCCTATGTACTGTTGTACTTTTTATATTTGTGGAGAAAGCCCAAACACCAGTTGCACACACACACACACACACACATTTCCCCTCAGGGAGGGGGCGAGGGAGGAGGGATGAGATCACCGGGGAAGCAACCAGACAAGTCGTCAGCCCCAACAAAGGAGGGCCTCGGCAGAGATTCACAAAAGTCCAGGAAGGACCATCAAGGACCATCAACGAGCAGGGCAGTCTCAAAGAGCTGCAAAGTACCACTACGTCACCTTCTTCCCGGGCAGGAATAAGCCCACCTAAAACGAAGGGGCAGGCATAAGCCCCCACCTGACCCAGAGGGCGGGGAGAGCGGGAAATCCGGGGTAGAAAACCCCTCTCCCTTCCGGTAGTTGGTTGTTGGGAACCACGGGTACGCCAGGGCCAGATCCACCTTAAAGCAAGCAGCCCGGGTACACCATTCTCAGCCACGCCGTGCCGATCGGGAGCTAGGCTGAAACTGACTAGGGGTATTGTCTTTGATCTGAGGACAGAGACGAGGTTCACTCTGCTAGCCTGGGAGCCTGCTGATTGGGTAAGACGGGGGTCAGCTAAGGTGGTGTTGACAGTATAGTATTCCTAAAGAGCTGCTAGTTCCGACCTCTGTTATTGTATAAACAAATAAAAGCCTTATTTGGTCATTCAAAGGGCTGTGGTTTTTCCTCTTGTACGTGAAAACCGATACAGACCGTATCTCCTTGCCGGTTAACCCTATAATTGCTGAACTCACGCAAAGGATCCTGATGCTGATCCTTCACAATATTGTTTTTATTTATTCTGTATGCAAATGGACTATGGCTTAAGCATTAACGATAAATACCATACATTCATAAATACATACATATGTTAGCGTGCAACCTTATTCAGAAGTAAGTCCCACTGAGTTCAATGAGACTTATTCCTAGGTATAGGACTGCCGCATAAGAACCTGAGAGCCCTAGTGGATCAGACCAAGGGTCCATCCGGTACAGCATTGTGCTCACACAGTGGCCAACCAGCCACCCACGGGATCCTACAAACAGAACATGAGTGCAACATGTATCCCAGCAACTGGAGTACACAGCCCTACTGCCTACTACCTCATCACTGCATATTGTACACCCCCTGGAGTGCATTGTCAGAAAGCTGATATATAATGTCGCGATGAGTGCATTAACAATTTTAAAAATTACAACAGTATAGCAGTAAAAAAAAAAACTTACATAAAATCACATATGAATCTTAGATGTTACCAGGGTAAAATACATTATTATTATTATTATTATTATTTTATTTATTATTGTGGAGAAAAAGCGTCAGAGTTTCCTGCACCACACACATACCTCCTCACGTGTAAACAAGTATAATCGCAGCTGGGGGCTGGGAAATGCAAAATGTGCATAGAATCATAGAAAAGTAGAGTTGGAAGGGGCCTACAAGGCCATCGAGTCCAACCCCCTGCTCAATGCAGGAATCCAGGTCAAAGCATCTCTGACAGATGTCAAGCACTCTAGTCATACTCCAGGAGCCACACGCACCCCTGCCTGGCCCAGATGAAGTTCATCCTGATTGGCTAAAGACACCTGGGCTACTGAAGGGAGGGGTGGGGGTGGGGGAGAATCTATACCGCGGCTGGGGCGTTTGGGTTTCGTTGTGGTCTGCACATGAAGAAGCGCAGGGTAGGGCTTTTGCTGAGGCAGCCCTGAAGAGGACCAGCCCCCAGGTAGGGAGAGTGCCTGGGTAGTTATGTAGTAAAGGAACTAGCTTTGTGTTATTTTGTAGCTCTACTGTGTATACCAGAGTGTCTCCCCACCTTTTCTCCTTCCCTCATTTCCCACCTTTTGTTGTCATCTGTTTACCTTAAATAAACTTTCCTGGTTCTACCCCACACGTGTGTGTGTGTGTGTGTGTGTGTGTGTGTGTGGTTCCTCTGTGGTTCAGTGCTAAATCCAGTGTACAGACCCAGGGCAAGGCCCTGAGAGAATCAGGTCAAGACGGCAGAGCTAAGGCTGGCAGTTTTGCACCTTTGATCTCTGGTCTTGAGTAAAGGACCGGTTGGCAGTCCTTCACAATTATATTTATATCCCGCCTTTTTTCCTGCAAGGAACCCAAGGCAGCTTACCCAATCCTCCTCCTCCTCTCCATTTTATCCTCACAACAACCCTGTGAGGTAGGTTAGGCTGAGAGTCAGTGACTGGCCCAAAGTCACCCAGTACAGTTTAAAAGCATTTATTATTATTATTATTATTATTATTATTATTATTATTTAAAATACTATAATTAAATAAGACCATCTCCAGAACAGTCAACTGCAATCTCAGTAATGAATCTTGCCTGAATTTTCATTGCTGCAAGGGCAAAAAGAGAAACCTTGTGGGTAATGTTAGAGTTGGTGTCAAGACAGGAGATAAAAAAATCTTTTCTGAAATGGTATTAGAATGTAAATGGGACAAAATAGGTTCCAGAAATTTGGTTCTTGGTTCACAATACAATGAACAATAGAACAAATAATGAGGCAGATCCTCATTTTCAGAGGCCCCACAAATACACAAATGGAGGGCCAAAGGAGTTGAGAGCATCTGCCATCAATCAAAGCTGTAGGCATGGCTTGAAAGCGAAGGGCTGTGGATTTCATGCTTGCCTAAGTTTTGGAACCGTGAGCTTTACAAGATAAACAGCCCTTTGGTGGTCAAATTTATAAAGCCTATATATACCATTTTGAAAATTTAGAGTTGTTAATAACCTGTCTGTCCAGTTGGGCATCATGATCAAAAAAATATATTTGCGAAGTGTCCCTTTTGAATGCATGATAGAAAAACAGAACCCTCTTAACAGAAACTATGCAAAATTGAAAAGAAAGAAAAGAACGGGGAAAGAGGAAAAGGAAAAGAATTATTTCACAATGTTACTTGACCAAGTGCCAGGCCGACCGAGGGAGACCTTGCTGGCTGGGAGGGGGGGTCAAATGGCAGGTCGGGCTCAGGCCAAGCCATCTTTAACCTGCTGCAAACTAAAGAAGAGCGAAATGCCCAGGAGGAGGGCAGAGCGTGAACTTGTGGAGGGGTGGGGTGGGGACACTCGCATATTGCAGGGGCTGGCGCATCTCTGCCTGCTCCGCGCACAGATCCCACCACTACCACATCCACACGATCCCTGTGCGTTGCGCGCACTGCAGCAGCGTCGCCAAGTGCAATGCTTGCCTTTGCCCCATTGGCACGGTGGTGAGCAGAAGGGGAGAAGATAAGGGGCGTGGGCGAGTGCCCTTCGGAGGAACAAAGGAGGGGGACGACGACGGGTGCGGAGCTCGCTCCCTGCCTTTAAGGATCGGGACCCTCCTCCTCCTCCTCCTCCTCCTCCCTGCCTATGGCCCCACCCGGAATCAAGTGTGACAGCAGCAGCAATGCGAAGCGACTCCAGCAAAGAAGGGGCCCCGAGCTGGAAGAGTTAATGCGCCGACGTCACATCGTGCGTTCGCAGCTCCTCCCCGCTCGGCGTGATGTGGGAGGTTTGAAAATCACCCCATTGGAAGCGCCGCCCCCCGCGCACCATCCGGAGGGGCGCGAACCAGCCGCCGGAGTCAAGGAGGCGGGCGGCGTGCCTTGGCCAGCGGTGACTTCTCGGCGTGCAAGGCGGCGAAGGCAGCTCGACCTCCCACCGCCACCGCCAGCACCCCCAAGTCTCTGCCACTCCCGCCGGACTCCCGCGCGTTTTTGCGCACGGGGGGTTTTCCAGCCGCAGCGCAAGGCGCGGAGAGAGGGACGCCGAAAGCCGGCTGCGAGCCGAACATGAGCCCGGGCGGACTGCAAGCATCTCTGCCACTGGCATGGGTGCTGCTGCCGCTGCTGCTGGTGCTCGTCAGCACCCTCGGCCACGTGTCTGGGAACGCCGGTAAGGTTGGATCCGCTGTTTCGGCAACGAGGAGTTGGGGCGCCTCGGTGGCAAAGACAGGCGGTCGCGAAAGGGCGAGCGTGGGGAGGAGGAGGGTCCGTTTGCAGTTAAGGGGGGGGCAGCGATTGGGGAGTGTACTGGGGTAGGTTTTGGGGGGGCTCGGGGAGATGGTGCCAGCGGTGGCGCCCCGTTTGCTCTTGCAAGGTCCGCCGGGTGGCTCGCGCTGGCTCAGCTTGTCTGAGCGTGGAAAGCGAAGCAGGGTCGGGCCTGGTTATTACAGTACTTGGATGGGAGACCCCTCCTCTAGTTTCCTGCGTTGAGCAGGGGGTTGGACTCGATAGCCTCCTAGGCTCCCTCCAACTCTATAAAATCTTAACTTTCTGGGTGAGAACCCGGCTTGTGACAGCCGCGCCTCTTGCAAGTAGGGAGCTTAGGGGGCATTTTAGCTTCCCCACCGCCCCCGAAACTGCAGTGAAGCGTATCTCTAGAGCCGGGCAGCTGGAACCACCCCCACCCCCCAACAATTCTCTTCCGAAGTTCATTGATAGATGGGCGAGAAGGGACGGCGCGTCCCCAAATGCTTCGTCTCCAAAGTAAGTCTCGCTGCGCGCTCGGGACAATTGGGCGCCCAGCTCTCCCTCGCCCTCTTATTTCTCCGCTCTTCTCTCACACGCGCGCTTTCCGCAGTAATGGGGCTAGTAGCCTGTCGACCTTTGAAGTTCGGGAAAGATCGATATTTCGTTCGCCGCCGCCGCCGCCCCCCCTACACTGGATGCGATTGCCCTTTGATTCAGAGCAGGGCGGGGTAAGGCAGCCCTTGGCTTCCGTGCTGGGCTGGCTCCCGCTCCCTTCAACTTGGACAGGAGAGATGCGCTTTCCACTACGCTCCTTCATGCCATTCAGCCGCTTCCCTTCAGGATATGGCCTCCTAAAGACCTTAGAGCGCTTAAGTCTAATTCAGGGTTGCATCTTCTACCTGGGGATGGGTGCGGAAGATACTTCCCCTTCCCAGGGGTGACTTAACAAGCTGCATTCCTTCCTTCCTTCCTTCCTTCCTTTTGCTCTTCTGTTAATGAGCAGACTTCTCTGGAGTCAATTCAAGCTCTTACGGATTGCAGATAGGATCCTGGGTTTTGATTTGTTTTTTTTGCCCTTTATTTTTCTTTAAAGGACACAAATATGAACTGCAAGGGAATTCTTAGTGCCTCGCCGCCCCGCCCCCCCCCGAGGAGGGGTGCACACTTGTCACCATGACATGGGAAAAGGAGGCTTAAAACCAATACAGTAATACCTTGGATTGCAAGTAACTTGGTTTGAGAGCGTTTTGCAAGACAAGCAATTTTTAAAATATTTATTTAATTTTGTTTGACTTGATATACAAGCGACGTCTTGCAATACAAGTACTGTAGTACGGCTTAAATTAAAAATCTCTGTACAAATTTTTTTGGGGGGATTTCGTTTTGATATAAGAGTGTTTTGGATTACAAGCATGTTTCTGGAACGAATTATGCTCTCAATCCAAGGCATGACTGTACTTCTAGGAGGTTTTTCATAAAAAGCGCTCAAGACAGATTATGTGGGTGGAGCTCTGCCTTGGATTGCTCGACAAGGCTCGGAATGAAACTCTTGAGGAGGGTGAATGCCTGAAAACTCAGGTAGGGGAGGCAAAGCGGTTGTATGAACAGGCAAGCCGCCCCCCCCCCCGAAGTCGGTTGTATGAACAGGCAAGCCGCCCCCCCCCCCCCGAAGTCGGAACTTTGTTATTGGAACTGCTGAGTCGGTGTGTGCCTTTATGTGGTTTCCATGAAAACTGGGCAGTGTCACCTTAGTTGTGGGAAATCTCCCGGTGTGTTTGGTGACAGAGGATAAAGGCAGAGCCCCTAACATGTTTCCACCTTTTAATTGCTGTTTTGTTTTTTATACTTTTAACTGGATGTCTGCAGAGTGGATTAGGAGTATTTGCTGGGGCAGGAAAAATCAGAAGCCCAGTGTTTTGTGTGTGTGTGTGTATTTCTGAACACACACACGCGTTTGCTTTTTACCACTTTGAACATTGCAGCAACTTTGCCGGAGGGATGCTGGGAGTGAGCATGCATGTTGGGTGAGGTGCTTTTGGCTGCAGTGGCAGGCTGAAGGAAACCCGAGAATGGGCCGGAAGGTTGTGGAGGAGGCGCCTTTTCTGTCTGGCGGCACTGCATCCAGCCAATCACTGCCCTGGCCTCGCCTATCTGTTCACCTTCCCCACACGTTCTACTTGCCAATTGGCTTGTGGAGAAAACGGGCCATCTGCTGGCCCCCCCACATCAGCCAATGGGAGTTTGAGGAGGAAAAAAATGCTCCTTAGCTCTCCTTTATAAGACACTTGTGGCAAACATGTGCGAGAAAGTTCCTTTCATGTGAAGGATCTCCCCTTTCGCTTGCTGTTCTGTGGTCCTTTCAGGGCTTCGCCCCTGAATTTCACCTTGGCCATCTGAAAACCCTTGTGGGCTGCGGCCTTGTAGTTTCTGAGCTCTCAGCACATGTCAAGGACCGCTGTGGCTTTCTTTTTCTTGTTAAAGAGAGCACGAGGTATATGTCCCCTTTAAACTCCCAAATATCCACATTTCAAATTGGTGATAGAAATGGGCAACTCTTCCAAAATATGTTAGTATACTTTGTGAATACGTACGTTAACAACAAAATTAATATTTGTGAATATGTTAACAACAAAATTAACTGCCTCCCTCCACCAGGAGTAGCGACCCAGGTAATATTAGTTGCGTTTCCCTGCTTTCATTCCAAAAGCGTACTCTATGCACAGTTTTGACAATTACTCATTAATGTTCTGAAGTTTTAAGATGCGTTTCTTTCCTGCCGCTGTTAATGATTGAGGGATTTTCGTGGCTGCGCAATGGACCTGCCTGCGGGAGCAAAGTTCTAAGGGACAGTCGCACCAACTTTGACTGCCTCCCATGTATTTGCTTTTTTTAAAAATCTGCTCAGATAATCTGTAGTGTGCCGGTCATGTTTACAAAAGGAGGCTCTTGTCCATTATGGTGGTATTCAGACGTGTGTTGTTTGGTGCCCCTCTTAAAATAATTAGCAAATGGGTTAAGCTGCAACCCCAGAACGCTGTTTCCTCAATGTTATGTACTAGGCAGGCATTCTGAGGTATGCATCCTCTTTAGCTATAATTTATTTTATTTATTATTACATTTATATCCTGCCTTTTTTTCCTCTTGCAAGGAGCACAAGGCAGCTTACATGGTCCTCCTGCTCTCCCATTTTATCTTCACAACAACTCTGTGAGGTAGGTTAGGCTTAGAGTCAGTGACTGGCCCAAAGTCACCTAGTGAGCTACAGTAATACCTTGGGTTGCAAGCATAATTCGTTCCGAAACCGTGCTTATAATCCAAAACACTCTTATATCAAAGCGAGTCTCTGGCGGGCGTGAGCGGGGCTGATTTTGGCCCGGTTGAGGCGAGCGGTTATATCCCTACTACTTGTCTTACAAGACCTTGCTTGTTTATCAAGTCAAAAAATTTTAAAATTTTTTGCTTGTCTTGCAAAACACTCTCAGACCAAGTTACTTGCAATCCAAGGTATTACTGTACATGGCTGAGTAGGGATTAGACCCCAGATCTCCCGAGTCCAGTCCAACCCTCTAACCACTACACCACATTGGCTCTAGAATGCTACAAGACTTTGTTGCGGAAAACAAACATGGCTATTTTCCAGGAAATTCTTAGTCCGAGTAACTTGTTGGCGAAACTTTTGTCATACTAGCATTTTGCTCCACTCCCATTCAAAGGCTGACGTCCCATGTCTGTATGGGCACGTTTGAGCGGCTTGGCTGTGCATCATGTGCTCAAGTCTTTCAGCATAAGATCTTTCTCTTAGATTAGTCTTTATTTTAGGGGTAGGGAACCTGTGGCCATCTAGATATTGCCAGACCCCAACTGGCAATTGCCCATGCTGCTTGGGGCTAATGGAAGTTGCAGTCCAACATCTCTGGGGGTGCATGTTTCCCCCCCCTGTTTTTGGGCTACTCTGGGTTGTTCACAAGCATGAGAAGGTGTACCTACCGTAGTTAAATCTTGTCCTTGTGAAATAAAAGAAAGGCTTAATGAGTGCTTCTAAAGCAGTGTTCTCCAACCTTGGGTCCCCAGATGTTTTTGGCCTACTACAACTCCCAGCATGCCCCAGCCAGCTACGCTGGCTGGGGCATGCTGGGAGTTGTAGTAGGCCAAAAACATCTGGGGACCCAAGGTTGGAGAACACTGCTTAGTCTATGTTAGCAACAATGTTTGGGAAATGGTCATGGTTCACCTTCTTCCAACTCTCCAGGGAGTGTCCTCAGCTCTTGACAGTGCACCTTTAATGCTCGTGTACAGAAAGGAGAAAACGGCAAGTAGTGAGGGAGGGGCAGGTATGCTGGTCTGTCTGCCCCGCCCAAGTCAGGCTGTGATATACAGTCACCTCACAATGCAGTCAGAACTTGTTGTGCGGGTATGGACACATCCTGCCTCTTGACGAAGGCCTCCCTGTTTTTTGACATCCCAACTTTCTGCTTGCACGCCATGGTTTTAGTGTGGAAAGGGGGACTTCGAGTTGGTCATGGGCTTGCGTGATGTTGCCTCCGTTAAGGAATCCCCCGGCCATTTGCTTGTTGTGGAACAGTGTTCTCCAACCTTGGGTCCCCAGATGTGTTTGGCTATACAACTCCCAGCATGCCCCAGCTGGGAGTTGTAGGCCAAACACATCTGGGGACCCAAGGTTGGAGAACACGGTTGTGGAAGATACTTTTAAGTCAACCGTTTATGCCAGTTTGGTGGGACGGCCTACTGGTTGCTGCTGCTGCTGCTGCTCTTAAGGCTACAATCCTAATATCTGGAAGCAAGTCCCATCCAAGTAAGCATGGGTAGAATTAGAGTGCTTTACAATCTTGATTGCCCCCTCAACAACTCTGTGAGGCAAGATCAGGTGGGATTTGAACTCCTCCAAGCCCCAGTACACTGTTCAACACTGAGTCAGTTTCTACTTGCCTCTGATTGGTTGATTTGCAATATGAGCTGATGAGGGGTGTCAACAGGAAGAGGTTTCTGCCGAGAATCTTCACTCTTGTTTCGTGTCTCTCTATGCTGGCTCATAGTTCTGGGGTGCCTTTATTTAAAAAAAGAAAAGAAAAGAAAGATTATCCCTCCTCCAAGCTAGACTTCTAAATAGTGTATTATATCTTTTGCAAGTGTTCGATCAAGCGGCATCAAATTAGATTTTCTTAATACCATTCCCTGAACCCATTTTTGTAACTAGCAGTTTTGTAACGTCATGTGTTACTGGAACAGTTAAAGCACAGTTAAAGCAATGTCATGTCTCTGCATTGTGTCGTTTTGCCCTTCTCTTTTCCGCCTGCTAAAGCACTTCGTATGTACTTCTCATACTTGGCATGTGCTTCACATATACTTAAGTGAAATCAACTTCCCTTTAACTTAATTACTAACCGTTGAGCAGAGCTTTTGTAACATCCAGCAAATGTTACGGTAACTTTCCTCATAGGCTGGGTTCTGTTAATCAGGAATTCTATGGATAATCCAGTACTTTTTTCTGAACTCCAGATCATTTAAGGTTTTCATTTTTAGGGGGGGGGGGGGGACACAAGTTTCTAACCCTCGGGGAGGGAGATACATTGGGTGAGTTTGCATGACATGACAACCCACCTTACGAATAAGTCACGCAGTGTGAGTTCATGGAACAACCCGCCATGGGTTGTGCCTCCCCACCTTCCCCCTTCGTACTCCCACCGGTATCCCAGGGGACTTGGCGGCTGAACCCATCTTAAAGGAGCCTTTTTACTCGAGGTCTCCCCGTGACAGCCCCTTCAAAGTGCCCAAGCACGTGGTGGACATGGGTGGAGGTGCTGTCACTGGCGGAGGTCATAGGCAAGAGCGGCAAGGGGATTTTTGTTGCTTTTGCCAAGCGGCTCGCTCACTGCTTCCCTGGACCCACGATGGGATCGGTCTGCCGGGTTTGGACAACACAACAACCCATTGTGGGTCCAGCAACCCCTATAACAAGCCATGGGCTGTCTGGGTGGCTTGTTGCCCCCAAATAAGCCACCCTTCAGGAAGTGGACCAGGTTCACACAACATGGCCACCCACCATGGCTAGTTACCCCCACAATGGGTTGCCGTGTCTTGCGAACCCAGTCACGGGCTCAGTAGGAGGAATCGTTATGCTTCATGGCATCATAAACAGTATAGTAATACCTTGGATTGCAAGTCACTTGGCTTGAGAGCGTTTTGCAAGACAAGCAAATTTTTAAATGTTTATTACGGTAAATATTTTTTTTACTTGATATACAAGCGACGTCTTGCAATACAAGTACTGTAGTACGGCTTAAATTAAAAATCTCTGTACAAATTTTTTTGGGGGGATTTCGTTTTGATATAAGAGTGTTTTGGATTACAAGCAGATTTCCAGAATGAATTATGCTCTCAATCCAAGGCATGACTGTACCATAAACAGCACTGTGTATAATCTGTACTTTTTTAAAAAAAATAATGCTTGAAGATTATATGAATGCTGTAACCATATGGTTCGGAAATTGGAAAATTATCTCTTGGTTGGTCTTAAACTGAACTAGTCCTGATGTACTTCTCTATGGAATCAATGAGCTTTCTAGCAGATGATGCAGGATTTTTCCTAGATTGGCTTTTTCTCTTTTCCTGCCTATCTTTATTCTTAATGTCAATCACATCGAAGTTAACAATAACAATATACATCATTAATAAGAAGTTCTACAAACTTTTGTAGATACAGTGAATAATTTTTTTAAAAAATATATTGCATCCAGGAGACTGTATACGGCAAGTTATACTTTAAAAAAAAATAAAAAATCATATAGATGAGTGTGGTCTTTCCTTATTGCAGCAACTCCTGTCTCCAGTAAAGGCACAAAAGGGAAGAGACTGAGTAATAATCCGGGTGTGTCCATGTATGGTTGTAGAAAGGATATCCTTGTTTGTCTTTTTACCGTGTGGGTTCATATTACCATGGTAAAATGGCCTGATGGAGGTTTCTGTGTGCTACGGCGAGCCTTATGCAAATAATGTGAAGAGCTGTAAATATATGTCAGGACCTCCCATTGATTGTCTGCGGGGAGGAGCCGGTGGTGTGACTGGGAGGTCCGCCTCACTGCTTGTGTGGTTGACAGTGACAGATAACCTGGGCGGCTCCCCACCCCTCGGTAGGCAGGGCGCTGGGAGTGGGGAACAGCCCTGTGGTTCAGCTGAAATTTACTTTCTGTCTTGCCGGGTGGATTGATTTTTAAATTGCCGGGGTGGGGAAGCAAATTTGATCAAATTTCAAAATGGGAAACCTGTATATTTCCTGAGCAAGGATGCATACTAGCAAGTTGCCCGAACCATGATAACAACTGGTTTGCAACTGAATAGAACCTTTTTTTGTGTGTAACCCAGGGCTTTTTTTCTGGTGGAACTCACCTGAACTGAGTTCCAGCACCTTTTCTTCTATTAATTGCATTACAATTTAATCGCCATCTACTCCCGAGGAAATGTAATCCAAGAGTTCCGGTACCCTTTTCTCCAGAAAAAAAGCACTGGTGTAACCTAAGGTCATAATTCAAAACCTTTGGCCACGGAGCCCCCACCTACCTTTTGTACTTCTGATTTTTTAAAACTGTTTATAGACAAGAGTATGTACACAGCCATAAGTTACTCCCAATTAAGGGCCAAACTAAGCCTTACACCATTAGCAGTTGCGTGAATTGCAGGAAGAAATCTAGATGGAGGACCCTGTTGGGTGCAAACAATTAAAGCCCCCTCCTTGCCAGGGTCTTAATTCAGATTGCCCCTGCCCCCATGACTTCAGTTTACAATTAAAAATAAAATAAAAAATCACACAATTTCTAACTTTGCGAATAGTGTACCAACATCCAGTCTGGCCCGAATTTACAACCCTGCCAATCCTCTTTGTGTGCAATGTGTCTGGTCCTCCTGTGAAGTACGGTGAGTTGAGCAGTGCTTTTTTTCTGGAGAAAATGGTACCGGAACTCTTGGATTACATTTCCTCAGGAGTAGATGGCGATTAAATTGTAATGTAATTAATAGAAGAAAAGGTGCTGGAACTCAGTTCCGGTGAGTTCCACCAGAAAAAAAAAGCCCTGGAGTTGAGAGATGGTGATCAGCCCATTCCATGCTGTATGGGAACTTGATTGGTCAGGAAGATTCTTCGATAGCCTCGACAAATCTGTTTAAATATTACAGTGCCCACGTGAAGGGGGTGCTGAAATAGACTTACGCACGGCAGCGGTCCATGCAGCTGCCGTCGGTCATGTTTAAGAGTTTCTTAAGCCATGTGGCGGCCGGGCAAATGCGTGCAGCTTCTCTGCGGCAGCGACCTCTGCTGTTGTTGTGTCTGCTCTACACCTGCAACAGTTAAGTAGGCATCGTGAAGCAGTTCAGCTCCGAAATTCTGACCTGTTCGTGCCATGATCAGCAAAACCTTGCTCGAGATGTTCGTTGCAGCTGGATGAGTCAGAGAGTGCCTGTGCCCTGCCCGCCTCTGGCGACTGTCGAGCTTGTAATGAGGGCCATTTCACAAAGTGTCTCCTGAGTACATGGATGCTTTATTTCAGTGTTCTCCAACCTTGAGTCCCCAGATGTGTTTTGGCCGACAACTCCCAGCATGCCCCAGCCAGCATAGCTGGCTGGGGCATGCTGGGAGTTGTAGGCCAAAAACATCTGGGGACCCAAGGTTGGAGAACACTGCTTTATTTGAATGCTTAAGAGGCCTTTCCTCTTTTATCTTAAGCGACAGGTGCCAGACCAATTAGAGTCTGCCTGGAAGTCCTGCCCTTTCTTGGGAAATCTCTCTCCGCAACTCTTAATGTTTGGGGTTCAGGGGCTATCTGTAGTTACATAGCAGTGAGGGAAAAGACTTGGCACAAGTTCCAAGCTTGAGCTCAGGTATTAAAAGTAGGCACAGGAGCTCAATGCCTGCTGTGGCCCTACTCAGGACTACGGGTGGGCAAGTTCGTTAAGCTCAGTTTCGCTCAGGTTCTCACTTTTTCAATACTTCGGTTCATTCCATCCCAGTTCTGAATCAAGATTGCAAAATGTTTTCCGTCTGCATGAAAATCTGTGTGCATTTTTTTAAAAAATCTGCATTTTGTGTGCACTAACCTACCTCACAGGGTTGTTGTGAGGATAAAATGGAGAGGAGGATTATGTAAGCCGCCTTGGGTTCCTTGAAGGAAAAAAGGCGGGGTATAAATATAATAAAATAAATATGCCCATTTTTGCGTGCATTTTTGGAAATGTATTTTGTGTGTGTGTGTGTGTGTGTGCAAACTGTATTGCAAACTTTTGACATGTACAGATTTTAGCAGCAAACTGTGTGTCCCTATTCACGCTTAGGTTCAGGAAATACAAATTTGGTAAGTTCTCATTGAAATGTGAACTGAATGAATTTCTCACCCTTTATTTTATTTATTTATTTAATACATTTTTATTCCGCCCAATAGCCGAAGCTCTTTGGCCGGTTTACAACAGTTAAAATCATAAAATACAATGTAAACTATAAAATTTAAAACCAGAGATTAAAAACAAACAGCAGAGCTAGCAGCAGCAGTTACAATAACGGAATTAAAAACAATTACAAGATTAAAATGATTAAGATGATTAAAATGCCTGGGAGAAAAGAAAGGTCTTCCCTACTCAAGGCACAACTAGTTAAGAATTGGGCTCTGTGGCTGGTAGTTTAAAAAAAAAAAAAAAAAAAAGCTTCCCATCCCTTTCCCTTCAGACATTTCCTTCAAAGTGTTGTTGGAGTGAGGTTGACAGGAGGTCCAACTGTTGGAGAAAGAAGGGAAGCTTGAAATGAAAGCTGCCCTTGATTCTTTGTGGCTTCCTGCGGGGGTCAAAATGGCTGCTTGTTCACAGAGAACAATATAGTCCGCAGTAGCTGCATAAATGCATCTCACCTGTGTTATAATACGTCTCTGGCTTTCCCCACGCATGCACATGTTGTTACAATTCGAAGTGCTGGTGTTGACCCTCCCAGGCCTTCTGTGGCTTGGGATCCAGGTATTTAAAGGACTGCCTGTTTCTGGAGGAGCGCCTGCCTGGTACTTCAGATCTTCATAGATTTCATAGATAGAGTTGGAAGGAGCCTACAAGGCCATCGAGTCCAACCCCCTGCTCAGTGCAGGAAACTAGAGGAGGGAGGTCTCCCATCCAAGTCATCACCAGGCCTGACCCTGCTTAGCTTTCCACGCTCAGACAAGCTGAGCCAGCGTGAGCCACAGGCCTGTATCATCTTTGGGCCTCTTCTCCAGGTGCCCCCACTTTTGGAGTTCGGGCAATTATGCGTGCTATTTAGAACGAGCCCTCGAAGCTGGAATATACACGATCGAGTTGGATTGCCCTCTGGTAAAAGGCATTATCGACTTCTTGCTAGCACCTGTCAATAAGTCCGTGTGATTCACACTTTAGAAGGCCTGTTTGCAGCCGTGAATGCTGGAGTCATTAATGAGGTGATGGCTCCCATCTCATGTTGCCTTCTGTTTTGCAGGGGTGGAGAAGTGTGGAAGGAACGAGTTCCAGTGTGGGAATGGAGATTGCATCCCTTACAAATGGATCTGTGATGGCCAGGCCGAATGCCGGGATGGCTCTGATGAATCCTTGGATGCCTGCAGTAAGTTCGCTAACCTTGACCAGCCTTCTCTTTTCCCCCACACATCATGCATGATGGAGCTGTGTCCAGGCATCTGAGCATGTCAGAAATAACCCTGGTCTTGTCTGGGCACTGTCAGGAGTGGAGCTCTCTCTTAAGGCAGTGGTTCCCCACCGTGGGTCCCCAGATGTTGCTGGCCTACAGCTCCCAGCATACCCAGCCAGCATGGCTAATTGGCAAGGGATGCTGGGAGCTGTAGTCCAGCAACATCTGGGGACCCAAGGTTGGGAACCACTGCTCTAAGGGTTCATTTGCACGGCCTTGTAATTCATGTCCCATCCTCATTATTCCATTGAACGATCTCTTAGAAAACCCCATGGGACATAGTTGGAGAGACCATGCCTTGTTTTAGAACAGCCGCTGCTTTTGAGGGTGAATGGGTAGCTCGCTGCTTGGTGGAACTGAACCTCCCAAAGCAAGGTGTGGAGAACCTCTGTCCACTTGGCCTGACCTCCCGCTGCCTCAAAAATGACTTTTAAAAAAGAGAGAGATTGCAACATTGTGGTGGGGAGTTGAGCAGCTAGCACCAAAACGGCACACGTCGCACCATGTACGAGCAAGGCAATACTGTGCTGTGAGCGGTCGGCAAATGTGATTTCTGCCTGTGTTCCAAGAGATCTTGGAGAGAAGATGCGGGCTTGTTGGCAAGAAACAACTGTGCATTTACAAGATCAATTTCTGGACAATGGTTCCTTCTCAAACTGGGGAGAGCTAACGAGCGGGGTACCACAGGGCTCGGTCCTGGGCCCGGTGCTCTTCAACATTTTTATTATTGACTTGGATCAGGAGGTACAGGGAATGCTTATCAAATTTGCACAAAGTTGGGTGGAACAGCTAATACTCTGGAAGACAGAAACAAAATTCAAAGTGACCTCGATAGGCTGGAGCGCTGGGCTGAAAACAACAGAATGAAATTTAATAGGGATAAATGCCAAGTGCTGCACCTAGGGAGAGGAAACCAAATGCAGAGTTACAGAATGGGGGACACTTGGCTCAACAATACTACAAGTGAGAAGGATCTTGGAATTGTGGTAGATCACAAACTGAATATGAGCCAGCAATGCGATGTGGCTGCAAAGAAGGCAAATGCAATTTTGGGCTGCATTAATAGAAGTATAGCTTCCAAATCGCGGGAAGTGATAATTCCCCTTTACTCGGCACTGGTTAGGCCTCATCTTGAGTACTGTGTCCAGTTCTGGGTACCTCACTTTAAGAAGGACATAGACAAACTGGAGAGGGTTCAGAGGAGGGCAACAAGGATGATAAAGGGACTGGAAACAAGGCCCTATGAGGAGAGACTGAAAGAACTGGTGGGCATGTTTAGCCTTCAGAAGAGGAGACTGAGGGGAGATATGATTGCACTCTTCCAGTATTTGAAGGGATGTCACACAGAGGAGGGCAAAGATCTCTTCTCGTTCATCCCAGTTTGCAGGACACGGAATAATGGGCTCAAGTTACGGGAACCCAGATTCCACCTGAACATCAGGAAAAATTTCCTGACTGTCAGAGCAATAAGACAATGGAATCAACTACCTAGGGAGGTGGTGGGCTCTCCCAGTCTGGAGGCATTCAAGGTGCAGCTGGACAGACATCTGTCAGAGATGCTTTGACCTGGATTCCTGCATTGAGCAGGGGGTTGGACTCGATGGCCTTGTAGGCCCCTTCCAACTCTACTTTTCTATGATTTTCTATGACAGAGGGGCGGCTGTGTTAGTCTGTTGCAACCAAGACAGCAGGAAATCTTTTGGCAGCTTATAGGCGAACAAATTTATAATCAGTCTGTTCGTCTGTCAGACTCTTGTTGTTAGATGATTGTCAAAAGGTCTGAACGATTGCCCATCGTTTTCATACCTGCCTCCCAAGTAACTTGAGCATGGCCGTCTTTGCTGGATGGCGCCCGAGAGTCTCTGCTGTAGTTTTCTTCTCACCAAATGGCTATTCCGAAGGTCTGGGGAAAGAAAGGGGAGAAGGGAGCTGAGATGGCTGAACCGCTTCACGTCTGTCGTATGGACGCGCCCTTGGGCAAAGGGTAATTGGTCAGCAAAGCTTGTGTTCTCGTCCCAGATGGTTTAGTCTTAGAGGGTGGAGAGAAGTTCTATGGGACCCTGTGGTGTGCTTTAAGGTCCCCGAAGGAGGGATGCAACCCTCCTGTCAAAAATAGGGGAACTTTCCTCACTTGCTGTGTTGGGATACCGATGGGAGGAAGTTGGGTCTCTCTTCTTCCGTCTCCTGGCTAGAGATGTGAAGGCTTAGGGGAAATACCTGGAAAAAAATAGCAGGTGGGCTGGGGAGAAAAATCAGCATAAACCCCGTTTTTCCCCTTAGGGAGTTTTTGGAAAACTTCTTCTGGGAAAAGTGTTTTTTTCCCCTGGTTTTCTTCCCCAGTTCTCTCCCACCCCTTCACACCTCTTCTCCAGGCCCAGCCACAATATATAAAATTGGAAGGGGTGGTCTGGGAGGTGATTCTTCCTCGCTTACACACTTTCACGTTCTGAGAACCTTCCTGTAGGTTGCACGTGCATACCTAAGTGCGTGTGTGGGGGCCATATAAAGCAGCTGGCACTGGCAGTTGCTTTTTTTCTCCGCCCCGGAGCTTGTGCTGCCTCTCTCCTCTCATCATGCATGCAGAATACCTGCTGCGGCTGTGCTGTGCAGAAGCTGCTTGGTCACAGAGTAGCATCCATGAGGAGGAAACTGGGCGGCCAGAAACGGCGGCCAGCGAGGGCTCTTTTGTACGATCGGTGTGTGGAACTGCCGTGCCATCCGCACTCTCAGAAGTAAACGTCTCTGTGCTCTCCAGGCAAGAGCAAGCTAGAGTCTTGATTAAATGCAGGCGGCGGTTTAATGCCGGGCTTGTCTTTTCAGAGTCTGTGACCTGTGACCCGAGCCAGTTCAGCTGTGGAGGCCGCATAAACCGTTGCATCGCTATGTCCTGGCGGTGTGACTCTCAAACGGATTGTGAGAATGGCTCCGATGAAGAGAACTGTGGTAAGTCAGACCCCCCCCCCCCCCAGGGCTTTGCAGCTCCAGGTGAGTAAGACGAGCCCGTCGCATCCTAGTGTTGGAGGAGAAGAGTGGGCAGGGATGCCGTTGGACCAGATTCCTGGATTCTGCTCCTCTGCCTTGATTCGGGTCAGGTTTGGAGCCCAGTGTTATCAAGGTTGGCTGTGTAATAGTACAGTACTGTGAAATCTGAGATAATTGGCCAGATGTTCTGCGTGAAACCAAACGAACCATCTCTGTGTCAATAGCCTAGGCCAGCCTTCCCCAACCTAGATTCCACCTAAACATCAGGAAAAATTTCCTGACTGTCAGAGCAATAAGACAATGGAATCAACTACCTAGGGAGGTGGTGGGCTCTCCCAGTCTGGAGGCATTCAAGGTGCAGCTGGACAGACATCTGTCAGAGATGCTTTGACCTGGATTCCTGCATTGAGCAGGGGGTTGGACTCGATGGCCTTGTAGGCCCCTTCCAACTCTACTTTTCTATGATTCTATGATTCTAACCTGGCGCTCTCCAGATGTGTCGGGACTGCAACGCCCCATGGCCATACTGGCTGGGAATGATGGGTGTTGCAGTCCAACTCACCTGGAGGGTGACAGGTTGGGGAAGGCTGTCCCAGAGACCCCCTTGCTGGAGCACCCTTTTATCCCATGGCTGCAAGTCGTCTTGCGTTGCTTTTAAAGAGCTGGTTCCATAAGACAGATTTTCGCCTAATATGCTGTGCTGCAGTCCAGTTTAATAACTGTGTTAATACTGCTTGTTAACCTTCTGGGGCAAGAGGTCCAGGTATGCAGAGCTGCACCACTGACCCTAAAAGGCCAATGATCATTCCCTTGGTATGGAGGGAGTGAATATATTATAGGATGTTAATGGCAACCAGGTCCCGCTTGGCAGTCTGAATGGAAATGCATGAACATGTGATCGGTTCGGTGATGGTTTAAGTAGAATCTAGACCAGTGTTCTCCAACATTGGGTCCCCAGATGTTTTTGGCCTACAACTACAGCTACAGCATGCCCCAGCCAGGTACGCTAGGCCAAAAACATCTGGGGACCCAAGGTTGGAGAACACCGAACTAGATCCTTTCTTAATTGATAAAATTATCGTTTGGGTAAAGGATGTAACAGTCGAGCTTTGGCTAGGCAACTAAAGGCAGGGGGAAAAAACTACCAAAGGAATCTTTTGAGATACTAATTTGTTGAGTCCAAGTGCATTTAAGTGCAGTTGCTTGCATTCATCCCTTGTTAGCCGCTGTGGAAGTTTTTAATGGAAAGGAGGCTAGAGATATTTTAAATGAATTTAGATTGTAGGTTCTTCACGGCAACCACGGGTCACTTGTTACTCTGTGAAAGCCATTTGCATCCTGATGGTGCTATATTAAAAATATCATAGAATATCATAGAATCATAGAGTTGGAAGGGGCCTACAAGGCCCTCGAGTCCAGCCCCCCCTGCTCAATGCAGGAAACCAGAGGAGGGGGGGTCTCCCATCCAAGTCATCACCAGGCCTGACCCTGCTTAGCTTTCCACGCTCAGACAAGCTGAGCCAGTGTGAGCCACAGGCCTGTTGTAGCCATTGTTAACCGTGTTCTTGTTCTTTGCTCGCGCAGCCCCTAAAACGTGTGCTGACAACGAGTTTCGGTGCCGAAATGGGAACTGTGTCGCTTTGGATTTTGTCTGTGACGAAGACGACGACTGCATGGATGGCAGCGATGAGGTCGACTGCTCCGTCCCTACCTGCAGCCCCGAGATGTTCCGCTGCAACAACTCGGACTGCATTCCCAAGCTCTGGGCTTGCGACGGCGACGCGGACTGCAAGGACGAATCGGACGAGGCGCCCGGGCACTGTGGGCAGCTCGCGAAGACCGACCCCTGCTCTCCGTTACAGTTCCACTGTGGGAGCGGCGAGTGCATCCAGCACACCTGGCAGTGCGACGGAGGCTTCGATTGCAAGGACAGGTCGGATGAGGCGAACTGTGGTAAGTGTGGCGAAGCATGTGGGGGCGGTGCCTGTGTTGCCTTTGTTTTTTGTGTTGTTTGTTTGTTTTTCATAGTTATAGTCGATTTTAATTTTTTAATTTAATTTATACCCCGCCTTTTTTCCTGCAAGGAACCCAAGGCGGCTTACATAATCCTCCTCCTCCTCCTCTCCGTTTTATCCTCACAACAACCCTGTGAGGTAGGTGAGGCTGAGAGTCAGTGATTGGCCCAAAGTCAGCCAGTGAGTTTCCTGGCTGAGCGGGGTCCCGTGCCCCCAGTCAAACACTCTCAGGGTATATAAGGCCAGTCCCCGTTGGCCTTTAGAAACAAAAAAAGCCACCCTGAAAACAAGAACCGTAACTACCATGGCCCAAAAAGGTCGTCAGAATGATGCTCAGTTAAAATAAAAAGGTATACCCCATTTTCTATAATACATTGTGCTCAACGTGGTTCACAAAAACAAAACACATTTGTTACAATACACTGCAATACAACATTAACTCAATTACAGTTCGTTTAAAACATAAAGAAGCACAGGGCATACCAGTAGGTCAGTTGACAATATCCAGTACCAATAACGTTATGCTTACATTAAACAATTCAGTAAGCAATTCAGTAAGCAATTCACATTAAGAGGCCTACCAATAAGATAGCTCATCCACAGCAAAATCACAGCAAAAAGTGGAATCCATCCACACACACACACACACACACACGACACTTCAGACCTGTGTTGCTAGATGAGAGTTTCTGATGGATGGGGGGGCGGGTCTCGTTTGTGGCACGGGTTCCTCACGATGGGTCTCAGCCGCCTGCATACCTTTGCTCTGAGAGCCTTTTTGGCTGAAGAATGGGGTAAAATCCTTTTAAAAGTCTTTCATTTTTAAAAAAAAGTTTAAAGCGACAGCTTTCAGAAAGCGTAAGAGAGCTGGAGCAACCTTACCTCAAGAGAGGCTGCAAAATCTTTATGAAAAGGGAGGGTAGAAATTAGGCAGGGATGATCCCTGGAGATGGTTGTTTTCATCTTTTTTAAAGAAACATTTGTGGGGTGGGTGGTGACATCATTTAAGATGGTGGTTTGGACAGTCTGCTGCCGCTTACACCACTAAAGAAAAAAGAATATAACTACCTCCAAAAGGCGAAGAAAAACACTCTCTGGGTTAGGATAAGGTAGGCGATGATCCAGAGTCCTGTCGGAGGCAAAGAAAAATTGCTTACAGCCTACTCTGCTCCTAGAACAGTGTTCTCCAACCTTGGGTCCCCAGATGTTTTTGGCCTACAACTCCCAGCATGCCCCAGCCAGCGTAGCTGGCTGGGGCATGCTGGGAGTTGTAGGCCAAAAACATCTGGGGACCAAGGTTGGAGAACACTGGTATAGAATGCTGGGAGTGGGTGAGGCTCTACACCAGTGTTCTCCAACCTTGGGTCCCCCAGATGTTTTTGGCCTACAACTCCCAGCATGCCCCAGCCAGCTATGCTGGCTGGGGCATGCTGGGAGTTGTAGGCCAAAAACATCTGGGGGGCCCAAGGTTGGAGAACACTGGTCAGTGGTCAGGAATGCTGGGGGGGGGGTTGGTCGGTTGTCGTCAAGAACATCTGGAAGCACCACGTTGGTGTCAGCTGCTGTGAACTTCCACCTCCAGCACATCACGAGCAGCATAACCGGTACTGAGCTTGAATCGAATCTAGCTGTATACGTCAGGCCGGGCTCAGGCCTCTGGGATGATGAGTGCTCATAAGGCATAGCAGTGCTCTCTGTCCCTAAAAGTCTCTGCGTTTTCCCTGTCTAGCTAAAGCAACGTGCCGCCCGGATGAATTTCAGTGCAATGACGGCGCGTGCGTCCATGGGAGCCTGCAGTGCAACCAGGAGAATGATTGCAAAGACATGAGCGACGAGCTTGGCTGCATCAATGGTGAGCACCGCAGGTTGCCTCTTATGTGCCTGAGATAGACGTGAGACCCGGTTGAACCCCCTCACTTGGGTGGCAATTGCATGTTGGGCTGAAAGCTCATGGGGGTTGTAGTCAAAGCCCAACAGGGTAGAAGGGACACAGAGCATGCTTGGGTGGTATATTATTATTATTATTATTATTATTATTATTATTATTATTATTATTAATGGTGATGATGATGATGATGATGATGATGATGATGATGATGATGATGCAGAGTAACAGAATGGGGGACACTTGGCTCAACAACACCACAAGTGAGAAGGATCTTGGAATTGTGGTAGATCACAAACTGAATATGAGCCAGCAATGCGATGTGGCTGCAAAGAAGGCAAATGCTATTTTGGGCTGCATTAATAGAAGTATAGCTTCCAAATCGCGGGAAGTGATAATTCCCCTTTACTCGGCACTGGTTAGGCCTCATCTTGAGTACTGCGTCCAGTTCTGGGCACCATACTTTCAGAAGGATGTAGACAAACTGGAGAGGGTTCAGAGGAGGGCAACAAGGATGATCAAGGGACTGGAAACAAGGCCCTATGAGGAGAGACTGAAAGAACTGGGCATGTTTAGCCTTCAGAAGAGGAGACTGAGGGGAGATATGATCGCACTCTTCCAGTACTTGAAGGGTTGTCACACACAGGAGGGCCAGGATCTCTTCTCGATCATCCCAGTTTGCAGGACACGGAATAATGGGCTCAAGTTACAGGAACCCAGATTCCACCTAAACATCAGGAAAAATGTCCTGACTGTCAGAGCAATAAGACAATGGAACCAACGACCTAGGGAGGTGGTGGGCTCTCCCACTCTGGAGGCATTCAAGGTGCAGCTGGACAGCCATCTGTCAGGGATGCTTTGACCTGGATTCCTGCATTGAGCAGGGGGTTGGACTTGATGGCCTTGTAGGCCCCTCCCAGCTCTACTTTTCTAATAATAATAATAATAATAATAGTGCCTCTCTTCCCTCACCCTGCTACTGCTATCGTCGATCTCTCTAGCAGCTTTCCTAGAATAGCTAAATGGGATATCAGTCCCAGAGGCGGAGCTGAGTTAAAACGATGCTCTCTTTACGTTTGTAACAGTGACAACCTGCAAAGGGCCGAACAGATTTAAGTGCCGTTCTGGAGAATGTATCACAATGGACGAAGTCTGCAATGGGCAGAAAGACTGCCAGGACTGGTCAGATGAGCCCCTGAAGGACTGCCGTAAGCATTTAGTTCACTGTGTTTGCTTTGTGTAGCGTGTTGAGTTTGCCACTCACTTCTTCGAATTCGAAATTCTGAACTGCAAGAATATAAAGGGACCCAAACTCAAGCAGTGTCCTAAGAACTGAGTAATATTATTTTTATATGGTGCCTTTGAGCGTGGCTCACGCTGGCTCAGCTTGCCTGAGCGTGGAAAGCTAAGCAGGGTCAGGCCTGGTTATTACTTGGATGGGAGACCCTCTCCTCTAGTTTCCTGCATTGAGCAGGGGGTTGGGCTCGATGGCCTTGTAGGCCCCTCCCAACTCTGATATCCTATGATACATGATTTCAGAAATCCTTACATCACCCATGTTGACAGTATTATCCCTAAATTTTTAGAGGAGGTGGATTGCCATCACCACCTGGCAAGGCCGTGACAGAGGCGAGATTTGAAGTGTGGACTTCCTCTATCATAACTTGGTCCTAGTCATTGGGGTACCCTAGAGGTCGGTCTACACTATATCGAAACCCAGCGTAATTGCTCAGTGATGGGAGACTGTTTAAATGTGTCCTTAAACCAGTGTTCTCCAACCTTGGGTCCCCAGATGTTTTTGGCCTATAACTCCCAGCATGCCCCAGCCAGCTACACTGGCTGGGGCCTGCTGGGAGTTGTAGGCCAAAAACATCTGGGGACCCAAGGTTGGAGAACACTGCCTTAAACTGGTCATTTTGAAAAAGGGCAGATGGTTTTTATAGACCTCTGTATGACTTAGCCTATCCTAAGACCAAGAGTCCTTGAAAGTGATCTCTCTGAGGGTAGCATCCTGATGTGTTTTTCTGCCATCCCCTTCCAGGAACAAACGAATGCATGGACAACAAGGGTGGTTGCTCTCACATATGCAACGACCTCAAAATTGGATACGAATGTTTATGTCCTGAGGGCTTCCAGTTGATCAACCAAAGAAAATGTGAAGGTAGATGGTGTGGAGTTCTATTCCTTTTTCTGCAATATCCTTCTTGGCGTAACATAGTGCATCTCTTAATATGGTCACCTTGGTTGGCTGTCTTTCAAGGTTGTGTTAAGATTTCATCGAGAGACGGGTGCTTCTCACATGGTGGTCTGCCCCCATCCATCCAGCTAAGGGCCACCATGGTCACGGGTAGAAAAATCTGGCATTTCTAAAAGTGGGCCTTTGACTGGCATTGTGGTTGCTGAAGCAGGTTTCTCCTCTTCTTGGCAAACCTTGTCTTGATGTCCCGTCCTGGAAGGAAAAGGTGGGCAGGAAATACTCCAGTGCGGCCTTCCCTAATCTGATGCCCTCCAGATGTGTTAGACTATAAAGCCTATCATGCTCAGCCAGAATGGCTATGCTGGCTGGGGATGATGGAAGTTGTAGTCGGGGAAGGCTGCTTAGTGTGCCATGCATAGGTCTCAGTCTCTTGGCCCCTCTGAGCTGGCTCCTGAGTTGTATAAAATGTTTTGCACCCGTCGTGTTTGGCCACAGAGATTAATATATAAAAAGGACATTTGACCATGTGGGTGAAGGTTGATTTTGGCACTACAAAAACCTGAGACGTGCGAAGTCCATTGCAAACCAAGATGGGCACATCTCCACATCTATTTGGGGTGGTGTCACGGGAGATTCCCGTGCTAACAAGTAGCATGTTATTTATTTATTTATTATATTTATTAATCGTCCGTCTGGCCAGTCACCCGGCCACCCTGTTATGGACTCGTATGTTATGTTATGTTATGTTATGTTATGTTATGTTATGTTATGTTATGTTATGTTATGGACTCTTATGGATTGCTGGACCATACAGACAAGACAAGTGCATCAAGAACCTACTTCATCAGGTTCTTAGTAACGTCCTCTTGGCTTTGTAGATATCAATGAGTGTCTCAATCCCGAGGCCTGCAGCCAGATCTGCATCAACTTGGAAGGAAGCTATAAATGTGAATGTAACGAAGGTTATCAGATGAACCCTGTCACCAAGGCTTGCAAAGTAATAGGTAAGCACAGGATGTCTTCTATGCTTGAGTATACTCCTGCAGCCATTTGGAGCAGCCCAGGGCTCTTGCTGAGCGCCGACCCTTAGTTGGGATCAGGCAGCACTTATTTGGTATCACTGCACATCCTTCATGTTAACAAATCATTTTTTTTGACAGAAGGTCTTTGACTCCCGCGCAAAGTGGACAGTAGCATGTTTGTTTGCTTAAGAAGACTTGTTTCTTTTAATCAAGGGCTGGTTTGAATAGCGTTATTGTGCTGTACATGGCACCACCAGCCATCAATCTGAGAGGGAGGGTTTAAATGTTCTCTGCCACCGACCGTATTAGGGTACCTGCAAGAGCAGTTTTGCCTCCAACAGTGTATACAGCAGGCTTTCTTGTGTAAGTATTGGCACCTGAGTGTGCTTATTTTCCTCTTCCCTCCCCCCTTTTTAATCATGTATATTAAATTCTAGAATCTATTCTGAATTGTAAAATACTCGTGAGTCCATTGGCAGAAAGGGGCGTGTGTGTGTGTTTATTAAATAAATAAACAAGCATTTATTTATTTAATACAAACACAATGGAGCTTTCCAAGCTTTGGGTTTTCTAGCTCGCATCATTTTTGGAGGGCCAGTTTTCAGATTCTAAGTACAACCCCCTGCCTTGTCCTCAGTGAGTGTAAACTGACAGTTCTTGATTGCAGCTGTCAGCATAAAATCTGTGCAGGAGTCCTCATGTAGAATTCTGATGCATCTGTCTACTTATCCTACTCTGTTTGGAGATATGCCTACCCATCCGTGTCCCGGACGATACCGGTTAATTTTAGGGAGGGCATGTGTCGAATGGCCTGTTGAGTCTTACCTTGAAGTATGAGCTTTAGAACCATGTCCTGTGGCTCACGGTGGCTCAGCTTGTCTGAGTGTGGAAAGCTAAGCAGGGTCAGGCCTGGTTGTTACTTGGATGGGAGACCCCTCCTCTAGTTTCCTGCATTGAGCAGGAGGTTGGACTCGATGGCCTTGTAGGACTCAATGGCCTTGTAGGACTCAATGGCCTTGTAGGCCCCTTCCAACTCTATGATCCTATGAACCACCTGGACCTTGATGTTATTTCAGGTGTCGTAAGGATCCTTCAGTGCCAAACCTCTGTTACATGTAATCAGATCTTTCCACCCTAGCTTGTACCTTTCCTATCTTCTTCCTGTATATATATATATATTTTAAATGTGAATTAATTCTACTGATTGGGATCTGTACTTCATCTTGGGATCTGTACTTCATCTTGGGATCAACTAGAGGAGGGGTCTCCCATCTGTGGTTTATGAATTTCGGACTCTTCTTTGAACTGAGAGAAGGTCCACTTTGGAGTGTAATTCTTCCTGCTGGAAACTTGGATCTGAACTGTACTTGTTTTTCTGAAACTTGAGGTAACATGCTAAAGGTTCCCAATGCCCTCTTCTTGCCCCTTTACCAGGCACTATTGCGTACCTCTTCTTCACCAATCGCCATGAGGTCAGGAAGATGACTCTGGACCACAGCGAGTACGTCAGCCTGATCCCCCACCTGAAAGATGCGGTAGCCTTGGATATGGAAATCGCCAACAACAAAATCTACTGGTCTGACATCTCTCAGAAGAAAATATATAGGTGAGAATGTGCCGGAGTGCATGCGCGGTCTCGGTTGCTAGATGGATAAACTGTTGAGTAACCCCCTTTTGAGAGAGGGCTGGTTCTAGAACCATATTTGCTTGTAGGGGCGGGAAGGACCTAATAGTGCCCAAAGTGGTTCAGTGGACAGAGCCTTGGGTTTAGACCAGTGTTCTCCAACCTTGGGTCCCCAGATCTGGGGACCCAAGGTTGACATCTGGGGACCCAAGGTTGGAGAACACTGGTTTAGACCTTGGGAAACAACACAAACAGAAGGTAAATGTCTCCACTCGGCACTTGGATTGCAAGTAACTTGGTCTGAGAGCGTTTTGCAAGACAAGCAAAAATTTTTAATAAATTCTGACTTGATAAACAAGCGACGTCTTGCAATACAAGTAGTCCGGTAGGGATGTAACCGCTCGCCTCGAGCGGGCGTAGCGGGCCGAAATAGGCCCCATTCACACCCACCACCAGAGACTCGCTTTGATATAAGAGTGTTTTGGATTACAAGCACGGTTCCGGAACGAATCATGCTCTCAATCCAAGGCATGACTGTAATTAGGGATTTGTCTCGACTCGAGGCTGCTGTAGGGTTTGTAGGGAGACCCCAAAACGACTGGCAGTGAAAAGGGGGTTGCTTTCACTAATGAGCCAGCCAGTTGCTGTGTCGGGCTTCTGCCAAGTTGGCCGCTGACCATTGGTGCCGGCTGAAATTGCCGGGGCTCGGCAGCAGCCGCTTTTTGAGTCGCGGTCGGGGATGCGGTGGGGAATGGATGCGATCTGCCCGCCGGCCCCGCTGCAACCCACGGAGCGGCCATTCGTTTCAACGGGGCCTCCCTGTATACGTCCGTTTGTTTTGCGCACAGCACCCCGATAGATAAGGCTGACAACCACTCCCACCATACCACCGTGATTAGCAGCGGCATCAGAGACCCGGACGGCCTGGCAGTAGACTGGGTGCATGGCAACATTTACTGGACGGACTCCGGCCTGGGCACAATCTCTGTGGCCAGCAGCGAAGGCCTGAAGAGGAAGACCCTGATCAAGGAGGCCGATGCCAAGCCGCGGGCCATTGTGGTGGATCCAGTTCACGGGTATGCGTCTTCTCTCCCCCCCGTGCTATTGGGAGAGGCTAAGTCTGTGGGGAAACTGGGCGCTGTTTCTGTGGGAGTATGCCCTAGGGCAGTGTTCGCCAACCTTGGGGCCCCCAGATGTTTTTGGCCTACAACTCCCAGCATGCCCCAGCCAGCGTTGGAGAACACTGCCCTAGGGCAGCCTTCCCCAAACTGGCGCCCGCCAGAGGTTTGGGCCGTCACCTCCCAGCATTCCTGACCGTTGGCCATGCTGGCTGGGGCTGATGGGGGATGGAAGTCCAAAACACCGGAAGGGCACTAGGTTGGGAAAGGCTGTTCTAACCGACCCCCGCCCCTTTGCAGGTGCTAGCAATTCCAGCTTAGTTGCGGGGAAAGGGGTTTGGGGTGAGCCTTTTAAGGGCAACGGGTGGGTTTGCAGTTCGATGACAGTTCGCTTAAATTGGATCTTCTCTGTGTTGTCCCTCCCTTCTCCTGTCGCCTCGTTAGGTTCATGTACTGGACTGACTGGGGAATATCTGCTAAAATTGCCAAGAGCGGTCTGAATGGCGTGGACAGCTTTCCTTTGGTGAAAGAAGGCATTCAGTGGCCCAACGGGATAACGCTCGGTACGTCTGGCGTAGCTGAGGAGGGCCTCTGGCAGAAAGCAGCCTGGAAGGAGATGACGCCCTCTCAGAACTGTACCTAAACCAGTGTTTCTCAACCTTGGGTCCCCAGATGTTTTTGGCCTACAACTCCCAGCATGCCCCAGCCAGCATAGCTGGCTGGGGCATGCTGGGAGTTGTAGGCCAAAAACATCTGGGGACCCAAGGTTGAGAAACACTGACCTAAACAGAGGCTCTTTTGAGACTGAGCTCCCCTTCTGGCATTCTGCCTCTTTTCCTTGCATAAGAATGGGAGGGTGCATTTCTCTGCTGCTCTGTGCCACTTTGACACCCCTTTTCTGTGTTTAGACATGGTCAAGCAGCGCCTCTACTGGGTAGACTCCAAGTATCACTCTGTCTCCAGCATTGACGTGGATGGGGGAAACCGAAAGACCATCCTTGTGAATAAAGAGAAGCTGGCTCACCCTTTTGCCATCACAGTCTTCGAGGTGAGGCAGATTCATAAATGCACTGCGGAAGCCAAACAAGTCAGGAGACGTTCCTGACAAACTCCCTGGCTTCTGCGTTGAGATTGAACATATGTGTGTGTGTGTGTGTGTGTGTGTGTGTGTGTGTGTAGCCTGCCTTTCCCCCCAAAACACACTCCCTTCCTCCAAAAGCATAAATGTGGCTCTCACTCATTCCCTGACTTCGAACAGGGCTGTTCTCTCTGTGCATCGGCTTTCTTTGGGAGGACGGAATTAGTTGTTCTTGATTCCCATAATTATTGGAGCAACTGCTTCTAACCCACCCTCTTGCAAGGGGGCTGCTTGGAACAGCCGCTAGTATTCCCAGCAGGAAGTTTTAAGAGGGGCGTAATGTGGTCGAAGTGAATGCTTGTGGTGGCAGCTCTAGCCGTGAAAGGGTGAGTGGAACCCTGAAACCTGAATGGCTCCAAACGTGTGAGTTAGAGCAGTGTTCTCCAACCTTGGGTCCCCAGATGTCTTTGGCCTACAACTCCCAGCATGCCCCAGCCAGTGTAGCTGGCTGGAGCATGCTGGGAGTTGTAGGCCAAAAACATCTGGGGACCCGAGGTTGGAGAACACTTGAGTTAGAGGATAGCTGGTGCCTTCCAGATGTGTTGGATTACAACTCCCATCTTCCTCCAAGCAGCATGACCGCGGTTGGTGGGAGTTGTAATCCAATACATCTGGAAGCTTGGGGTGGCTGGTCGACATCCTTTATGCAACACGAAGGAGGGTTTATGGTAAACCCAGGCTCAGTCGTAACAAAACCCTTTGCTATAGTGCTGTTAAATTAGCTTTGCCAACCCTGTTTTAATTTATGTGTCCATCCTTTTGAAGCTGGTTACTCAATTGGTCAGTGTATGAACAGATGTTCGTGAACCGTTTCCTCCTGAATCCTCCTCCTGTACTGGTGCACACTGGCTTATTTCTGAATGGGTCCAGCAGCATTTCCTTTGGGGAGGTGCAATGGCTGAATATGTTTTGAAGAGGGGAATGGGTCCAGCAAGGTTCCAATTTCTCTTTTCAACATTGCATCCTCACCCAGGATAAAGTGTTCTGGACAGATGTCATGAACGAGGCCATTTACAGTGCCAACCGCCAGACTGGCTCGGACATCGTCACTCTGGCAGAGGATCTGTATTCACCTGAGGATTTGACGCTGTTTCACTCTGCGCGGCAACCCAAAGGTATCGGTTCGTGTGCCTCTGTCCTGCCTTCACATTTCGAACTGCATGTTTTCCCCTCTCTTCCCGTGTACCTTTTCCCTTTTGTACAGCTTGTTTTAGATTGCAAACCCAAGGGCCTGTGTCACTTTTTGAAATCTGCCCAGTGCCTAGAAAATATTAGGGATTTTATGAATAATATGTTTTTCGATACGGGGGGCAAGATGACGATGTGGCCACTAGCTTTTATTTTAGCTCTGCTGCCCGCTTCAATTTTTCAACATTTGATAGGCTTCCTCCCTCTTATTTTTTATTTTTTGTTTTACTTCTATCTCTATTTTTACTAGCAGCCATGGTGACAGTAGAGATATGATTACAGTCATGCCTTGGATTGAGAGCATAATTCGTTCCGGAAACGTGCTTGTAATCCAAAACACTCATATCAAAACGAAATTCCCCCCAAAAAATTTGTACAGAGATTTTTAATTGAAGCCGTACTACAGTACTTGTATTGCAAGACGTCGCTTGTATATCAAGTAAATTTTTTAAAAATAAATATTTAAAAAGTTGCTTGTCTTGCAAAACGCTCTCAAACCAAGTTACTTGCAATCCAAGGTATTACTGTATTCCACAAAAGTGAAACCTTCTTTTAACCTTGGGAGCTGGAAACTCCCCTTAGCTATTTTAAAACCCACCCCCACCCCCCATTTTTGTTTTCTTGCTTCTTTTTGCTTGCTTTTGCTAAATAATATGCATTTAACCTTTTTTTCCCCCCCCACTTTGATGCCTATGAAATGCCCAAATCTCCCTTTTTTTAAACTTGGGCTCTTTTGTTTTGTTTTGTTATTTTCCAGGGGTGAACTGGTGTGAGAAGAACGGCGTCCCTAATGGAGGCTGCCAGTACTTGTGCCTTCCTGCCCCACAGATCACTCTTCACTCTGCCAAGTACACCTGTGCCTGTCCTGATGGGATGCACCTGGCCACAGACATGAGAAGCTGCACCAAAGGTACAGAGACAAAATGGACATTGCTAGCATTCTTGAATGCACTTAATGCTTAATGAGTTGCACTGGCTACCAGTTGCTTGCCGAGCCGAATTCAAGGTGTTGGTTTTGACCTTTAAAACCCTACACGGCTCCGGCCCAGCTTATCTCAAGGAGCGCCTCCAGCAACATCAAGTAGGCCACTCAACAAGGTCTGCCACGGACGGCCTTCTCCTTATCCCATCAGCCAGAGCAGCCAGGCTGGTGGGGACTAGGAAGAGGGCCTTCTCTGTGGCGGCCCCCACATTATGGAACTCCCTCCCTAGTGACCTTCGCCATGCCCCCTCCGTGATGAGCTTCCGCTGTGCATTAAAAACATGGCTGTTCAGGCGGGAATATGGGGTGGGTTAGGTTTTTAATGAGAATTTTTTATATTGTTTTAATTGTTATATTTTATTGTGTTGTTGCTGTATTTTAATTGTACATCGCCCAGGGTGGCCGGGTGACCGGCCAGATGGGCGATTGATAAATATAATAAATAAATAAATAAATAAATGCAGCAGGTGGGAGCTGGGAAGTGTATGTGGTGGTTGTGTGTGTGTGTGTGTGTGTGAGAGAGAGAGAGAGAGAGAGAGAGAGAGAGACTGCTCCCCCCTTCTACAAAACCAATAAGAGTGCTCATGTGGACAAAGGCATTGATTGGTTATCCTCCACCATGCAGAGAAACTCCCTGATGCGCCAGCTTCTGTCGCTGTCACAACTGTGCGGTCCACTGCAAGAATGACACCTTTGGTGCGGCTACTCACCACAGCCAGTGCTCCAAGGCAGACAACTGAACATCTGCCTGCCGCTGCCACAACTGTGCCAAGCAGATTTGTCCCTGACATCCCTGAACGTACCACCACACCTGAAATGGTCACCCTGTCGCAGCAAGGTGAGAGGCTTAAGTCTCAGCCAGTCCTTAAATGCCTGTCCTATAAGACTTCTTTTCACCTCAATGCAAAGCTGCAGCACCATTTAGGAAGCCTTACTTGGTGGGTGATACTCAGACCTTTTCTACCCAAGGCTGTTAATGTGCTGTGTATCTTATCTACTTTTGGTTTCATCGCAGAATTGCGATCCAAGCACTACGTGAAGAGTGTTTCCTTTCCTGCTTTTCTGCCACGTAACCTCTAGGTGGCACTGTTTTAACAGTGGAATAGCGCAAATACACAAGTGGAAACAGTGCTTCGTTTTCTTTAAATACTACCACATTTTCCCTGCTCTAAAAAAAAAAAGTGCGGAAAGTGCTGTTTACAAACAGAAGCGAAACTGGAGGGTCACAACGTCGTCTAAAGCAGTGTTCTCCAACCTTGGGTCCCCAGATGTTACCCAAGGTTGGAAAACACTGGTCTAAAGAACCCATAAACAACCATGAGTAGGGAATGACGAGCACGCAATAAATGCTTCGTGTAGAAAAGCTCTTGGAGTTGAAGCTCCTGAAAGTCATGTTGTTTTGCTGCCTGTTAAATCTGTGATAGTGACTGATGCCAAACGTCCACGTTTGCCTCGGCACCATCTAAGCTGAGATGTTTCTTTCTGCAGCATTAAGGTGGCTGTTTGTCTCATGACTGAATTGTCCCAAACATGGGAAGGACATTGTTCCTATAATGTTAACGGTTCTCTCTTCCATGAATGTAACATTTTGGACAAGTGCGCACATTTTGCAGTTGGTACGGTTTTGGACTCCTGTAATAAAGGGACTGGAATGAAATCTGTGCAGTGAACATCTAGTTAAGCGGTCAGCCTAAAATGAGGGAGTTGGTATGGAGACGGCAGATCTAAATTTAGGCCAGTGGTCTCCAACCTTGGGTCCCCAGATGTTTTTGGCCTACAACTCCCAGCATGCCCCAGCCAGCGTAGTTGTAAGCCAAAAACATCTGGGGACCCAAGGTTGGAGAACGCTGCTTTAGGCCAACTTTAGAGTATGGCTGCTTCAGTGTGATGCTTCAAAAACTGGGTCACTTCACTTCATGCTCCTCTCAGCGTATTCCAGATCTCAGGAGTCTCGTTTTGAATGTTCTGTCTCTCTTCTCTCCCCAGCTCGAAATGATATTGCGGCAGAAACAGACGGGGCAAAGCAAAGTGGTCCGCAAGCTCTCTCTATTGTCCTACCGCTGGGTACGTCCCCCTCTTTTTGAAGGCAACGTGAGGGGATGGAGGTGGAGAGAGGGAGGGAGTTTCTGTCATCCCAACAGGAATTGTTTCAGCTAACAATTGGCATAACAAATTAGGCATCCCTGCTTTTATAATTTCACTCTGCCCCTATTCACTTAACGGCAGTTCTTGGCTTTCCCTTTTGCATAGTGCAATGTTCTCCAACCTTGGGTCCCCAGATGTTTTTGGCCTACAACTCCCAGCATGCCCCAGCCAGCAGAGCGGGCTGGGGCATGCTGGAAGTTGTAGGCCAAAAACATCTGGGGACCCAAGGTTGGAGAACACTGGCATAGTGTATTCCATATCCCTTCTGAGCAGTTGCAATAGGTTGGTTAAAATAATGCGTCGTTTCTTTTTCAGTGCTGATCTGTTTGGTCTCTTTTGGAGTTTTCCTCATTTGGAAGAACTGGCGTCTCAAGAATACCAACAGCATCAATTTTGACAACCCTGTCTATCAGAAAACGACTGAGGACGAGGTGCACATCTGTCGGAGTCAGGAAGGCTACACGTACCCATCGGTAAGCTGAAGTTCGAGGCAGCTGGAGTCTTGCAGGTTTCAGGGCTGGTAGTGGGTGACATTCGGCAGTGATTCAAAATGCCCCTAAGACACTTGGTTTCTTCATTCGCTTTGATCTTACTGACGGGCCCAACTCAAACCCCCCCTATATCATTTCTCCCCCTGATGGGTGGTCATTCTAACTTTTGCTTGGTGCCAAGAATATCTTCCATAAAGTCCTTGTGCAAAAGCTGTGTCTGTGTGTGTGCGTGCACATGCATGCATGAATGCATATGTACATGTTCATCACTTGCATAAATTCAGAACGTAGTGAACTTTCGAGTGCTGAATTTCAAGATAACGATTTCCACATCTCGGGAAGCTTTGAGCAGCCCCAATGAGTTGCTACTATAGCACCGTTTCTCTTCCTTAGAAGCAGGTGAGTCGTCATGAAGGCAGCTTGGTCTGGCTATGTGACGACATCACTGAGTGTAAATGAAGCTAGACTACTGTAATGCGCTCTACGTGGGGTTACCCTTGAAGACGGTCCGGAAGCTTCAGCTGGTACAGAACGCGGCGGCTCGCCTGATTAAGGGCAGCCGCCGGCGTGATCACATCACGCCAGTGCTTAATGAGTTGCACTGACTACCAGTTGCTTGCCGAGCCGAATTCAAGGTGTTGGTTTTGACCTTTAAAACCCTACACGGCTCCGGCCCAGCTTATCTCAAGGAGCGCCTCCAGCAACATCAAGTAGGCCGCTCAACAAGGTCTGCCACGGACGGCCTTCTCCTTATCCCATCAGCCAGAGCAGCCAGGCTGGTGGGGACTAGGAAGAGGGCCTTCTCTGTGGCGGCCCCCGCATTATGGAACTCCCTCCCTAGTGACCTTCGCCATGCCCCCTCCGTGATGAGCTTCCGCTGTGCATTAAAAACATGGCTGTTCAGGCGGGAATATGGGGTGGGTTAGGTTTTTAATAAGAATTGTTTTATTGTTTTAATCATTATATTTTATTGTGTTTTACTGTATTTTAATTGTACATCGCCCAGGGTGGCCGGGTGGCCGGCCAGATGGGCGATTGATAAATATAATAAATAAATAAATAAAATAAAAATTCAGAATGAGGTTTGCTCTTCCTGAGTTGGCTTTGTCTGCCCTCAGTGACCTCATGTAGCTAAATCTGTTTGACTCCGTGATGGCTCACTTGTTTTTAGGGTTGTTTGTTTTTAAAGTCACTGCAGCAACGGCTGACTGGTGCCGTCAAGACACTCGCTCTGGGGCCATCACACCAAGTATCGGGATAGGAGAGCCTGAATGTTATGTGTGAAATGGTGGCTGTTGGTGCTACAAACACCCCTCCTTTTGAGCCCTAGCTCAAAAGAGTTGCCAAAATAGGGGAGGGGAATACTCGGCCATCTGTCAGGGATGCTTTGACCTGGATTCCTGCATTGAGCAGGGGGTTGGACTCGATGGCCTTGTAGGCCCCTTCCAACTCTACTTTTCTGTGATTCTATGATTCTTCATGCCTCGAGAAAGCATTGGTGAGCATTCCTCTGGCTTCCACACCTTCCTATAGGACAGTTGCTTCATAAAATGGCTCCTTGTAGAGCAGTGTTCTCCAAGCTTGGGTCCCCAGATGTTTTTGGCCTACAACTCCCAGCATGCCCCAGCCAGCGTAGCTGGCTGGGGCATGCTGGGAGTTGTAGGCCAAAAACATCTGGGGACCCAAGCTTGGAGAACACTGTTGTAGAGGGAGGACTTTTGTGTCCCAAGTGCTTTACATCTGTTCTTTATCCTGCCCTCTCTCCTGAGCTTCTGACAGCTGCCCCATGGTTATGAATCTTCTGCCTCTGATGAAGCTGGAGCATCTTTCAGAAGGCTTGTAAGACCTCCAGTCAGGTTGGGGAGTGTAGTCTGCCCTGTTATCTACATTTGAAGGCGAAAGAGAGAGAGAGCTCCCTGAGAGTCCTGCTGCTGAGGGAAGATTTTAACGCGAGGCTTCCACAGCCATTCCACCCTGTTGGACCTCAATAACCCGTTGAAAAGCTTCTTTCTTCATTTCCCATCTTTCTCTCAAACAGAGACAAATGGTCAGCCTGGAGGACGATGCCGCGTGAACCCACCCTGACACCGGAAGTGCCTCTCTCCAGACTTCGCTGCTTACTTTCTGGGAGAAGAAAGCCTGTGTCCTGGCTTCGGTTCTCCCTCAGCCGTCCCAACACCTACCACTTCCTGAGTGACTTGATGGACCTTTCCCTCCCTCCTTTATTTGTTGTTTTTTTAAGGAAGCAAGAGTGCATTGGTCAGCTGCCGTCTTTGCAGGACTTAGCGAATGAAGCTTGACGGTCTTGTTGGTGGTTTTTGTTATGTTCCCCCCCCCCCCCGTTTTTGTTTTGGTATATTTATTTTTGTATCCAGTGCTGCCGAGATACTGATGTGTCTGCCGTGTTCTGGGTCTCCTCCTTAAGCTGGGCAGGGTCACTTATTTTCTTACACGTGAAGGAGAGTAAGAATTTGACAAAAGAGAAGAAGGCCCGTCTCTGGACGCAAGTTCGGGTGTCTCTGGGCCCCTGTTACGACCTGGCCTTGGTGCCCTGCTTTATTTAAAGGACCAACAGGCAGGCACGAAGCCAACTTGGAAGCGGGGGACGGGGGGACGGGACCTGAGCCTTCGCTTGGACCAGAAGCCAAGCCCACCTTGTCCATGGGCTTCCAGACCCCTTCCTCCCAAACCAGGCCAGAGAAGTGGACCCCACCATTCATGCCATAACAGGCGATGGTGACTGACTTTGCTCTCTCTGTCCAAAGAAGAAAGCTCAAGGTACTCTCTTCTGCTTGGAACCTTCCTGTGGGCCCAGGACTTGCCTGTTCCTCTTCAGCCTTTCTCTGTCAACCCACCTTGCACTTTTGGTTGAATTTGGCTTTGGATTCTGTTCACGGTCTGTGTAGCCCTGTAACCTTGTATAACTTGTATTTGCACTCGATTCCTTGCTTTGTCTTTCTGGTCACGTGTGGTGCCAGGAGGGTAAGAGGGGGGAAAAAAACCAAACCAATGAGACAAACAGGCTGGTTATGGCTGCGGGGAGCGGAGTGGCGTTGCATTTGGTTGGTGCTGGCCCTCTTTGTGCCTTTGGTGCGGCTGATGGACAAAGAGCGAGAGATTGTACTGGCCAAGAAACCAGGAAATCGAAGCCATTCCCCTGCGGGTTCTCTCTCGATCACAGGTTTACAGTTGCCTTACGCTGCATCTCTTTTCTGCCAGGTATATTTTTTTTACAATTTCTTCTGTCTTCAGCTTTTGGCTTGCTTTTTATACCCTTACCCCTTCCTTTACCAATGGAGGGCTTTTTATGAGGAGGGGATGTAGAGTGGACATTTTGTCCGTCCCCCCGTCCCCATTATGATAAACGTTGATTCTGCATCTTAGTCGGGAAGAAAACTATATTTTGCATGTGGCGCTTTTCAAGCTTTCGTGGATGAGAGCACTGAGTTCCTACATGTTCCAAAGTGGGCTGGGTCTGAGCTAACAAGTGCTCTTCTGCCCCCGACTTTTCTGTAGTGGTAAATGGATGATCTCTTGCTGCTTTTAAAATGCTTTCAATTGATGGATCTTTATATATATGGGTGTAGAATCAAGGTGTCAATTCAAACTCTCTGCTGTAGCTAAAACCTGTCCCATACCCTGTAATGAAGGACTTAAACATGCCTATTTATCCTGTCTTTCTCTTCTGCAGTACCAAGCAAATGTTTGCAAGACCTAGATCTTCTAGATCTTGCAAACATTTGCTGGGTATTACAGAACTTTGCGCTCTTGCAAAGTTAGTACAGGACTTTTTATACCATTTGCTTGGTATTACAGAACTTTTGTGTTCTTGCAAAGTTATTGCAACTTTGTGTTCTTGGCCTGACACATCTGATTCCCTTCCATTGAGTGGGGAAAGCACTAAATACCAAGGAAAAGCACTCAAATCTTTTGGCCTGAAGCTGTGAAAGATCCCAACCTCTTTCTCTTATTGCGTGAGTTGTGTAAATAATGTACATGTTCAATGATGAGATATATATATTTCCTTTGCACAAAAGTTGCCTTGTCTATTTGTACATATGTTCATAAAATACATGACTTATTTATTTCTAAGTTTATATTCTAATGGTTGCTAATTTTGCTTTCTCCTTCATCCTATCTCCCTGTTATGCCTTTTTTTTTTTTTTCATTCTATACCAGTGTTCTCCAACCTTGGTCCCCAGATGTTTTTGGCCTACAACTCCCAGCATGCCCCAGCCAGCATAGCTGGCTGGGGCATGCTGGGAGTTGTAGGCCAAAAACATCTGGGGACCCAAGGTTGGAGAACAGCTTAACGGTGGTGCCCGAAGGTGGGGAGCTGAAGCCAAAAGAATGATTAACTTTGACTTTTGCAATATTTATGCACATAGCTAACATGGTTTGGGCATATTTCCCTTGTATTTAATCTTTGGCAGCATCCCTTTCTGGTTACAGCACAGCATGTTTTAATCATTAGCCTCTGCCCACACACTGCATGTTTCTGCCGATTCAGTGGGGAGCTGGAGATGGTTTGAAATCATTTGCTACGTTTGATACGGTCCCCTTTTGCCAGTTGCATTGCGAATTCTTAACCTTCGCAGGCTGGCATATGGGCTGTCCAAACTCAAAAGCACAGGCAGGTCATGCCAGCTCTACAAGAATCTGTATGTTCATGGCCCCCTATAACATCTATAGAACCGCTTTGCATAACTTCAGGAAAGGACTGTTCCACGGGTTTCTCTTGTGCGTTAATGACGTTGACCCTGGCAATTTGGGGGCCTTAAAATGAACTCTGGAATGGGGTTTTGTAGGAGTAAAGCTTAACATGGAGGCTTTCTCTGAAAGGAAGGGTCAGTTTGACATGGAGGAACGAAAAAGCCAACAAGGAAGGTACTCTTGGCTATCATATGTTTGATAGCTGGCACATAATGGTGCCTCCCTCGGTCGAACTGATGAGGTCTCCTCCTCCTCTCTTGGGTTGTGAAGTAGGTGCCTTAATGCTTTTCCCACGCTTTCTGTCAAAGAGGAACAAGTGGCAAGATGTCTGTGAAAACCCCTGCCCAACAGCTGGACCCTGTTAAAAACGGTAGTCCAGCCCTGAGGTTCATGCGTCGGGTTCTATTCTGCTTCGGATCATCTCTGTTTGTGTTCTGAATTCTGCAGGCCGAACCCCTTTTTCTACCCAAGTGTTAGTAATGGTGCTACTTGGAACCAAAAAAAAAGTGGTTTTTTTGAGAGAGAAACAGCAACTACCTCTGGTTTTTGTTTGTTTGTCTGCAGTAGCCCAGTATGTTGGTGTCTAGCACCTCTCATGAGACTGTTTGCCTCTGCAGGGTCAAATGGTAGAGGCGCCTTGGTGGTGCCTGTTCCCATTTATGAAACTCTGCCATAGAGAATCATAGTTGTATATAACTTATGAGTTGTGCTTAGCAGAGTTCTAATGTTCCCTGGGGTGACTTAGTCAGCTAGGTTAAGGATATTGTTAAAATTAAATGAATTTTTTTTAAAAAAAATAAAAATTCAATGTACAACCTCTGCTGAACTAGCATCTATTTAATTCCAGAAACTTTAGAAGCCAATTCTAGAATTTGCTTCTAAAATTTATAGAACCCAGAATTTGATCTTATGTAAGCGCTTCATTAAAAGCAAACATTCTTCAATTTTATTATGGATGCAGACACACCCTTATGTGAACAGAAGGGACTCTGATCCAGCAGAAGCTCCTGTTGGGTGAAGGAGTGGGGAAGCGGTATTCACTAATTTCCCTGCAGTCCCCTTGTACCACCTCCCAGTGTTCCAGGGGGTTCCCCAACCAGTGTGGTGTAGTGGTGAGAGTGTTGGACTGTGACTTGGGAGATCCGGGTTCTAGTCCCAGCTCGGCCATGAAGCTCACTGGGTGACTTTGGGCCAGTCACTGACTCTCAACCTAACCTACCTCACAGGGTTGTTGTGAGGATAGAATTGAGAGGAGGAGGAGGAGGAGGAGGATTATGTAAGCCGCCTTGGGTTCCTTGCAGGAAAAAAGGCAGGGTATAAATATAATAAATAAATAAAACCTCTGCATCTTTCAAGCTGCAATTTTGTCAAAAGGCAGAAAACTTGTGCAGGACTGTTTAGAACGGGGTTTGGGGGAGGGGGACGAGTGAACATTTCCTTTGCCATGTGCATCAGTGTTGACAAGTTCCTTGTAGAATGACCTAGAACTCAGTGAACGGCAGGGCTCTTTCTCCCTCAGTGCAAAACCCCGATTTCGTACTTGCATAAGTTGATGCTTTGCTGGTTGAGGCAAAGGAATCCAGGCGAAGCCCTTTTAAGTCCAAACCTTGAAATTCCACTTCTGACTAACTCCTCTTGGAAGCTAAGAGGAATCCAGGTTTCTCCCTTGACTGGTTGCCAGTGCTAAATGCTGCAAGTTCCTTGAAAGTACGTGGGCAGACGGCAGACTGTCAGCCTAAAACCTGGAGTCAGCCCCTCTGAAGTTCCGTGTAGCAAAGGGGAGATGCCCTTGCAGCTGCACCGAGCTAGAACTTCTAAGAATTAAATGTATTCTTCTCTAGTCCTTGTTCAAGTCTATGCAGTATTTCCATTACGATTTAAGTTTAATAAATATTTAAATACACTGAAACGGCTTGTCTCTTGCTTTTCTCTTCGACGAGCGGCTGGAAACCGCCTTCAATATAATTGCTCATGGGAAAGATGATTTGGGGGTGGGGGAACTTAACTCTTTCTGTCACTGAAATGACAGAAGTGGAGCAGGATTTCGAACTACAAACCTCCCAAGTTCACCCACTACGCCAACCCAGCACCCTCAAGATACGTTAAGAGTTCAGCTGCGGTCTCCCCCAGCAGCATGGGGCTTCCTATCGGGCCAGCTTGCACGCCATCACAAACCACGATGGGTTAATTAACCCTCGGGGTGCCGCGGTGCATGCTGGCCACCATTTTGAATATGTCAGCCCCAGCCAGTGGTTGCTGCCGTTTGTCGTGTTGTGCAAACCCGGGTGGTGGTGATTGTGCAAGGGTTTAAACAACCCATGGTGGCTTGTGACATGTAAACTCTGTCATTCTCTCCAGCCTCACAGCAGCCCTGTACAGTTTGCTAGTATTCTGCCCCGTCCCCAATCTGCAACATGCCTCCTCAGTCCACCAATGTGAGCAAGAATTTTTATTTATTTATTTATTGTATTTATATACCCCACCTTTTTTCCTGCAAGGAACCCAAGGCAGCTTACATAATCCTCCTCCTCCTCTCCATTTTATCCTCACAACAACCCTGTGAGGTAGGTTAGGCTGAGAGTCAGTGACTGGCCCAAAAAAGTCACCAGTGAGTTTCATGGCCGAGTGGGGACTAGAACCCGGATCTCCTGAGTCCCAGTCCAACACACCACTGCCACACTGGCTCTCTAACCACTTCACCACATATGCAAGATGAGTGAAGGATAAATTGAGAGCATAAACTAAAAATATTGGGCTTCATACAGCATTGCCTTTCCCAGCCTGGTGCCCTCCGGATGTGTTTATTTATTTATTACATTTATACCCCGCCTTTTTTCCTGCAAGGAACCCAAGGCGGCTTACATAATAATCCTCCTCCTCTCCATTGTATCCTCACAACAACCCTGTGAGGTAGGTGAGGCTGAGAGTCAGTGACTGGCCCAAAGTCACCCAGCGAGTTTCATGGCCGAGTGGGGAATAGAACCCAGATCTCCCGAGTCCCAGTCCGACACTCTCACCACTACGCCACACTGGACTACAACTTACATCATCCCCGCCAGGATGGCCCCATGTTGCTGGCAATGACAGCAGTTGTAATCCAACACATCTGAAGGGTGCAGGGTTGGCACAGTGGGTGAACTGGGAAGTTTGTAATTCAAAACCTTGCCCCACGGGGGGGGGGGGGGCGGGCTTAGACAAGCCAATATTTCTCTGTCTTGAGGCCATGCTGTTGGAAATAATGGAACATTCTTACGGGTTGCTACTGCTGGAGTTCTCGGCTGCTGCAAGATAATTGACAACCTTTAAAGTATTAAAACATTTAAAATTAAATACATTAAGATAGCATTTGTCAAAAGCAGCAGAAAACTCAATATTAAGAGTGCGACTCTTTATCCGGAGCCAGTTGGAGCACGGGAGTTCAGCAGAGCGCAGCCATTCTGCCCGGAAAAATCCACTGGAAGTCAGGCTTTCCGAGTCTGTCTGCGCGCTAGAGGCGGGTTGTTCCAGAGTTCGGACTGCAAATTCTATTGTTCCTTGGTCCTCCAGAGGAGACTCTTCTCTTCCTCAGTACAGCAGTGCTCACACATCAGGCACAGAGAGACAGAGGAAGATGCCCCGTTGTGCTTTCCTTACTGCTGTTGCGTTCCCTCTGCAGTTGGGAGATGCTTCTCTCCAAGGTGGCCCCAGTGCTTTCTGTTCTAAAAACAAGACAAAGCTCGCTCTGGGTTGTGTGCACTTGCCAGGGATGTTGAAGAGTCCTTGGTCTCGAGTCACGAGTCGAGTCACGAGTCTTTGGACCCGAGTCTCGAGTCCGAGTCCTTGGTCCAAAATGGTGACTCACGAGTCACAAGTCACTCCCAAAGCTGACTCCACGAGTCCCTATTAAAATCAATGGGGTTTCCCCCCAACAAAATAAGGCTACTTCAGATGTGTGGCTTAAATAAATTCTAGGCACAAGTGTGCCTTTTAATTTCAAAACTCTGCAACTGATTTTGGCAAGAACAGACCAGGCAGACAAACCCAAAATAACCAGGCAGGCAGAGGAGGCAGGGAACCCCAAAGCAGGCAGGCAGGCAGAGGCCTTTGTCTTGGACAATTCAACTGTTGAACAGGTCAAGAAGAGACCAGGCAGGCAGAGGAGGCTGGGAACCCCAGACAGGCAGGCAGAGGCAGCCAAACCCAAAATGTCTGACCCTAACCCTAACCCCCCACAAACAACACATCAAAATAAATCTCAACACATCGTTGGGGCTGCGCTCCTGGTAGCTGTCCATAGTGGCCGAGCAGCGGCGCGCCTCGCTTCCATGCGCTCTTCACCGGTGATCGCGCTCCTTCTGGCACAGCCAGAAGACTCGTCAACAGCCCAGGGATGTTGACGAGTCCTTGGTCTCGAGTCCCGAGTCGAGTCTCGGGTCCCATTAAAAATATTGGGACTCGAGCCCGAGTCGAGTCAGAGGGGGGACTCAGTCCGACTCACGAGTCGAGTCCTCGAGTCCGAGTCCCCATCCCTGGCACTTGCCCTGGTCCGGCTAATTGCACTGCCAGCACAAACAGATGCTCGCAGGCCGCCTCGCTGTGTCAGTCGCCTTGACGCAGCCGCTCTCTCTCTCCAGCTTCTGCACGGAGCAGTTTTCCAGAAGTGCTTTCTGAGCGCTGCACCCGAGAGCGGCTCTTAAGCTGCCAGTGTTGGCCAAGCTCCATCCTGCACCTTTCCCCCACCCTTCTTCTCCGCCAAGGCTTACAAAGAAATGAATGGACTCCTAGCTGGCTGGCTGGCTGGCTTTCTGCAAGAGCTCAGTCTTCACAGCCAAGTTGTTGGCCCTGCCAAGCTGTATGTGAAGGCCGCGGACGGCTCACCTTTATTCAGCGGCTGCCAAGGCCCAAGTGCCAGCTCCTTAAGACTCGAGCAGCTGCAGCTGCGAGCATAAGCTGGTCCCCCGGGGAGCCTGAGCGGGCCTAAGCGGATTGCCCAGAGTTGTGGCTGTTCGGGCGGAACTTGTTGGCTTTTTAATTCGCGAGACTGGCAGCTTCTGCTCCGAAATGGCCGCTGGCTTTTCTCTAGCCAGCGACTGCTTTTCATTCCCATTGTTCATTGTGGGTGAGGCTCTACACCAGTGTTCTCCAACCTTGGGTCCCCAGATGTTTTTGGCCTACAACTCCCAGCATGCCCCAGCTATGCTGGCTGGGGCATGCTGGGAGCTGTAGGCCAAAAACATCTGGGGACCCAAGGTTGGAGAACACTGCTCTACACATCTCTGGCCTATGAAACCGTGGGTGCTTCCAGGTGGAGGGCTTCTCGGGCTACCAGTCAGAAGGCCTTGTGCGGCTCTTCCATCTTTTTCCCCCTTAATGGATTTTCCACTGTGAGAACAAAAGATGGAAGAAGCAGTGGGGAAAGCTCAGGAGGACTGCGGGTGGAATGTCCCATTACTATCATCCGAGCTTCACACAGTTCTTCCTTCATCTGCTGCAAAAATAGAAGAAGCCTATCCCCCATAGAAGGGTTCGAGTCGGTCAAAAACAAACCCCCTGAGAGATAAAACAATGAAAACCTCTCCCCATATGGGGGTACATTACAAACAACAACAACAACAACTCACCTAACCTACCTCACAGGGTTGTTGTGATCAAATGGAGAGGATTGTACTGTGATGCTGCAAGCAGGGTTGTGTGGGTTAAAAAAAAAAAAAGACTGGGGGACGGGGAGGGGGAGTGGCTATTATCTTCCGGGAGTCCTTGGTCCTTACCAGACTCCCTCTCCGGGAGACCAAGTTTATCGAGTGCATGTACTGGAGGCTGGGTCCCAAGGGCAGTCTGGGGATTCTGCTCGTGTACCGTCCACTCCGCTGCACGACAGACTCCCTGCCTGAGGTGCCAGAGGTGGTCTCCAATGTGCGTGTGTTGTCCCCCAGGCTATTGGTGCTGGGGGACTTCAACGTGCATTCGGGGGCTGCCCTCACGGGGGCACCTCGGGACTTCATGGAGGCCATGGCTTCCTGGGAGCTGTATCCTGTATCAACTGGACCTACCCATGTAGCCGGTCATGCGCTGGACTTGGTTTTCGTTTCTGGGGAGGGGGGAAATGATCTGGAAATCGGGGGTATTTCCACACACCCCTTGTCATGGTCAGATCACTATCTGGTGGGGTCGGATTTCTCGGTGCCACAACCCCTCTGCAGGGGTGAAGGACCTATTAGGATGGTCCGCCCCAGGCGTCTTATGGATCCGGATGGATCCTGAACGCGCTTGGGGAACTGGAGCACGCAAACGGTAGCTCGGTCGAGACCCTGGTGGATGACTGGAATGCTGCAATCACCAGGGCATTAGACCGAGTGCCCCCAAGGCACCCTCTTCGCCTGAACAGAGCTCGCACGGCACCTTGGTTTACTCCATCGCTGTGAGCTCTGAAGCAGGAGGTGAGAAGGCTAGAGCGCCGATGGCTTAAATCCCACTCTGAAGGGGACTAGGAGGAGGGCCTTTTCTGTGGAACTCTCTCCCCAGTGACCTCCGCCATGCCCCTTCCTTGATTAGCTTCCGCCGGGCATTAAAAACGTGGCTTTTCAGGCGGGAATATGAGGTGGGTTAAGATTTTTGATCACAGTACAATCTGCATCTTTACACACCAAAGCACAATCAGTGTGTGTGACAGACCCTTTGCACCGATCCCAACCCGCACCCCTTCCTTCTGGCAAACTTGCTGGTGGCATTTCTCTGTAAAATCCCGACAAGGGGTGGCTTCTTCATGTTTCCCCACTCTTTTGGTTTCTTTTCTGATCTGTAGTGTGGATCTTTCCAAGAGAGATTTTGTGCAACAGAATTTAAGAGTGTGCGCTATTACCAACCATTTCTAATTGAATCAGTCATCCAGAGGGATTACATTAAAAAAAAAAAAAAAAAAGACACCCAGGAATTACTCGTGTAATCTGTATTGCAGCAAACACACACACATTGACACATACACACACCTACTCCTAAATGTCTGTTAAACTTATTTATACATAATAGTCCTTTAGAGCCAAGCCTCTAGTTGTACCCAGCGTCCCTGTTCTTCTTCTACTTCCCTTCTGACATCAGTGTCAGCCCCTTGGAAAGAATTCTTGCCATTCAGCACTTCAACCAGCTTATTCACATCCTGAGTTTTCATGTTTCTTGCATGAGCCAATTGTTTCTGATGTTGAGTCTTGAGCAGATCGATGTCATCTTGCTTCTCCTTCATAGCAATTTGTTTTGGGGCTTCTTTCACTTGCTTCTTCAGCTTGGAGCAAGTGAACTGTTCCCTCTCTGCTTCTGATGAAGTCATCTGAAGTTCCTCCTTCATACAGGTAATTTCTTCTTGGGCTTCTTTCAGTTTCTTCTTCAGCTTGGAGCAAGCAAACTGTTCTCTCTCTGCTTCTGATGAAGTCATCTGAAGTTCCTCCTTCATACAGGTAATTTCTTCTTGGGCTTCTTTAGGTTTCTGCTTCAGCTCTTCTTTCTCCTTCTTAAGATTTGCCACAGTCTCCTCTTTTCTTGTTCCAGACATCCTATTGTGGCATCCTTTTCTGCAAATTCCTATTTGTGCCCTAGCCATACTTCCTTTCATCTTTTGGCCCTCTGTCTTCTCCACGATCTCTGTGGATGAAAGCCTGCCACAGGAAAAGAAGAAGACGGCAATGGATACTTGAATGCAGACAGAAACCACCAGAGATTCTACGGACTGAGTCTTGGTCTCGGCCTCGGGACCAGTTCGGCTGTCCTGCCAGCGGGAATCCAATTGTGTGGGTAAAGGCAGTTCACAGAGTCTTTGCTGGGAAGCAGTGGAAATCTGTGCGTGTATTCAGAGTGGAAGGCATGGACACAGACCACTGAGTCACTGGGCTTGGTTTTACATGTTTGAATATTTGGAGCGGATGTTGGAGGATATTCCATTTCAGTGTTCATAGGGGACAATTTGAAATTGAATATACTATAAATTATAATTAAATCTGGTCTTTCACCTCATAAAGGGCTTTGCCTCCATAATAAAGAAGTAGCCCTACACCTATCATAGTATAAATGGGCAAAAACTACAAAAACACGAAACAATAATATAAATATAAATATTGGTAAAGTACCCCTAAACTAACAACTCTAAATAACTCTAAACTATTAGATTACTACACAGGTATTTTAAAAAAGGTATTTTAAAAAGAATAAAGCAGCAGGGATGTTGAAGAGTCCTTGGTCTCGAGTCACGAGACGAGTCACGAGTCTGAGGACCAAAATGGTGTGACTCACGAGTCACGAGTCACTCTGGCTATTGGGTGGTATAGAAATGAAACAAACAAACAAATAAATAAATAAATAAATAATTTTGTTAGTACCCCAGATATAAATTAGACTTGGTTCGTACTGGGGCTGTATATAGACCCCAATGTGACTTGTTCTTTTTGCAGAAGGCCTTTGATAAAAAAATATATCTGCCTAGAGCGTATATGAGTGATGATTCTAGTTCAAAGTTTAAGCGTCTAGCTAAAATAATTGCAGCTTCCTGAGATTTGGAAGTGCCTGGTGCTGAGAAAAACGCTTAGCATACCAAGACAGTTTAAGTAGCCTTTCATCTTTGGATTTATGATACGTTTCCTGAAGATATATTACATCTGGGCATCGCTCTTTAAGGGTGTGGGCTACTTTGTGTGTCTTGACTGGTGTGCCTAAACCTTTAACACTGAGGGACCATCATAAGACATCATAACATTGAAAGCATACTCTTTGGTTTTCTGCAACCTACACATCCAATTCTCCCCCCAGTACTAACCACAGCTACAACAATTGAGCCATGATATCACTCTGTTGTTGCCCATCCTGCTGTCTGATAGGACATAGTCTATGGCAGTGATGGCGAACCTATGGCACGGGTGCCACAGCTGGCATGCAGGGTCCTCTCTGTGGGCACTCGAGCCATTGGTCACCAGATCACGAAAAGACTGTCCTCTTCTGCAAAGCACTAATGATCTTGTTCTTTCTCAGTGTGGAACAGAATGATTTTATTCTAGAATTCCTGTTGCAGAATTCTTTTCTACATTGTTTTCTACATTTAAAAGATTTTGAAGAATGATGCACAGAGCATGGCTTGGATGTAAAGCCCTAACAGTTGACCTGAGTGCTGCATGTGTTGTGCACAGGCTATGTGTACAATGTAGTACTATAATAATTTTTTGAGTTGATTTTTTTTCAACAAAAAACTGTATCATTGAAAGCTCTGTTATTGTGTTTTTCTTTTAAGACAAAAGATGTTAATTAGTTCGGACAACTGTATGAGTTGTTTTTCTAAAACTAAAACCTCGGTATTCAGGTTTAATTGCAGTGTTGGCACTTTGAAATAAATAAGTTGGTTTTGTGTTGCAGTTTGGGCACTCGGGCTCAAAAAGGTTCGCCATCACTGGTCTATGGGCTCTTTCAATTAAGATGGGCTTGCAGAGGAAGATCTGGAAGTATTGTGGTTAGCCATTTTTGCAGAAACCGCTCAGTGTCAGATCTGTCCACATGGTTTGGAAACCCTCGAAAATTGATATTAGCTCTGCAGCAGCTACATTTTTCCAAATCATCGATTTTCGGCACACAGTTGCTCCTCCCTCTGAGAAAGTATTCCGACCTGTTTTTGGACGTTGATGGCTGTTTCTAGGACTTCATTAGCAAGTTTTTTTCCTGCTCCTTTCACTCGTTCTGCTATTTCCTCCAGTGTTTTCTTAATGGGAGTTAAGTGAGCTGTAAAATTCTTCCCTTAGTGCCCGTATCTGTCTCAGGATTTCAGCAGTAAGATCTGGAGTTATAGCCTGGGGTTAACTGACGGGGCACCATCCCCTGCTCTGGAGGCCATTTTGTGTGCCTCGGCCTAGAGAGCTCTGTGCCTTCTGCAGGACTTTTAAGATCATTTGTGAGCATTCCAAGGCCACCTGCAGATACCCTGGACTTCCGGGTACCTGATCTGGTCATCCACAGTGCTGGATGGTTTAATTTTATTTATTTATTTATTTATTTATTTATTTATTTATTATATTTATTAATCGCCCATCTGGCCGGTCACCCGGCCACCCTGGGCGATGTACAATTAAAATACAGTAAAACACAATAAAATATAATGATTAAAACAATATAAAAAATTCTTATTAAAAACCTAACCCACCCCATATTCCCGCCTGAACAGCCATGTTTTTAATGCACGGCGGAAGCTCATCACGGAGGGGGCATGGCGAAGGTCACTAGGGAGGGAGTTCCATAATGTGGGGGCCGCCACAGAGAAGGCCCTCTTCCTAATCCCCACCAGCCTGGCTGCTCTGGCTGATGGGACAAGGAGAAGGCCGTCCATGGCAGATCTTGCTGAGCAGCCTACTTGATGTTGCTGGAGGCGCTCCTTGAGATAAGCTGGGCCGGAGCTGTGTAGGGTTTTAAAGGTCAAAACCAACACCTTGAATTCGGCTCGGCAAGCAACTGGTAGCCAGTGCAACTCATTAAGCACTGGCGTGATGTGATCACACCGGCGGCTGCCCTTAATCAGGCAGCTGAAGCTTCCGGACCGTCTTCAAGGGTAACCCCACGTAGAGCGCATTACAGTAGTCTAGGCGAGAGGAGACCAATAGCTGTTAGATGCAGGCTAGATTCCCCGATGTGAGTCAAGGAGCTCAGTATGCCTCCATCTTAGTTTGTGATGTCCCTAGAGCAGATTTTGAGAGCTCGGAGAGGGGGGAGTTAAGGGGGGTTCCACTGACGGAACTGCTTCCATCAGTGCAGCAACAGCGTGGGATGCAACCCGATGGATTTATGGTGTGAGCACTTGAGGATGGCTAAGCTTTCAGATCCCTTCGGTGGTCATTTGGCCTTCAGTTCCAGAAGGCATCCCTGGCAGCCCCAGAACAGCGGCTGTGGAAGGGCTGGGCAGGCAGAAGGGCCTACCCTGGAGTTTGTTGTTTTTGTTGGTTGCCCTAAGGAAATAAAGGGGGGGGGAATGCCACTTCCTTACAGCTCCTTTTGTAACAATAATATTTAGACTTGAATGGGATACTATTTTCTCATTTTAATTTTCGGAAACTTAACCAGCACACTGTTGTCACAATTAATAGGCTAAATCAGTGTTCTCCAACCTTGAGTCCCCAGATGTTTTTGGCCTACAACTCCCAGCATGCCCCAGCCAGCATCCTTGAGTTGGGAGTAAAGTAACTGCTTTGGAAGACGGCAGTCAGGCATTCGAACAACATGACCGGTCCACTGAAGTTGGCGTTGAAGGATCATTTTTTCAATGCTAGTAGTCTTTGCTTCTTCCAGTACACTGACATTTGTTCGTCTATCTTCCCAAGTAATTCGCAGGATTTTCCGGAGGCAACGTTGATGAAACCTTTCAAGGAGGTGGAAGTGACGTTTATAGATAGTCCATGTTTCGCAGGCATACAATAAAGTTGGTAATACAATGGCTTCATAAACCAGTGTTTTGGTCTTCTTACAAATATCCCGATCCTCGAACACTCTATGTTTCATTCGAGAAAATGCGGCACTTGCGGAGCTCAAACGATGCTGGATTTCACTGTCGATGTTAGCTGTAACAGAAAGATAGCTGCCAAGATAGAGAAAATGATCGACATTTTCCAGTATTGTCCCGCCAAGCTGGATAGATGGCATCACCAAAGGGTTAGCTTGCACTTGCTGATGAAGCACTTTGGTTTTTTTGATGTTAAGTGAGAGACCAAGTTTTTCGTATGCTTCTGCAAAAGCATTTAGGATAGTTTGGAGATCATCCTCTGAATGTGCGGAGACCACATTATCATCAGCATACTGAAGTTCCACAACGGAGGTTGTTCTGCTTCCCTGTCACTCTCAGAGGGTGACCAAGGGAATGTTGGGCACTGGCTTTTTGATGGCCAAACTTGAAAGTGCTATTTGTATTTCAAGAAAAGCTCCCATCATTGGCCCTCACCCCCCCCGGAGGCTTCCCTTACGCTGCGAATAGCAGCTTCAGAGAAGCATGTTTTTTGGAACCATGTCAGGAAGAGAGAGAGAGAGAGAGAGAGAGACTCCCCAATCTCTCTTCCCCAGAGTTCCAAGACTCATCAGGCTTTCCCTGTGCCTGCAATTCACTTAACAAAAATGTGCACATTTAATTGCATTCACACAAGTAAAATCACTTCTAGTTTGGCTATTTGGTCCAGTATATCTGAATGAGTGCCTCCGGCAACATCAAGTAGGCCGCTCAACAAGATCTGCCACGGATGGCCTTCTTCTCCCTGTCCCATCAGCCAGAGAAACCAGGCTGGTGGGGACTAGGAGGAGGGCCTTTTCTGTGGCAGCCCCCAGTTTATGGAACTCTCTCCCCAGTGACTTCCGCCATGCCCCTTCCTTGATTAGCTTCCGCCATGCATTAAAAACGTGGCTTTTCAGGCGGGAATATGGGGTGGGTTAGGATTTAAGTTTTGTACTGTTTTTAATTGTGTTTTATAGTGTGTGTGTGTGTGTGTGTGTTCCCCCCCCCCTTGTGTTTTATTGGACTGTACATCGCTCAGAGTGGCCGGATGTCTGGCCAGATGGGCGATTCATAAAATAAATAAATAAATAAATAATATAAGAAGTGACTGTCACAAGTTGACTGTGAAATAGTGTCAAACACATTAAATATAATTGGATGCTAAGCACTAATGCCGAATATCCTCAATAGTACTATCAAAAAGTGCCGTTAAAGATCCAAAATCAAAGTGTGGAGCGGGTTGATAAATATATAAATATCTTGGAATCTGGCTGAATGTGGGATCATAATAATGCAAAAAAGTTGGAATAGAGATGGCCTGGAGTACTTTTTTTAAAGATGAAAGCTCTGTTATTGTGTTTTTCTTTTAAGACAAAAGATGTTAATTAGTTCGGACAACTGTATGAGTTGTTTTTCTAAAACTAAAACCTCGGTATTCAGGTTTAATTGCAGTGTTGGCACTTTGAAATAAATAAGTTGGTTTTGTGTTGCAGTTTGGGCACTCGGGCTCAAAAAGGTTCGCCATCACTGGTCTATGGGCTCTTTCAATTAAGATGGGCTTGCAGAGGAAGATCTGGAAGTATTGTGGTTAGCCATTTTTGCAGAAACCGCTCAGTGTCAGATCTGTCCACATGGTTTGGAAACCCTCGAAAATTGATATTAGCTCTGCAGCAGCTACATTTTTCCAAATCATCGATTTTCGGCACACAGTTGCTCCTCCCTCTGAGAAAGTATTCCGACCTGTTTTTGGACGTTGATGGCTGTTTCTAGGACTTCATTAGCAAGTTTTTTTCCTGCTCCTTTCACTCGTTCTGCTATTTCCTCCAGTGTTTTCTTAATGGGAGTTAAGTGAGCTGTAAAATTCTTCCCTTAGTGCCCGTATCTGTCTCAGGATTTCAGCAGTAAGATCTGGAGTTATAGCCTGGGGTTAACTGACGGGGCACCATCCCCTGCTCTGGAGGCCATTTTGTGTGCCTCGGCCTAGAGAGCTCTGTGCCTTCTGCAGGACTTTTAAGATCATTTGTGAGCATTCCAAGGCCACCTGCAGATACCCTGGACTTCCGGGTACCTGATCTGGTCATCCACAGTGCTGGATGGTTTAATTTTATTTATTTATTTATTTATTTATTTATTATATTTATTAATCGCCCATCTGGCCGGTCACCCGGCCACCCTGGGCGATGTACAATTAAAATACAGTAAAACACAATAAAATATAATGATTAAAACAATATAAAAAATTCTTATTAAAAACCTAACCCACCCCATATTCCCGCCTGAACAGCCATGTTTTTAATGCACGGCGGAAGCTCATCACGGAGGGGGCATGGCGAAGGTCACTAGGGAGGGAGTTCCATAATGTGGGGGCCGCCACAGAGAAGGCCCTCTTCCTAATCCCCACCAGCCTGGCTGCTCTGGCTGATGGGACAAGGAGAAGGCCGTCCATGGCAGATCTTGCTGAGCAGCCTACTTGATGTTGCTGGAGGCGCTCCTTGAGATAAGCTGGGCCGGAGCTGTGTAGGGTTTTAAAGGTCAAAACCAACACCTTGAATTCGGCTCGGCAAGCAACTGGTAGCCAGTGCAACTCATTAAGCACTGGCGTGATGTGATCACACCGGCGGCTGCCCTTAATCAGGCAGCTGAAGCTTCCGGACCGTCTTCAAGGGTAACCCCACGTAGAGCGCATTACAGTAGTCTAGGCGAGAGGAGACCAATAGCTGTTAGATGCAGGCTAGATTCCCCGATGTGAGTCAAGGAGCTCAGTATGCCTCCATCTTAGTTTGTGATGTCCCTAGAGCAGATTTTGAGAGCTCGGAGAGGGGGGAGTTAAGGGGGGTTCCACTGACGGAACTGCTTCCATCAGTGCAGCAACAGCGTGGGATGCAACCCGATGGATTTATGGTGTGAGCACTTGAGGATGGCTAAGCTTTCAGATCCCTTCGGTGGTCATTTGGCCTTCAGTTCCAGAAGGCATCCCTGGCAGCCCCAGAACAGCGGCTGTGGAAGGGCTGGGCAGGCAGAAGGGCCTACCCTGGAGTTTGTTGTTTTTGTTGGTTGCCCTAAGGAAATAAAGGGGGGGGGAATGCCACTTCCTTACAGCTCCTTTTGTAACAATAATATTTAGACTTGAATGGGATACTATTTTCTCATTTTAATTTTCGGAAACTTAACCAGCACACTGTTGTCACAATTAATAGGCTAAATCAGTGTTCTCCAACCTTGAGTCCCCAGATGTTTTTGGCCTACAACTCCCAGCATGCCCCAGCCAGCATAGCTGGGAGTTGTAGGCCAAAAACATCTGGGGACCCAAGGTTGGAGAACACTGGGCTAAATGCTATTTATTATTATTTTATTTTATTATTTATTTATTTATTTATATTTATACCCCGCCCTTTTTCCTGCAAGGAACCTACGGCGGCTTATATAATCCTCCTCCTCCTCCTCCTCTCCATTTTATCCTCACAACAACCCTGTGAGGTAGGTTAGGCTGACTGAGGCAGTGACTGGCCCAAAGTCACCCAGTGAGTTTCGTGGCCGAGCGGGGACTAGAACCCGGATCTCCCGACTCCCCAGTCCAACACTCTCACCACTACGCCACACTGGCTCTAATTCTACTTCAGAGAAATAATATTTAATGTATCAAATAAAACTTTTTTTTTTTTAACATGAGTAATTAACACTACATAATGATCTAAACAACCCACAAGAAGATATATTTGTGGAGGGCTGTGTCAGTCAATGGTGTCCCCTGGAATGGGGGGGGGATATCATCCACCCAGGGGGCTGGTGCTGCTATGCACTTCCCCCAAAGTGTTTACATTGCTGGACCAGCTGGGCCCTCTTCACCCTCGACACCTCAAGGACAGTTGCCTGTTTTGACTCTTTGGTTGACTCTCAACTCAACCCTGCAAATAGTGCTTGGATTCAGAATACAGTAATACCTTGGATTGCAAGTCACTTGGTTTGAGAGCGTTTTGCAAGACAAGCAAATTTTAAAATATTTATTTAATTTTTTTTTTACTTGATATACAAGCGACGTCTTGCAATACAAGTACTGTAGTACGGCTTAAATTAAAAATCTCTGTACAAATTTTGTTTGGGGGGGGGGATTTCGTTTTGATAGAAGAGTGTTTTGGATTACGAGCACATTTCCGGAACGAATAATGCTCTCAATCCAAGGCATGACTGTAACTCCCATTTCTGACTTCCTGGAGGGAAACAGTGAGGCAACCTTTCAGAGACAGAAATTGCCCACCTCTGTAACTGAACACGGGATAGCAGAGAGCAACAGCAGTGGTTTTTAAGCTCCCGGCTTTCAAGGGATCTCTTCCCGCATCGCCTTGTCTGCTGTGGAGCCCTTCAGCTTCTGCCATAGAAGGCCCATGCAAAAAAGAGACAGTACCAAATATCCTATCTCAAGTAAGCAAGACCAAGCAAATGCCGCAGGCAAAAGCATGGTCCGAAGGCCCACGAGGCAGCCACCTTGCTGAAGCTAAGTAGCAGGGCCGGTGCAAGGCAGTTTGGTGCCCTAGGCAAGATCAGATATTTAGCGCCCCCCCTTCCCACTTGACCCCTCCCTCCCTCCAGCCAAAACCTAAAATTGGCAAAATTGGCAAAACCTAAAAAAATTATTATCATAAACTTGGTAAAATACAAATTTTAGCGCTGTATTTTTTTTTCAAGGCGTTTCTGGCGCCCCCTTTAGCCCTGCGCCCTAGGCGGCTGCCTAGTTGGCCTAATGGTAGCACCGGCCCTGCTAAGTAGGTCTAGGTCTGGTCAGTGTTTGGAGGGGAGACCATCTGGGAGCCACCTTGAGTTCCATGATGGAAGAAAGGTGGGATAGAAATCTACTATATAAATGTGAAAGTATGTCCGTCCGTATGTACGTATGTATGTCCTCGCATAGGCTCCTACACGGTTGGACGGATCCGCCCCAAGCTTGGCACACATACTCTCCATCACCCAAGGACAAAGACTGGCGGGTTCAAATCTAAAAAAACAACAACACCTTGCTGCGCCTGTACAGCCCAAAATAGATGAGAGCCAATGGCGTCACTTGGAATGCACGCAGGGGCCATTCAGGAGCGGTTATGCAAATCGCTCCACCAACAGATAGAATGTTGGTATGAACTGCCACAGGGGCCCAATAAGGAGCGGATATGCAAATCTCTCCTACCTCCAGACAGAATGTTCATATGAACTGCAGCTGGGGCCTACCCGGGGGGGGGGGATTTCGAACAAATAGTGCCTATAGGAAAATGACGACCCGGGCAACACCATCGTGTAGTCCCGGGGAGGAGCAGGGATTTCATGTGGTCCGGGGGGGGGGGAGGCAGCAGGGAATTCATTGTTGTGTAGTCCTGGGGGGGGGCAGGGATTTGATTGCATAGTACCGGGGGGGGGGAACAGGGAATTCATTGTTGTGTAGTCCTGGGGGGGAGAGCAGGGATTTCATTGTGTGGTCCCAGGGGGGGGGGGGGGGGAAACAGGGAATTCATTGTTGCATAGTCCCGTGGGGGGGGGGAGATGGGATTTCATTGTGTAGTCATGGGGGGGAGCAGGGATTTCACTGTGTAGTCCCAGGGGAAAGGGAGCAGGGATCTCATTATGTAGGCAGGGGGGGCGGGGAAGCAGGGATTTCATTGTGTAGTCCCGGAGGGGGAGCTGGGATTTCATTGTTGTGTGGTCCCGGGGGGGGGGCGGGAGCAGGGATTTCATTGTGTGGTCTTGGGGGGGGGAGCTGGGATTTCATTGTGTAGTCCCGGAGGGGGAGCTGGGATTTCACTGTTGTGTGGTCCTGGGGGGGGGGGAGCAGGGATTTCATTGTGTGGTCCTGGGGGCGGGGGAGCTGGGATTTCATTGTGTGGACCCGGAGGGGGAGCTGGGATTTCATTGTTGTGTGGTCCGGGGGGGGAGCAGGGATTTCACTGTGTAGTCCCAGGGGAAAGGGAGCAGGGATCTCATTATGTAGGCAGGGGGGGCGGGGAAGCAGGGATTTCATTGTGTAGTCCCGGAGGGGGAGCTGGGATTTCATTGTTGTGTGGTCCCGGGGGGGGGCGGGAGCAGGGATTTCATTGTGTGGTCTTGGGGGGGGAGCTGGGATTTCATTGTGTAGTCCCGGAGGGGGAGCTGGGATTTCACTGTTGTGTGGTCCTGGGGGGGGGGGGGAGCAGGGATTTCATTGTGTAGTTCCAGGGGTAGCAGGTAGTCCCGCGGGAGCTGGGATTTCATTATGTAGTCCCGGGGGACGACCTTACCTATGGAGGGATTCAAAACAGCGGACAGCTACCTTAAGGAATTTCGAACAAATAGTGCCTATAGCTAAATGACGACCCGTGCAACGCCGGGTAAAAAAAAGCTAGTAAATAAATGAAATAAAAAGCCCACTACCTCAATAACTGCGAGCGACTTTCCTTACCAACTCCGCCAGCCAGGCAGGTAGCTAGCAGCACTGAATGCCTGTTCACTCACTGATTTGCCTCCCAGGAAGGTTCCACTGGTACACAAATCCAACAAGCTTTTTTGGCATGCCAAAAGATGTTGCTGCGCCATCCTTCTGGTCTCTGGTAAACACTTGGTGCCTCCTGTTGGCATGGTGACTTCTCTTGCATGCTGCACACTGCAGATTCCACAGCCAATCTCTCCCCCGCCACTACTGTACTCGCTGAGTTTCCCTGGCATAAATGGGCTGCTATCATAGACTGAAAGGAATCCCCAAGAAGTCATCATCATCAGGCGATCACTCGTGACCGAGTAAGATTGTCTTCCGGGATAAAAGGAGGACATTCTAAAGAAGATTGTGTAGACTCTAGCGATGGGTCCGTAAGTGACTGTGGAGGCCAATTCTAGATCCACACAGCTTCCCACAGTGAGGACACAGGTTACCAGATAGAAGATGGTCCTGTAAAGGATTCATTTGATGTGCTTTTCGCTTAGCACGTTTCTCCCTTTCACCTTGCACTCGGGCTTCTTCAAAGTCCATGGAGCCTTTGTGAAAGGCCAACCTCCATTTAGATCGTTCATGGGCCAGAGCTTCCCAGTTTTCGATGTTTATATTGCATTTTTTTAGATTAGCCTTATGAACATCTTTAAACCTCTCACCCTTCTTAAAGAGGGTGATAATTATGGCATCCCTGAAGTCTTCTGGGATCTCTTCTCTTATCCAGATTTTTTCAATGAGTTTATGAAGATGTTGTACAAGTTCGGGGCCCCCTTCTTTAAAGATTTCAGCTGGCCATAGGACTAAACCCAAGTGGCAGTTCACTGCCACCATGTGCCAGACATTAGAAGTTGCAGGGAGTGATTTGAAATTGTGAACGGCCCTGACTGTATAGTTTTCAGCAATTTTTTTTCATGGAACCCAGCATGTATTCTGCTCCGTTTCAGAGGGATCCCAGTGCAAAGAGTCCTCCGCAAAAGGTTTGACTGCCACGGTACAAACTGGACTTACCCTCCCAGCTTTGCCATCAAGTCAACTGGGAAAGGGAGGAGGGAACAGATCCAGCCTGTGCCTTGCAGCCCAGAGGCTGCATAGAAACTCAGGATTCTTATGGACTGTTGCTGTTTTTATGTGAGGGCGCGGGATATAAATTATGCCAAGAAACACACCTCTTCATTCTGACTTGCACTGTATACTCCTGGGAGCCCTCGGTGTTTCTGAACAGATAGAGCAGGGTGTGTGTTAGCTAAATCCAGAAAACATCCAAAACGGGATGTTTTCAGCAGCCAGCTCTATTTAGGAAGGGAAGAGGAGAATGTGGCAGAACACTTTGCAGTTTCATGGATCACTTTAAAATTGCGGGGGGTGTGTGTGTGCTGGTGGTGATCGCAGCAGACCACTCGATACATTTTTTTCTTCTTCGCTCAACGCCGCTGGCATCATTGTCAAAACTAGTGCTGTATGAAAACCATGGTCCCTGGACCAGGGACTAGCTAGTTGGTTCGACAGATGTGGCCCTTGTCAAATTGGCCTTGATCTGCATTTTCAGGGAAAAAATAATCACCAGCTGCAGGTCCAAGTACAGGTATTCTCGACTATTCTGCAACCTTTCCACAGCCCACCTGAATGAAGCCCAATGGACCACAGACCACAGTTTGAGAACCTCTGCTGTAGAACTCAAAACCAGAGGGGGGGAGGAATTGTGTAGAGTAGCCATTTTCTGTGGCGGCCCCCGTACTGTGGAACTCTCTCCCTAGTGACCTCTGCCATGCCCCCTCTCTGCCGAGCTTCCGCCACTCACTAAAAACACGGCTATTCAGGCGGGAATATGGGGTGGGTTAAGATTTTTAAAATTTTATACTGTTTTAAATGTATTTTATTTTGTATTTTATCATGTACATCGCCCAGAGTGGCCGGTTTGCCGGCCAGATGGACGATCCATAAATGCAACAAACAAACAAACAAACAAACGTGTCCTCTTTTATGGAGGACAGTCGTCTATTTTGAAGGCGTTCTCTATTTGAAGGTCTGTCCATTCCAAGCCTGGTATAAAGATAAAGAACCCTCAGAAGGGAGAGTTGGGCCCTGAAGTTGCCCATCATCCACAGCACCTGGGCAGCGGACTGAGCAAGGCACTCAGCTCACCTGGTCACGGTCTTCCATGCTATGGCGAGATGTGCTGCATTTCTATTTAAATTATAATTATTATTTCTAAATTTGCATCTAAACATATAAATCGATACATGCAAATTTTATGCAAATCAGTGTCCTCTTTTTTTTGTGATGCATGTCTTCTTCTTTTTTTTTTGGCAATCTACAGGTGGCCACCCTAATTGTGGGCTAAATGGTCTTATTTTGGAACTTGCTTCCCAACAGAGTCCGGAATCACAGAATGTCTCAGGCCATGCTTTCAAAAGTCAGGCTGCACAAGGGAGATGCTAGTATGTGTAACATTTTATGGCTGGTTCATAGATCCTGATGTACATATCTGATTCTGAATAACTCAGCACGCAAATGAACAATGAGAATGTTGGGTTAGTAGTTGTATTGTACAAGAGCTACAATGCTGATCTCCAGGGCCGGATTAAGAGCATTATGGGCCTGGTGCTGAGGATTTTGGTGGGCCTTTTTATGGAAATAAATAAAATGAAGACGCAATTTTATATTAAAACAAATTAAATATTTTAATTACCATTAAAGTGCCAAAACTCAAAAACTCCTGCAGCTCATCAGTAAGGGTCTTCCCAATTTCCCCCAAATTTATTATTAAAAAAGAAAAAGCAGCCACAACAAAAAGCCAGGAAGCTTTGCTTGACCAAGAATAATTGTGTTGTTCTTGTTGCTTTGTTTTTGTTTTTTTGTTAAACTAGCATTTGAACAATTGAGCTGCGAACCAGAAAGATCTTTTGCTCGAGGCTGGAGAGAGAGGTCCCTTCTAAATCTGAATATTACAGACCCTAGCAAGCCCCCCATGTGCTAGAAGTTCTCACAAAGAAATGTAGTAACAGTGATTGAAATGCAAAAACCTACCGAAATGCTAATTTGAGAACAACAGTTCTTGCTAGGTCTTGCCTCAAGCCTGTAATGCAGATGTGCTTAGAACACCTTTCTAATCTTGAAAAAATCATTAATTATGCTGAATGATAACGATCAGAGCTAACTCAAATCGTGCAGAGTCCCTATATTGTGGGCCTCTTTTCTGTTATGGGCCTGGAGCTGTCGCTCCAATCGCCCCTATGTTAATCCGGCCCTGCTGATCTCTAGGAACTGGAGCTGCCTTCCCTGACCTGATGCCTTCCAGCTGTGCTAGACTAGGGCACCAGGTCTGGCAAGGGCAGCATGGAAATGGGCAAGCATTCGGGTCTGGCGAAGTGTACCCTGTCCCGCACACAAAGGCTCTGACTGTCTGCCAATAGAAAGACTCAGGAGCTCAGTGGAGAATCACGAGTTGCTTGGAACAGAGATGGCAAAAGCCAGGCAGGATGTAGGCACGTACTTGGTTCCCTGAGGAGATAATTTAAAATGGTGCCACCACAACCTCCCACTAACAAACACACTGGGTGGGTTCGCACAGCATGACAACCCACACCCTGCAAATAAGCTATGCAGTGTGGGTGATGGAACAACCCATGGTGCATCCAACAGACTATTGGGCTCACCGGGGTTGTCCCCCCCCCCCCCTGCTGGTCTTCCAACTGGGGACTTGGCGGCTAAAGCCGCCTTGCCTCCTCTCCTCACTGCGACCACGAGCCCTTTTGTGCTTGCTGCAGCTTCCCCCCCCCCTTTCTTTTTTCGGAGATCTCTTTTTGCAGTCTCTGAGGGGACAGCCACTGACAGGGAATGCTCCGAAGCTCACAATAAATTCTGAACTTAATAGTGAATTCATAATACATCAATCGAGGCTCGCTGCAAAGGTGAGCATTGTAAACTTTTGAACAACAAGCCAACTACGAAATTTGCCAGCATCACTATATCTTGTTCCCCTCCTTCCAGAGGTTGGACATCTGTCTTTAGATGTGGCTACTCTAAACAATATTGCATTGCCCCCAACCCATTCTAAGGTTTTTCAGCCAGGAAGTTCTTCCTACATTTCTTTTCTCATTTATTTTACCTTGAATAATCAGCTACAACAATCTATATGTGTTGTACCCAAGCAGCACATTGGAGGGGCTGTCACTGGTCTGCCAGCCTTTTTTAAAATTGTTTTTTAAGCGCAAGAAATTTGCACAAATATTTTGATTTTATATATATATATATAACTTGCACGAGTGTGGAGGTCCAAAATGGGAAGTCTCGCCCGGGCAATTCCTGGGAGGCGCTTGCTGCCAAAGTGCACCAGGACATTGGGCCACAGAGGCTACATTTTTTATAGGGTTGTTGTTTTTTTTAAACTTTGTGCTCTTCTGACAGCTGAGCTGTATAGGCGAGCTGTATAATTTATTATTTCCCTGTCAAAACTACCCTGTTCAGCCTGCGTAAATCACTGTTTTAAAAGGAAGCCTTACTTTTGACAGCTCTCAGAAGTGTTAGCAGAAACCGGGTGGGATGCACTTTCCCCCTTTCCTGAGCACCTAGAGCAGGGCTCTCCAACCTTGGGTCCCCAGATGTTGCTGGCCTACAGTTCCCAGCATGCCCAGCCAGAATGGCTATTGGCAAGGGATTCTGGGAGCTGTAGTCCAGCAACATCTGGGGACCCAAGGTTGGAGAGCCCTGAGTTAGAGTCTTGGGAAAGGGTGGAGCAGGTGGGGGCACTGGGAACTATGGGGAGAACTGTCACTTTAGAGCAGTGTTCTCCAACCTTGGGTCCCCAGATGTTTTTGGCCTACAACTCCCAGCAGGCCCCAGCCAGCTACACAAGTGTGGTTGTGGTGTTTTCCAGGGGGAAAGGATTCCCTCTGATCCTAGTATCTCCACTTCCTCTTGCTGCATCTCATCCGTTCTGATAGAGGGGAGGAGGATCGTTGTTCTTGGTGTGAATCAGCAAAAAAAAAAAAAAAAATGCCATCGGAGCCAGTCAGTCAGGCGATGATCACTCGTGACCGAGTAAGATTGTCTTCCAGGATAATTTTTTTTTTTTACAAAAAGGAGATTTTAAAAGGAGGAAATTCTAAAGAAAATAGTGTAGACTCTAGCGATGGGTCCGTAAGTGACTGTGGAGGCCAATTCTAGATCCACACAGCAGCTTCCCACAGTGAGGACACAGGTTACCAGATGGAAGATGGTCCTGTAAAGGATTCGTTTGACGTGCTTTTCGCTTAGCACATCTCTCCCTTTCACCTTGCACTCGGGCTTCTTCAAAGTCCATGGAACCTTTGTGAAAGGCCAACCTCCAGTTAGATCGTTCATGGGCCAGAGCTTCCCAGTTCTCGATGTTTATATTGCATTTTTTTTTAAGATTAGCCTTAAGAACATCTTTAAACCTCTTATATTGACCACCGATATTCCGCTTTCCATCCTTGAGTTGGGAATAAAGTAACTGCTTTGGGAGACGGCAGTCAGGCATTCGGACAACATGACCGGCCCACTGAAGTTGGCGTCGAAGGCACTGCAGCCAAAAAGAGGGAGGCACGACGCACCCCACTTCTCCCTGTTGGGTTTTACATAGGCAGAACGAGATTACCACCTGACATCGGGATTATCACCTGACCTGGTGGGTGTCTCTTGAGTTCAAGTACTACAAGGTCTTTGGTCACGAGACATAGTCTCGAGGTGATATGACTCAGCAGCCTTGAACAGGTTTGGATCAACATGTTGATGAATAGGTTATACAACTGGGGTGAGTAATATCCTATTTATAGGTGCAGGGTCTGGGGTATATAAGCTGGCACACTTGTTGATAGCTTTACTTCTTGCTCTCTCTTCTCCTTGCTGGCTTGCTCGTCTCGACACGACATGTGTATTGTTCTTGGACTTCACTTCATCTAGCCTTACCACTGGGGTATAGGATTTGAGTCTGCAATGATGTAGTGAGTAGAGATGCATTGATTGCCTTAATCCCATGTAATTGGGTCTTACAAATAAACTCTTTAATCTTTATTAACTGCTGTTATCTCCTCCTTCCGCCTGCGTGACTGGGACTGAAGGTCATTGGCTAGGGGAGCTTTTGAACCCGGGTCAGTCCAGCTCTCACACTCCCCCCCCCCCACGCAGTTCACTTCTTTTCATGCTGATGCTCAAGCGAAGGCAGACGTGAAAACTGAAGGGAAGAACTGGCATTTGTATGAAATTTCACAGGAAGTTCTGTTCTTCTTTCCAGTTCCTTCAACAACACTGCCCCTTTATCATGCCCCCATGCCCCTTTACCTGCCGCACTTCACCACCCTCCTTTTTCTTGCCCGCTCCCATTCCCTGTGCTCTGTTCTTCGGTCTATGCTGCTACCGCCAAAGCCCACAGCCACCCCTACCTCCTCTGGGAGATGGACGTTGACTTAGAGCAGGGCTCTCCCACCTGGGGTCCCCAGATGTTGCTGGCCTACAGCTCCCAGCATACCCAGCCAGTATGGCTATTGGCAAGGGATTCTGGGAGCTGTAGTCCAGCAACATCTGGGGACCCCAGGTTGGAGAGCCCTGACTTAGAGGAAACAACAAAGTGATGGCTCTAGGCACCCGGTGTCATCTCTTGTACTCTTTTGCCCCAACTGTCACCGTGCTATCAGCGTTGGCAGCAGAGGGAGGTGATGGGGAGGGTGAAACAGGAAACAGCTGGGCCTTGATCCAATATTGGCTTTGAGGATGGGGTGGGGACAGGCTAGGGTGGAGCACCCAGGGATGGGGACTCGGACTCGAGGACTCGACTCGTGAGTCGGACTGAGTCCCCCCTCTGACTCGACTCGGACTCGAGTCCCAATATTTTTAATGGGACTCCAGACTCGACTCGGGACTCGAGACCAAGGACTCGTCAACATCCCTGCTTGTTGCCACCTGCAGGTGCTGTCTGGACCTAGTTGCAGTAACAATCCAAGTTTATTTTTTAAAATCATTTTCCTAATGCAACCTTTCAGACATTTTGGGTTTGGCTGCCTCTGCCTGCCTGCTTTGGGGTTCCCCGCCTCCTCTGCCTGCCTGGTTATTTTGGGTTTGTCTGCCTGGTCTGTTCTTGTCAAAATCAGTGGCAGAGTTTTGAGATAAAAAGGCACACTTGTGCCTAGAATTTATTTAAGCCACACATCTGAAGTAGCCTTATTTTGTTGGGGAAGAACCCCATTGATTTTAATAGGGACTCGTGGAGTCAGCTTTGGGAGTGACTCGGGACTCGTGAGTCACCATTTTGGACCAAGGACTTGGACTCGGACTCGAGTCCAAAGACTCGGGACTCGACTCGTGACTCGAGACCAAGGACTCTTCAACATCCCTGGGAGCATCATCATCATCAGGCGATCACTCGTGACCGAGTAAGATTGTCTTCCGGGATAAAAGGAGGAAATTCTAAAGAAGATTGTGTAGTCTCTATCGATGGGTCCGTAAGTGACTGTGGAGGCCAATTCTAGATCCACAAAGCTTCCCACAGTGAGGACACAGGTTACCAGATAGAAGATGGTCCTGTAAAGGATTCATTTGACGTGCTTTTCGCTTAGCACGTTTCTCCCTTTCACCTTGCACTCGGGCTTCTTCAAAGTCCATGGAACCTTTGTGAAAGGCCAACCTCCATTTAGATCGTTCCGCTTTCCATCCTTGAGTTGGGAGTAAAGTAACTGCTTTGGAAGACGGCAGTCAGGCATTCGAACAACATGACCGGTCCACTGAAGTTGGCGTTGAAGGATCATTTTTTCAATGCTAGTAGTCTTTGCTTCTTCCAGTACACTGACATTTGTTCGTCTATCTTCCCAAGTAATTCGCAGGATTTTCCGGAGGCAACGTTGATGAAACCTTTCAAGGAGGTGGAAGTGACGTTTATAGATAGTCCATGTTTCGCAGGCATACAATAAAGTTGGTAATACAATGGCTTCATAAACCAGTGTTTTGGTCTTCTTACAAATATCCCGATCCTCGAACACTCTATGTTTCATTCGAGAAAATGCGGCACTTGCGGAGCTCAAACGATGCTGGATTTCACTGTCGATGTTAGCTGTAACAGAAAGATAGCTGCCAAGATAGAGAAAATGATCGACATTTTCCAGTATTGTCCCGCCAAGCTGGATAGATGGCATCACCAAAGGGTTAGCTTGCACTTGCTGATGAAGCACTTTGGTTTTTTTGATGTTAAGTGAGAGACCAAGTTTTTCGTATGCTTCTGCAAAAGCATTTAGGATAGTTTGGAGATCATCCTCTGAATGTGCGGAGACCACATTATCATCAGCATACTGAAGTTCCACAACGGAGGTTGTTCTGCTTCCCTGTCACTCTCAGAGGGTGACCAAGGGAATGTTGGGCACTGGCTTTTTGATGGCCAAACTTGAAAGTGCTATTTGTATTTCAAGAAAAGCTCCCATCATTGGCCCTCACCCCCCCCGGAGGCTTCCCTTACGCTGCGAATAGCAGCTTCAGAGAAGCATGTTTTTTGGAACCATGTCAGGAAGAGAGAGAGAGAGAGAGAGAGAGACTCCCCAATCTCTCTTCCCCAGAGTTCCAAGACTCATCAGGCTTTCCCTGTGCCTGCAATTCACTTAACAAAAATGTGCACATTTAATTGCATTCACACAAGTAAAATCACTTCTAGTTTGGCTATTTGGTCCAGTATATCTGAATGAGTGCCTCCGGCAACATCAAGTAGGCCGCTCAACAAGATCTGCCACGGATGGCCTTCTTCTCCCTGTCCCATCAGCCAGAGAAACCAGGCTGGTGGGGACTAGGAGGAGGGCCTTTTCTGTGGCAGCCCCCAGTTTATGGAACTCTCTCCCCAGTGACTTCCGCCATGCCCCTTCCTTGATTAGCTTCCGCCATGCATTAAAAACGTGGCTTTTCAGGCGGGAATATGGGGTGGGTTAGGATTTAAGTTTTGTACTGTTTTTAATTGTGTTTTATAGTGTGTGTGTGTGTGTGTGTGTTCCCCCCCCCTTGTGTTTTATTGGACTGTACATCGCTCAGAGTGGCCGGATGTCTGGCCAGATGGGCGATTCATAAAATAAATAAATAAATAAATAATATAAGAAGTGACTGTCACAAGTTGACTGTGAAATAGTGTCAAACACATTAAATATAATTGGATGCTAAGCACTAATGCCGAATATCCTCAATAGTACTATCAAAAAGTGCCGTTAAAGATCCAAAATCAAAGTGTGGAGCGGGTTGATAAATATATAAATATCTTGGAATCTGGCTGAATGTGGGATCATAATAATGCAAAAAAGTTGGAATAGAGATGGCCTGGAGTACTTTTTTTAAAGATGAAAAATGTAATATGCAATAAAACCTTAACATTAGCCTTGAGAATATGCATTGTACAGTGTTATGTATTCCCAGTTTTACTCTGTGGCAGGGAATCATGGACTTAACACAGACTACCATTAAAAAGATAGAAGCATTTGAAATGTGGATTTATCGCAGGATGTTATGGATTGCTTGGACAGAGTGGGTGAGCAATGCAGAAGTATTAAAAGAGAATATATAAAGAACAAGAAATCATAAAACACAGAAAATCAGAATATTTTGGTCATATAATGAGAAATGAAAAAATATAGATTGTTGCAGCTGATTATTCAAGGTAAAATAAATGAGAAAAGAAATGTAGGAAGAACTTCCTGGCTGAAAAACCTTAGAATGGGTTGGGGGCAATGCAATATTGTTTAGAGTAGCCACATCTAAAGACAGATGTCCAACCTCTCATAGAATCATAGAAAAGTAGAGTTGGAAGGGGCCTACAAGGCCATCGAGTCCAACCCCCTGCTCAATGCAGGAATCCAGGTCAAAGCATCTCTGACAGATGTCTGTCCAGCCGCACCTTGAATGCCTCCAGAGTGGGAGAGCCCAGCACCTCCCTAGGTAGTTGATTCCATTATCTTATTGCTCTGACAGTCAGGAAATTTTTCCTGGTGTTTAGGTGGAATCTAGGTTCCTGTAACTTGAGCCCATTATTCCATGTCCTGCAAACTGGGATGATCGAGAAGAGATCTTTGCCCTCCTCTGTGTGACATCCCTTCAAATACTGGAAGAGTGCGATCCTATCTCCCCTCAGTCTCCTCTTCTGAAGGCTAAACATGCCCAGTTCTTTCAGTCTCTCCTCATAGGGCCTTGTTTCCAGTCCCTTGATCATCCTTGTTGCCCTCCTCTGAACCCTCTCCAGTTTGTCTATGTCCTTCTTAAAGTGAGGTGCCCAGAATTGGACGCAGTACTCAAGATGAGGCCTAACCAGTGCCGAGTAAAGGGGAATTATCACTTCCCGCGATTTGGAAGCTATACTTCTATTAATGCAGCCCAAAATTGCATTTGCCTTCTTTGCAGCCACATCGCATTGCTGGCTCATATTCAGTTTGTGATCTACCACAATTCCAAGATCCTTCTCACTTGTAGTATTGTTGAGCCAAGTGTCCCCCATTCTGTAACTCGGCATTTGGTTTCCTCTCCCTAGGTGCAGCACTTGGCATTTATCCCTATTAAATTTCATTCTGTTGTTTTCGGCCCAGCGCTCCAGCCTATCGAGGTCCCTTTGAATTTTGTTTCTATCTTCCAGAGTATTAGCTGTTCCACCCAACTTTGTGTCATCTGCAAATTTGATAAGCATTCCCTGTACCTCCTGATCCAAGTCATTAATAAAAATGTTGAAGAGCACCGGGCCCAGGACCGAGCCCTGTGGTACCCCGCTCGTTACCTCTCCCCAGTTTGAGAAGGAACCATCTGGTAGGAGGGGAACAAGATATAGTGATGCTGGCAAATTTCGCAGTTGGCTTGTTGTTCAAGTTTACAATGCTCACCTTTGCAGCGAGCCTCGATTGATGTATTATGAATTCACTATTAAGTTCAGAATTTATTGTGAGCTTCGGAGCATTCCCTCCCCTTAAAATTTCTGTCGTCCTACCACCTGGACCCCCCAAAAAACTTAGATGAAGCAGTCCCGTTAGCTGCTTCCCTTGTTGTTGCTGCCGCAGCTCTGACTCCAAGGAAAAGGACTCCATCTTCATGTGGCGATCTGCAAGTAAACATCACGTGACATCACACAGGCAGGCCGTGTGAGAACAGCCAATCAGAAAGGGCCCACATACTTGGATGGGAGACCCCTCCTCTAGTTTCCTGCATTGAGCAGGGGGTTGGACTCGATAGCCTTGTAGGCTCCTTCCAACTCTATGATCTATGAAATCTATGAAATCTATGTCATGCCACACTACCTGATTCTAAACTACAGCTTCCAAGATGCACTTTGATATTGTCCATGTGCAAAACCTTGTATATATGGAATGAGGCTTTGTATTAAAGGAAGACTCTTGTCCGAGCTCACTTTGCCAAATCTGTTACTTTCCGAGTAAATCACAAATTCACGTGGGGCAAGTTCACCCATCACTTGTACTCAGCTGAACATTCATAGATTTCATAGATCATAAGAGTTGGAAGGAGCCTACAAGGCTATCGAGTCCAACCCCCTGCTCAATGCAGGAAACTAGAGGAGGGGTCTCCCACCCAAGTAATAACCAGGCTTGACCCTGCTTAGCTTTCCACGCTCAGACAAGCTGAGCCAGCGTGAGCCAATAGGTAGAGTGCATTCAGAGAACAGTTGGGAGAATATTCTGTGACAAAATTCACACAGGAAAATGGCTGGGGCCGTATTTATTCCAGCTTCCTACCTGTTCATTTCCTCACAACCTTTCATCACACACAAACACACAAAATCCAGTTGCTAACTCATCACATTACAGTAATACCTTGGATTGCAAGTAACTTGGTTTGAGAGCGTTTTGCAAGACAAGCAAATTTTTAAATATTTCTTTAATTTTTTTTGACTTGATATACAAGCGACGTCTTGCAATACAAGTACTGTAGTACAGCTTAAATTAAAAATCTCTGTACAAATTTTTTTGAGGGATTTCGTTTTGATATGAGTGTTTTGGATTACAAGCACGTTTCCGGAACGAATTATGCTCTCAATCCAAGGCATGACTGTATGCCCTGGAAAAACTATATCCCGCTGCTATCTCATCACAAAGAGACCTTTGCAAGCAAGTGTAGAAATACACACCAGGTTTGATTTTGTTAAATTATTCCTCCTCCATTCATTCAGGGCGTGATCCATCCAAGCATGGGCACAGGGGTCCATGTACAGAGGGGTCACCATAGGGCTCAACAGAGCCTTGGGTTGGATCCAGGCATAGTCATGCTTAGAGGAGACCCATTGGAATCAGCGGGCCAAGTTAATCACGACTAACCTAAGTCTCGTTGATTTAAATGGGTCTACTCGAAACATGACTAAGTCTGGATCCAACCCCCTGGCTGCACATGCTTGCAGCATAGTGGGACATTGCAGGAATCAGGTGGTCTGTGTAGGCTTCCCATATCCATATCCAGTCCCTATTATTACTCAAGCTCCAAGCTTGAGTAATTTGCATCGGCAGAAGAAAAGGGTGGGACGGGCATATGGGAGAGAAGCCCAGACCTCCTGATCCCTGCAGTGGCCCACAGTGACAAATGTGCGTGCTGAGGAAGGGGGAGGTGATGACAAAGAGATCTGTTGGGCTCTGTGGTGATCTCTCTGCATGCGGGCACCCACATTGGGACGGATTGTGCCCTTTGGTTGAGTTAATTTGCCGCTTCACAAAGGTTCCATGGACTTTGAAGAAGCCCGAGTGCAAGGTGAAAGGGAGAAACGTGCTAAGCGAAAAGCACGTCAAATGAATCCTTTACAGGACCATCTTCCGTCTGGTAACCTGTGTCCTCACTGTGGGAAGCTGTGTGGATCTAGAATTGGCCTCCACAGTCACTTACGGACCCATCGCTAGAGTCTACACAATCTTCTTTAGAATTTCCTCCTTTTATCCCGGAAGACAATCTTACTCGGTCACGAGTGATCGCCTGATGATGATGACATAAAAATATATACTTTTGTGTGCAAGAAAAAAAAATATAAATAACGATGTTATGACAGACTTTTAACAGTAGTTATACTGGAAGAACTGTTTTAACATTAACACCATCTGAAGCAGAAACAGTCATCACCTGTTCATTTTATTTTCTTTCAGTTATGATTATAAATGGCATTAACTTCATTTAAATGTGTAGAAATATCATATGGCAATCATAAAAAGAGATTACATGTATATGAGGCAATATCCCAAATACAAGATTCAGATGCACTCCTAGAGACATGCAACTTCTAAAACCTCCTGTTGCCCATTTAAAATGTCTGCTTTAGAAGCAGCAACAGAAAATGGCTGTTAGGAAGAAATACTTGTACCGCCTGCGTGTTCAGAGCAACACAGGAGCCAGTCGGCTCCAAATAAACATTTAAGCCAAAACTGGATTCTAATGGCTTTTACACAAGGCAGAACATAAACTGTGCAAAGATACCAGCCAGCAGATTTGCAGCTAAGACAGCAGTCCTTCACCCAGCCAGCCACCCCTCTTATTACATATTTTGGACGTTGGCTCCTATAAAATCCCTAAACAATGTGCACTAAAATAATTTATATATAGTCATTTTCTTGGTGTATATTAATATATATTTGTATTTTTTATATAAAAATAGGATGTACCCTTTTTATTATTTCAAATGATTGGCAATTATTATTATTTTTTTTAAAATCTTATTTATTATGGATCGGATCCAGATTTAGGCATGTGGCTAAACTTGCCTGGCAGAAGCAGACTTCTCTGCCCCCTCCAGCTCCCTGTAAATGCTACACCAGTGTTCTCCAACCTTGGGCCCCCAGATGTTTTTGGCCTACAACTCCCAGCATGCCCCAGCCAGCTACGCTGGCTGGGGCATGCTGGGAGCTGTAGGCCAAAAACATCTGGGGACCCAAGGTTGGAGAACACTGTGCTACACAGAGGGTCAGGAGACCTTACTGAATGGTGAAAATGTGGGAGAGGGTCCCTGAAAATCAGGCAGGTGCAGTTTCTGTGAGCAGAGCCCTTCTGTCAGTGGAAGGCAGATCCTGGATCCAACCCTATTTTCCCCCTCACCTTCTGGTTCTTGGTTGTTAGCGGAGACAGAAGTATAAATGTTGGCATTGAAAACATAAAAGAATTAAATGAAGAGGGCTTTTCAACTCCCAAAGCAAATGGGATCATCAATTTTCTTTGGAGGAGCATTCGTGAATGAATTTGATGCTTTTTCATAAAGAGAAAGCGGATGGGTTTGCTTAGTTTGTAATGTGTTGTTTCAATATTTAGGCAAACGATGTCAGTTATGTCTTGCCCGGAGATCTCAGCTGTCCAACATTAGGAAATCAGATTGTACGGAGTTAACTGACAACGGCAGCTGATTCGCATTCCAGGCAAAGGGTCTAATTCACTGGGAGAACACCTCCTGTGTGCAAACTGTTTAAATAAATAGAGCTGCACAAGAGTGCGCAAGCACGCTTGCACAGCTCCTCCTTGTGCAAAATAAATTGTCTGTGGCCTATGCCATAGTTATAACTTTGGAGAAGGGGAGCGGGGAATATATATATACAGTAATACCTTGGATTGCAAGTAACTTGGTTTGAGAGCGTTTTGCAAGACAAGCAAATTTTTAAATATTTATTTAAAAAATTTTTACTTGATATACAAGCGACATCTTGCAATACAAGTTCTGTAGTACGGCTTAAATAAAAAATCTCTGTACAAAATTTTTTTTGGGGAATTTCGTTTTGGTATAAGAGTGTTTTGGATTACAAGCACGTTTCCGGAACGAATTATGCTCTCAATCCAAGGCATGACTATATATATATATATATATATATATATATGACTCCCTTACCAGGTTGCCAAATGCAATGAGAATTCACATTTTGCCAAAATTGTAAAGTCTACTAATGTTAAACTTAGTATAACATACTCATTTTAGTTCTATTGCAGCATTGCAATATTTCATTATCTTTAAAGAAACCCCTTCTGAATCCCTCATCGAATGAAGAAATAGTTTCACACAGGGAAGGGCACCGCTGTGCCCTTCCAAAAATTAGTTCATGTTTGAGCAGGGACTCCTTGTCTTTAAAACAAGAACAGAAAAGGTGCATCTGTTCTGTGCCGGAGTTGCTTTAGAGAGGCACTCCTTCATCGGCCTCTTAAAAAAATACATTAAGCCCCATTTTGCAACGGGAGAAGGAGCTAATAAGACAAGGGATGCTTCCAGGCGAGGCTTTTATAGCGCCACTGCCTTGCCTCATTCATGGAATTTTATGGGGTGCATGTGTCCAAGATGACGTCGTCTTCCACTCGTAGCCCTTCCATGTCCCCCCCCACCCCGCTTCTTCCATCTTTTTTCTCAATGCAGGAACCTGTTGAGGAGAAAAGGGAGAATTGGTGCACAAATGCCTTCCGATTTGAAGCACTGGGAGCCCTCTGTCTGGAGGCACCCAGAGAGAAGGCAAAGGATTTGCCCAAGTGGTCCCTTGTTGCACTGCCGTCGACTGACGCTCAGCCTTCATTTCGTGCCTTGCAGAGTCCCTCGCTCCTGAAATAGGTTTGGGTGAATAGGTCTGGGGGCGGGGGGGGAGAAATAAGTCTCTATGAAGCAGAAAAGCCATGCCAGGTTCTCCGAGAAGCCGCATCCAGAGACCTGTCGCCAATCCTTCTCTTTGGCTCGCTGACTGGCAGAATTGCGCCCGGTCAAGCGTAGTTGGCCGCGCGGCAGCACTTCTAAACCAGCTGCCCGAAGCCTGTACTTGGGAGCGCCTTGTGCTGGAAGTCCAACCACCTTGGGTAGTGTAGCGGATGGGAGAGATTCCAGCTGACGGCGGGGGTGAGAGAGAGGTTGAGGACAGGCAGTATTTATTGGGAAATGTACACGCTTGATCTAGGCATCTTTTAGACGTTTTTCTTCCCCAGCCCTCGATAAGCTCTCAAATGCTTCTTCAAAGTGAAGTGAGAAAACTTCGGGGGGGGGGGGCTGGCAAGAAATGCTGCCATCCTGTGTTGTTTTACTGAGTGTCGCTGGATGTCACCACGGCATTCTCGGGCTTCAGTTGCTTGGGAGTCCCCTGAAAAAGGCATTTCATGGTTAGTCCTTCATTAAACAGCCCCACTTTCCCCCTGCCTGATTCGGCCTGCTCCTTCTTTTCTCAACCCTTCCCTTGTCAGACAGGAGCCACCTCAATTCAGACATCACACGGAGTCACCTGCCCATTTATTGCTCCATTTGCACAGCATGTGGGTGGATTAGGGTTATACCCAATGTGCAGAATGAAAAGTGGAGGTACAGAGAGATGAGCGATTCAGCCTAGGGTCCTATGCGAAGGTTTTATGTGAAAGGCACTGAGCATCATTTCTGCCAGGGATTCTGGAAATTGTTGTTCCAGTTCCTCGTGGGGGAAAAAAAATGCTCCTTCAGGGACTGGGAGCACCTGCCACCGCTGCTGCCTCCGACATGTCCACCTGCCCTGCGATTTTACAATTCCTTGACCGTGTGTGGCAACTCACCGGAGACGTGGATTTGGCAAAGTTCAGCTGAGCATACAGCATGATGGCGATGTCATTCTGGCCTGCTTCTAGTGCAATGGAGAGAGCTGTGCTGCCGTCCTGCAGGAGAAGACAAGGAGAAGACAAGGTCACCACCACCACCACCACCACCACCGTGAAGGCGGTTCTCATTGGGCCACCATTTCTGTCAAGTGTGACACTTCACCCACCTTCACCAAGGCTTCTGTTTCCTGGAATTCCAGGCGAAAATACCGATATCTGGATCATGTGAGTCTATTAAAAGCAATTTAATCGCGTGAAGTGATAATTCCCCTTTACTCAGCACTAGTTAGGCCTCATCTTGAGTACTGCGTCCAGTTCGGGGCACAACAGTTTAAGAAGGATGTAGACAAACTGGAGAGGGTTCAGAGGAGGGCAACAAGGATGATCAAGGGACTGGAAACAAGGCCCTATGAGGAGAGACTGAAAGAACTGGGCATGTTTAGCCTTCAGAAGAGGAGACTGAGCGGAGATCTGATCGCACTCTTCCAGTACTTGAAGGGTTGTCACACAGAGGAGGGCCAGGATCTCTTCTCGGTTATCCCAGTTTGCAGGACACGGAATAATGGGCTCAAGTTACAGGAACCCAGATTCCACCTAAACATCAGGAAAATTTTCCTGACTGTTAGAGCAATGGAACCAACTACCTAGGGAGGTGGTGGGCTCTCCCACCCTGGACTCCTGGAGGCATTCAAGGTGCAGCTGGATGGCCTTCTGTCAGGGATGCTTTGACTTGGATTCCTGCGTTGCACAGGGGGTTGGACTTGATGGCCTTATAGGCCCCATCCAACTCTACTTTTCCATGATTCTAGGGTTCTATAATTAGCCAGCATGTCTAAAAGGAGCCTCCGTGTACTTCTGAATCCTGGGGACAAACTGGGGAGAGGCCAACACCTCTAAGCACCTGGAGACAGCTGGGTGGCCACGGCTGGAAACAGAATGCTGGGCAAGTTGGATGCTTTGATCTGATCCAACCAGGCAACTCTCATTCGCTTATGTCCACGTAGCTAGATTCTGCTGCCACTCTCTGGGTGCATCTTGGCAAGTGAGTTAAGAAGGGCCCCGTAGGGCCCAGGATGCTGGGAGGAGCTGGGTGGTGGTGGTGGTGGGTGGAAATGACAGGGCAAGAGCATCCAAATTTGAGAGTCAGTGCAGGTAGAAACAACACAAATTAAAACAGACCATCTCTTGATTTCAATGCTCAAATTTCTTCTTCCTTTTTTTTTTTTTTAAGGTACTGAGGCTCAAGCCTGCCAACTGAGGTTTATTTATTTATTTATTTATTTATTATATTTATACCCCGCCTTTTTTCCTGCAAGGAACCCAAGGCGGCTTACATAATCCTCCTCCTCCTCTCCATTTTATCTTCACAACAACCCTGTGAGGTAGGTTAGGCTGAGAGTGAGTGACTGGCCCAAAGTCACCCAGTGGGTTTCATGGCTGAGCAGGGACTAGAACCCGGATCTCCCGAGTCCCAGTCCAACACTCTCACCACTACGCCACACTGGCTCTCTGCAGGTTGGCTGCAGTTACTCAGTAGAGTGGGGAAAAGGCACTATTACTTCAGGCATTCCAGGGCTCAACCTTGGCACAGCTCACGTTCTGCTCAATTCACAGGATTATTTTGCGTTGGATGACATGTTAAAAGGTGTCGCATGGACTCTGTGTAATATGCAGCAATACATGCAATACATGCTTTTAAAACATAAGGGAAAGCTCTTTGCATTCCCCCCCCCCCCCATACAGTGTAAGTATATGAACCCAGGCCGCCAGGCTGTGGGTACTGAGATAGAAGAGACAAGGGGCTCCCTCCCCCCCGCCAAACCCCAGCCGCGGTACAGGCAGGACTCACATTGTCGGAGAGGGCAACATCACAGCCAGGCGTGGCCAACAGCAGGCGGACAATCTCGGCGTGGCCATGTTCGCAGGCGCACATCAGCGCAGTGGAGCCGTCGTCGTCTTGCAAGTTGACGTCCGCTGCGCTAGCGAGCAAAGCGCGTACCATGTCGAGACGCCCGTGGCTGACAGCCAACATCAGTGCAGTCTGCCCAGCCTGCAGGGGAGAAGGGGGGGGGGGAAAGCAACTGTATTCAGTTGTAGCTAAATGCTGGAGGGGCGGCGGCGGCGGAGGAGGGCCTGCTGCAACGTCGGGCCCATAGAAGTTCAGCAAGCACGACCGTTTGAAATATTAAATAAGAATGAACTCTAGATTGAAGCACGATTCCTCTCGGAAAATTCTTAGTGTCTCATGTTTGCAAAAACAGCTGATGTGTGTGTGTGTGTGTAAGAGAGAGAGAATCAGCTTTAAAATCTTATGTATCCCCCCCCACCCTCTTCTTCCAAATGCTCAAAGTGGAAGAGTTGGTAGGTCTGAGCAGCCCACCCTGTCAAAAAGATATTACCTCCCGTCATCCAGCTTACACATTTATTATTTATTTATTTATTGTATTTATACCCCGCCTTTTTTCCTGCAAGGAACCCAAGGCGGCTTACATAATTCTCTTCCTCCTCCTCTCCATTTTATCCTCACAACCACCCTGTGAGGTAGGTTAGGCTGAGAGTCAGTGAACTGGCCCAAAGCCACCCAGTGGGTTTCATGGCCAAGCGGGGACTAGAACCCGGAGCTCCCGAGTCCCAGTCCAACACTCTCGCCACTACGCCACACCGGCTCCCATCCAACTCCCTGGTACCTGGCTGGCTTTGGCATTAACGTTGCCCATCTTCAGCAGCTGCACAATGGTCTCCATATCGCTCTCCGAGCGGGAGGCAGCCAATGCTGTCAGCATGATGGCGGTGTAACCAGCTTTGTTCTGTTGGTCCACATGACATAAATCTAGAAGAGAAGGGAATCGTTAGCCTCCATTGGAACGAAAGATTTGGATCAAATGGCTTGTGTAGCCCCAACTCTGTCCCAAGACATTGCCAACGGGCACCTGTCTGGCCTTGTTTTCAAAAATCTCCAAGAAGGGAGGTCCCACAACCTAGTTAGTATCACCATCAGCTCCTTCCTGATGTTTAACCTTGATCTTCCTCTCACTGCTTCTTGGCACAGCCGTCGGCAGGCCTAAATCAGTCCTTGCACCAACTTCCCTTTGCTTTAGCCCTGGGATGGTGAATATGTGGCCCTCCAGATGTTGTTGGACTGCAATTCCCATCATGCCTCACTATTGGTTATGCTAGCCGGGCCTGATGAACTTTGCAGTCGAATAACATCTGGAGGGCCACACACATTCCTCACTTCTGCTGTCGCCCAATCCCTTTCTCCAAACCTCAAAGGATAATCGTCCCCAGCCCACGAATCTCTCCCCCTCTCTAACTGGTGTGGTGTCGTGGCCAGAGCATTGGACTCCGATGTGGGAAATCCAGCTTCAAATCTCCACACTGCCATGAAGCTCACTGATCGCCTTGGGTGAGTCTCTCAGCCCTCAGTCTCCCTTACCACAGAGTGAGGGCTGAAGTGCCCTCTTAAGTTCCTTGGAGAATGGATGGACGAAACTAGATGTTAAGAAATAAATAAATTAACCTCCTTGGGCACTTTACCCTCCAAAATATTATGGCTTGTGTGGCATGCAGCACTTTGGAGCTCTGGGCCACATGGAGTTCTGGAGCTCTTGGCACAGCTGGAGTTCAACGGCCAAGCACCGAGGTTGCTGTTGCAAAAGTGCAGCGGGGCCTGTTGAAAGGATTCCACTGGGATTCCAGATTTCCTCACTTTTCCGTGGTCCACCTACCTGTTTCAAGAAGCTTCGTGACCACTGGGAAGTTGGAATGTGAGACAGTGTAATGCAGCGCTGTGTTCCCGTTGGCGTCAGCCATATTGATGATAAACTCCAGTAGTTGCGGGGAGATGGCCCGGAAAGCATCCATGTGCAGAGCAACCAATTCTGGTTCTGCTTCTTTGTGGCAGGAAAGCCTCAGCCAATAGTGGAGCACTGTGGTATATCCCAATTTCTACAGCAATGTAGGGAGGGGAGGGAAACAGCATCAACGACTGTCAGGTATGAAGCTGCTGTGTCCCACTTCTACTTTCTTTCTTCTTAGCGAAACACTCAGTTCCCTTGAACATTTCCCACCTTTCATTATCCTTCTCTGGCCCACGTGCATAGCAAATTTAAGCTGTTTTTAATTTAGCTCAAAACAGCATGACTTCCCCCAAGGAACCCTGGGAGTGGTGTTTCTGTGCAGCGCAGAGAAGTCCCTGTGCAGATATTCCAAGTTATTCTGTATCAGACCTGTCCTCTCCATCTGGATGTCGCTAATGTTCTCTAGAGTCACTAATGGAATAAACCTCAGCCCATAAATGTCTGCCCATAAAACCAGGAGCCTCTAGTGCAGTGTTCTCCAACCTTGGGTCCCCAGAGGTTTTTGGCCTACAACTCCCAGCACGCCCCAGCCAGCTATGCTGGCTGGGGCATGCTGGGAGTTGTAGGCCAAAAACCTCTGGGGACCCAAGGTTGGAGAACACTGCTCTAGTGCGACAGCCTGGCAGACATACAACATAGGCTTCATACACGGGACCTATATTACCCATTTAGGTTCTCCACCCTCCAGAACTTTAGAAGCATATGTATACCATCTCTTCGTCCATGTGTGCATTGGGGCTCTCTAGGTATTTCTGAAGAACTTGACAGGCTGAAAGCAGCTCCTTGCTCAGTCCCATCCTGGTAGTAAAAAGGAAGAGAAAAGAAGGGGGGAGATAGATCAACTTTTGAACAGAGGCTACTGACTGACAGTGGCTGTGTTTGCACGTGACGCTAACCCAGGATTTAGCATTGTGTGCACGAGCCTTTGCAAAGCCTTAGGCTTGTGCACTCCTCCTCCTATGTCGCCAGGAGGACTTAACCAGGACTGAGTTTCACTTTCCCTCTATTATTGACAGTGCTAGAACTCAGGAAGCCTGGTTTTGAGTCTCAGCGGCTACTAGAATCTGGCTTCCTAGGAATAATCTTGTTCAAAGCAAAACAAGAGAACTTTGAACAGCTTCCAAGGGGGCTGAGGAGATGTGCAGAACTTTGGTGGCCTACACACTTCCTTGCCCCCCTTCTCTCTAACCCCTCATCCTTCCCGTCCCCCTGTCCCCCCAATCCAGTCTCCAAATTTCTTCCTTCCATCACTTACGACTGCCCGATTCTGGCCAAAATGTTAACAGTACTCTGTGAATATTAGCAAAACGTGGCACGCATACTCTATGCATTGCATCATGTATTCTGGCATAATATTTGGTTTCTCCGGGGAACGGAATGTGGACTAGCCTGAGCACAGTGTCCTAACAGCCCTGAAGATGGCCAAGCTGATGGTTACCCAGTTTTGCCTGCTGGCTCCTTGCTGGGGCCTTCTGCTCCCGGCAATTTTTCCCCCTCGGAGGGGACTCCAGGTTGAGATGCGGCTGCCCCAGGCAGCTTTGGGGGCTCAGCTACCGTTGCCTGTGCCGCAGGGAGCCCCTCGCTCGCCTCGTGGTATTCGCTCTCGGTGCTCTCGTTGTCCGAGACATTCTCAGCTGTGCTGGAGTCCTCGGAGGAGGTAGACTCATACCTGGGAAGGGGTAACAACAGGGGGTGAGGAGGGTCAAAAGCGGTGCAGGAAACCAGTCCTAGACCCAGGGCCGGTGCTACCATTAGGCCAACTAGGCAGCCGCCTAGGGCGCAGGGCTAAAGGGGGCGCCAGAAACGCCTTGAAAAAAAAAATACAGCGCTAAAATGTGTATTTTACCAAGTTTATGATAATAAATTTTTTAGGTTTTGCCAATTGACTTTTATTTCATAATGGGCATAGGGCTGGAGGGAGGGAGGGCTCAATTGGGAAGGGGGGGCGCTAAATATCTGATCTTGCCTAGGGCACCAAACTGCCTTGCACCGGCCCTGCCTAGACCCCACTCTTAGAGCAGAAGGGAGACTAGGGAATCCTGGCTCACTCCTGGCTCTGTACTATTAAAGCCCTTCAGGGCTAGGGGCACTGATTTCTTTGGGGGGGGGGCAAAAGCCACACAGGGACTGGGAAGATCCCTGCTGGTACAAATGGCAGACTGGAGGACAAGTGACATCGGTGAGGGAGGCACAGTCCCAACGACGGATCACAGCTGAACTGTTCTACGAAAGCTCATAAATCCACGTAGCCTACAGGCTTGGGAGAGGGCCCCCGATATGGTTTTCCTACACTGCAGGTATCAGGCTAAGCGAGGCGACCAGGAGCACGGGGGGTGCTGCTACCGCTGCCTGGACACAGCCGTAGGCCACGCTCCCCTCGGGGCACCCAGGGGTGGACCGGAAGCCTCCCACTCGACCGGCATTCAGGAATGGAGGCGTCACACTGTACCCGCCATTGACGCCCACAAACTGAAGGCTCTTCTTGCTGGCCAAGACCTCTGCGGGCTCCTCCTTCTTCTTCATGATGGACCGGATCCCTGCTGTGGATGAAGCTGTGGGGAAATGGAGGGAGGTGGCAGTGGTCAGTCAAGAGGGTGGCTCCACACAGGATCCCGCGGCACCGCTCTCCGCCCCCGCACATCTTACCTTGGTCTTCTCCCTCCCTTGGTGTATCCAGTCTAGGCTCCTGGGACAGGCAGGGAGCCACTTGCATTGCCCGGAGGGAGTCGGGGGCGGCGTGCTCGGCCTTCTCGAATGACCCATGGGGCTCTGGAAGGGGCGAGAGGCAACAGCATCGGCCCGGGCCTCTTGGGCGTCTCCCAGCCTCTACTCACCACGCGGCTCCCGTGCAAAGCTGGGCATTCTGGCTCTACCTTGGAAGACTCTCTTCTGCGGTGAAGATGATGGAGCTCTCCCCCGCTACCCCGGCCCGGCCCCGGCCTTCCTCAATACGATAATGCAAAGCACGCATGGTACTCTCTTGTGGAATTGGTTCAGTCAGTGTGAGGAAAGTACGCAAGCTTTTGTGTTCCACTGAATCCTCGAGGAAGACCAAGAGCTCCGTGGAGCGGAAAAGTCAGCATACTACCGTATTTTTCCGTCTATAAGACGCCCCCATGTATAAGACGACCCCCACTGGGCAGTTTCGCAGCCGCACAGTTCTCTCCTTGGCTTACTTCCGTGTATAAGACGACCCTCAATTTTTAGTCTAACAATTTTAGGAAAAAAGTATAGTCTTATACATGGAAAAATACTGTAACTATTCCATCAATGGAAGGCAGATGAATCACAGGAGAGGTAATTATTAGCCATTTCAGAGGTTTTACTCGCTGACTTCCGAACAGGCGAACCTGCCTTGCAAACCCTTGCCAACAAGCGCCGTGAGCAGTATGTGGCTGGATGTGGAGATGTTCTATGCCCCAAAGAGATGGTGCTCACAAAAGATTCTGAGGCACTGTCCCCCCCTCTCACCTCTAGCTCCGATGCTCTCACTCACGCCAGCAATGTCTGTCAACCAGACAGGATAGCTAGAGCACTGTTCTCCAACCTTGGGTCCCCAGATGTTTTTGGCGACCCAAGCTTGGAGGACACTGAGCTAGAGGACCTGGTGACTTCCCACAGCAGCATGCCCTCCACCCCGCTGCATGACTTGCGCACAGAAGGGCCAGGGCAGCAGGGGACTCGGCCACATGGAAGCAGTGACCACATGCGCAACGGCAGTGTGCGAATCGGCCCCACACGCACCTCTGAGGCTGCCGAGATTCTTTCCTTCCAAGCCACCGGAGTTCGTGCAGCTGGATTCTCCTCTCTGCTCCACCCTCCTCCCCATGGCGGCTGAAAAGAAATGGGAGGATCCCACTTCTAAACTGAATGCGGGGACGGACGGACGGGCAGACCTGTGCCCCTCCAGATGTCATTGGGCTCAAACTCCCAGCACCCCAGCCAGCATGGCCAGTGATGACGGCTGTCGCCTCACGTCCGGAGAGCCACCGGTGTCTAAACCTTTACACGTCAGCAACGGCGCATGAGTTCCTATACCAGCCTTCCCCATATGTGGTGCCCGGCAGATGTTTTTTGGACTGCAGCTTCCATCATCCCTGACCATTGATCGTGGTTGGTGCTGATGGGGGAGTTTTTTTTAAAATCCAAAACATATGGAGGGTGCCAGGTTGGAGAAGGCTGTGTATTACATAATGATCGCCCATGTCTGCGTCCAGGCACCCAGCTCTAGCCAGCTCATCCCGAGCTGGCCAGGAGTTCACTTCCAGCCCACGCTGACGCTTCTGATGTGGTCTTTATATGCAAAGCTCATGATACACTCGGCTGAAAGCGAGAGCCGGGGGAGAAGCGTTGCGAGGGAATGTGGCCTCCTGTTGGGCTCCCCATAGATTTGGAGCTCAGGCTGGTTCCTGACCTGGGAGGGCTCTTCTGTCCTCCCCACATATATTCTTTGTGGCAAAGCTGGCTCATAACTGGAGCTGCCCGTAATCTTTTCGTTCCAGAGCCTTTGATCTCACCCTGGGAACTTCACAGTCTATTTTAAGAGCTTCTCTTTCCCTTGCTCTCGCTTGTAAACAGCTGGTAAAGATCAGCATCTTAGATATACAAAAGTATTTGAATACAAGAGTTGGGATCTTATGGAACTGCATATCTGATATGCTGTAATCTGACTGGAGAGCGCCTTATTCAGTGTCTTTTATTTTTCTTACCTTGTTACCAACCCTGAGCACTTGAGAGGGGGAAGTGATAAGAAAAACCTCTAAACCAGGCATGGGGAACCTCCAGCCCGTGGGCCGGATACAGCCTGTGGGGGTTCCTACCAGCTTCTTCCCCAGGCTCCACCCCCTCTCCCAACAGGGAAATGCTCGTGTCTCTAAGCAGCAGCTGATGGGAGACGAGAGCTTTCCCATGCTGTGCAATGAGAAAGGCTTTCTCACCGTGCGACAGGGGAAAGCTCTTATCTCTGATCCGCTCCTGGTGGAGATAAGAGCATTTCCCTGAGAGGGCGAGGCTTGGGGAAGAGGCTGCTGAGTGATTCTGTCCTGCTTACTTCTGAGGCTTGTCCTGCAGAGTCTTGCTCTGCTTAATTGTGAGTAGACATGCCGAGACTTGGTATTTGGGATGCTATTTGAAATTGCTGCTGAGTGATTCAGCCTGGTTACTTGTGAGTAGCCACGCAGAAGCCTTGTCCTGTTTTCTTCTGAATAGGCTTAAAACTGGCAATAATGTTTCCCCCCCGCCGCCCCCGCTCACTTTGCCTGCTTTGGCCCACCCACAGTTGGAATGCAGCCCCCCCCGAGTCCTTTCCCAGATTGAATTTGGGCCCTCAGACTGAAAAAGGTTCCCAACCTCTGCTCTAAATCAGGGCTCTCCAACCTTGGGTCCTCAGATGTTTTTGGCCTACAGCTCCCAGCATGCCCCAGCCAGCTACGCTGGCTGGGGCATGCTGGGAGCTGTAGGCCAAAAACATCTGGAGACCCAAGGTTGGAGAACACTGCTCCAAACAGAGGGCCATCCTAGTTTGAGGACTGGCTGGATTTGTAAGAAGATGTGCCAAATACTCCTGTCAGGGGTTGGGTGTGTTCTCCTCCTCCCCTCGAAGCGAACTGAATGATAAGACACCCCCCCCCTTACCAGTCGTTTCTTGCTTTCCGTTCCCATCCTCCTCTGTGCCGACGATGCTGATCTTTTTCACAGAGTGGAATGTGGTCACTGGGCCAGCATGGACCGGGAACGTGGTTTCCATCACTTCATTGCTGTGGTATGTGGTGTAGGGCGGCACCTTCGCTTCCTCGGACCCTGAATCTTTGCTTGCCAACGCTCTGAGGCTGGCATAGGGCTCCTTATTCTCCAGGGTCTGTGCCCTCTGCGGCCTGTGGTCCACCCCGGTGGCCGTGCTGGCTACAATCTCCGGTTCCCTTTCCACTTGGACAACTTTGACTGTATCTACCCGAATGGGGGCATCCGGGGGTCCCTGGGGGTCCCCATGACCCCACTGCCGTGAACCTTCTTCCCTTACTCCCCGTTCTGTCAGGCTACCGTCCCCTGTGGGCGTTTCTTTCTCCTCCTGCCCCCGGCCCTGGTGCTCCAGTTTCTGGTGGGCGGCCTGGAGTTCTTGGAGTGCCCTTTTCAGCTGCGTCTCTAGCACGGCAATCTTGGTGGACAAGGCCTGAATAGCTTGGCGCTGCCGTTCCTCCTCCGGGGAAGGCAACCCCAACTCCTCTTCCCTCACTGCCACCCCTATATCACACCTCCCCACTTCCCCGCTCAACCCTCCGCCTTCAGCCGACATGCCCACACCCACCGACCTCACTTCCTTCTTGCCCAGCCTGCCCCCCGTGTCGTGCCTCGTGCCGCCTTCCTCCGCCTTTCCACCACCTGCCCCCTCCTCGGGGATGTCTATATAGAGCTCCCCCCTGGATTTGCCCTTGCCGAAACCTCCCGGGTGCCCCAGGAACTTCTGGCTTTTGAGCTGGACACTGAGCTGCCGCTTCTCCTCCTGCAACACCGAGATCTTCACCTGAAGCACGGGGATCGTCTTGACCTGCTCTTCCAAGTGGCGCAACTTCTTCAAGGCCACAGCCATTTGCTCCCGGACGTGCTGGAGGTGCCCCGGGGTTGGCGAGACTGGAGTGGACAGCCCAGAGCCAACTGGCGTGAACTGTCCAGGAGCACCTTGCTGCGAGCCATTGTAAGACGTCTGACGGGAGAGGCACTGGCTTCCCACCAAGGAGCTGGTCGAGCCAGATACGCTGCTGTGGAGACTCCCGAGGCCAGCTGCCCTGGGCCGCTCCCCATCTCCCGAGTCTGCCTGATCTTCTAGCTTCTTTCTGGCGTCCAGCAACGTCTTCTCCACGCGGGCATTGAAGTTGCTCGGCGCAGTGCTGGTGTACTGTGGGTAGAAGCTGCGTCCACAGTACGAGTAGGAGGAGTGGCGACTGTCCATGCTGGCGTTGGAGCAAAGGGATTCAGTGGAGGTCCACCATGAGCCGGTGTAGCCATAGCCCCGTGGCAACGAGCTGTAGCGCGGACGACGGTGGACTGGAATACGTTTAATGGTGTGGCCCTTCTCAATGTCGTCCACATACTTGAGGAAGTCCAGGTCCAGGCGGTAGCCATAGGGGGTCTCCACTGAATAGGGCAAGTCTTGCTCCTTCCCATGGAACGCTGGCGCAGAGGTGGGGTTGGTCTTTCCTGGGGAGCACAGAGGGAAAGAGATGAGCTTAAAAAACATTTCCTTTTTTTTGTCTGGTTGAATGCTCTGACCATCTCCCGCACATGGCAAGACTGGAGTCACTGTATCCCAGCTTAATGATCACACTGGATGTTTTCCAGATCATGGCAACCCAAGATCTCAAACTGTGCGGATGTATTCACAGGACCAGTCCCATTTGTCCCCGGCCCTGTGTGTGGACAATTTTAACCTTGAAGCAATTGGAATGTTTATGATCACTCCGTGACATCACAGCAGCTTTCCCAGTGGCAAGGGGGACTAATTTCAACCAAGTGAAGCAGAACTCTTACAGCCAGCAACCAGGGAGGTCATGAAGACTGCACCCCTGCATTCCCCCCAGTTTTGTGTGTCTTGAGTTTCTCTCTGCTTTCTTGGCAAATCAGCAAACCATTTTTAATTATATTTTTTTGGCATCTTGAGAAGTTTAATCCGATGCCTCAATTAATCTCTCTGCACCCATGTTAAGTGTCATAGTAGCTCATCCAAAAACTGAGTATATCTAAAAGAAAGAATGTTCCATGACCCACAAGGTCCTCTTGTTTTTACTGTGTAACTGCCTTCGTGTGGAGGTTCAGAAAACACCAGGGATCTTCCAAGAGTGGCATAAATCCTTAAACATTTGAAATGTGGCAAGTTACAAATCCAAAAGGGAAATTTTTAAAATTGCTATGTGTGCACAGATGCTGTGTGCGTATACACAGACACTACTGCAGAGGCAATACCGTATATGTATTCGGAATCTGTACACCTCCGAGTTCCTGTGAGTTTCCAAACTTGGTCATCTGGCTGACAACTGTTACAGGAAGTACACGCAGGCAGACCTCGGTCCGAGCCAGTAAAGCAATTCTTCCTCCCACCCATCCACCCTTTCCCTATCAAGGAGCGCCTCCAGCAACATCAAGTAGGCCGCTCAACAAGGTCTGCCACGGACCGCCTTCTCCTTATTCCATCAGCCAGAGCAGCCAGGCTGGTGGGGACTAGGAAGAGGGCCTTCTCTGTGGCGGCCCCCACATTATGGAACTCCCTCCCTGGTGACCTTCGCCATGCCCCCTCCGTGATGAGCTTCCGCCGTGCATTAAAAACATGGCTGTTCAGGCGGGAATATGGGGTGGGTTAGGTTTTTAATGAGAATTTTTTATATTGTTTTAATTATTATATTTTATTGTGTCTTACTGTATTTTAATTGTACATCGCCCAGGGTGGCCGGGTGACTGGCCAGATGGGCGATTGATAAATATAATAAATAAATAAATAAAAATAAATCCCAGCCTGAAGATGAAACACGGCTAGATAGCATTCAGGGACCCCGAGATTCCCAGCTCAACATCTGCCAAGACACTCTGTAAACACTGCACTACATCACTAAATCTCAGCTGGATTTTTACAAGCGCCAGGCGAAAAAGTGATATCTGTTCAGTGCCCCTGGAATAGAGGCCTGCTTCTTATCAAACTCTGAATCGCATCCCACCTCCCTGCCAAATCCAAGAAACGAGCCTTCAGAACTGTCTAGAGCTGATGTGCAGCACCGTGACCCAAGACAGCGGAGCTGGCACCAGCACTGGAAGGCTGGCTTCTTAGCACGCCTGGGATACTTCTAGATGAGGCATTTATGGCACCAAAGCCCAGACTGATCCACAACATTTAATGGGTTTTTTTTTTCCCCCCAGACGTCATCGTCTTCCACTCCATAACCCTCCTGTGTTTCCCCACCACTTCTACAGTCTTTTTTCTTACTGCGAAAAATCCGTAAAGGAAGAAAAGGCAACTTGCTGCACAAAAGCCTCCCGGTGCTTTTTAGCGCTAGGAGCACTCCCGTCTGGAAGCACCTCTGGTGCCCCATGCTGCTGTGAGAGCTGGACTGACCCGGGTTCAAAAGCTTCCCTAGCCAATGACCCTCAGTCCCAGTCACGCAGACGGAAGGAGGAGATAACAGCAGTTAATAAAGACTAAAGAGTTTATTTGTAAGACCCAATTACATGGGATTAAGGCAAGCAATGCATCTCTTACTCACTACATCATTGCAGACTCAAATCCACTACCCCAGTGGTAAGGCTAGATGAAGTGAAGTCCAGAACAAGTCGAGAGGAGTGAGACGAGAAGAGGAGAAGCTATCAACAAGTGTGTTAGCTTTATACCGCAGACCCTGTACCTATAAATAGGATATTACTCACCCCAGTTGTATAACCTATTCATCAACATGTTGATTCCAAACCTGTCCAAGGTTGCTGAGTCATATCACCTTGAGACTATGTCTCGTGACCAGAGACCCTGTGTACTTCATCTCAAGAGACAACCTCCAGGTCAGGTGATAATCTCGTTCTGCCTATGCAAAACCCAACAGCTGCGTAGTGCTCACACACCCACCTGGGAAAGCAGTCTCCATGTGCAGAACCTGAGCCATTCTTTAATCCTGGTCCAAATTCAATGGGCACATCCAAAGAGGCAGAGAAGCCGTCTCGGAACACGGAGAGAACCCACCGCACAGCCTGCAAAGAGAAACACAGATGCCATTCGAATCTACACGGGTCTGAGACAGCCGGTCTGGAACAAGGGGTTGTCGGTCTGCTTGGTGCATAAAATTTTCTTGGGAATGGCTAATGGGCAAGTTTCGACAGTATTACAGATGCTAGGCCAGTTGCCATGTAGACCAGTTAATCCAGTGTTCTCCAACCTTGGGTCCCCAGATGTTTTTGGCCTACAACTCCCAGCATGCCCCAGCCAGTGTAGCTGGGAGTTGTAGGCCAAAAACATCTGGGGACCCAAGGTTGGAGAACACTGGGCTAGCCTGTAAGTGTTGATCTTCCCCAACCTTCCCTTCTGTTTGGGAACACAAAGATTTCCTGGTTCCTGCCACCTGGTCTTTCTTCCCGACTGGCCGCGACCCTCATGTACACCTTTCCCAGATGAGATTAACCACAGACCTGGAGATTCTTGGGACAACCAAAGCCATCAGCTACAACTTCCCTACTGCCGCCTGCCTGACATAATTTTCAAGCCTTTGGGCTCCTTGACTCTTTCTCACCCTGCCCAAATCTCTCTCCTCAGAGACACTGCTCTTTGCTTCCCCTCTCGCCTGATCACAGAGCCCCTTTCTTGTCCTTGTCCTCACGACGTGAACCAACCACGGAGAGCCTGTTAATGAAACCACACTGCCAGCCCCTCCACCACAAGCGTAATGGATTCGTCCCCACCAGTCTAGCTGCTCTAGCTGAAGGGACCAGGAGAAGGCCATCTGTGGCAGATCTTGTTGAGCGTAGCTGGCTGGGGCATGCTGGGAGTTGTAGGCCAAAAACATCTGGGGACCCAAGCTTGGAGAACACTGAGTTAATCAGTTCCTATAGCCCATTTTGTGTTCAGCTATCAGTACCAAACATTTAATCGGCACCCATCTTATGCTAAAAACAGACAACTAAACAGCTGGTCTCTGGTATACAGGTTCGGGCCCAAAAACCAAACAACAAAACACAACACCAATAGACTGGAATACAGCCAGAAAGAAAAGAAGAAAATCATGTTGTAATAATGATGATAATGCTGCAGTGTGAATTAAATAGATACCAATGATTTTGCTTTATATGTAAAGCATATAACGTAGACTTATTTGCCTTTTGCAAATTGATTTAGCTGAATCCACATAAGTAACACAATGGAAGCCACCTTTCCAAGATCGTATTGTACATAAGATTATTTCATTTTATTATTTATATCCTGCCTTTCCCCCCCTTGCAGGGAACCTAAGGCAGCTTACATGGTCCTCCTTCTCTCCATTTTATCCTCACAACATCCCTGTGAGGTAGATCAAAAGTATAAGATTAGACATTTCCTTTAGCTGAGATCCCAGATCATTTTATACGAACCCCAAATGGGTAAAACATTCTTACTTTTCCACATTTCAGCTGTCTGCATTCTGGCTGCCTTCAGCAAATAAGTAATTAAATCTCTTGTAATTAACCAAACCACATTGGGGTCCAAGTGATAGCACTATTGCCAGATGGAGGAGACTGACATTCCATATAAGGAATATGGTCCGTATATGGTCTAATATGCACCCAATTTCTTTGGACATGTCCAATATGTGTGGAAATAGCACACATTGGTTTCTACCCAATGTTGGTCCTACTTAAGAGTAGAACCACTGAAATGAATGGGACTTAAGTTAAACTAACATTGGATACAACTCAGTGCATCCTTTGCAGGTGAAATTTAGAGTTGACTTAAGCGGTGTTGACCTGGTTCGTACGACATGCCAAGGCTCACCATGGGTTATTTAAGCCATGGTTAAGTCGTGGCACATGTTTGGCGTGATTTGAAAATGCAACTCCTAATTGGGGGTTGTTGTGTTTTGCAAACTTGGCCATCCCTTCAACAAGCTGAGGGTTATATCAGGGTTGTGTAACTCTCACATAACCCCCAATGACTGGGTTAAGATGACATGACAACCCCCCATTCGATATTCAGAATGGTGGCCAGCACAGGCAGTCAGGCGATCACCCGTGTCCGAGTAAGATTGTCTTCCAGGATAAAAAGAAAATTTACAAAAAGGAGATTTTTAAAAGGAGGAAAATTCTAAAGAAGATTGTGTAGACTCTAGCGATGGGTCCGTAAGTGACTGTGGAGGCCAATTCTAGATCCACACAGCTTCCCACAGTGAGGACACAGGTTACCAGATGGAAGATGGTCCTGTAAATGATTTGTTTGATGTGCTTTTCGCTTAGCACGTTTCTCCCTTTCACCTTGCACTCGGGCTTCTTCAAAGTCCATGGAACCTTTGTGAAAGGCCAACCTCCAGCTAGATCGTTCATGGGCCAGAGCTTCCCAGTTTTTGATGTTTATATTGCATTTTTTTAGATTAGCCTTAAGAACATCTTTAAACCTCTTATATTGACCACCGATATTCCGCTTTCCATCCTTGAGTTGGGAATAAAGTAACTGCTTTGGGAGACGGCAGTCAGGCATTCGAACAACATGACCGGTCCACTGAAGTTGGCGTTGAAGGATCATTTTTTCAATACTAGTAGTCTTTGCTTCTTCCAGTACACTGACATTTGTTCGCCTATCTTCCCAAGCACACACCACAGCTCATTGGGGGTTGAATTACCCACGATGGGCTGTTGTATCATATGAACCAGCCTACTGCCTGGCAAAAGAGGTTGTGTGTTTTGTATTGTTTTTAAGGGAGCCTTTTGGCTGATGGGCGGTAAATAAATGTTTTAAATAAATAAATAATAATAAATAAATAAAAAGAAGTCTCCTTATATTATATTATATTTATTTATTTATTTAATACATTTTTATACCGCCCAATAGCCGAAGCTCTCTGGGCGGTTTACAACAGTTAAAACCATAAAATACAATATAATATAACTATAAAATTTAAAACCATAGATTAAAACAAACAGCAAGGCTAGCAGCAGTTCAAATTACAGCAACAGTTAAAAACTACCAGATGAAAATGATTAAGATGATTAAAATGCCTGGGAGAATAAAAAGGTCTTCACCTGGCGCCGGAAAGAGTACAATGTGGGCGCCAGGCGAGCCTCTATGGGGAGCTCATTCCACAACCGGGGTGCCACAGCAGAAAAGGCCCTCCTCCTGGTAGCCACATTTATTGTGGAGGACCAACAACCGGGTCCTTGGCGCGAGTTCGTGCACTTAACAGGTTAACCGGCACTGAGTAATTGCCCTTTACGGGGCTCGCAAGCGATTTAAACCCAACCGCGACCTAAGAATAACATGTAACCGTATTTAAACCAAAGAATAGACTTTATTTACTATAGGGTTAATGGAGCGGAACTAATAGACTTCAGGAATGTTGCACTATAAACAAAACCAGGTCGTGACCTGAATAGATGGAAAGCTTGAATACAGAGGCATAGCGTATTACAGAAAGAAGAAGTCACTTCGCACCAGAGACTCTGAACTTACGGACTTAGCGTAGCGGTCTGCATAGCCGGCTCCGAGCTTGCCGCGCTCGGGGGTGGGAAACTGCTTAACCCTGGCCAGAGCCAGGGGCTTGAGGGGCGTCGGCCTGCGCCCGTGTTCCCAACAACCTTCGGACTTCTGGCAGGTGGCTTTTCTACCCCTTCCGCCCCCTCCCCGCCCCTTTGAGGACCAGGTGGGCTAGCCTCTCGTATTTACTGGCATTTTTGGGGGGATACTTTTGCAGCTCTTTGAGACTGCCCCCCCCACCTTGGGAATGTTTAGGCCCTTCTATGTGGATTGATGCAGATGTGTCCTGTGTGAAGGGATGTCACACAGAGGAGGGCAAAGATCTCTTCTCGTTCATCCCAGTTTGCAGGACACGGAATAATGGGCTCAAGTTACAGGAACCTAGATTCCACCTAAACATCAGGAAAAATTTCCTGACTGTCAGAGCAATAAGACAATGGAATCAACTACCTAGGGAGGTGGTGGGCTCTCCCAGTCTGGAGGCATTCAAGGTGCGGCTGGACAGACATCTGTCAGAGATGCTTTGACCTGGATTCCTGCATTGAGCAGGGGGTTGGACTCGATGGCCTTGTAGGCCCCTTCCAACTCTACTTTTCTATGATTCTATGATTCTATGATTCTATTGAGAGTATGCAGATGTGGTCACCTGCCTGACCAGAACTGTGTCTCCTGTCGTCGTCCCCCCCGTCCCCCCCAGGAGGGGATTATGCAGAAAGATGGGAGTCAGTGTACGAGGGAGAAAACTATGTCAGGGTTCATGTCACTGTGTATGCTCAGGCTTTCTCCACATTTATATTTATGGTAGAGGATGTAAAGGGTGGCGATATCCAGACAGGAGGCCACGTGTCCAGGTCAGGGGGCCTCACCCAGCTTCTTTCCCCAACAGATACCGTACTGAGGACGTTATCCACGACGATTAGCAACTTTAGGGACAACTGGCAGCACGCACCGGGGTGGTGTGTGTGTGTCAGTGGGGAAACAGCGCAGGGAAGAGGGGGGGTAAACCCCTCTCCCACACGACCCAGTCTGGATCTGGATTAGATTCTCCCGCAGCTGCTGGGAGCTAAAGAAAGCACAGGAAAAGCCCAGTCGCAGGATTCAAAGGCATGTTTAGTGTCACAGGTTGCTGGACCCTCAGCTATGAATGGTAAAGCCTTGGGCCAGTGTTCTCCAAGCTTGGGTCCCCAGATGTTTTTGGCCTACAACTCCCAGCATGCCCCAGAAACCAAAATAAGGCATGGATCACACAGGTGCCTTTAGTTCAAAGGGTTGCCGTCATTAGTCCAGCCGTGGCCAGTGGGAGTTCTCACAGCCAGACCCTGAGACTTGGCATCCCACCAGAACATAAAGACATAAAGATGTGTGGGATCTGGCTTCTCTCTGCGTCTCAGGATTGGGTTCGCGCTGCAGGCTATTTTCCGTGCCATGTGAATGAAATGAACCAGCTGCTGCTTACCGGGAAAAAACGGTGGTTGAATCAAAACATGGGGCCCATTTACACGGCCACCTCACACTGTGGGCAGCTTCCCCCCCCCCTTTATTTAATCTGCATGTGCTGATGCTCAGCTGTGCGCTGAAGCAGGTTTGGGGCATGCTGGGAGTTGTAGGCCAAAAACATCTGGGGACCCAAGCTTGGAGAACACTGCCTTAGGCAAACCACCAGGGCTGGCCTAAGACATTTTTACTGCCAGGGGCAAAGGGGCAAGAGATGATGCCTGGCAATCACATCTTACTTCAACGCTGGGGAGGGGACCGTGCCCTCCACCGCACTGAGGGAAACAGGCTAGCTTAGGACACAAGACAGGACACACACACAGCTCTGTCCCCCAACAGAGCGGAATGGATGGGGGGGGCACTGCTCCCTCCCCCCCCCACACACACACACCAGCATCCGACTGCCTCACAATGCCTAGTGTACTACGGGGCCAATATTAAAATGTCATGTTTAGGATTTCCAAGATAATGTTTGTGAAACACATTGAAAACATAGGGGGAAATCCTATACATGGCAAATGCTACGCATTGTTGGGAAGAAAGGGCAGGGCGGTGCGAGAACAGAGGGCCGTCAGGATCGCGGCAGGGCAAAGGAGCACAAGGAACTGGACGAGCAGGAGCAGGAGCAGGAGCAGGGCTGGACGGCAGTTACTGTTTGCCACTTGGCCGGCCAAATCTTGGTGCTGCCTCTCCCGCGTACTGTATTCTTGCATTTGTGGGGGGAAATCGTTGCAAAGCCACGAGAATTCCTCAAGTCTCCTTATCCATTTTTCTCACTGCTGATCTCACATTCTCCGGCTGCAGAGAGAGCTCAGCCACAGGGAAGGCGGGGAGGACGACACTCCCTGTGCGGCTCTCTCCCCTCCGTTTCCCAAAAAAATATATCCCCCAGCCCAGCCCCAGCGCTGGGTCAGCAGATCGCCTTGTGCTTTCTCCACCGTCTTCCTCCCCTGCCAAAGCCTCGACACGCCAGACAAGCCCTGCTGCCTCGGCCCGTTCCCGCCACCCCACTCCCCTCGGCGGCTCCAGCCAAGGCCTGGCAGAGAGCAACGACGCGCCGGAGCCTTCCCAGTCGGAATTCCCGTGTCAAGGAGGAGTGCTGCAAAAGGAGCGTGATGAAGAGTCGAGGCCTGGGGCGGGAGGCGCCGTGACTCCCCGACTTACAGGCAATCGGCCAGGGATGGATCCCTAAGAAACGGGGCCCGGGGGCCGGCTGGGTCTCAAGCGGCGCCTCGCACGTCACGTGCCTGGAAGCCCTAACCCCCAGTATGAGCAGGGGGGCTGGAAGGAACGGAAATGCATTCTGTACATGCTTAAAAACTCTTCCTAGTAACTGACTTTGCATGCTTTAGGGCAGTGTTCTCCAAGCTTGGCTCCCCAGATGTTTGTGGCCTACAACTCCCAGCATGCCCCAGCCAGCGTAGCTGGCTGGGGCATGCTGGGAGTTGTAGGCCCCAAACATCTGGGGAACCAAGCTTGGAGAACACTGCTTTAGGGCACAGGCCGCTTGTGAGGCTAAACCCTAGGGAGCTACAGAACTAGTTTAGACTGGCCTCCCCCAACCTGGCGTCCTCCCGAGGTTTCAGACTGCAATTCACATCATCCCCAGCCAGCACGGCTGGGGATGCTGGGAGCAGTAGCTCGACGACACAACTGGAACGCAGCAGGTTAGGGCAGGCTGCCTTAACCACGTGTGGCGACTGCTTTTGGACGTTGTCGTTGTTTTTTTTTTTTTTAAAAAAAGGATGACACCATTTAATGGAGGAAAAGTCTATCAACAGCTTTTAGCCAAGTTAGCTCAGTTAACTCAGTTGCTGGAGGGGGCTTATCTCCTTCGCTCCTCCCCTGCGCAGGCAGCCGATGCTTCCGGGAGGGGGAGGAAGAAAAGTGCGGCATTTAAAACGGGGGCGGCTGCTACCCAACTGGCAGCTACCCACGGCTCCCGCCGATGCCATGTCTTAGCACGGGCAACTGTCTGCGTGGTGCTCAATGCTAGTCCACAGGGGCAGGCAGGGATCTAATCCAGCAAGCCCTTTTTGTGCTCCTGTTCAAGGCCACTGGTACCAGTTCCAGCTCAAAGCCAATTTTTTTTTTTTAATAAAAAACAAACAACACACTATAACAATAACAATTGTCAGTTGCAAACATGCACATCCTTAAGGTGGGGGGGGGGCAGTCTCAATTGTGCACATTTCTCAATTGCCAAAAATCTTTTTGGAAAGGGGTAATGAGCCAGCGGCAGTCACTCCAAAGTGTCGCTTGGGCATTGGTGGAGCAGTTGTCGCCAGGGATGGGGACTCGGACTCGAGGACTCGACTCGTGAGTCGGACTGAGTCCCCCCTCTGACTCGACTCGGACTCGAGTCCCAATATTTTTAATGGGACTCGAGACTCGACTCGGGACTCAAGACCAAGGACTCGTCAACATCCCTGGGCTGTGCCAGAAGGAGTGGAGAGGAGCGTGATTGCCGGCGAAGAGCGCATGGAAGCGAGGTGTGCCGCTGCTCGGCCACTATGGACGGCTACCGGGAGTGCAGCCCCAACAGTGTGTCAAGATTTATTTTGATTGATGTGTTGCGTACTTGGGAGAGGCAGAAGAAGGACCTGAGATTACTCTGTGTGGCTGCTCTGAGTGTGAAGTAGCCTTATTTTGTTGGGAAAACCCCCCATTGATTTTAATAGGGACTCGTGGAGTCAGCTTTGGGAGTGACTCATGACTCGTGAGTCACCATTTTGGACCAAGGACTCGGACTCGGACTCGAGACTCGGGTCCAAAGACTCATGACTCGACTCGTGACTCGAGACCAAGGACTCTTCAACATCCCTGGTTGTCGCTGGCGGCGGCATGGCACTCCAGGGGGAAAAAAAGCAAACAAAAATGGGGTCGCGATCCGAGCAGGGAGAGGGGGGCAAGGGGGCTTACTGTGGGCTGTTCTCCCCCTACTTTTCCCCGGGTCCTCCAGCTGGTATCCCACCGTCCTGCATGGCGGAACCCGTCTTTGTCTCTCCTTCCCTGCTCCAATCACAACTCCCATTTTCGCGGAACCGCCCACGCCGCGTAGCTTTTTCGCTGGGTGGGTTGCCATGTCACCATGCGAACTTGCCCATTGTTTCACTGGTGAGCTCAATCTGTCCCATTTCCTCATCAGTTTGCAAATTCCCTTTGCGACTTTTTTTTTTTTAAAAAAAAATCTGGATGATAATTCATAGGCATTTGCATGCGCATATTTCCTATACATTTTTTCTGTAAGTTTTTGCAGAATATATGTATTTTTGCAAGCTGTTCTCCCTTATAGAATGCTTTTTTGGCATGTTTCTACGCGGATATGCATTTATGTGCACACCTTTCCAGGACCGGTGCAAGGCAGTTTGGCGCCCTAGGCAAAATTATATTTAGCGCCCCCCCTCTCGTACCGGGGGGGGCGCTCCGGAGCAAAGCAGCCAGGAAACGCCTGCTCGCCCAGCACCCCCCACCCCACCCTGGCCCCGCCACCGTTTCCAGGCAGCCGCTTTCCCCGCTGCCAAGCCGGCCTCGCCGTACCCACCGCGTGGAGGCGCCACACAGCATCTCCGGTCGCCGCCGCCACACGCGCTCCTGACCCGGCCTAGCTCGGGAAGAGGCGCCCCCCGCCGAGGAAAGCCGAGCGCGACCCCGAGTCCGCCCGGCGCCCGCAATCCCCCCGCACTGACCTGGTGGTGCCTTTGTCGCTCATGGCCGGTGGCGTCTCTGTTGTGTTATGTATCACTTTAACCAGCTGCAGCACATTGTTTACACATGGAAGGGACAGAATGGCTGTAAACAGGTTTGTTGTGTCTTGCTGGGCTCTCGTGTTTTCGCATGGGAACCTAGCTCTGTGAGAACAGTATGAGCTGGTCACATGGTTTGTATGTTCTGATGACGTGCTAACTTGTTTTTCTGTCTGAAGCCATCTTAGAGAGAAGCTGGACTGCTTTCTCTCTTCTTCTTGTTCTTGCTGGACTTTGTTCCTGCAACAATGTAACGTCTTTGCTGAGGTGGAGTGAAGCTCAACTTACTCCACTGGATGTAATGCCTGCTATGCATTTATACTCTGCACATGGATTGTAACTAGGAAATGTATACTCTGTAGAACTTTACTTGCTAAGTGAATAAACAGGTAGAATTAGACCTGTGGTGTTCCAGAGTGTTTCCTGACTCCATGGATTAATCTGCAACGGGGAAGCTGGAAGCAGTCTGACAACAGGGCAGACTGGGCTGGTCAAACTGGCACAACACGCTGCATGCTGCGCGAGGGGGGAGGTGAGATCTGGAAGATCTGTGTGTGGAATTTCAGGCCTCTGCTAGCACCCAGACAGGATTATAAATCTCCCACACTCTGCATACTCTCAAACGCCAACAGTCTCCGCGGTTGCCCCGCCCGGCCGCCTCGCCGACAGATCCGGGCTCCGCGAGCGGCAGGCGGGCAGCGCGTTGCCCAGCAGTCCCGGCGGCGGCGAGGAAGAGTCGGCCGGCAGGAGCGGAGCGTTTCTGCGCCCCCCCTCCAGCCACGCGCCCTAGGCAGCCGCCTAGTTCGCCTAGCGGTAGCGCCGGCCCTGCACCTTTCCCTAATATATGTATTTTGTACGCACGTTCTGTTTGGAGAATTGCAAGGCAAAAGTCTGAGAAATCTGAATGCTGAAGGATAACTGCATTCCGCTTCACATTTTGATTCAAGAAATGCAAAATTTGTGCATTCATACCAAAATGCGAACTGAACGAAGTTCTCCCCGTCCCGAGCGGGAGCAACAACCGGAAAACAGTTCCTGCCTCCATGCGCTGCTCGTGTGCTTCCCAGAGGCATCTGTCAGAAAACAGGAATCTGTGGAAAACAGGATGCTGGACCAGATAGACCTTTCGTCTGACCCAGCTGGAGTCTTCTCATGTTGTGTATTTATTTTATGACAGTGTGGATATGTTGCCCACATCACTGGCATTTACTCCAGAGCAAAGATTAAAAAAAAATATATATAATAAAATTCTGAACATTAGCTGCCACTCGTCTCCACGTTTTCCTCACAGGGAGGCCACAGCCACAGCCATCCTTGGTAGATGCTTAGTTTTCCTCCAAGTACTGGCGAGAGGCAGTCAGGCAGCTGCTTGGAGGAGAAAGTTAAAACGTGCTTGGTTTATTTACTTCAACAACATTGCCAGGGCTGAAGGCAGCCAAAGCGTGCATTAAATGGCCATTAAAATGTTTCTGTTAAGATTGATGGAGCACTTTATGAACAAGGGTGTAGCCCAAGGTTCAACCTACCAGTTCAAAACGGTGTATTTTGAGAGGCGTCTGCTCTTAAGAAACCCAATCCCGACAGACGTAAGAGGCTGTCCTATGCCCCCCCAAAAAGCCAATGCTGACTTTTAGCCACACTGCCCAGGACCGACCGAGGCTGTTGCGCGTGAGTGCCAGCATGCGCAGAACTTGGCACGTCTCGCATTTTTCACCAGCCCGCAGCTGCTGTTTTTAAGGGGGCTCCACTCCGATGCCCAAACCTGCTTCAGCGCACAGCTGAACATCGGCACATGCAGATTAAATAAAAGGGGGGGGGGAAAGCTGCCCACAGTGTGAGGTGGCCGTGTAAACGGGCCCCGTGTTTTTGATTCAACCACCTTCCCCCCCACCCCCCCGGTAAGCAGCAGCTGGTTCATTTCATTCACATGGCACGGAAAACAGCCTGCAACGCGAACCCAATCCTGAGACGCAGAGAGAAGCCAGGTCCCACATATCTCCATGTCGGGAAGCAGAGGGAGAGGGTGGACATGCTGTGGTGGGCCGCCAAGTCTCAGGGTCTTGCTGCGAGAACTCCCACTGACCACGGCTGGACTAATGACGGCAACCCTTTGAACTAAAGGCACCTGTGATCCATGCCTTATTTTGGTTTCTGGGGCTGGTAGAAATGCTCCTAGACCGGTGTTCTCCAACCTTGGGTCCCCAGATGTTTTTGGCCTACAACTCCCAGCATGCCCCAGCCAGCTACGCTGGCTGGGGCATGCTGGGAGTTGTAGGCCAAAAACATCTGGGGACCCAAGGTTGGAGAACACTGTCCTAGACTCACCGGGAGGGGGCTAATGGCCTGTGAAAAACCGATTTGGGATGCCGCCAGCCATTACATCACAACCACGCCTTTTGATCTATGCCGGCAAGGTGCCTGGCCAGATGTGAGGATTTGCACCTGGGAAATCTTTTGACAACCCTTCGTACCTCACCTCCAATCGGGAGTGCCTCCCCCAAGCCCCAGATCCTCCTGCTTCTTGGCTGCCAGGAGCCCAGTGTGCGGAACGCGAGCGAGGCAAGGGGGCGGGTGCAAGGGGGGGGTGGGCAGAGAGAGAAGTATGGCATACAGTCAAGGCAGCAGCGCACAACGACAGGAACCACAACAGAGATGTTGTGATGATGGAGCCCTTTAGACTCCTTGTCTGATGGAACCCTTTAGACTCAGGTTTGCAGAGCAGGACTTCCTGGAGGGGAACGGGAAAAGGAGCAAGCGGGAGGCAAATGAGCAAAGCAAACACAGTCTGAGACTGAGGAAGAAGGCCAGCAGGTGCTCCCTGCCTGTTATGTTGCCTGCCTGGTTATTGGCAAGCAAAGACATTTCACAGGAGTCAGCGGGTTGAGTGAATCTGAGCTCAGATGACCTGGTGTATTACCCACCATGGTTTTTTGTGCTGTTTTTTTTTTTTTTTTTTTTAAACAAAGCCAGCCCATCCTTGAGACTGCTCACTTCCTACTTGCCACAGAACAGCAGTTCCTTTATTAGGCCCAATCAAAATGTCGCAAAGTTGCGAGCAAGCTTTCGAGTCCTGCAGAACTCTTCATCAGGCTGGATGCTGAACAAAACGGGGGAGAGGGTCGAAAAAGCTGAGCGTGATATTGTTATAACCGTCTTAAGCTGGTGTTCAGGAGAGTTATACATAAATAATTAGATTAGTTTCACTAAGTGCCAGACAGATTGCAAGATGTACCCAGGGCTACTGGGACAAAGCAGCAAAAATGGTAATTCGCCTGTTTTTTTAAAATATATAACATCTAGTAGTAGTAGTTACTGCTTTCTTGGTTTCCCATGTCAATGTTGGTCAGGTTCTGAGGATCAGGTAGAGAGCAAAACAAATTACATGTACTTTAGAAGATAAAATACAAACCTTTGAATCTGCCCTGCAGACAGGCCTGTGGCTCACGCTGGCTCAGCTTGTCTGAGCGTGGAAAGCTAAGCAGGGTCAAGCCTGGTTATTACTCGGATGGGAGACCCCTCCTCTAGTTTCCTGCATTGAGCAGGGGGTTGGACTCGATGGCCTTGGAGGCCCCTTCCAACTCTATGATCTATACGTAAAACAGGAGAGGATGCAAATAAAAAGATCATAATGCTAATGTGTCTGAGTCTGACCCTTTTTAGAAACTCGTATTTGGAAGAGGAAAATGCAAAGCTCTCTGAGACAAGAGAAGGATCCAGGAATACTGGATTGTATCCATCCTGCTGTGACTGCTGGACATCCACGACCTTTCCAGACTCAGGAGGAGATCCAGTCACAAGTCTCAGTATCGCCGATTACCCTTTTGCAGTGCCTGGGACAGTACCCAGGGCTTTAGGCAAACAGTGAACAAATCTCCACTCCCTTGACTGCAGCAGCATGGCAAGGAAAGCATGTGGGCCCGGTTGGCACATTTAGCCCATTATTATTATATCGGCAAAGCATCTGTAGCCCGGGGGAAAGGGCGCTGCTTCCCACGCAAGCCAAGAGAGGCGTGAAGTTTTTCCAGAGCTCTCGCCAGGCAGACCTGCAACTCCCAGCAAAATTCCATGCGGTTTGGTCACATACACACATGCCAGGGCTCTGGAAAGTCTGAGGCATGCCGGCAAGCGAGTGACGCTGAGTCATGGTTACAGATTTCATGCTTCTAAACCAGTGTTCTCCAAGCTTGGGTCCCCAGATGTTTTTGGCCTACAACTCCCAGCATAGCTGGCTGGGGCATGCTGGGAGCTGTAGGCCAGCAACATCTGGGGACCCAAGGTTGGAGAGCCTGGACTACAGCTCCCAGAATCCCTTGCCATTAGCCATGCTGGCTGGGTATGCTGGGAGCTGTAGGCCAGCAACATCTGGGGACCCAAGCTTGGAGAGCCCTGCTCTAGTCTCACTATTGTTCTCTCTGTTGCCCCCCCCCCCAACACACACCTTTTGACTAGCCAGCCCCACACGGCAGTCGTCATCATGTGACGACTAGCCACATCCTCCATGGGAGCCATTTTGTGATGGTGCCCACAGCAGTTTCTCAAATTCCCAAATATGTTCACAGGTCCAAAAAGGCTGGAGACCCTAGGGCTACAGGATCGCTCTTAAAACAACATGGCCTGGGAGGGATACCTGGATGGCATTTTGTGTCCTGAATTCAGAATTTCTAGTCAGTCCTTCTCCGCTGCCACAGCAGTGGCCAGAGAGACTTCACACAATACCGTCACCAGCGTAGCTGGCTGGGGCATGCTGGGAGTTGTAGGCCAAAAACATCTGGGGACCCAAGGTTGGAGAGCCCTGTTCTAAACCATACTATACCAGATCAACAGGCATCCAAGCTCATGCAACAGGCTTCAGTTTGAGATGTCTGCATGAAGGAAACCATCCTGCAGAGGTGACTGGGAAGAAGGACATGCGCATCACAGGGGAGGTAGGGAGACCTCCAGAAGAGTATAAAAGGGAGGCAGCTTAACATCTTGCTCATATGATGTTATCTCAAGAAAAGCTCCTTAACAAGGGACTTCCTTCTCCAATTTGTTTCCGCGTTAAATGAGAAGAAGCCTCTTCTGCCTGAGCTCAATGCACGAGAAGTGATCAAATAAACAAGTAAATGGTTATCTTGAATATGCAGAGCCATGTAGAGTTCAGAAAGCAAGCCCAAGCTAACAGGGGGGCTAGGCTGCCACCTGGACAAACAGAATACACCAAATGGTTTTGGGTGGGCCTGGAAAATGTGGCGGGCAGAGATATCAGAGGAGACCGTGCAAATGAGCATAGAAGAGCGCACTTATCCTCAGTCGTGTAGGAATTTACTTTTTGGGGAGGGGGGGAAACGATGCCAATAAGAGCAAAGGAAGTATGATTGCGGCGAAAACAAAGCAACACAGAAACCAAAACAAATGCAGAAAACTGACTAGTGCGGTCATGGGTTCAGTTGTGAGAAAACTAAAGCAACCAAAACATGGCACTCTGCAAATGTATGTGCACACATTTATTTCCTGGGATCGCACTCTGGCAAACTCAACTTAAAAAAAATAAATAAATCTAGGTTGTATGGAGCAGTGGGCTGCTATTTATTACTTTGAAAGTCTGAACCCTCACGTGTGAAGGTTTGTGTGATGGTACTGTGTGAAGTCTCTCTGGCCACTGCTGTGGCGGCAGAGAAGGACTGACTAGAAATTCTGAATTCAGGACACAAAATGCCATCCAGGTATCCCTCCCAGGCCATGTTGTTTTAAGAGCGATCCTGTAGCCCTGGGGTCTCCAGCCTTTTTGGACCTGTGAACATATTTGGGAATTTGAGAAACTGCTGTGGGCACCATCACAAAATGGCTCCCATGGAGGATGTGGCTAGTCGTCACATGATGACGACTGCCGTGTGGGGCTGGCTAGTCAAAAGGTGTGTGTGTGGGGGGGTGACAGAGCGAACAATAGCGAGACTAGAGCAGGGCTCTCCAACCTTGGGTCCCCAGATGTTGCTGGCCTACAGCTCCCAGCATACCCAGCCAGCATGGCTAATGGCAAGGGATTCTGGGAGCTGTAGTCCAGGCCCTCCAACCTTGGGTCCCCAGATGTTGCTGGCCTACAGCTCCCAGCATACCCAGCCAGCATGGCTAATGGCAAGGGATTCTGGGAGCTGTAGTCCAGGCCCTCCAACCTTGGGTCCCCAGATGTTGCTGGCCTACAGCTCCCAGCATACCCAGCCAGCATGGCTAATGGTGAGGGATTCTGGGAGCCCTAGTCCAGCAACATCTGGGGACCCAAGGTTGGAGAGCCCTGGTTTTAGAGGCTGGGAGGGAAGAGGAAATGGAAAGAGTTGTTTCCTGGCCTAGCCTCACTATTTCTCTGCCCACAAGCCGTGTCCTTGCTATTTCTTTCCCTTCCGCATCCCTGGCCTCTTTCTTCCTCTCCCTTCCTAGCCCCTAGCCTTGCTCTTTCCCTCCACCCTTCCCTTTTGCTTTGCTTTCTGTTCCTGCCGGCTGAACAGCAGATCAGCAGCAGGTTCAGGAACAGGAAGGAGAACCTGGCACCCTAAAGTTTTTCAATTTTCTATTACAATTTTTTTTTTTTAAGGGGGCAGGGGAGCGGATAGCTTCACAGGCGATGCTGGCATTCCCCACGGGTACCACACCGGGGACCTCTGCCGTAGTCATTTTATTACCAGTCCAGTTCAGAGACAGGCCCTAGGGAATGTGGGATGAAATTGATTGCCCATCTCCTTTTGGTCTGAGATACCATCTGTTTGGGAAGGTAGCGGTGTGTATCAAATAACTGAGTTTTAGCTTCTGATGAAATTAATTTCATTATACAACAGCTACAGGAATAAGGTCAGCTGAGGACATCACATCATTTGAGTGGTCACCTGCCTCTTCCAAGTGTGGGTTCTCTTTAAAGCAGGGGTGGGGAACCTCAGGTCCGGGAGCCAAATCCAGCCCTCTAGGGGCCCCAGAGGGCCACACCCCCTTCCCCAGGCTCCACCCACTCCCCAACACCACCACTATCAATCGTTTGGTGGTTTCCTGGCTTTTGTGCAGTTTTTCCCTCATTCTAAAAAGCTGAAAAGCAGTAAGAGCTTTCAGCTACAATATGCTGGGGTGTGGTTTTTTTGTACTTTGGGCCCTACTCCTTTTGCCTTCCAATGTGCCCCCCCCCCCGAGAGCTTCTCCAAAATTGAATTTGGCCCTTGGGCTAAAAGAGTTTCCCCACCCCTGTTTTAAAGAGTCTATGATGGGGGGGGGGGAGAAAGGGGAGGAGAGAAGCAGTGGGTGGGAGGAATTTGGTTCTTGGGGTTGTACTTGGAGCTGCCTATTTCTCTCTGGGAGATAAACAAACGCTTGATGTAGCATATGGGCTCTTGCCTCGCAAAGCATCAGGTTTGTGACCTAAAACTTACAGAATATGTCATTACCTATCAACTTTAGCAAAGGCCAAAGAAAGAACTGAGTTGGTGTGTGTGCTTTGCAGGTGTTCCCCCCTCCCCACCCAGCTGCTAATAATTCGGGGTCCCCAGATGTTGCTGGCCTACAGCTCCCAGCATACCCAACCAGCATGGCTAATGGCAAGGGATTCTGGGAGCTGTAGTCCAGCAACACCTGGGGATCCAAGGTTGGAGAGCCCTACTCTAGATGCTCTGTATTAAAATTAAACTGTTCTTGCTCTCTTTCAAAAAAAAACAAAAACTTAATTGTTTAAAATTAATTTTTGGTTCAGGGGCATGTTCCTAAACCTGAAAACACATCTGAACTCACTATCAATATGGACGTTTTCTGGCTTCGTATCTCTCTTGTTTTAATAAGAAGCTGTTGACAATCTACCAAAACTTAAGGCAGCTAGATAACAGTTTGACTAAATTTTACAAGTTTCGTTTCTAACACGTATCATAACCAGATGCCAATTTCTGTAGGAAGGAAGGAGAGAGGTAACTCCCCAATGTCAGCATAGTGATCTGTGACGATCCATGTAGGTTTCCTGAATGCTAGCATAACGTCCTTTATCAAGGTGAAAAACGTCAGGGGTGGGCAGAAGATGTTTTGAACTCCAACACCCAGAAGCTGCTGCAAGCATGGCCAATAGTCAGGAATGCCGACAGTTGAAGTCCAAAGCATCTGGAGATCTACTTTCTGCCCACCCCTGGTCTATGATATACCAGCTAGTTGTCACACATTTTTTTCTTCTTCTTTTTTGCATTATGCTGGAAAACGTAAGCACGACGCCAGAAACTAGGCACCTGGAGACAAAGGCAATGCTGAAGTCTGAAGATTCACAGTAAAATGCAACTTGCTGATCACACAAGACTATGGTCCTCTAGGTAATTTTCCTTTTCCACAATTGCAGGATATCTTTTTCCAGTTTGAGTCCATTATCAACACTCTACATCAGTGTTCTTCAACCTTGGGTCCCCAGATGTTTTTGGCCTACAACTCCCAGCATGCCCCAGCCAGGGCATGGGGCATGCTGGGAGTTGTAGGCCAAAAACATCTGGGGACCCAAGGTTGGAAAGCTGAATCTGATTTTCAACTTTGTATAGAACAAATAGTTGTATAGATTATTTGTATGACCAAAACTGGCTCCTAAATGCTTTATGGTGCTGCGGTGTGGTGATTTGGAGATATCAACGCTATGGAGATTCTCCCAAGTTAAGTTTCTGAGAGAACTGTCGGGTCTTCCACCCAGAATACCAGTGGTACTTAGGGCAGAAGTCAGCTTTCCCTCTACTAATGTTAGAAGTTAGAAGACCCAACTGCTCTACTGGGGGAAGACTGGCAGGCATGGGGCAATGTTGCCTCCCTAGGCAGTGCTATCAGGAACTGGCAAAGCGCTGGGCAAATGGGTTGCAGCATTATACTTCTGAAAGGGAGGAGACACCTAAAGATACCTGGTTGGAACACCCAAAAACCGCACTTAGGATGCCATTTATGGTCTAATTTAGGCATCTGTTCACAGCAGCACTTCTCCTGGCGGTTTAGCCTGTTTAAAATAGAACACAGCAGACAACAGTATCTCTACGGTTTAACATCTGCTCTCAGGGCATCCTTTACAGGCTTAAGTTTTCAAACTATCCCCACCGCATATCTGGAAGGGAGATATAAGAGGGTGCCAACTTTACTCTGCCAATGTATTTGTAATACAGATAAAGTGGAGGACAATTTATATTATGCTTTGCAGTGTCCCTCCCCTGTGTGATAATCGCAGATAGAGATAATTGGGGTGTTTTCTTTGTAGAAGACATGGCTGGCCAGTGGAAGGAATCTGTAGCTTGCTTGCTGATAACAACACAATTATCATACATAGGCTGGAATTATCCACTATAGTTCCAAGAAAGCTGCATCAAAAATATTTGGCCTAGACCAGCCCCTTATTTTTCATCCTGAAAAGGAAGGTAATACATCCATTATGGAAGACCCCCAAGCTCCAAGGGCAATGTATACTCATGCAACAGAATTTCTACACTGGAAATTTCCATGATGTTGCCTTTGAAGATTTGGACAGCCTTATTCTAGAAGAACCTGGAGAACTGATCGCTCTTGAAGATGACACCATAAAGGCAGGCAAGACTCAAGCCTGCATATGATGTTGGACAGGCACAGTTCAGGAAATGTCAGCAAATGCAACTTCTTGGCTGGTTGAAGGAGGTTACCCGTACAATTTCAAATAACTGTTTCCCACTACTTGGGGAGGGAGAGAATGAAAGAAGCTGCAGCTTCCAAACAGAAGGAACGGAGTACTGCTATGAAGAGTGACCTGAATTCATAACTTGCCAGTCAACAAACAGGAGGTCAAAAAAACTTCAAACACCATCATTGGCTACCTTCTGTTTCAGCACTTGGACAATTCAGGTCTGATGCAAAGTCTTATTACGAAGCATTTCTTTGTTTTTGCAGAAACAGGTAACACTTGTTCCGATAGTGATGCAGAAGTTACTGGCAATACTGGTGAATATGCTCAAATGTTTCGGGGACACGCCAAGGAGTATCTTAGCCATTTCCATTTTGACATGGCTGATGTTGCTCTGTGCAATCGTGAAGACTAACACTCTGTGCGTGAGATGTTGCTACCACTCATGGTTGCATACACATTCTGATAATAGTCTTCATCTTTTCATTCTTTCTGTAGATTTGCACTGAACAAGTGTGGATGAGGTTTGGTAACTGAAATTGCCATGAAAGGGGAGAACCAAGGCATTTCCACTCTTGGTATTCATCCTGTGTTACAACAGGTGAATGACCAGCTTACTACATGGGAAATGTGGAGAACTTCCCTGTTTCTCAAATGAGTGCTCATGTGCTTTGATACAGACAACCCTGGTTGGCTTTGTAATATTCCCTGGCAGCTGCTACTGCACCTCAGTTACTAACTTGCTCGGTTACTAAGATGACTTTAGTTCTACCAAACCCCTCTGAACATTGCCGCAGCTGTTGTCATGATTTCCTGATTCTTTGTTTACAGAAGTATTTAATTCTGTTCTCTGTCAAAAGTTAAATCAGACTGACACTGATGATGTTTGCACTGGTTTCTAAATATATATGTAATGTTTTAATAAACATTTTCTTGCCAGTTTTTGACGGAAGTTGTTCTTACTGGAAAAAACGGCTGACTTTTAACACGGAATTGTTCTGTAATACATAGCATTAACTAATAAAAAGCAATCTAATGAAGAGGGTGGGAGGTTAAAACAAGCCCACTGTGTGCATAATTTAAATGATCCATGCACCTTATAGATTTCATAGATCATAGAGTTGGAAGGAGCCTACAAGGCCATCGAGTCCAACCCCCTGCTCAATGCAGGAAACTAGAGGAGGGGTCTCCCATCCAAGTAATAACCAGGCCTGATCCTGCTTAGCTTTGCACGCTCAGACAAGCTGAGCCAGCGTAAGCCACAGGCCTGTATCTTTATGCATGTGCTCTATTCAAGTGGATTTTACCTTAATTTGTGTGCATTTTTTAAAAACAAAGCCTTAGCTGCGTGCATATATGCACATACAACTAGCAACCCTCACCATGATTGTGGCATGTCTCTGTGTGTACATGTTTGATACCATACCAGCTTCAGCCTTGTTCAAGGCGAGAAGTCAGGGATGCAAATCCCTGTGCTCACCCCCAAACAGGCTTGATCTTTTGTGCATACTCTGTGCAAGTGAGTGCAAAACATCTGTGGGCACTCAAAGCACCCACCTCTCCCTACCCTGTAAGGGTCCCAGCAACTTACATGTGGCGCAGCAGAAGGCAGCAGAAATAGTGGCGGACGCGTTACCTTTTTGGCCACCTGGAGCGCCATTTTATTTTTGGCAAAAAGGCAGGATATGAAGAAAATAAATACATAAATATATAAATGAAAGGGAATCAACGGGGATGAAACGCAACATATGCCATTAATGCGGGACCACATGGCTACATAAATTCTACTTGGTAGCTGTTACAGATCGGGGACGGGGGGGGGATGACTTTCCCTACTGGTGGACCCCCTTCTTAACAAGGGTTCCCCCCTTGAAGAAATTACTAATAGGCTGCCCCCAGTCGGGATGAAACTCCCGTCACACCCTAGTCCAATGGTAGGCAACATAATGCCCTCCAGATGTTTTGGACTACAGCTCCCATCAGGCCCAGCCAGTATGGACAATGGTCAGGGGTTTATGGGAGTTGTCATCCAAGGTCCCAGGTTCAATCCCCAGCATTCTTCAGGTAGGGCTTGAAATACCCCTGTCTGAAATCCTGGAGGGTTGCTATCAGTCTGTGTAGACCAGTAAGTCTTCAATCTTTTCAGACCCCGAATCCAGACTCATTCTTTTATGGGAATCTGAGTTCAGTAAAAGCCAGCCCATTTCTGATATCAGAATGGTCTAGCCAGCAAATCAGAAAATTACTTGATGGCTGCACCCACCTTCGTAACAACCACTTGAATGATAAAAGAGCTGGACAGAGTTCTATCTAGACAAAGCATTGTGTGCAGAAGAGCTTACGTAAGTTGTGGATGCATTCTGGGAAAGAAAGAGAAGAGATAAGCCTATTCAGGTATCCCAGCATGGTGCCACTGTACCTGACGCTCTAGGGGGCACTGTTGAGCCACATCAGGATATAGGGTTTTGTCACAGTAGACAATGGCATGAAGAGAACAGCCATATCCTTCCAAAATTGTCCAAAATATCCTTTCACATATACACTTTCCCGGTGAGTATTGCCAGAGGACAACGAAAGTCACCCCCTCTCCACCATCCTTCACATGTAGTCAGCACCTCCCAAGTGGGTGGATGTCTCTGTATTCAGCCAGTGATGCTCCTAAGTTCATAACCCATTTACCTAGAATCCTATGTCTCCCAACAGCCAGATAAGCACTCACACTGTTGGATGAATCAGCAAGGATATGATCTAGGCCAGTGTTCTCCAACCTGGGGTCCCCAGATGTTTTTGGCCTACAACTCCCAGCATGCCCCAGCCAACCTTGGTGCTCTCCCTCTACAAGTGCAAGCCACGGGAGCAGGCAACATTTGGATTCAAAACGGTGGTTCAGGAGAACAGGACTGAGGGAAATGTTAAGAGTGACCAGTAGACAAAACAAGGCCAAGAGCTGGGGTGGGAATGGGATGCAGGCAGGAGTTGGTAGCCTCAAGGCAGAGTCCAGCAACAAGACACAGAAAGGCTAGAAAGGAAACTTACGACAGGGTCAAGGGTGAATGGAGACAGTCATACACAGATGGGGGTGGGCAGAGTGAGGCCAAGGCCCTCCAAGACTGCAGGGGTTCAGAATACCCCCAAACTAAGGGAAGAGGTGGCAGCTGGAGGATAAGCTCACCGAGTTGTCAGAAGGCTGTTGGCCTTTAGCTCCCCTTGGGATCCTTTTCAGCTTGCCAGCCAGCAGTCTCTTTGTTCTGGAGAGATCATCACAGCACTTGCGAAAAGTCTTCCCAGAGCCAACTATTGTGGTGTGATGTTCTGTGTCTTGGTAATCAGGCTCCTGTTAAATACAGCCTTGAAAAATGGCATTGCCTTTTAAGCCACACCATTGCCTCAGATTCATTTTGCTCTCGAAAACCCACAAATCTTCCTGTTTCTGCTTGGCTAATTGAGCCTGGAGCGGTTCTTTTCTCCCCTCAGTGTAACTTTTCATTCGCCCTAACCACATTCCCCATTTCCGATATCCTTTTTGAGGATATCGGAGTTGTCAGAAGGTTCAAGGCTCCTTGCAGCTGGAGGCCCTTATACAGGGGCAGGCAACCTGGTATACTCCAGATGCGTTGGACTACAACTCCCATCAGCCCCAGCCAGCATGGCCAGCAGTCAGGAATGCTGGGAGTTGTGGTCCAAACCATCTGGAGGGCACCAGGTTGCCTACCCATGCCCTTGTCTATTGAACGTATGCCTGCTTACTCAGATCTATCTAAATTGGCTCACGCTGGCTCAGCTTGTCTGAGCGTGGAAAGCTAAGCAGGGTCAGGCCTGGTTATTACTCGGATGGGAGACCCTTCCTCTAGTTTCCTGCATTGAGCAGGGGGTTGGACTCGATAGCCTTGTAGGCTCCTTCCAACTCTATGATCTATGAAATCTATGAAATTATTCTGAGGACTGGAAGTGAACCTAGATTTAGTACACAGAGAGCTAACTCTGCCAAAATTCACCATGCAGCTAACAGAGTGGAATCTCTCCAACCAGATCCCAGCAAAAGGCCACTGCATCAAACTCTACCCTAGAGGCCATTAGCAGAGATAGACAAAAGCAGCTGATTGGAGACAGGAAGGGTGGGTGGGCATCCTGACCCCAGGGGCTTCCTGCTTGGCTAAAAGAGTATAATCCACTATCAACAAGCATCCAATGGAAAAACAAAACAAAGCTTTTAAAAATAGCAGCATGGGCCTGCCAGGCTAGTGGGGAGGGAGAAGGGTTTTGGTTTTGAGGCACAAAGAAATCCAGAAGTTGGGAAGGAGCAATCAGACAATGGCCTTCACAGACCAGTCCAGAAATGAGATCAGGGATCCAACCAAAAAAAACTCCCAGCAGCTCAGTAAACAACAAGATGGGAAAGGCCACGGATTTGGCCACTGCACAGGCAGGGTCGGTGCAAGGCAGTTTGGTGCCCTAGGCAAGATCAGATATTTAGCGCCCCCCTCTTCCCACTTGAGCCCTCCCTCCCTCCAGCCCTATGCTCCTGGTGCCCCCTTTAGCCTGGCACCCTAGGCAGCCGCCTAGTTGGCCTAATGGTAGCACCGGCCCTGTGCACAGGACAAGTTCCGTGTCCTCCCCCAGGAGAGTCAGATAAGACAATGAACATCCAAAACTGCAGGTACTGACCAGGAAGAAACACAAAACGGGAGAGATGTGAAACGAAGGCGTTCCTCACTGATGGCCCCACCACTGCTAAATAAAGAGGGGTGTCCCAAGTGCAGACTGCCCCCACCCCTGCTCAAGATTCCCAGAGCAGGCCTCAGAATCACTACGAAGCAGTCTACCTGATGGCCTCAGGCAGGGCATTAGTGAAAAGGTCTGGAAAACCCTGGTCTTCTGGCAAGATCACAGGCTACCAAACTCCCGTGGTAACTCCACATGCTGAGGCTATTATGTGAGTGCCAGGGCCGGCGCTACCATTAGGCGAACTAGGCTACTGCCTATACACATTCAGCCTAAAGGAGGCTTGCAGAAAACACAGACAGTATTTGCATCAAAGAACCTGAACTCACTAGAAAGAATATCACTGCAAGTTGTTCTAACTTACAGTCGGTTACCAAGCAGGTCGATGTAAATGGCTGCTAGGAAGTGAAACATCCCTGCCCTAGGCAGGGATTATGCAGGTAGCGGTGTGTGTGTGTGTGTGTGTGTGTGTGTGTGTGTGTGTGGCAGCGGTGTGTGTGTGTGTGTGTGTGTGTGTGGCCTGGCTTTCTCTCCACAGGTTCCCAGTAAAAGGGAAGGGCCATAGCTTTGCAGTAGGGCACATGCTTTACACTAGCCTCCCCCAACGTGGTGCTCCCTGGATGCATGGGACTACAACTCCCATCATCCACAGCCAGCTTCAATGCCAACTTCAACACCTACTTCAGTGGACCGGTCATGTTGTTCAAATGTCTGACTGCTGTCTCCCAAAGCAGTTACTTTATTCCCAACTCAAGGATGGAAAGTGGAATATCGGTGGTCAGGGCCGGATTAAGATAGGGGCTATTGGAGCTGCAGCTCCAGGCCCCTACCCCAAAACAGGCCCACAATCAGGACCGGTGCAGGGCAGTTTGGCGCCCCAGGCGAAATAATATTTAGCGGGGGCCCCTCTCCAAAGCAGCCCTGCTCTGCAAAAAAACAACAACAACCCTGCGCCGCCACCACCAACCTACCTTCCCCCCGCCCTGGCGGCGGCGGCTGCTGCTGCTGCTGCTGCTGCCGCCGCCGCCGCTGAGGAGGAGGAGGAGGAAGTGACGCGACGGGACCCCCCGCGCTGTTTTTTGCCGGGGGAACCATGGCAACAGGGCTGTTTAAGCCCTGTTGCCCTGGTTCCTCCCGCCAAAACAACGCGGGCGGGGCTCCGGAAGCGACACGACGCGGAGAAGGTAGGTGGCGGGGGGTCGGGGGGGGTTGGTGATGGCGGCGGCGGCGGGAGGCGCAGCGGTGAGCGGGCGGGCGGGGGGAGGTGCAGCGGCGAGCGGGATGGGAGGGTGCGGCGGCAGCGGCGGCGGCGGCGGGCGGGAGGGTGGGGAGGCGGAGGCCTGGCGGGGGCGGCGCAGCGGCAGCGAAGAGGAGCGCAGCGTTTCTGCGCCCTCTTCAGCCGCGCGCCCTCCTCAGCACCAGGCCCATAATGCTCTTAATCCGGCCCTGTCGGTGGTCAGTATAAGAGGTTTAAAGATGTTCTTAAGACTAATCTAAAGAAATGCAATATAAACATCGAGAACTGGGAAGCTCTGACCCATGAACACTCTAACTGGAGGTTGGCCTTTCACAAAGATTCTATGGACTTTGAAGAAGCCCGAGTGCAAGGTGAAAGGGAGAAACGTGCTAAGCGAAAAGCACGTCAAATGAATCCTTTACAGGACCATCTTCTATCTGGTAACCTGTGTCCTCACTGTGGGAAGCTGCTGTGTGGATCTAGAATTGGCCTCCACAGTCACTTACGGACCCATCGCTAGAGTCTACACCATTTTTTAAAGAATTTCCTCTTTTTATAATTTTCTTTTTGTAATTTTATCCTGGAAGACAATCTTACTCGGTCACGAGTGATCGGCTACGTATGTGTGACTGGCTGGGGATGCTGGCAGCTCTAATCCAACACATCTGGGGAAGGCTGCTTTACACAAAAATGGCCTTGGTTTCATCTGGTGGCATCTCTAGTTCAAGGACCTCAGACGGGAAGGCTGGAATGACCTCTGCAGGAGACCACAAAGAGCCAGCTGGCCAGTGGCCTGACACGTTAGAGCAGGGGTGGGCAACATGCAGTCCTCCAGATGTTGTTGGATGGCAACCCCCATCATTCCTCACCAATGGCTGGGGCTAATGGGAGTTGCCATCCAACAACATCTAGAGCACTAGAAGTTGCCTCCCCTGCATTAGAGGGATACGAGGATAGCTGGCTGGGGCATGCTGGGAGTTGTAGGCCAAAAACATCGGGGGACCCAAGGTTGGAGGACACTGTTCTAAGCACAAGTTCTGAGCAAAGTAAATTACAGCAGAGTTCATGATTCCCCACTGAGGGTGGTTCCAGACAGAGGGCTTCTAGAGCTACCAGTTAGAAGCTGCTGTGCAACTATGTCATCTTTTTCCTCCTTAAGCGATTTTCTGAAGTAAGGGAAAAAAGACAGAAGAAGCGGTGGGAAACCATGGGAGGGTTACGAGTGGGAGACGACGACAAAGTCCGGGCCCCATAAAATTCTGTGTTTGAGGCAGGGCAGCTGCAGGATAAAAGCCTCGTCTGGAATCACCCTTAGGGACTAGGAAACTGATCCATGATTCAGACAGGCATAGTTCTCACTGTGTTGGTCAAACCGAGCCTGGGCTGTGTCACTGCGGACTGCAGGTGGGAGCATTCATGAGGGGATGCTCCTCTGCCCAAAACAATTCCTTGCATGTCAGGAAGGAAGACCAAACTAGAACCCTTCTCTCCAACGTGCTAGTTTTCTATGTGGAAAGAGGAGGGTGTGTGTGTGTGTGTGTGTGTGTGTGTAGGAACATTCCATCATCATAAAAGCCCCCCACGTACAGTCTAAAGTGGTACAGCCCAGACACAGATTTACCATCCCGGTGAGAATTATGAAACTGACTCCTAGAAAGTTTAATGGTGGAGAGTTGGGGCAGAAGAGTAGCGAGGAAGTAGGGATTATGATTGAAATCTCAAGAGATAACAACGATCAGAATTAGGAGTGGAAGCAGCCAATTTTTCTCCCTTCACTTGGGGCCAGCTTACAAAGGATAGTCATGGGGGAAAATGTGTGTATCAAAAGGGTAAGATTTCATGGGGGTGGAGAGAGAGAGTTGTGGAATGAAATGTAAGAGCTCACACACACACACACACACAGGGAGAGATCCCTACGTGAACGCAGCCCTCCATTTCTAACCACCGGCTGGGTGAGAGGCAAAGACACTTGGGTGTGATTGCTCTTGCTGTAGACGCACTGAATTAGTTTGTTTATTTTATTTATTTATTATATTTATGGATCGCCCATCTGGCCAGACATCCGGCCACTCTGAGCGATGTACAATGCAATAAAATACAGGGGACACACACACACACACACACACACACAGTATAACACACAATGAAAAACAGTACAAAACTTAAAAATCCTAACCCACCCCCATATTCCCGCCTGAAAAGCCACCTTTTTAATGCCCGGCGGAAGCTAATCAAGGAAGGGGCATGATGGCAGAGGTCACTGGGGAGACCTCCAGTTTAAACTTCAGGGGTTCAGCGTTGGCTCCAGAGGAACAGCTGCTGTGCCCACACCCGTCTCTCGGGGACAAAAGGAAACAGCAGCTTGGGTAGCCCCTGCAGTCTTGGAACTCAAGACAAAGTATCTCATTGTTCAAAATGCCCAAGCTAGGTTTTTTTTTTTGGTTCAGTTGGGAAATATTGGCCCAAGAAAGGATGGAGCCATTTTTAGCAAACAGGGCTGGGTTGGCACAGGGCATTTCCCCACCCCCCTACCCAAGGACTACCCTGCGTGCTCCAAGAAGTGTGCGGCCTAGGAATGATAGGAGTGAGTACTGGGTAGTCTGAACACTGCATCCCAGCATCCTCTTCCACTCTGCAAGGGATTCTGGGGCGTGCCGCTTGAATCAAGCTCCCAGCAATATTGCCACCTTAAGGGGCCACTTAGATCGCTTGCTCAGCCCTGACTTCACCGTGAGCCCGGCCAGCTCTCCCTGAGAGCAGCTGCAGTCCAGCACCCAGGGCCGGTGCTACCATTAGGCCAACTAGGCAGCCGCCTAGGGCGCAGGGCTAAAGAGGGCGCCAGAAACGCCTTGGGGGAAAAAAAAATACAGTGCTCTCAAGTGGGAAGGGGGGGGGGCGCTAAATATCTGATCTTGCCTAGGGCATCAAACTGCCTTGCACCGGTCCTGCCAGCACCTCAACCAACAGGCAGTAGAATAAGGAAGATGGAAAGAAGGGTGCACTGTGAGGTGTGTGAACAGAACCAAGGGAACACTAGAGTTGAAATAAAGTGCACAGGGATTTGGATGGAGAGGAGCCTTCTCTGACTTGTTTATGGTATTTATGCACTGCTTTTCAATGAAATCCTCAAACCGGTTTACAAAAACATAAAACATCAATACAACGGAAAACCATGAAAGCAGATATCAAGAACAAAACAGCAGGAAAAGGGATAAAATCATAGCAATAGAAATAACCCAGCTACAATTAAGGTGTTAAAATGCCCTGGGAAGATAAAAACTTTTGGGCTTTTGCCTTATGCCCAAAAGACACAAGGGGTGGTTTCTGGTGAGCCTCCCAGAAGAGGGCATTCCAGAGGCAGGGTGCCAACGCTGAAAAGGCTCTCTCCCCAATAGTCATCTACTTGATCTGGAGAAGGGCTTCCAAATATGATAATGTTAGTGTACAGCCAGGCACATGTGGGAGAAGGCAATACTCAGGTTCCAGGCCATTTAGGGTTTAAAAGGTAAGTACCAGCACTTTGAATTGAGTTTGGAAACGGGCTAGCACGCTGTCCTAAATCCAGTGAGTTATATTCCCTTTGGTGGGACCCAATCAGTCCCCTAACTGCTGTATTTTGGACTAAGTTTAGTTTCTGCACAGTCTTCAACGGCAGCCCCACAAACAACACACTGCAGTACTCTAGTCTGGAGGTTATGAGAACATGGCTAACATAAGTAATTGCAAACATGAGAGCTAGCGGGGGTGATGAGAAAGCAATTTATTTTATTTATTTATTTAATATATTTGTTGTTCACCCCGCCCATCAGCCAAAAGCAAGCCCAAGACAGCTGGACAAGGGAGGGAGGAAACTGGATATTTTGGCACAGGGTGGGCACACGCATGCTGTGTGTGAAGAAAGCAGAATGAGAGCATCGGTTCTTCAAGAGACAGGCAGAACAGCGCTAGCCCTTTCCCCCTATATGGAAGCAATTTTCTCCAAAAATAAACAATATTGCAGGCTGCTACATGAGAACTTCCTCCTGCAGACAGAGAAATCTTGGCAATGATGGGGGAGGCACAGAGTATGAAACATCAACCCGGTGGGATAGCAGAGCGCAAGGAATTCAGCAGCCAGGCTTTTCCAGGAGCAGGAAGTGGGCGGGGAGGGAAGCGCAAAGGGCTTGCAGCAGGCAGAGTGGGACTGAAGCAGCAAAAGTCAAACTTGGGAAAGTGGAAATAGGATTTCCCTTCCAGAAGGTCAGTAGGACAAGGAGGCCTGGCGGGTTGAGGAGCAGGTCATAAAGATCACTCAACCCTTCCAAGGGCCAGTGATAGCAGGATACTAAATTTGGTACAAGTGTGGAGCGAGCGAGCTCCTTCCTGTTCAGTGTTCCAGCCGACCAGGGCCGGCCCAAGGCTGCTGCAGAAATGATCATGGATTCAAAGCAAGCCAGTGAGAGCCAGTGTGGTGTAGTGGTTAGGGAGTTGGACGGGGACTCGGGAGATCCGGGTTCTAGTCCCCGCTCGGCCATGAAACTCACTGGGTGACTTTGGGCCAGTCACTGACTCTCAGCCTAACCTACCTCACAGGGTTGTTGTGAGGATAAAACAGAGAGGAGGAGGAGGATTATGTAAGCCACCTTGGGTTCCTTGCAGGAAAAAAAGGTGGGGTATAAAAAAAATAAATAAATAAAAAGCTGTGGTCATAGCCCATTTACCTTTGGCCCAGGGGTGCTATTTTTCATCAGCCCACACTCTGATGTGTGTGTGCATGCACACACACACACACACATGCACGCGCGTGCACACACACACACCGGGCGGTGGCTGTCTGAGCCCCCTGTCAGTGGCAAAACCCGCTACCTGAACAGCCCAAACTAGATCTGGGTGGCATCATCCTGCCTCCGCTCATGCCTCTACAACAGAATCCGAGTGCCTGGCTCCCCCACAAGGACGAATGTCGGTCCAGGTAGAAAATAAGCCACTAGCCACATGCTTTCCTAGGCCTGGGTAAAGCTCCTCCAAGCTATCCTGCCTCGGAGGTCTTTTTCAACACCTCCCACTGGGTGAAACACCTGCGGGTTCCGTTCCCGCCCTCCCAATTCCCTTCCTTCCAATTTGCCGCAACACTGAGAAGTCTCTTAGCTGGAGAGGGCACCTGTCCACAAGGGGTCCCCAAGCCAAGGGCGATTTGCAGATGTGGTTTTCAGCAACACACCAACTTCAGCGTCCAGAGAACCTGCCTCAAACAGGGGCTCACTTCCGGATCCGGAAACGGAACCATTTCAAATGGGGTTCCCACCCAACCCCATTGCTTCTCCAAGCTTTACAGAAGCCAGGATGGCAACAACCTCATATAGAGCCAAAACAAATGCCAGGGGCTCATTTGCATGTAAATGTATTAAATCCATGATCACCCATCCTCCATCAATGGCCTCAACCAACTGGCTAGCCCAGTGTTCTCCAGCCTTGGGTCCCCAGATGTTTTTGGCCTGCAACTCCCAGCATGCCCCAGCCAGCGTAGCTGGGAGTTGTAGGCCAAAAACATCTGGGGACCCAAGGTTGGAGAACACTGGGCTAGCCTGTAAGTATTGATCTTCCCCAACCTTCCCTTCTGTTTGGGAACACATAAAGATTTCCTGGTTCCTGCCACCTGGTCTTTCTTCCCGACTGGCCGCGACCCTCATGTACACCTTTCCCAGATGAGATTAACCACAGTCCTGGAGATTCTTGGGACAACCAAAGCCATCAGCTACAACTTCCCTACTGCCGCCTGCCTGACATGATTTTCAAGCCTTTGGCCTCCTTGACTCTTTCTCACCCTGCTCCAAATCTCTCTCCTCAGAGACACTGCTCTTTGCTTCCCCTCTCGCCTGATCACAGAGCCCCTCTCTTGTCCTCACGACGTGAACCAACCACGGAGAGCCTGTTAATGAAACCACACTGCCAGCCCCTCCACCACAAGCGTAATGGATTCGTGCCATTAGCTCAGAAGCTGCCATTAGAAGAAGTGAGACTTCTGCTTTGATGCCGACACAAACACAGTGGAAAAGTACGGTTTCTGAAGACTGTGTCTAGAATTCCAGATGGCGGATCGCACTGACTTCCAGTCCTGCTGACTGACTGACTGACTGACTGACTTGATGGCTTCAGGCAAATCACTCTTGTGCACAATCGTTCAGCCACAATGCACTTGGGAAGATAGACGAACAAATGTCAGTGTACTGGAAGAAGCAAAGACTACTAGCATTGAAAAAATGATCCTTCAACGCCAACTTCAGTGGACCGGTCATGTTGTTCGAATGCCTGACTGCCGTCTCCCAAAGCAGTTACTTTACTCCCAACTCAAGGATGGAAAGCGGAATATCGGTGGTCAATATAAGAGGTTTAAAGATGTTCATAAGGCTAATCTAAAAAAATGCAATATAAACATCGAAAACTGGGAAGCTCTGGCCCATGAACGATCTAAATGGAGGTTGGCCTTTCACAAAGGTTCCATGGACTTTGAAGAAGCCCGAGTGCAAGGTGAAAGGGAGAAACGTGCTAAGCGAAAAGCACGTCAAATGAATCCTTTACAGGACCATCTTCTATCTGGTAACCTGTGTCCTCACTGTGGGAAGCTGTGTGGATCTAGAACTGGCCTCCACAGTCACTTACGGACCCATCGCTAGAGTCTACACAATCTTCTTTAGAATTCCCTCCTTTTATCCCGGAAGACAATCTTACTCGGTCACGAGTGATCGCCTGATGATGATGATGACTGTTGATGGTCCACCTTGAGCCTTACCGATCTATGAACACACATCCATCTTGCTTTTATGAAGCAGGGGCGGGAGGGGACCTGCACTCATCACCATGGAATGAGATGAAATTAGCCAGATGGTGGATGCTGAGCCAATCACCTTTCAACAGCCCCAGTTCCATCACCTCGACCCACTTGGAACATTACGGCAGGCAGCCTGACAGATAAGGAGTCAGCTACCGCCACCCCTGTTGCTCCCGGGGAATCTTTCCCAACAGGCCAGAGGAAAACATTGAAGCATCGCCCTTGGAAACAGAAATGGGGCGCTGGGAGATTTGGGCAGATACACACAGCTGGTAGCTGCAGCCTTGGTCAGAATTTGGAGCTCCCTTCTAATCCAGGCAGGAACATCTGCCCTTCCCAGGAATGAAAGGGAAGGCGCATGCATGTTCACTCCAATCTTCAACTCCAGACATCACAGAAGTTGTGAGCAGCAAAGGTTTCTCTCACCTCAATCAGTGCCCCATCTCTCCCTTCTTGTCCTCTCTTCTTTTCTACCCAATAGTCCCAACATATCACTGACCCTGCAAAACAACATGGGAAAAGGTCATTTGATCTTTTGCGATTGGTGCGGACAGAGCACATGCATTTCACCCTAGATTAGAATATTAAATCCTAAAAAATCATCACCAACCATGCCCACTGCTTTTGCGCATGCAAACAATCACTACACAATGCAAAAACTTCCTGGGAGTGAGGGGGGGGGAAAGGCACTCTTTTAATGACCCCCAAAATGTTCATATATCACAGTTTCACTGGCTGTACTCTCAAGATCAATATTCCCTGTCTAGGATATTCCATCCACACACCGTCCCTTGGGTCGTTGGCAGGCTGGCAGGCTCCTGGCTGACCCAAGCCCAAGGGAGACCTCTTTGGAGAAGGACTGGGATTCCTTCGCAAACCTCACTTCCGCAGAAGGCACGGGGAAACCTGAGGAGCCGTGTCGCAGGGGTGCCTAGCCTGAGGCCCCAAAGAACCCCTTCGGCCTCATGCCAAACCCCGACAGGGTTCTTGACTCTCTTCCCTCGTCCCCGCGGCTCTCCGGAACACTGCTGGCAATAGACCAGGTGAGACGCTCAGAGCCATTGTTGGAGCACCTGCCCCTTGGCTGGCAGAAGATTCTTTTGCTCAGGGTTTACTCGGGAGGAAGGTTCTACTTGGGGGGCAAGGGTCTGCTGGTGAGGAGGGAGATCCAGCTGTAGCCCATGAAGAAGAAAAACCCAGCTGCAAGGGATGAATCAGACACAGCATGTATATCAACTCTCTCAGTCATCTCCCAGACCAGTGTTCTCCAACCTTGGGTCCCCAGATGTTTTTGGCCTACAACTCCCAGCATGCCCCAGCCAGCTATGCTGGCTGGGGCATGCTGGGAGTTGCAGGCCAAAAACATCTGGGGACCCAAGGTTGGAGAACACTGTCCCAGACCATTGCTACAGCTACTGGGTCTATCTAACAAAAGCTGTGAACTCTGCCCACCCACCCACCCCCTTCTTATGCGCTCCTAAAACCTTTTTACTTTACTCAGTGACAGCAACATTCAGACAACACTGGAAGAGATCTTTCCCTCTGTTGGTACAGACAGAGAGAAAAAAACATTGCCAAGATCCAGCCGCCTCTAACTAATCCCTGGACTTCCCTATATGAATTCACAGATTCTAAAAAAACCCCAAAGATATTTCTGCCATCCACCAGCCATCTGGAATTCAGGCCTGCTGCTGTTGCTTTCATCCGGGCAGCAGGACATTGCTGCCGCACAGCCAGCGGGTCTCGGCCAGTCTGGTTTTCATTTCTTGCCACATGGCACCAACTGATGCTGCTCTCTGCCACTCAGCCCTGATGAGTGCACCAAAGAGCTCCTCTGAGGAGATCAGGAAGCTGGAAAATCATGCTCTCTCGCATCTGGGCACAGCGTGGGCTCACTTGCCGCAGATCTGGATTAGAACGGAGAAGCTGGTCCCGTGTCCGGGAGGGGCTAGCCCAGCCTTCTCCAACCTGGAGCCCTTCATATGGGTTGAACTACAACCCCCCCCAATCCCCAGCCAGCATGGTCATTCTGTACTGGCTGGGGATCATGGGGGTTGTGGTCCTACCCATCTGAAGGGTACCAGGTTGGGGAAGGCTGGGCTAGAGTTTTATCTCTGGTCAGTGTGAGTGCTTGTTCATTCTTTCAAGGACTGGGCCCTTTAGAACGCTTGAGAGCCAGCGTGGCGTAGGGGTGAGAGTGTTGGGCTGGGACTCGGGAGATCCGGGTTCGAGTCCCCGCTCAGCCGTGAAACTCACTGGGTGACTTTGGGCCAGTCACGGACTCTCAGCCTAACCTACCTCACAGGGTTGTGGTGAGGATAAAATGGAGAGGAGGAGGAGGAGGAGGACTATGTAAGCCGCCTTGGGTTCCTTGCAGGAAAAAAGGTGGGGTATAAATATAATAAATAAAAATAATAAATAAGTTACCCAGACCTTCACCAAGACAACTGGTTGCAAGCAAGGCAGGGGAGTAACAAGCCAGCAATAATCAAACAAGGGGGCTGGGAAGACCTCTCTGGCTCCAAGCATCCTCTTGGCGTTGAAGCTTTTAGAAGAGCCACAGGCCAAAACCTGAACCGGTGCTGTGTCTGTGGTGCTTGTGACATTGGCTAGCAACACCTCCCCACCTGTTTTGGAATCCAATCTCCTAACTTGGAAGAGGCCAAAACAAAAGCCAGCTTCAACATTGTTTTTTTTTTTACCTTTCAGCTCAGGTCTGTATTAAGCCCAGGGTGGGCCAACCACTCACTTGGAAAGGCATTGTTGTTTGAGCTGCCAACAAGCAGTGTGTGTTCCGTTGTGGGCAGGGTTCCTTAGTTCAGTGACAGAGCACCTGCTCTGCATGCCAAAGGACCCAAGTTCAAACCCCACTTAAAAGGATCTCAGGTAGAGGTCTTTCCCAGCACAAGGTACCTGAACCCTTGGAGAGCACCTGCTGAAACACAGTAGGCAATACTGGGCTAGATGAATCTGATTCAACGACTAGGTTCAGACAACACGATAACCCACACTCAAGGGTTGATATGGGTTAAGTGTGGGTTGTCGTTGAACCATAGACTGTGGTTGAAATGTGGGTTATCGTGTTGTCTGAACCCAGCTGTGCTAACAAGCCATGGTTGTTTGTTAACCACAAACAACCCATGAAGAGAATCCATGGTTTGTTGTTAGGTTGTGAATGGCGGGTTGTTCACTGTGGTTTGTTATTGGTTGGGTTCAGACAATGTGATAACCCACATTTCAACAACAGGTTCAATGACAATCCACACTCAACCCTTGTGTGTGGGTTATCGTGTTGTCTGAACCCAGTCAATATAAGGCAGCTTCATATGTTGGCTTGCCTCCAGGTCTCTTGCACTAAAACTGAAGGTGTTGGGCTGAATCTCTTGGATTTTGCAGTCAACTAGGGTGGCAAAATCCCTTGGGTTGGCTGTGAAAAAATATTGGACTGTAGTAATCCCTGGGACAAAGAACGAACAACATTGTATTGTTGATGTTTTGATATGGCAAACCTACCAGTCCCATATTCCTGAATTCCCCCAATGTACAGGGAGTATCTTTTTTTAAAAAAGTGATCTGCTGCATGATTTTTGGACAAGCGCTGGAGAGGCAATCCAGGCACAGGTCGCCTTTATGATGAGTCATGCACCAAAGGGTTCCCATAGAGTGCTTTGTCCAGAGGTCTCATTCCCTAGAATGCTGTGCCATATAGAAATAAAACATCTGAAGCTGGGAGAAGAGAGAAAACTGGGGTGGGGAGAGCAATCCATCAAGAAACAGGGCAGACAACAAGATGAAGGGGGCCAAGAAAGAGGGAAACTTATCCAAACAGCCTCTGTTTGATTGCATATTTTGTTTTGGATTACTCACCATTTTTGGTGTGTGCGATATTAGCGTACCATGGGGAATAACGCTTTTGGAGTATCCACCCTAGCAATCAAATATAAGTTGAGAACTGCTGCCTAAATAATGTTATGGCCATGCCAATCAACATAAACCATGCAAGAACTGAGCTTGTTAAATCAAAGGAAAGCTCTTCAAGATTGCTCATCCCCATCGCAAACTCTTAATTACCGGTAATGCTACAGAGTAAAATCCACATGCAAGACCTCTACTCTTTTTTAGATTCACACAAATTTACTAAACCTGGGATTTTGAAAGAGACTAAAATAGATCATCTTGACAGGACTGTTCTGTTCCATCCCTCTCATTTTGACTGGAATGGTCTTAGGGGGCAACCCTATGCATGTTTAGATAGAAAAAAGTCCTACAACTCCCAGCATGCTAAAGCCAGGACTTCCCCCCCTGTCTAAACATGCATAGGATTGTGCCAAAAGTCTCTTTTATTGCCCCTTCCAATACTGTGCTGTGGATGCTCCCACATTCCACGTGGGATTAAGAGCCTGGTAGCTAAAGACTCAGACAACACACATAGGACCCATTTTGTGGGCCCGTCAGTGAAGCTCTTGGACCAGTGAAAAGACTTAAAGAGTGCACAGAATGAATCTTCTTCATTCATTTGGAGCAGAAATCAGGTGATCTTCATGTCTGAGAAGACTACATAAGGATACTGGAGACATTCTGTAATTTCATTCTGCTGAGTGGTGAGAGTGTTGGACTGGGATTCGGGAGATCCGGGTTCTAGTCCCTGCTCGGCCATGAAACTCACTGGGTGACTTTGGGCCAGTCACTGACTCTCAGCCTCACCTACCTCACAGGGTTGTTGTGAGGATAAAAGGGAGAGGAGAAGGAGGATTATGTAAGCTGCCTTGGGTTCCTTGCAGGAAAAAAGGCGGGGCATAAATATAATAAAATAAATAAATAAATAAATAAATTGGCAATTCAGTCATCATTTGTGGTTGAACAGGTTTTTGCCCCATCGATATTGTCAATTCGGAATACTACAGTACTTAAAAGAATATGATCAATATAATTATTTAAGTTTAATCATTTATAACAAGTTCAATTAGACTGATAGTAATGCTAACTTATCTTTCTGGTATTGTTTAAATTAAATTCTACACATCAGTTGCTGCTAATGCTAAACCATTTTCAGCCGTAACTGTTTTATTACGAAATGGAAAGAGCATTCATTAAGTTTCCAATCATCACTGCTTGCCAAAGAGAAAAACACAGAACAGCACCACTGATTGTGTGTGTGTGTGTGTGTATGTATGTATGTGACTTCCCTACCCTAAAATGTAGGGGTAGGCCTGATATCTTCTAAGAGCTCAAAGAATGTTAACATTTCAAAATCCAAAAGAATGCAGTGCCACTGCAGGACCATGGGAAAAAAACAAAATCTGAATTAAGTATCTCCTAAGTGGTGAGCCAAGGCAAATTAAATTGGGTAAGTGAGCACAGATGCTTTTGAATGTTATGCTGAAACCAGAGGGGTGCAAGGGGCTCGAGGACCCCCAGCATCTGCAGTGTGGACCCTCACCCACAGATGCTTCCAGCCGGCAGAGGGCTCCTAGCACTCCGAGCTGCACCAGTCCAAAGCCTTTGTGCAGCTATTCCATCTGTTCCTCCATAAGAGACTGTTTATGGAAAGAAAGAAGATGGGAAGAAGCAGTGGGAAAGCACGGGTGGGGCGGGTGGGGATTTACAAGTGGAAGACATCATCATCTGGACCCCTCGTAGGTTTCCGTGAACAAGGAAGGGCGATCGCATGATAAAATCCCCATCTAGAAGACCCCCGCAGCTCGAGAACCCAGAAGTCGAGAGTTGTGTGGCACTCCAGGGGGCATGGCGGGTAACCCCCTGAGCTTGAGTGGGACTTCAGCCATGCAGCTTTTAGGCAGTGGTGCATTTTGGGGCAGACACTCAGAGACGCCCTCAGCAGAATCAGCAGGAGGACCCAAGCAAAACACGGCTGGCTTGCCACACGTTGAAATAACTGACTAATACACACGCCTATCTGAAGAGCCCCCGCCAGCCCCGGTAAGGTCATTTTAAATCTAAAGTCTAAAATTACCTAACTGCACCAGTGTGTTTTAAGGGCTGCTCTTTCCGATCCACTGCTACCAAGCAGGTTGTGCTTTGGCAGATGCTCACGCCTGAAAGATTAATTTCCAGAAGATGCAAGAGTGTTGAAGGAAGGTGGGGAGACCTAGCAAATTATTTTGAGGGAGCAGCCTGAAAACTAGCAGTGGGGGGGGGGCACCCTCCTGTTCTGAGGCTGCCATTAAGACCTTATCATGGGTAAAGCGGCTCAGTCTGGAAGTGAAGACAGAGCAATGCAAGAATCTGCAGCCCTACGTTCCGAATGCTGGAAGCCTTCCACGACCCCCGAGACTTCTGGAGATTTCACCAGGTACCGGCGTTTTGCCCATGTGTTTTGCAGCACACTTAACTAGCCATAAGGGCAAGTAACGTGTGTTCTTTAAATGAAGTGAAAGCTGAAAACTCAGAAACCTAAATTCTGCACCAAATAAACCCCAAAATGGTGTAGGAGGATCAAGGATGTTTGGATAGGCATAAGCTCAAAAGGGACCTGAGAAATGTGAACAGCTTTTATGAAAAATGTTCTCCAGCTTAAGGTTTCAGAAACCAGGAACATTTCCTGTGCCGTTAAAATGATTGTTGTTGTTGTTCTTAAGACTAACGATGCTTAGCATTGATAAAAACACTTTCTGGAGATAGTTTGAATCTTCACACGGCACATACATTGACGGGGTTCACACGACACGACAACCAACCAATGATAACAGTCAATGGTTGGTTGTTGTGTCGTGCAAACCCAGCATAGGTTGCCTACCATGGGTAGTTCCCCCCCCCCCCAAAACTACCCACGATAAGAACTCATGGACTGCTGTAGAGTTTGTTTCACCCATGGCGGGTTGTCGTCTCATCCGAACCCGGATAACATGACCCACCATGGGTGACCGCAACAGCCAGTGAGCCGCTTGGCAAGCAGCTCTAGGGTGACTGCCATTGACAGCTGCCCCCCAGGTGCCCAAGTGGCAGTTTGGGGTAGCTGGCAGGGGCTGCCCCGCAGGGATGTTGAAGAGTCCTTGGTTTCGAGTCACGAGTCACCTTTTGCCTAGTAGAAAATCACGGGCACTCTCCCTGACTCCAAGAGCTGAAGGCAGGTCAGTGCACCTAATGCAGTGTTCTCCAACCTTGGGTCCCCAGATGTTTTTGGCCTACAACTCCCCAGGGATGTTGAAGAGTCCTTGGTCTCGAGTCACGAGCCTTTGGACCCGAGTCTCGAGTCCAAGTCCAAGTCCTTGGTCCAAAATGGTGACTCACGAGTCACTCCCAAAGCTGACTCCACGAGTCCCTATTAACAGGCAGAGGAGGCAGGGAACCCCAAAACAGGCAGGCAGGCAGAGGCCTTTGTCTTGGACAATTCAAACTGTGGAACTGGTTAAGAAGAGACCAGGCAGGCAGAGGAGGCTAGGAACCCCAAACAGGCAGGCAGAGGCAGCCAAGCCCAAAATGTCTGAAAGGTTGCATTTTAGGGAAATGATTTTAAAAAATAAACTTGCTGTCCTTCCTAAAACCTATCCATGTTGCATTTGAGGAACACGATTTTGGAACACGAGTCCTTGGTCTCGAGTCCTGAGTCGAGTCTCGAGTCCCATTAAAAATATTGGGACTCGAGTGTGATTCGAGTCAGAGGGGGGACTCAGTCCGACTCACGAGTCAAGTCCTGGAGTCCGAGTCCCCATCCCTGCTGCCCCGTGCCGATGCCGTGATCACACGCCCTTTGGGGCTCACCGCAGTCCCCCCTTTTCCCCCCTGGAGATCATGAAAGCTGGCGGGAGAGCTGGCTTTCACAATCCCCTTAAGGAACAGGCAGGAGCTGCCCCTTGGAGGGGCTGCCTGTGTGCCTGCCCACTATTTTTTTTACTAATTTTTTTTTGCGCCCACAAATGGGCATAAAAAATGGTGTTTTTCCTTCTTTGTCCCCAGTCCCCTTTGTCTGAGGCATGTCCTAGTCCAAATCCACCCAATTCTCACTCAAATCCCCCCTTTTAAAGGGACGCTGAAGTTTGACAGCTGATGTTTGGCACCAGTCAAATGTGTTTTCCCTTTCAAAAAGGTGTGTGTGGGGGGAGCAGTTTGACCCTTCCCGGAGCCCTCAGAGGCTCGGGACAAAGGGCACACGTGCCCCCCACCCTGGAGACTTCGGGGGAGAAAACAAAAATCTTGCCGGGAAAGGGGTGCTAATTGTAGAAAACACCCCCTTCTCAGCAAAAGATCCCTCACGCCTTTGCTTTCAATGGGTGCACTTGCCTTCTGTGGACCGCCCATGGAAAGAAAGCGGGGGATGGACTTCCAGACTCAGCTGGGGCCATGTGCAGGGGAATGCCCGCTGCCCCTCCGCAGCGAATGAGCACTGTTGCGCAACGGGGACCAATAAGGAAGAAAAAAAAAAAAAAATTGCGCCCAGTTGCGCAAAACTTAAGGGGATGGCAGAAGCTGGCTGAGAGCTGGCTTTTGGTGTGTGTGTGTGTGTGTGTGTGAGGTTAAAGGGACAGCTGCAGTGAGCTGAAATCGGCTTGCAATCAGGGCTGTCAGGGAGAGGGGACTCATTGCTCCTGCGGTGTCCCCTGAGATACCACTGGGAGGAACAAGGGGGCAGGAGTGGGGTGTGTGTGCTGGAGCAAAGCACCCACGATAAGCCCAGTTGTCCGTCAGGCACATTGCAGGTGCTTCACGAAACAATCAACCCTCAAGGGAGAGGGTTCAGAGGAGGGCAACAAGGCTGATCAAGGGACTGGAAACAAGGCCCTATGTCGAGGAGAGACTGAAAGAACTGGGCATGTTTAGCCTTCAGAAGAGGAGACTGAGGGGAGATAGGATCGCACTCTTCCAGTATTTGAAGGGATGTCACACAGAGGAGGGCAAAGATCTCTTCTCGATCACCCCAGTTTGCAGGACACATAATAATGGGCTCAAGTTACAGGAACCCAGATTCCGCCTAAACATCAGGAAAAATTTCCTGACTGTCAGAGCAATAAGACAATGGAACCAACTACCTAGGGAGGTGGTGGGCTCTCCCACACTGGAGGCATTCAAGGTGCAGCTGGACAATCATCTTTCGGGGATGCTTTGACCTGGATTCCTGCATTGAGGGGGTTGGACTCGATGGCCTTATAGGCCCCTTCCAACTCTACTTTTCTATGATTCTATGAACCCATCGTGGTAACCACAACAGGTTGTTCTGACGTGCAAACCTGGCCATTATCTTGTAATCTTTAGAAGAACCCCGTAGTAAAATAGATGAGTATGATCACCATCCCCATTTGGCAGACAGAGGTCTGAAGCTGAGAGAGAAAAGAGGCTTGCCGAAGGCCACCTACTCAGTTCATGGCCAAGGCAAGAGTTGAAACAGGGACTTTCTGATTCATGACTTAACAGTGCAATTCCATACATGTCTACTCTGATCCCACTGCACAACTACACTAAAGCATCTGGATTGGTTTGGAAAGAGTTCTTTGTTGAGAACTTGAGACCTTGTCAGACTAAGCAAAGTCAAGATTATTTATGCCTTGACATAAATTGTGCGTGCCCCATAACGTCACTGGGCCTGATTGAAGCCTCAGCCAACTGTCAGAGCTGGGTAGTTGAAAAACCCACAAATATGCATAAATAGTAATATTCATAGCATATAAATTAGTTCCAACTTGTCATATAGAACATGGGATCTAGCTCATTGGAGCATCTTTCGTATTTTTCTTTTTAAAAAAAAAAAAAAAAAAAATCCAACCAAGTTTAGCCTTTTAGAAGTGTACACTCTACTTCCTGAAAATCGTTTTTACAATTTTCTCTGAATCCTGGTCCCCCATCCATTCCAGAGAGCGAGTGAGAAACTCTCACTTCTTCACAAAAGCCGAGTAAAGGAACTAACACTGGCACCAACCCCTTTCCAAAAGAAAAAATGAAAGGGAAAAAAGCACAACAGGAAAACTTGCGGTCATTTGACATCTATTGGGGAAAGAATTCTCAGGCCCCAACTTTAAATGTGCAAGGGGGGTAAATGGGGGGGGGGGACGCACTGCTCTTAGCTCCTGACACCCTGGGGGGCTTCTATGATATAGGACAAAAGACAAAAACGGAACTTTCTTTGTATAAGACAAAATCTTACTGTGTGTTTTCAAAAGAGCTAAAAACCTAAGGTACTTCCAGATGAGGCTTTTTATTATGCAACTGCTCTGCCTCAAACACAGAACTTTTTACAGGGGATCCAGACGATGTAATCTTCAATTTGCAACCCTCCTATGTTTTCCCACTGCTTCTTCCCTCTTTTTTAATACCAGAAAAAGAAAGACAGAATGGCTGCACAATGCCTTTTGACTGATAGCACTAGGAGCCCCCTCCATCTAGATCAGTGTTCTCCAACCTTGGGTCCCCAAATGTTTTTGGCCTACAACTCCCAGCCTGCCCCAGCCAGCTACACTGGCTGGGGCAGGCTGGGAGTTGTAGGCCAAAAACATCTGGGGACCCAAGGTTGGAGAACACTGATCTAGAAGCATCCGTAGTCTTTTGTATACAACAGGGGTTCTCAACCAGGGGGGAGGAATTTTAGGGTTTCGGGGGGGGGGGATTGAGACCACAGACGAAAACTGTTGGAATACTGATCTTTCTACAAATTACAATTCTACAGATTGTACATAATCTACAGGACATCACACCTTGTTGTATGGCACAGATTAGGTCAGACAATCTTGGAAAGGGGGAAATGACATTCTGGCATACGGTGAAAAGGGTGCATGGGGCAAAAAAAGGTTTGAGAACCACTGGTATACAAGAACAAAATTGGCCTTAAAAACCCACACAACAGTGTGCAAACACATATATGAATGAGCCAAAAAAAACAAACCCCGCAATCCAGGTTCTGTGGAATTTTGAACTGCAGTGTCCAACAAGGAAGTTGCAATGTTTCATTTAAGTATTCCTAGGATTTCTGGAAACACACATCATCACAGAGCTTTTGGGCTCTCTTCATGCCTGCCTATTTAGAATTCCTTTTGTATTATTTGTATTTGCTCACTCACACCTTCACAAGCTTCCTGGATGATTAAGGAACATTCTACCTGGCAGCTCAGGTACCTCCGTGGAATGTGCCACAGTAAACAGGAACTGCACGGATGGATGCTGCAACTGGCTTCTGGAGCACAGTGTGTTTTAGGCGGTGCGTGCCTCCCCTGCACACTTTTCACATGCTTCTCTCAGCAAATGTTGATGGAGTGTCTGTATACCTGGGCTGCCATGTGAAGCACTGCAGAGGACAACTGTCAAAAAAGTACTGGATAATGAGGAATGGATTTCCCTACAACAGGCTAAAATCTACAAACATTTACCTCTTGGCGCTGCCCAGCACGTCACAAGTTCTTGGTATGGTCAAATGTTATCTGTTTCTGTAGTTTTTATCCACAAAGCAGTCCTCTGTTGTGCGCAAATGCTCTAAACTAAGAATGGGGTTTTCTAAGGCTGGCAGCTTCTTCCAGATATCGAACATCTTTTCTACCAACCCATCTTTCCAACCCCAGTAGCATTTCTAATGGTATTATCAAAAGATCACATACTTATTTATTAAGTTTATATCCTGCCTTTCCACCAAAAAAGGCAGCTAAATACAGATGAGAACAGAATCTTGATTAAAACAGAAGAACAAATCAACTCAAAACACAATTTGCCACTTGCAGATGGATAAATACATGGATATTTGGTCTGCCTTTTCTGAAGTTTATGCATAACCGTCTTTATAGATAGTTGTAAAGTCATGCCTTGGATTGAGAGCATAATTCATTCCGGAAACGTGCTTGTAATCCAAAACACTCTTATATCAAAACGAAATCCCCCCCCCCCAAATGTGTACAGAGATTTTTAATTTAAGCCGTACTACAGTACTTGTATTGCAAGACGTCGCTTGTATATCAAGTAAAATAAATAAATAAATATTTAAAAATTTGCTTGTCTTGCAAAACGCTCTCAAACTGAGTTACTTGCAATCCAAGGTAGTACTGTATTACTACATACTTATTGATACTGATGGATATATATTTCATATATATAAGTGATCTTCTCGATCATCCTGTAACTTGAGCCCAATAATGGGCTCAAGTTACAGGAACCCAGATTCCACCTGAACATCAAGAAACATTTCCTGACTGTTAGAGCTCACTCACACCTTCAGAAGCTTCCTGGATGATTAAGGAACATTCTACCTGGCAGCTCAGGTACCTCCGTGGTACAATGGAACCAACTACCTAGGGAGGCCGTGGGCTCTCCCACTCTGGAGGCATTCAAGGTGCAGCTGGACAGCCATCTGTCGGGGATGCTTTGACCTGGGTTCCTGCATTGCGCAGGGTGTTGGACTCGATGGCCTTGTAGGCCCCTTCCAACTCTACTTTTGTATGATTCTATGATTTAAAATACTGTAAGAAAATTGTATTTCCCCCCCCCAATATATTTTTTTTTAAATATGGTTTTGTTTTGGTGTAATTCACTTTTTAAAAAGCTAATTAAAAAAACCTCAAAACACAATGACCAGCGCAGCAATAAAAATGAAATAAGCAGTACCCAACCAGCTCCATGTATCTCACCCACCGTGGTACAGGCAGCAGTCACAGCATCATTGTCCGTCCGTCCCAGCCCCCCCACACACACACACATACACCGGATTGCCTTCCAATATATCCAGGGCATAAAACACAGAGGTGGGAAGAATAGGAAATGGCTGATGGGCGAGGAAGCCACGCTGCAGCCTTCAGCACATCTGGGGGCCACCAGGTTGGAGAAGGCTGAGCACTGTCTCTGTAACCAGCAATGAGCCAGCAATGCCATGTGGCTGCAAAGAAGGCAAATGCTATTTTGGGCTGCATTAATAGAAGTATAGCTTCCAAATTGCGGGAAGTGATAATTCCCCTTTACTCAGCACTGGTTAGGCCCCATCTTGAGTACTGCGTCCAGTTCTGGGCACCACACTTTAAGAAGGACGTAGACAGACTGGAGAGGGTTCAGAGGAGGGCAACAAGGATGATAAAGGGACTGGAAACAAGGCCCTATGAGGAGAGACTGAAAGAACTGGGCATGTTCAGCCTTCAGAAGAGGAGACTGAGGGGAGATAGGATCGCACTCTTCCAGTACTTGAAGGGTTGTCACACAGAGGAGGGCCAGGATCTCTTCTCGGTCATCCCAGTTTGCAGGACACGGAATAATGGGCTCAAGTGACAGGAACCCAGATTCCACCTAAACATCAGGGAAAATTTCCTGACTGTCAGAGCAATAAGACAATGGAATCAACTACCTAGGGAGGTGGTGGGCTCTCCCACTCTGGAGGCATTCAAGGTGCGGCTGGACAGTCATCTGTCGGGGATGCTTTGATCTGGATTCCTGCATCGAGCAAGGGGTTGGACTCGATGGCCTTGTAGGACCCTTCCAGCTCTACTTTTCTATGATTCTATGATTCGAACCTTTGGTTTTCAGATTTGGAACAGGCAGCCCTTTGGTGACGTTCTCTCTCTGGCCCCCTTCCAGCTGCATCCCTATTCCCTACGTGGAAGGATGTCTCCTGGCCAGGCCCTCACATCCAGGGCCTAGGAGGGTCCGCGGCAGCAGCAGCAGCTTTAACTACCGGAGCTCCAGGGCTATTCTTAGCATCTGAAACTCAAGAGTGGAAAAGAAGCCAGAAGTTTGCAGTACAAAGGCCTGCTTGTAAAAGGAGGAGGAGGAGATGAAAAACAGCCTCCAAAGCTTGGAGTTGAGGAGAGAGGGATGGGAGAGGTTTGGCCCAGGCTGAAGGCAGCGGGAGGCGCGGCCGTGGAGGAGCTTCTGGAAGGGAAACAGAAGAAACACAAGGGAAAGAAGAGGGAGAGCGGGCAGAGAAAAACAAATCCTTCAGCAGACCTCAGAGGGATCTAGAGTAGGCACACCCTAAAGGCGACCAGAATTCCAGCAAAGGATCCTATTCCTCCACTTCCTGCCTCTGAGTCACTCCTCCCTGGAGATGGGCTTGCCCAGAGGCCTGGAGAAGAGGATTGTCTAGCAAGGTTCACGGGGACCCAAGGGGACATCGGAAGCAGGGCTGGACCGGGGCCCCTTGCCTTGCGAAAATCCAGTCTTCCCTCAAGAATCCTGTCCGTTATATCAGGCAACAGGACTTCATGAAATTGCCATGTGGTCAACTTTTAAACCAAACCCAGCTTCTTTGGGGAGGTTATGGGGTTGTTGTTGTTGTTGTTGTTGTTTTGCCCCAGTAGGGTTTTGTGTTGTTTTTAAGTTCTGTTCACTGCCAGTCACTTGACAATTTTCAAGTTAGCTTGTATTCAGATAAAAGTAACATGGACGAAGAAGCAGGCTGATTGTGCACTGACACAAAGGTCAACCTTCAAAGTTGTGAGCAGCCGCTGGCTGAAGCTGTTTTGCGGAGGTTTGTGGCCCTCGCTGTGCGGGCCCAAAATGTGGAAATAGTAATAACGTAAGAGCAATGTCCAAATGGCAGAGTGCAAAGCGTCTACCAGTAAGACAGTTTAAAACCCAAGGAAATGCAAGGCTAATACCATTCCTGCCCTCAGTGGCCAGCCTGTTAAAACAGAGCTTTAAAACCTCTAATTCAAAACCATATTTAGGATCTACAAGTGATTATGTAACGCAGCCTTTCCAAACCTGGTGCCGTCCAGATGTTTTGGACTCCCAACAGCCCCAGCCAGCATGGACAACGGTCGGGAACCCTGGGAGATGCCGTCAAAAACATCTGGAGGGCACCATGTTGATGAAGGCTGATGTAATGGCAGGGCACAATGAAATATACAATTGCTTTTCATTCCCCAGCCATATCTTCAAAACCAATGTTATCTGCTACATTTATATCCTGCTTTGAGCTCTATTAGAGGCACATGCCTTATTTTTACATTCTACGCTTTTGCAGGTCTCCGTTCCATCATAAGGTACTTCAGTATGCTATCATGCTGTTCATTTTACTGTAATGCACTTATAGACAAAGCCAGAGTAAATTTGCAGAGATCCATTCAGTTTTCAACATCCTTATCTGAAGCTTTAGAGCAGTGTTCTCCAAGCATAGCTGGCTGGGGCATGCTGGGAGTTGTAGGCCAGAAACATCTGGGGACCCAAGGTTGGAGAACACTGCCTCAGGGGGAAGGCTGCAGGAGTTCAGATGAGGTATCAGTGCATGCGTGCAAGAGAGTAGATGAGTAGATAGGTAAAAGGCTGAAAAGATGACCTTTAAATAGCCCATAATGCCTGGGCAGTCCAGGTGGCTGGGCAGCCAGAGCAGGTCATAATGCTGCTTGATTTGGGTAAGTGTCAACTTGAATTGTTTCAGTTAATCTGTAAACTTCACCCTGCGTAGCTGGAGTTCCAGGGAGAAGAGAAGCCCCAACGCAACTTGCCCAACCACTTCAGTATTCTAGTCTTCACGCAGAGGGAGGAACCATATTTCATTTCATTTCATTTCATTTCATTTATTTCATTTCTATAGCGCCCCACAGCCGAAGCTTTCTGGGCAGTTCACAACAGATTGTGCATAAAAACATCAATAAAAACATACAAAATAGTTTAAAAGATTAAAAACCAAATTTAAAAACACAGTATAAAATTACAATCCAAAAGTTAATAAAACTAAGCCTACAGGTGACAATCCCCCCCCCCGGTGCTATTTTGAGCTCTTAACTATTGAATGCCTTGGCATAGAGGGCAGTCTTAACCTGGCGCCAAAAAGATAGTAAGGTTGGCGCCAGGCAGGTCTCAGTGGGGAGCTTGTTCCATAATTGGGGGGCTACCACTGAGAAGGCCCTCCTCCTCATTGCCACCAACCGAGCCTCTCTTGGAGGTGGCAGTCGGAGGAGGGCCCCAGATGTTGAGCGTAGTGTCTGGGTAGATTGCGGTTGGGAGAGACGTTCCATCAGGTAATGTGGTCCTAAGCCGTGTAGGGCTATTATAAGTTAGAACCAACACCTTGAATTTGGCTCGGAAGCATATTGGCAACCAGTGCAAACGGGCCAGAACCGGTGTAATGTGCTCGGACCTTTCGGTCCCCGCAATAAGCCTGGCTGCCGCATTTTGCACAAGCTGCAGCTTCCGAACAGTCTTCAAAGGCAGCCCCACGTAGAGTGCATTGCAGTAGTCTAGTTTAGAGATCACCAGAGCGTAGATTACTGAGACCAGGCTATCCCTGTCCAGATAGGGGCGTAGCTGGGCCACCAGCCGAAGCTGGTAGAAGGCACTCCTTGCCACTGAGGCCACTTGAGCCTCAAGTGACAAAGATGGCTCCAGGAGCATATGACTCGCCCAAGCAGGTCTGGCCTCTTCATCAGGCAAATTATGTCTACGCTACAGTTTGCTTTCTGAAATGGCTAATCCAATCACATTCATGTTCTCATCCCATTGCGCATGCAAGATGTCAAAGAGGAAAATCCTTTACGCATGATGTCAAAGGGTGGGAGGGAGCGGGGAGGCCTCTGCTGAGCATAATATCGTTGCTGTTCTGAAATGACTTGTGTAGCAATTGGGTATTTCCCACACTCTCTCGAACATGCTTCTGAACAATAATGGAATCACTATATGTAGGGATGACGGTGGGAGGATTAGAGCGAGCGAGCCCAAAACATTTCGCCTCTCCAAGGGCACGATCACGACACAGTCTGAGGGATACGCTCCAGGATGTCTTGCAGCAGGGCAGAGGAACCTTCCTGAGGGCCAAACTATGATGGGGGAAGGAGCCATGTTTGTCATTCTCATGTCTGCCCCGTTCACTATAAAGCAGTGTTCTCCAACCTTGGGTCCCCAGATGTTTTTGGCCTACAACTCCTGCGCTGCTACGCTGGCTGGGGCATGCTGGGAGTTGTAGGCCAAAAACATCTGGGGACCCAAGGTTGGAGAACACTGCTATAAAGCACATATGCATGTGTGTCTCTCACCATCTTTTTATATCTGCGGGAAGATGAACCCCTCCTCCTCTAATGGTCTGTTGCCAAAACATCCCCCGCCCCCCGGCCACTCTCACTTTCTGTATCAGAGTTGGGCTGGAAGAAAAGTGCCTTGGACAGCAGAGCATACCCACACCATGTACCCCTTTTCTTGTAAAACTTAGACCCATCTACACACGCACACAAACACTGCTACATCATAAGAACATAGAATCATAGAAAAGTAGAGTTGGAAGGGGCTTGTAAGGCCATCGAGCCCAACCGCCTGCTCAACGCAGGAATCCAGGTCAAAGCATCCCCGACAGATGGCCGTCCAGCTGCACCTTGAATGCCTCCAGAGTGGGAGAGCCCACCACCTCCCTAGGTAGTTGGTTCCATTGTCTTATTGCTCTGACAGTCAGGAAATTTTTCCTGATGTTTAGGTGGAATCTGGGTTCCTGTAACTTGAGCCCATTATTCCTAAGAAGAGCCCTGCTGGATCAGACCAGGGGTCCATCTAGTCCAACCAGCTTCCTATGGGAAGCCCACAAGTAGGATATGAGTGCAATAACGCCCCCAGCAACTGGTGCGCATACTGCCTCCGATATTGAAGGTAGCATATAGCCATCAGGACCAGTAGCCATTGATAGCCTTCTCCTCTAGGAATTTGTCTCACCCCCTTTTAAAGCCATCCAAATTGGTGACTGTGGAGAACGCCTGAACACACACGAACCCTGACACAGTTTCCCTCCTTGGTAATCACGCATAGTTTCCCCTGGCAACCCCTGTCTGCATAATCCCCGCGGGGGACAGGAGATACAAGACTGGCCAGAAAGGTAACACGCATATCCTCCATGGGGCACATTGGCCCAAAATCCACAAGAAGAAGCATGGAACATCAGGAAGTGCAGGGCAGTCTCAAAGAGCTGCGAAGTATTCTCAGAGGGCATGATAAGCCCAAAGGCGCCACCTGTTCCCGGGCAGGAATAAGCCCACCTGATCGTAAAGGGGCAGGAATAAGCCCACCTGATCACCCAGGGGCGGGGAGGGGGCGTACAGGGTAGAAAACCCCTCTACCAGCTCCACGCAGGTTGTTGGGAACACATCTTCCAAGTCCAGCCCCGGCTGGGTCAAGCAGTTCTCTTCCCCGAGCACGGACAGGGCTCAAGAGTCAGGCTAGGCAACCGAGAGGCTGGACGGCGTAGAGTCTTTGGTGCAAGGTAACTCATTGCCGCAGTACGCTAGCCTGGGAACCAAGTAATTCAGTCATATGAGGTCACAGCCAGGTCTTGTTTATGTTATAGTATTCCTAGAAGTCTATTAGTTCCGCTCCATTAACCTTGTAGTAAATAAAGCGTCTATTCTTTGATGCGAATGGACTCCTGTGCTTTTTAGGTTGCAGCTGAGTTTAAATTTGTGGAGAAAGCCTGACACGAGTCTACACACACACACACACACACACACACCTGTTCTCCACCCAAGGGAAGGGGGCGAGGAGGGGGGATGAAGTCACAGGGGAAGCAGCCAGACAGACCGGCATCCCCAACAATGGAGAGTCTCGGTGGAATTCCACAAAACCCAAGGAAGGACCATCAAGAACCATCAAACTATCAGGGCAGTCTCAAAGAGCTGTAAAGTACCAGTACGTCACCTCCTTCCCGGGCAGGAATAAGCCCACCTGATACGAAGGGGCAGGCATAAGCCCCCACCTGACCTGGAGGGCGGGGAGAGCGGGAACTCAGGGGTAGAAAACCCCTCTCCCTTCCGGTAAAGGGTTGTTGGGAACCCAGGGAACTTCGGAACCAGATTCATCCTCCAAGCGGCAGCTGGAGTAAGCCATTCCCATCCCCGGATCGGCCGACCCGGAGCCAGGCTGACATTGACTAGCGTAACGTCTTTGGTCTAAGGTAACTGACTAACCCCAATGCGCTAGCCTGGGAGCCTGTTTCATTGATAAACGCAGAGGTCAACTGAGGTTGTGTTGACATTGTAGTATTCCTAGAAAGCTGTTAGTTCCGCTCCGTATCTTGTGTAAACAAATAAAGTCTTATTTGGTCATTTAAAGGGCTCTAGTTTCCTCTTGTGTGTGCGGACCTCCTAGGTGGTCTCCTGTGCTTGTACGGGCTGTAAGTCAGTGCTGGTTAACCCGTTAAGCGCCGAACTCACGCAAAGGATCCAATTGTTGATCCTTCACAAAATTGCTTTAAATTGCTTTGACGGGCTATATCTCAGTGCCAGTTAACCCGTTAAGTGCCGAACTCACGCAGAAGACCCAGTTGCTGGTCTTCCACAGTGACCATCATATCCTTTTAGCTGTCCTGAATCTCCCATCAATCAGCTTCATGGGATGACTCCATGTTCTAATATTATGAGAATGGGAGAAATATTTCCCTGTCCACTTTCTCCACACCGTGCATAATTCTGTACACCTCTATCATGTCTCCTCTTACTCGCCTTTTCTCTAAGCTAAACAGTCCCAGATGTTGTAACCTTTCCTTGTAAAGGAGTTGCTCCAGCCCCTTGATCATTTTAGTTGCCCTGTTTTGCACTTTTTTCAACTCTACAATAACCATTTTTGGTGCGGTGACCAGAACTGTACACGGTATTCCAAGTGTGGTTGAGCCATAGATTTGTATAAGAGCAGTATAACACTGGCAGTTTTATTTTCAAGTCCTTTCCTAATTATGATCATAGAATTTGTCTTTTTCACAGCACTGGGTCGACATTTTCATCGAGCTGTCCACCACAACCCCAAGATCTCTTTCTTGGTCAGTCACCGCCAGCTCAGATCCCATCAGCGTATACGTGAAGTTGGGATTTTTTTTGCCCCAAGGTGCATCACTTTACACTCGCTGACACTGAACCGTATTTGCCAATCGTGGGGCACACGCATGAAAGCAAACAATCATGGCTGCCCTGGTCACAGCTAGTTTGGCCCTGACATTGCAAGGGATCCCTGGGTGCACCTCTGCATCCCATTTCCCTTGGCATCCCAAACAACCTCCGATTGTGCAGGTGCGTCAGCTCAGGAGAGGACTTAACATTCTCCCATCTTGAAAAAAAGCCTGGTGATGAAGGTGCAGTGGGGGGAGAACCAGACTGCTATAGAACTGCTGTTCATTTCTTAAATTGCTGCTTACTCTACTGCAGTTGGGTTGTAGCCTCAAGAAAAAGTTCCATTTATTGTATTTGTGTACTGCAAGGAGCTCAGAGATGCATTCTAGCCTCATAACAATCCTATAAGGTAGGTTAGACTGAGATACAGGGAAATCCCAAGGCTACCCAGTAAGCTTTGTGGCTAAGCAGGCATTAGAACCCAACCCACAAACACAGCCAGTGTTAGATTGTAGTCTTGTATTAGTCTGGCATTCTTCCTCCTCCCTCCCAATCCCTTTTCCTTTTGTATCATGTTTTTTAGATTGTGAACCTGAGGGCAGGGACTGCCTTATTATTAATCTGTGTTAGGCCGCTCTGAAAGCCTTTTCTGGCTGAAGAGCAGGGTATAAATACAAGAAATAAATAAATAAATAAAAATTAGAAAAAATGCAAACGCCCCCGTGATCAATTTACTCAACAATAAACATACTACAATTTCAAGTGTGGACATCAAACCAATCATGTATACATCTCTTCTTTAGTAACCGCCTGCCTTCCCTAGCATTTCAGGGGCTTGGGCGTACACAAGTCCTAGCTTCGTTGTGTTCCAACAAGTTAACATGAGCCTTCCCCTGTTTTTTTTCTTTCGGAGTGGCTTCTAATGTTTATCCGTATCTCAACTTGTTTCCTCCCTGACAAGGAACGTATATACAGTAATACCTTGGATTGCAAGTAACTTGGTTTGAGAGCATTTTGCAAGACAAGCAAATTTTAAAATATTTATTTATTTACTTACTTGATATACAAGCGACGTCTTGCAAGACAAGGACTGTAGTACGGCTTAAATTAAAAATCTCTGTACAAATTTTTTTGGGGGGGGGATTTCGTTTTGATATAAGAGTGTTTTGGATTACAAGCACGTTTCCAGAACGAACTATGCTCTCTCAATCCAAGGTATTACTGTGTGTGAATACTGCTAAAGGGTTAACATTTTGAGTACGGTAAGTTGATCACAGGGGCGCTTGTGTTTTTTTTCTAATACAGTAGTTATACCGTGATTCTCCTGGCTGTAGCAGTGTAGATTGTAGAGCACCCTTCCCCAAAGGGTGCTCTCCAGGTGTGTTCATCCCCAACCAAGGTTGAGGGTCAGGGGGGAAGAGTCGTCCAGACTGCAGAATTTGGTTGGACAATGCTCTCAGAATTTGTATAGCCTACACTCCCAGTTCAGTCATTTAATGTGCAGTTTCAATGCACTTCATGGCTTGGATCCAGATTTAGTCCTACCTAGAGTAGACCCATTGAAATCAATCGGATTTTGGTTAGTCATGACTAACAATAAGTCCCATTGATTTCAGTGGGCCTACTTTAAGTATGACTAAATCTGGATCCAAACGCATGTTCATTTTATAGGGACCTTTTGAACACAACTGCAACTCTTTTCCTACTGATCTCTCCCCTCCAAGTCCCAGTGAAGCAGCAAGTTTTTTCAGCTCAAGCACTAATGCCCTACAGTACTCTGGGAAAATCACTTAGGGCACAATCCATCAGGAAGTTCTTCCCCAAAAGCCCCATTATAATGAATCGGACCTGTGCAAGAGCTTCCCAGTGGATAAAGCACTAGATTTCTTTATCCTTGTAGGAAGGGGCTCCTTAGTCAAAAACAATGGGAACAACCACCAATCTCATGCTATACGTTCTAAGAGTTCAAAGATAATTAAAAGCCAGTCTTTAAAGCCAGATCTGGATATAGTAAGATTTCCAGAGCTATTTTATTGAATTCAACCGTCTTCTGTTTTTCCGAAATATGTGGCATTTGGCTGGTTTTAGAACTATAAATAGACAGGCAGCAGTCATGTATTTCGGACTGAGGATGCTTCTGAAGAGCTGTGTAAGAGAGGTCGCAGAAGTGGCCCCAGGAGATTTTGAGTCTGGATGCTTGACCGAGGCAACCTGTTGAATTTACAAAAGGTGGGTTTGGTTTTTTTTTTTTTTTAATATTATGATGGGACAGCGGAGAATTGCTTTGATTTAAGTAAGGGTGCCTGTTCTAACTTCTTGGCATGCTGCTATTAGTATTATTATTAGTATTATTAGTATTAGTATTTACAATACTGCTTCCCTTTCCACCACCACCCCCACCCCACCACCCAAGGCCCATCCTTGCAGTTCTCTTCTGGCTGTGGAGATAAACATGGATTGACACACCCTGCCCCATACTTTTAATACTCTTCTTACAGAAATAATCTGCAGCCAAAAGTCCACCTCTCTGCTTCCGAGTCTGAATTTTTTCCACGCACATATTGGACATTTTTAAATCTCTCTAGTCCTTCCCATGGGGGGGGGGGATTGTTGCTCTGTGGAACATTTTTCTTTTTCTTAGTCTTAACATCAAGACATCCGATAGCTTTCACGAGCCACACTTGAACTCCGCTTTGCAATCTCCTCACCATCGCATAAGAGCCCGCTGAGGAGCAAGCAAGATGCCCTGTAATAATAACACAACAAGAGTCCCGGGATGTCTTTTGGTGCTCTTTGATTGGTAGGCGATTGTACACTTTGAAGTGTGCTGTGCAGCGGGCAGAATGTTAACCCTCCGCCAATGAGACAAGAGCGCAGATGCCTGCTCAACCCTGATTAGCTTGTTGCTTTGGTATGTCACTCTCTTGTCACCCAGGCTACCTTACAGGGCTCCTGTGAGGATACGATGGGATCACCCCCGCCCCCCTGCATCCTGTCCTGAGCTCCTTAGAGCAGGGCTCTCCAACCTTGGGTCCCCAGATGCTGCTCTAGACTACAGCTCCCAGAATCCCTTGCCATGGTGGCTGGGTATGCTGGGAGCTGTAGGCCAGCAACATCTGGGGACCCAAGGTTAGAGAGTCCTGCCTTAGAGGAAAATTAAGGCACAATTGTGACCGCTGATGCAGTTCAATCCTTTGGATTGTTCAGTGCTAGAACAGAAGTGCCTAGTTGCATTATATTTTTAGCATTTTTTTTTCTCCAAAAGCGCTCAGACGGCTAACCCAAACACACACACACACACACACCTTTTGCTCCGACAAGTGTTGGAGGGGATGGATGGACAGACCAAAGGACCTTTGGAGAGACCAGTGACACGAGTCACCTGCTCAGGCCTGGCATTCATCATCCTTCTAGAGCAGTGGTTCCCAACCGTGGGTCCCCAGATGTTGCTGGCCCTACAGCTCCCAGCATACCCAGCCAGCATGGCTAATGGCAAGGGATGCTGGGAGCTGTAGTCCAGGCTCTCCAACCTTGGGTCCCCAGATGTTGCTGGCCTACAGCTCCCAGCATACCCAGCCAGCATGGCTAATGGCAAGGGATGCTGGGAGCTGTAGTCCAGCAACATCTGAGGACCCATGGTTGGGAACCACTGCTCTAGAGCCGCCTTCCCTAACCTGGTGCCCTCCAGATGGTTTGGACTACAACTCCCATCAGCCCCAGCCAGCATGGCCAATGTGATTGGGGCTTATGTGTGTTGCAGTCCAAAACATCTGAAGGGCGCCAGGGCACCGAACCCTGCTCTAGAGTCAAGGGAAGGAGAGAGAGAAAGCTCTTAGAGCAGTGTTCTCCAACCTTGGGTCCCCAGATGTTTTTGGCCTACAACTCCCAGCATGCCCCAGCCAGCGTAGCTGTTGGAGGACACTGTCTTAGAGGTCCCAGGAAGCTCAGCTCTGGGCAGCTGCTTGCTAAGCGATGCCCCCGGGGCAAACCCAGCCAGGTCAGTAATCTCTGCCACCACCTGGCTTATTTTTCGCACCCTGCAGGCTGGCATTTACTGTTGCGCCTCTTGCAGGCCGGTGTCTTGGGCTGCCTTGTCCAACGGCAGGCCACACCCTGTACCTGGGAAAGGCCGTGCCGAAAATGTCCATGCAAATATCCGCTCTTCCTTATTCCTAATAAGGCTCCAGAGACTCTCCCCTGGCTTGGAGCTGAGTAACAAGGAGGACGAACCAAACGACGGGCATCCACACACTCAGCACTGCCCTATTAGGCACACAGACGGCATATTTGTGTGCTTGACAAGGCACTCCGCTCAAGAGCTGCTCTCTCCTCGGCCTCGAAATGCAGCCCTTGGGAGGCCTCCCAGCATGGAAAGGGGGCAGACATATGTGGACACCACCCCGTTTCCTCTCTCTTTGCAGACAAGGGACAAGAACAAGCTGATAATGGTGGGCAAAGGGGAAAGAGAGGAGGGGCTTGGCTGGGCAAAGCACCGACACACACGGTGCGTTGGCTGTTAACAGCATGTGGGCAATGGAGCTACAGAATGCGTCCCCACCCAGTTCCCCCTTCTGTTTTTCAGAACCGGGGGCAGGTATGGAACATTCCACCGGCCCCAAGAGTCTCTCCTTCAACAGTGAGAAAAATCAACTTCTTGCACGCATGATGCACATCCAACACTGAGAATATAATTGCATGCGCACAGAGATGATGAGGGAAAGGAATTTGATGGAAACCTCCCCAATTCCCTCCCCTCTCTCTCTCTCTCTGAGTCTTCTAATGCCAGTTTCCCCTTCCCCAGCGTGTTGTGCTTCCACTCCCAGAAGGAGTGAAGAAGAGTGCTCATCAGAAATTCACAAGATCTGCATCCCTGGATTGCAGCATTTAAATCCACTATTGGCTTGTAGGCAGGGCTGGTGCTACCATTAGGCCAACTAGGCAGCTGCCTAGGGCGCAGGGCTAAAGAGGGCACCAGAAACACCTTGAAAAAAAATACAGCGCTCTCAAGTGGGAAGGGGGGGCGCTAAATATCTGATCTTGCCTAGGGCACCAAACTGCCTTGCACCGGTCCTGCTTGTAGGCAAGATGGATTTCTTCAGCAAGCTCACTATGCTGGTGGTGGTGGTTTCAGATTTGGGTCCCAACCAACATGTGGTACCACCTGTGGTACCGGGGATCAGTAACGAACTGGTTGAGGCCCAATAAACTGAAGGCCTGTCCTGACAAAACAGAAGAACTGTGGATGGGTGGTCCATGTGTCCAGGGAGAAGGTGTTCAACCTGTTATGGACTGGAAGGCCCAAGCAGCATCCAGCATGGCATGAAGTGCGTATCGCAAGCCGAGGCTGGCGCAACAGCTGTGGCTCTTCCTCGACAGAGAACACCTGGTTATCCATGCTCTGGTACCCTCCAGATTAGACTACTGCAAAGCACTGTACGTGGGGCTGCCTTTGAAGACTGTTCAGAAATTTCAGTTACTACAAAATACAGCTCTGGGCTACTAAATGGAGGCCCCGCCCCATCTAAAGGCAGGTGAGTAGCTGTCAGAGAGAGGGCCTTTTCAGTTGTGGCACCTCGCCCCTGGAATATCCTCCCCAGAGAGGCTCAGTGGGGACCAGCCCTTATGGTCTTTTGATCACTGGGCAAGGATCTTTTTCATTTTCCCAGGCCTTCTGAAAGCCCTGGTTGCAGCTGGGTTCATTCTGTTGCTGTGATTTTATCCCTATGCTGCTCTGCTGCTTTATTGGCAATAACTGCTTTTATTGTTTTCAACTGTATTTATATTATACTGTTGCAAACCGCTTTGACGGTTTTCACTGAAAACCTAAAAGGTAGGCCCCTTCCAACTCTACTTTTCTATGATTCTAATGTCCTTCGTGGTTCTAATCTGGTGACCTTTGATTGATTCTAAATACCATCACACACACACACACACACACACACACACACACACAGCACTCTGCTCTGCCCAAAACACTTCCCACCTTCATTTCAGCTCTAGGGTTCCTAAACTTCTGCCTTGCACTTCCCCTCAGTCACTCAGAATTCGACCAGAGAGGAGGCCTTTTGGAATGTTTTTCTTACTCTGGAAGACAGAAACAAAATTCAAAGTGACCTCGATAGGCTGGAGCGCTGGGCCGAAAACAACAGAATGAAATTTAATAGGGATAAATGCCAAGTGCTGCACCTAGGGAGAGGAAACCAAATGCAGAGTTACAGAATGGGGGACACTTGGCTCAACAATACTACAAGTGAGAAGGATCTTGGAATTGTGATCACAAACTGAATATGAGCCAGCAATGCGATGTGGCTGCAAAGAAGGCAAATGCTATTTTGGGCTGCATTAATAGGAGTATAGCTTCCAAATCGCGGGAAGTGATAATTCCCCTTTACTCGGCACTGGTTAGGCCTCATCTTGAGTACTGCGTCCAGTTCTGGGCACCACACTTTCAGAAGGACGTAGACAAACTGGAGAGGGTTCAGAGGAGGGCAACAAGGATGATCAAGGGACTGGAAACAAGGCCCTATGAGGAGAGACTGAAAGAACTGGGCATGTTTAGCCTTCAGAAGAGGAGTCATAGGGGAGATATGATCGCACTCTTCCAGTATTTGAAGGGATGTCACACAGAGGAGGGCCAGGATCTCTTCTCGATCATCCCAGTTTGCAGGACACGGAATAATGGGCTCAAGTTACAGGAACCTAGATTCCACCTAAACATCAGGAAAAAATTCCTGACTGTCACAGCAATAAGACAATGGAACCAACTACCTAGGGAGGTGGTGGGCTCTCCCACTCTGGAGGCATTCAAGGTGCAGCTGGACAGACATCTGTCAGAGATGCTTTGACCTGGATTCCTGCATTGAGCAGGGGGTTGGACTCGATGGCCTTGTAGGCCCCTTCCAACTCTACTTTTCTATGATTCTAATGTCCTTCGTGGTTCTAATCTGGTAACCTTTGATTGATTCTATTGGTTTTAATGCTCCAAATCGGTTTGCTGTGCCAATTTTATATTATTTGCTGTGGAGTTTTATTTGATATTGTTTAGTGACTGACTGTATGAGCAGCCCTTGGGAGCTAGTTAAACCGAAGGCTGGCATACAAACAGTTTTAAATAAAAGTAAGTAAATAAACAAACGGCAGGCAGGCAAAGACTCATTCATGCAGCCCCTGCTCTCCCAACCAGAGTATATTGCTTTCCAAGCAAACCTCTTTGAGAAAAGCCACCCAGTTTGCTCAAGTAAGGGCAAGAGAATCATGCACCTCGGCAAACTTCAGCGCAGCCCACGAAACCTGAGGAACAGCACAAGCTTATCGCCCACCACCGCAGCAAAGTTTGCTTCCATCTGCAAGATGGCAAGAGGTGACTCAAGGAAGGAGCTGGTCTGGTCTGGTCTGTCGGCTGCAATCCTGCCCGCTCTCCTGCCTGCCTCTAATTGTCTTAAGGTTGCTTCAAGCCTGTGTCTCTTCATCTGCGATGGGTTCATGTTATGCTCGTTACTGCACATTAGAATCACTTCCGTGTAGCTGATTAACGGTCTCTAGACATCTGCATATGCACGCAATTCCATTCTCCGCACAGTAACTTCCTCAAGCATTTAAAACGAGGTACATAGACAACTGTTAACAGTTATACACACAGCTAGGACTACTCACCAGGTCCATTTCTCTTTGACACACATACCCCTTCAAAACCAGAGCTTGAAGGCCTTAAGATCCCCGTTGGGAGACCCTCCACCTTTTGCCTAGTAGAAAATCACGGGCACTCTCCCTGACTCCAAGAGCCGAAGGCAGGTCAGTGCCCCTAATGCAGTGTGCTCCAACCTTGGGTCCCCAGATGTTTTTGGCCTACAACTCCCCAGGGATGTTGAAGAGTCCTTGGTCTCGAGTCACGAGTCTTTGGACCTGAGTCTCGAATCCGAGTCCGAGTCCTTGGTCCAAAATGGTGACTCACGAGTCACGAGTCACGAGTCACTCCCAAAGCTGACTCCACGAGTCCCTATTAAAATCAATGGGATTTTTCCCCCCAACAAAATAAGGCTACTTCAGATGTGTGGTTTAAATAAATTCTAGGCACAAGTGCGCCTTTTTATTTCCAAACTCTGCCACTGATTTTGGCAAGAACAGACCAGGCAGAAAAACCCAAAATAACCAGGCAGGCAGAGGAGGCAGGGAACCCCAAAGCAGGCAGGCAGAGGCCTTTGTCTTGGACAATTCAACTGTTGAACTGGTCAAGAAGAGACCAGGCAGGCAGAGGAGGCTGGGAACCCCAGACAGGCAGGCAGAGGCAGCCAAACCCAAAATGTCTGAAAGGTTGCATTTTAGAAAAAATGATTTTAAAAAATAAACTTGCTGTACTTCCTAAAACTTATCCATGTTGCATTTGAGGAACATGATTTTTTCTAAATGTTTGGCCCCCATTCTGGAACGGTGAGATCTCATCACAATTCCACCCTCACTGAACACCCGCTCCACTGGTGATGAACTTGCTGGAACCAGAAACACACTCAGAGCAGCCACACAGAGTAATCTCAGGTCCTTCTTCTGCCTCTCCCAAGTACGCAACACATCAATCAAAATAAATCTTGACACACTGTTGGGGCTGCACTCCCGGTAGCCGTCCATAGTGGCCGAGCAGCGGCGCACCTCGCTTCCATGCGCTCTTCGCCGGCAATCACGCTCCTCTCCACTCCTTCTGGCACAGCCCAGGGATGTTGAAGAGTCCTTGGTCTCGAGTCCCGAGTCGAGTCTGGAGTCCCATTAAAAATATTGGGACTCGAGTCCGAGTCGAGTCAGAGGGGGGACTCAGTGCGACTCACGGGTCGAGTCCTCGAGTCCGAGTCCCCATCCCTGCAACTCCCAGCATGCCCCAGCTGGCGGAATTCACCACCAGGCAGGACTGAGAGCCTGGATCGACATCCCAGGTGCGCAGCCAGATGTTTCTCCTGATGAGGGAGGGGGGGATGGCCAGAGCCCTGGCACTGAGTTGCAGTGCATCAAGGGCGGAGTCCGCCCACTTGAAGAAAGCTCTTGAAAAGAATGAGTTGGAGGTGGAAGCTCTGAAGGCCGACACTAATGCTTCAAAGTTCTTATGTAAAGTTGCATCCACCCTCTTATCGCACTGATCCCTAGGACCAGTTTCCCCATCCACCAGGAAAACTGCTGAGGAAGAGACGACAGCCACGGAGGCATCAACTACTCCTGGAACTTTTAGAAGTTCCATAGTCTTGCCTGGCAGGGTATAAAGCTTGTTGACCAAGGTGTTGACTTGGCTGGATTGGCCCACTCTGATTCCCAGACTTTACAGAAAGAGTTGGGAAAGGGCACAGAAATTGGGGCGGCCAGTTCTTGGGGAAAGGCAGCCTTGTCCCATCTTAGGTATATGATCACTAGCTGCCTTGTCAGGGTTGTGGGCTTCTCCCATTAGCTGAGGTTTGTGGGAAGCCTTAACTAGTAAAATGGGGGGGGGGAAAACATCAGGTTGAAAGAGTCGGCCTTGGCAGGCCTGGAACGGCACCTCCTGAGAGTTCGCCAATTTCCTTCTCCCCAGCCTCAGAGGGCAAGTCAATCCGCAGCAAGGAACTCTTTGGCTTTGGGCAAGAGGGCCTGCTGTCTCTTTATTTATTTATTTATTACATTTATACCCCACCGTTTTTCCTGAAAGGAACCCAAGGTGGCTTACATAATCCTCCTCCTCTTCCTCTCCGTTTTATCCTCACCACAACCCTGTGAGGTAGGTTAGGCTGAGAGTCAGTGACTGGCCCAAAGTCACCCAGTGAGTTTCATGGCCGAGCGGGGGACTAGAACCCGGATCTCCCGAGTCCCCAGTCCAGCACTCTCACCACCACTACGCCACGCTGGCTCCCAGTGTTCCTTTGTTCCTTTACCCCGGTCTCTTCCAGAGATGGAGGTGCTGGGTGAAGGGAAGGGACTTGTAGGGGTGCCTGGAAGGACAGGCTGAGGAAGAAGACGCTTCCGAGGAGCAAGAAGATCGAGACGAAGAACTGCCTCTACTTCTATGGCCCTTTCTGCACTTGTGCTTGGTCCAGCCCCTGCGTTTGCCTTCCCTTTTGCTCTGCTTACCCTTTTGGGGTGTGGGTAGAGCAGTGTTTCTCAACCTTGGGTCCCCAGATGTTTTTGGCCTACAACTCCCAGCATGCCCCAGCCAGCGTAGCTGGCTGGGGCATGCTGGGAGTTGTAGGCCAAAAACATCTGGGGACCCACGGTTGAGAAACACTGGGGTAGAGCGAGAAGGGGAATGGGAATGCCCCCGTGAAGAGCTGCTCCCCCAACCCCGGTTTGCCAAGCCCTGGACCCAGGAGCTGAGCTGTGCTAAGGCACCTTCCCCAGAAAGGTCCGGGATATGGCGGACAGGAGCAGCGCTCGCCCCGCCTTGCATACGGCGTGCATCCCCGTTTGTTGCCAAGCCACTGGGGGGGTTTGCTAGGCCTCACTGCATCCTCTAGGCCAGGGCTCTCCAAATATCTTGGGTCCCCAGATGTCGCTGGCCTACAGCTCCCAGCATACCCAGCCAGCATGGCCATTGGCAAGGGATTCTGGGAGATTGTAGTCCAGCAACATCTGGGGACCCAAGGTCGGAGAGCCCTGCTCTAGGCCGCCCAAGGCCTCTGAGCTGGGTTAGAGGACCCGTTCTCTCGTTCCTGCCATTTTCAGTGGGGGAGAGAAATCTGCACGTCTTCCTTCCACCGGCCTTGTGTGAGGAAAGAAGGTGGAAGAGCTGTGTGAGGCACAGCCAGCTGGTGGCTGCCGGGGGGGAAAAAAGCGCTGCCTTAGGCCTCAGCTGGTATGCTAGGCCTCCGCAGGTTTTCCCGGAGGTGGTTTGGCTCTATCTGCTGGCCACCAATGCTGCCTATGCCACCTGTTCCTCCCAGTCTCCGCTAGTACGCCGGAGCTGGAGAGATAGTTGGAGAGGGTGCCATAATGGTCTGAGAAAGTGCCCCCCCCTCCTGTAGTAGAAGCCCCACTTCTGCAGTGAGCGACAGACACACACACACAGAGAGAGACACACCACGTTAGGACATGTTGGGTGGGGATGGGGGGGGGGACAAAGAAAGAAAAAGGAACAAACGAATGAGACAGGACAAAACTCTTAAGACGGGGCTCTCCGACCTTGGGTCCCCAGATGTTGCCAGACTACAGCTCCCAGAATCCCTTGCCATCTATTTATTTATTTATTGAATACATTTTTATACCGCCCAATAGCCGAAGCTCTACTGGGCAGTTTACTACAGTTAAAACCATAAAACACAATATAAAATAAATATAAAATTTAAAGCCACGGATTAAAAACACACAGCAGAGCTAGCAGCAGCAGCAGCAGTTACAATAACGGAGTTAAAAAAACAACTACAAGATTAAAATGATTAAGAAGATGATGATTAAAATGCCTGGGAGAATAAAAAGGTCTTCACCTGGCGCCGGAAAGAATACAAAGTAGGCGCCAGGCGAACCTCTTTGGGGAGCTCATTCCGTAACCGGGGTGCCAGAGCAGAAAAGCAACATCTATATGCTCATATGTGGTGGAGTTGTAAAAATGTAATGGATTTTTGGAAAATGATTTTTGAGGAAATATCAGAAATTGTTGGAGCTGATTTAGAGGTTTGTCCTAAATTAGCTTTGCTATCAATAACGGAAAAAGTGATCGGTTCTCAAAATGTTAAAGAATTAATTATAAACTTGTTAACGGCAGGTAGACTAATGATAGCAAGGAAATGGAAAATTCAGCAAGTTTTCACTATTACTGATTGGTATAAAGAAGTATGGGATATGGCATTGAATGATATGTTGACTTGTAATATTAAATGCAAAAGGGGTCAATTAAAGAAAAATATTTTCAAGGATATTTGGGGTTTATTTTTGGAATATGTGTTTAAAAAGGGGAAAGGGAGTTTACCCTGTCAAGATATGTTGTATTTTTGGAATAATGAACAATTATAGAATCATTGTATTATTTGGTCCCATGGTGATGGGAGCACAATATTAGTTATATGTGTGTGTTATTTTCTTTGTATTGTTTAAAAATTTAAATAAAATTTATTAAAAAAGAAAAGAAAAGCAACATCTGGGGACCCAAGGTGGGAGAGCCCTGCTCCGAGAAAAGCAACTAGAGCTGGGTTTTTAAGAGCTCAAGCTCAGCAGGCAGAGCTGGCCTGGGAGGGCAGGGCAGGGCAACTCCTCTCCCTGCAGCTTTTGGCTCTGCCTACAAGTGCCAGAGGGAGGCGCCATCCTGAGCTTAAGGAATGCCCTCCGTCAGGCTCTGGAGAACCATGAACCCAGAAAGCCTGGTCCTTGGCATCCATCTGCCCTTCTGCACCGGACATGTGCCAGGGAAAGCCCCTCCGATGCTCGGGGCAGGGGTGGTTACTTCCCGCCCTCCACGCCTATTAAGTCGGCACAGATCGGAGCTGGATCTCATGGCAGTGACCGTGCGGGGGCTTTGGAGAAAGTAGCTTACCGCTTTCTCCTGCTCATCCTGGCTCTCTTCACATGCACGCGGGGGGGTGGGTGGGTGGATGCATAAAGAACACGATGTGCCTCAGGGGCCACGGAACAGCGCTTGGGGTAGGCAGGGAAGCGGCGTCTCTCTCCCCCCAACGCCCCCTCGCCTGCATTTCAGACCTCAAGTGATCATTCTCCAGTATACAGGCCTGTGGCTCACGCTGGCTCAGCTTGTCTGAGCGTGGAAAGCTAAGCAGGGTCAGGCCTGGTGATTACTTGGATGGGAGACCCCTCCTCTAGTCTCCTGCTGCATTGAGCAGGGGGTTGGACTCGATGGCCCTGTAGGCTCCTTCCAACTCTAGGATCTATGAAATCTATGGATCTATAGCTCTAGTCCGCCCACTGGTTCTACATTTAGTCTTTGCGGCTGAAGACAGACAATAGAGTCTACACACACACCAGAGTTGAAAGTTATTTGAAAGGGGGATCAGTCTGGTAATTGTTGTGAACCGCACAGAGAGCTTCGACTGTTGGGCGGTATAATAATAATAATAATCATCATCATCATCATCCACCTGTCCTATTTTTTTTGCCTCTGGTAAACAGGTTTTCCTGTTGTTTCAAAAACATGCAAGATGTGGAGGCTACAATGTGACCAACACTGTATGTGTCACACACACACACACACACACACACACACTCATTTCATCCATCTGTCCATCTTCAGTTACTTTTGTTTTAAACAATTAAACGGGACAGTGTACCATGTGTGCATGCTAAAGGCATTAATTCCTTTGCTTTTTAAAAAATAAAAAGAAGAGAAGAGAGACTGTTTATAGTAACCGTATCAACACATCTCAAATTATCACGAGGTACATCAGCTGCTCTTAAAATACACTTGCCGCCCCCCTGCCCCCCCATTTAATCTTGCATCTTCTGCTGAATCTGAAATGGTGCCCTGGGTGTTTAGAAGGCACGGTCACACACGTCCACGCATGCGCACACCCCGAGAGAGAGAGAGAGAGAGAGAGAGAGAGAACATTTTGACCCAACCTCTCCAACACAACCTGCCCATGTCCTCCTCCCATCCTGGTCTGCCGAGCTCTTTTCTTCCAAATCCCTCTCCAAGCAGGTGCTGTGGCCCCTTTAAGACGGCTTCATCCGGCCGCCACACACACATGGATCCAATTAGGTCCTGCTTGCAAAATCTGGAAGTCCAGCAGCTGGGTGGGGCTGGGGCTCCCCAGGAGGAAGTCTGCCTTTAGAGGCCTCAAGGTGCGATGCGGGGCGCATAGAGAGGAACCCCCCTGCGCCCTGCTTAGCCGAGGAGCGGCTGCTTCTGGGATCCCAGGGCAGGCCGTAGGTAGGAGATGCCGGCTTCCTCTTAAAACCAGGGATGGGGTGCGCTGCGGGCTCCAAGTCGCTGCCTCCTCAAAGGCAAATCTTCTCTCATGCAGAACTCCCAAGGATTTCCTGCCTGGCCGTTGTGACATCTGTCTATTCTTACTGCACTCTTCGGGAAGGCGGGGGGGGGGGGGGAAGGCATTTCTAGGCTGATGTTGACATGTGCAGTCAGGGTAACGCGCAGTGAACATGACAAGGAATGGGTGGTCCTTTGCTCCTTCGCGCGACACCAACCACAGTTAGCAACTACATGGATGGTGCTGTTTTTTCGAAGTGAACAGCAGGCACGGAGGTTGGATCTGAACTGGGCGCAGAGCAAGGGCAAAGGTTTAAAGCTCCCTTACCCCCCTCCTTACTCCTCCGACTAGGGTCCCAATCCAGATGGAGGCGGGGGGGGGGGGCACAGCCTGCAATTTACACTTTTAAAAACCATGTATACAAGTGCTAACTGTGTGAGCAGTGCCGTCCCATCTAGTTTGGCCTTTAGTTGTGCTCTGCATAGAAAAGTACTGTTGGAAGGGGCCTACAAGGCCATCGAGTCCAACCCCCTGCTCAGTGCAGGAATCCAGGTCAAAGCATCTCTGACAGATGGCCGTCCAGCCGCACCTTGAATGCCTCCAGAGTGGGAGAGCCCACCACCTCCCTAGGTCGTTGGTTCCATTGTCTTATTGCTCTGACCGTCAGGACCTGCTTTGCGTTGCTCAGGAGGCAGGCGCCCTGCTGGAATTCAGGAGGACACTGCCGAGGCTTCCTGCCATGTGCGGCCAGCCTCAGCAGCAGGTGTTGGGAGAGCCTCACATCAAGGAGAAGTTTTCATCTGAAACTGGAGTATTAGATAATGGATCACACTGATTAATTGATCGAAGCTCATGGCACTAGCTCAGTGTTCTCCAACCTTGGGTCCCCAGATGTTTTTTGGCCTACAACTCCCAGCATGCCCCAGCCAGCGTAGCTGGCTGGGGCATACTGGGAGTTGTAGGCCAAAAACATCTGGGGACCCAAGGTTGGAGAACACTGCACTAGCTGGAAGGGTATGTGTGGGGAATCCCACCTTTTGCCACTATGACGGTGAGCCTCTGAGCTGGCCCAAGACATCTTGCTACCTAACACAAAGGACAAGATGGCGGCTCCCGCCTCTATTCCATGTACAAAAACCAACCAGACTGGCAGGTGAACTTTTTTTCCCCCAATCCCGGCAATGGAACGGCATTGAGCAGGGGGTTGGACTCAATGGCCTTGTAGGCCCCCCTTCCAACTCTATGAGCTATGAATCCCTTGCACCCAAGGGCAGCAGTCTACCTTGGTGCAGGCCAGGCTACGTGACACACGCAACTCTGCCCTCCCAACACTGTGCCACCGCTGCCCGCCCACAGCATCTACTGCCTGAGGCGGCCGCCTCACTCTGCTTAAAGGTAGGGCCAGCCCTGGTGAGCATGAAAGAGCTAAAGAACGTTAAGAGGTAACTCAACTGCCGTAAACAATCCTGAGTTTGATTGTTTTTTTCTGAAAGGCTCCCCGCTGTCATAATATTCAGCCAGGTTTGCGAAGGGTGAAGGGAGGCATTTTGTCGGGTTGGCTTCACACTCGCCACACTCAAGACAAGGGGAAGCCTTTGTATTTAGGGAAGAATGCCACAAGCATCTACAGGGAGGTGGAGGATTGAGCCACTTGCTGGACTTGGTAGAAAGAAACATGTTTACTCCCAACTCAAGCAGAATATCGGTGGTCAATATAAGAGGTTTAAAGATGTTCATAAGGCTAATCTAAAAAAATGCAATATAAACATCGAAAACTGGGAAGCTCTGGCCCATGAACGATCTAACTGGAGGTTGGCCTTTCACAAAGGTTCCATGGACCTTGAAGAAGCCCGAGTGCAAGGCGAAAGGGAGAAACGTGCTAAGCGAAAAGCACGTCAAATGAATCCTTTACAGGACCATCTTCTATCTGGTAACCTGTGTCCTCACTGTGGGAAGCTGTGTGGATCTAGAATTGGCCTCCACAGTCACTTACGGACCCATCGCTAGAGTCTACGCAATCTTCTTTAGAATTTCCTCCTTTTATCCCGGAAGACAATCTTACTCGGTCACGAGTGATCGCCTGATGATCTAGCTTCAAGGCTGCAAGGAAATGCAAGAGAAAAAGCCCATCTGAGCTTGGCAGAGGCCAACTGCCCTTCCTACGGGGGGGGGGGGGAGCAAGCAAGGAGGGGGGGGATTGGATTTTAATAAGAGTCCCCGGCTGGCATGAAAGAGCCAATTGTGTGATCTTGCCGAACTCCCGAAGCCCACTTATACAATGAGGCCCCTTCAGCCAACAACGCCGGAGCTGCCACCTTCCGCCCTGCAGGCCACGCTGGTTGCTTGTTGGGAGCTTTGGGTAGGGGGGGGGGCGCTCGGCAGATGCAGTACATCGCGCGCAGCCTGTGGATCAGGTCCTTGCCGCAGAGCTCTAAAGCAGTGTTCTCCAACCTTGGGTTCCCAGATGTGTTTGGCCTACAACTCCCAGCATGCCCCAGCCACCGAAGCTGGAAAAACACAGGAGCAAAGAGGCGGAAGGCGGGAATCCAGGAGCTTAAATAAGCTCTTACCTGGGTCCCCGCCCTTCTGAGCCATTGGCTCTTCCCGTGACCCACCAGACCAGGTGCTTGCCTCCTCTCTCCTCCCCCACGCGCAAGCCTTCTCTAGCTGGCTGGGGCATGCTGGGAGTTGTAGGCCAAACACATCTGGGGACCCAAGGTTGGAGAACACTGCTCTAAAGAGAAGAGAGCGCTGCCCCCAAGGGAAGAAGGGGGAAATGTTGGGGAGTCCAGAGATTGCAGGGGGCTTGGGGGGTGGGGGTGGGATCCCGCATGGCTGGGGTGAGGAAGCGACATACATTCGTGCAAGAAGAGATTCCCCCACTGCACAGAACCAGGGCAGAAGAACCACGTCCTGCAGGGTTTCCTTGAGCAATCAGCTGCTGTAGCCTGAAGTGTAGTTTGTGGTGACAGAAATAAGAGGATCTTCAGCTTCTGTAACCCCTGGAGCCAGGAAGCGGCACTCTAAAAACAACATTGCCTTTGAGGCAGACTTACAGAATGGCCAGTCGGGGTCCGGCTGATGCTGGGGAAGACCATTTACGTACTCAGGGGCCTTCCAGATGAGGCTTTTCTGGCTTCTTCGTGGAATTTTATGCGGGGGATCCAGCCCCCCACGTGTTTCCCCATAACTTCTTCATTCATTTCATTTCATTTATTTCATTTATATACCGCCCCATAGCCGAAGCTCTCTGGGCGGTTCACAACACTCTCTACATAAAAACAACATTAAAACATACAAAACAGTTTAAAAAATTAAAAGCCAAATTTAAAAACACAGTTTAAAATAACAATACAAAAGCCAATAAAACTGAGCCTACAGGTGACAATCCCCCCCGTGCTATTCCAAGCTCCTAACTAAATGCCTTGGCATAGACGGAAGTCTTAACCTGGCGCCGAAAAGATAGTAAGGTTGGCGCCAGGCGGGTCTCAGTGGGGAGCTGATTCCACAACTGGGGGGCTACCACCGAGAAGGCCCTCCTCCTCGTTGCCACCAACCGAGCCTCTCTTGGAGGTGGCAGTCGGAGGAGGGCCCCAGATGTTGAGCGTAGTGTCCGGGTAGATAACGGTTGGGAGAGACGTTCCGTCAGGTACCATAGAAAATCCATTAAGAAGAAAAGGATGGAAGAGCTGCACAAGGCCTTTGGATTGCTAGTGCCAGGACCTGGCCAGGCCGGGTGGGGAAGGGACTGCTGCAGGTCCCTGACCCATAGACAGCGCTGGCCAGCCATTCTTTCCCCTAGGTCTGTCTTTCTGCTTACAAACCACTTCTCACACAAGAAGCATCCTACCAAATTCAGATTTAAGAAATAGCTTGCAAATGAAAAACAGCACCATGCAACATGAAGCTGACTGCATATATTGTGTTGACCTGCATCATTTAATCTGAGAACATAATCTACATTTGTGTGTGTGTGTGTGTGTGTGCTGAACATGTATTACTCTGGCACAGTGTTTTCCACGCTTCAGTGCAAAATGATTTTCGAAGTGCATCTGGGCCCATGACTTCTCTCATGAAAATAAATATTTCGCTGCATTTCATTCTCTGCATTCCAATTTCAAACCCAAATGCACTCCTTCGCTTCGGTATCAGTAAAGACACAATTTACGCAGTCAAATGTTCATTGTTAAAAGAAGTTGGCACGAAATATTCCTAATCATCGCTAGCATCATCTTTTTGAGGGTGCACAGTTGGGGCTCCCTTGACACCCAGAGTTGACTACACATCTGGAGGGCACACATCTGGTGGGGAAAGGCTGCCATATGCGATCTCTCCCAGGGCAGTGCAGGGGTGGGTGGGTGTTGGGCTTCACAGCCAGCTGGATCTCGCTCGACACTATGATCCTACCCAGTGTGAGAAACGGATGCTCTGGAGTAATATGGAAGTTCTTTGGTGGACGACCATACAGAGATGGCTGACTTAGCCGGCTTGCTCACAACCCCGGTTACAATCCCAGATTTGCTCATCTCATAGGAGGCAACCTGTTTCCCTGCTGGGCAGTGCCCCACAGAGAACTTGATCCTGGAGTCGGGGTCACAAGACCTGCCCAGTTGCCAGAGGAGCAAAAGGAGCCCCCCCCCAAAAAAACCCCTTTCTGCTCCCTCCTCCAGAGGCCTGGAAGAAATCTTAAGGCAGTGCCTATGACATTCCCCATGCAAAACCTCTGTCATCTGCATCCTTGTATGCACGTCTACCCAACCAGACAGTGGGTCACTCAGCGAATGGTGGAGGCACTGTGCTCCCTCTGCCCCAGCACAAACCACCTTCTTCGGCTGGGTCAAATTCCAGCAGTTAAAAGGGTGCTCCTGGGCCAAGGGGATGTTTTGAGGACTCCCTTCCCTGGGAAGTTTGGTGCAGCCCAATTCTCCCACTTTTTGAATCCCGAGCATCACCGTAGGTGGAGTCTGTTGGGAACCCACAGGCCTCCTTCTCATCATCTTCTCTCTATTTTATTATTCTACACTCTTTCCGGGGAGGCTGGCTTTCCACAACCACTGCCAGCCATCATCCATAAGCTGCGCCCAATTAACCTTTAAGCCACAGCACAGAAGGCTGTTAATTAGTTAATTGCTAATCACCCTCTAATCAGCTCATTGTTCCCCAGCTGTGATCCTCCCATGACATCAGATGGGATGCCTAAAGGGTCACAAGGACAGGGTGAGGTCAGGACACAAATGCTCCAGACATGCCCAGTTTTTCCATTAGAAGACTACACACACACACACACACACTCCTTATCACTGTGTCCCCAGAGGGGCTAAATACAGTAAGGGTGCAATCCTATGCAAATTTAGACAGAACAAAGGCCTACAACTCCCAGCATGCTTGTAGACCTTTTTCCTGTCTAAATTTGCATAGGATTGCACCTTAAGAGTCTGAATCAGCCGCCATGCTTTGCCCCCATAAATCATTGCAGGGGAGGGCAGAAGGTGGATCGGAATCTACTGGTTGATCTCTGAGTACGTAGTTTGCGGTGGATCAGCTAGGATGTCTGACTTCCAATTGTTTTGCAATACCAGTAACAAAATGACTTCCCCCAACCCACCTCTCACCTTTATTTATACTGCTGAAATTAAGAAAACTTAATAACTAGGAGTGGATTTTTGTGTGGAAGGACTGTGAGCTCCATTCAGTTCTGGTACTCGAAGCACATTCCTGGGCTCAGAATTCTTGAAATCTAAATCTACCGGGATGTCTTTTGCATTAGTCAGTAAATCTTGGGGGTTCCAGTAAAAAAAAAAAAAAAAACCAGAGTAGGTCCTGCAAGTCTGAAGTCTGCCCAGCCCTACTGTACAGGGTACCTGTTGCCCTCAAGATGTTCTGAACTACAACTCCCAGGACGTTGTAGTCCAACACATCTTCAGGGCACCAAGTTGAGGAAGGCTGCCTTGAGGGGACCAAGCCTTGGAGCGATGGTATGTCCAAGGCCACCCAGGGAGAGAAGAAGTGTGTCCAGCGTTGTCTTCCAAAGTGCTGCTGTACAGCTGCTGCCCTGCACAGACAGTGGCACTCTTGCACAAGAGCCCACACCACACGCACAAGTCACCGGGGACAGAAACGTATTTCAGTTTGTGTCCAGACTCAAGCGGGATGCGTCAAAACACTCTGTGCTGTAAATATCCAATAGGCTAATTTCACAGGATCACAAAGTTGCGGGGGGGGGGGGGCTTACATGTCACCGAGTCCATTCCCCGTCTGTGGGAAATATTCAGGCCTAGAACGGCCCCAACAGATGGCTGTCTGCTTGAAGACCTCCAGCAATGTAATCATGGTGACTTGGCCAGCAGCATTCACTTAGACCAGGGATGGGCAACTTGTAGCCCTCCAGATGTTGTGGCCTAGAATTCCCATCATCTCTCACCATTGGCTATACTGGCTAGGGCTGATGTGAGCGGTAGGCCCAAATATCTGGAGGACCACAACTTGCTCAACCCTGCCTTAGGCTGTTGACCCACTTGAGGCCATGGATTCATTTCTCATTGACTAGGTTCACACAACACGATGACCCACACACAAAAGTTGAGTATGGGTTGTCGCTGAACCGTGTGTTGCTGTTGAAACATGGGTTGTCACGTTGTCTGAACCCAGCTGCGATAACAAACCACAAGCAACCCACAGCTCACAACCCAACAACAAACCATGGGTTCTCTTCATGGGTTGTTCGTGGTTAACAAACCATGGTTTGTTGTCATGGCTGGGTTTACAGGCCTGTGGTTTACGCTGGCTCAGCTTGTCTGAGTGTGGAAAGCTAAGCAGAGCCAGGCCTGGTTATTACTTGGATGGGAGACCCCTCCTCTAGTTTTCTGCATTGAGCAGGGGGTTGGACTCGATGGCCTTGTAGGCTCCTTCCAACTCTATAATCTATGAATCTATGAATGACAACCTACACTCAACCCATATTCAACCCACACTCAAACCATGAACCCAGAAAGCCTGGTCCTTGGCATCCATCTGCCCTTCTGCACCGGACATGTGCCAGGGAAAGCCCCTCCGATGCTCTGGGTTCATGGCTTGAGTGTGGGTTATCGTGTTGGGTGAACCCAGTCATTGTATAGTTCACCTCTTCTGTGCTTAACTTCAAGGATGACACTTCCACCACACATGCATCCACGCCACAATGGTGCAGAGGACGAACAAGCAGGCCGTCAGTGATGCGTGTTCCCTTCTCACAAGCTGAGAGAGAAAAGACTGCTCTTAAACTACAGCTACTGTGCAAGTCGATGGTTGAGCCGGGACTGGAAGTCAGGCAGGGGGCAAGTTGCAGCACAGGTGAGTTGCAAAAGGAGAGAGGATCCCTCCAGGCCCTACAGAGATGCCTTTCCCTGCCCCCACCCGCCCAGCATGGGACTCCTTTCCCCCTTTCCCGGAGATTATAAACCTCATTTCTGGGGGCTCCAGCCTGCCTACAAATCACACCTTCTGTCCTGGTAGCCCCGGGGCAGGGTGTTTTAATAAAAGATGCCCCTTTCTGCCCACTATGACTACTACACACATTGACTGGGTTCACACAACACGATAAGCCATGGTGGCTTATAAGCCATGTTGGTTTCAGGGTGGCTTGTCACGTTGTCTGATTAGCTTGTGTGTGGTTAACAAACCATGCTTCGGGGTTCAGGCAACAATGACAGACAGACATGATTTACAAGCCACCATGGCTTATGGTGTTGTGTGAACCCAGTCATTGGCTGGGACCGCACAAGACGCTAAAGCCTCAGTAGGTTAATCGCTGCTGGGGCTTTAGCGTGTTGTGCGAACCTGGGAAGGCTAAGCTGCGGCTCGTTCTAGGGTTTTGTGGGGTTTTCGCGTGTCGTCCGAACCCAGACCACACGCTAGCCCTCTTACAAGCCAGAAATTCACACAGCCCCTTGGCTGGAGCAGCAAACAAGGGCTGCCGCTCTGGCCAGGGGCTCTGGCCGATGACAGCCGGCCAAGTGTCCAAGCAGCACTTGGCACGGCCCTCATCAGCTTCCCCGCATGCTGCCGCTGATGTCCAGCATCGGCAAGAGCATGGGGTGGGGGAGCTGCCGGAGTCCACCAATTTATTTATTTATTTATTTATTATATTTATCAATCGCCCATCTGGCCGGTCACCCGGCCACCCATTACCATGGCTCAGGGGGGAGGAGGAGAAACGCCGCGGTGGTGCTGGTGCCTGCCGTCGCAGCCCCCTTTCCCGAGCAGGAAGAGGGCGCTCGGCATGACCCTGGTGCCACAGCCACACGCCTCCTCCTTGCCGAGCCCTGGGTGGGCACTCGGGGCTCGGGGAGGAGGAGGAGGCACGCAGTGGCATTTGTCTCTCGGCAGCGGCAGCTGGGAACAGGAGGGAGCTTCCGCCAGCTGGCCCAAAACGGCAGGCGGGGCCAGCAGGGAAAAGGAGCAAACTTCTCCTCTTCTCAGCCAGTTTCCCCCCGCCGTTTCTTTCCCCCCCACCTCGCTTGCTGGGGTGCCACACCGAGCGAGAGTGGGGGGGGAGGAGCCAGGGGAGAAAGCCCCTCCTTTCCAGGCCACGTGGCGCTCCCGGGGGCCATGGGGAAAAGCAGTCACCACCACCCCAACCCAGCTAGCGAGAGAGCTTCTCACTAGACGGGTTGCGGGGAGGTGTGATCCTGCTTGCTGGCGCCAGGCACCGTTCTGGCAAGCAGACTCGGGAGCGGGGGGGGAAGCGATCCTCCTGGGTCTACCTGGGAGTGGGCCCATGGGACCCCTCCTCCCCCCCCCGCCCACCGTGCCAATCATCTCACGCACAACGGGCAGGCGGAGGTCCATTCTCATCGGCCCGGCTGGAGCACGCTGGGAGTTGCAGGCCAAAAACATCTGGGGAGCCAAGGTTGGAGAACACTGCCATAGAGGTTTCAAAGAGAAACATGGAGCGTGGCCTGAAGAAACACAGCAAGGGATCGAAGGTTATACCTCCTGCCCAGGGGCTCAAGAGGGCAGAGACCTCAGAAGTAGGCATTGCCTCTACTTCTTGCCACAGAGGAGCACACTGGTCCCTGGAAGTCTCTCGCTCACACTCACACACACATGCACACACAAATAATAATATATATGAGTCTTTAACAAAGCAACTTCCAAGATCTCCCCCCCCCACACACACTTTTTCTCCTAGGCCCAAACAGTGTAGCCTTCCTCTTTTTTTTTCCTTGACAGATTTTCTGTGGTAAGAAAAAAGACGGAAAAAGTAGGAGGGCTGTGAGTGGAAGACGGCAACGTCTGGACACCGTGTGTGTGTGTGTGAGGCAGGACAATGACACAATAAACACCTCATCTGGAAGCGCCCCATGTCGGCAGATCCAAGCAAAAAGAACGAACACCTGGAAGCACTTCAAAATCCAGCCAAGAGCAGCCATGGTAACTCTCAGGACTGGCCTTATTTTGGGGGCATATGCAAAGTTCAAAGTGGCCGAGCGCACGATCTTATTAACGAGAGAACTTTTAACACTTGTACGAACAACATGCAAGAAACTTGCACAAGGCGGAATAAGCTCACACTGTTTGACGACAGCAAGCAAGTGCGATAAACCACGACCCTTCCCAAATATTTGCGTCTCTCGTTCTCTCTTCCCCCCTCTTAACCCAGCTCCACGGCCTCCGTCAGCCTCTGTCCCCCTTGCCCCTCTTTTCTTGCGTGCAAAACAGAGGCACAGACAGTAGCAAGAATATTTCATCTAAACGCAACCACAAGAGGCACCACTTCAGCTTCGCGTGAATTTAAGTGTTTCGTGTGGGGCCCTCCGAGATAAGAGGCCCGGATGAGGCGCCTCCCCTTTCGGCCACTAAAACGGGGGTCTCGAACCTCTTTCAGCCTTGAGGCCCGAATTCCATTTTGGAGAACCTCTCGGGGGGGGGGGGGCACGTTCCAGTAGTGGGAGGTGCCAAAGGCAAAAGGGGTGGGACCAAAAATTCCAGCACATTGTACCTTGAAGTTCTCACTGCCTGTAACTAAGCCTTAGGGCAGTGTTCTCCAACCTTGGGCCCCCAGATGTTTTTGGCCTACAACTCCCAGCATGCCCCAGCCAGCTACGCTGGCTGGGGCATGCTGGGAGTTGTAGGCCAAAAACATCTGGGGGCCCAAGGTTGGAGAACACTGCCTTAGGAGAAGCATTGGAATCTTTTAGAATGCGGGGCCACATTATTGTAAACCGCCCAGAGAGCTTCGGCTGTGGGGCAGTATAGAAATGAAATGAAAAGCCAGGAAACCACTCAACGATCGGTGGTTGGGGGAAAGGGTATAGCCCTTAGGGGACCTCAGGATGGCTGGATCTGGCCCCCAGGCTTGAGATTCTGCAGCCCTGCCCTAAAAGATACATTTTAAACAACTAACTGAATAATTCACCAGAACCTGGGGAGCCTTGCTTGCTGTACCTATGTGTGTCAGTTACATGTTTACACCAGGAAACTCAAACTTGCCCACTCCATCCTGGAGCATTCCCAGGTTTTCAAAACTCCGGAGCAGTTCCATCATCTACTACAGGCTGGGACTCAAAAGCTACCCGGAGGATAGACTTGAGACAGAACAAGGGCAATGCATCACGCTGGGGTTTCCACGTAAATATATGAAGGGAGATTCTGCAGCAGGAAATGTCCTCTGTACCTCAAAGCCAACTCCCAGCATCCCATCTCAACATCGATCAGGTTCTGCTGTGACCAAGCGACAGAACCCAGGGCAGGGCTGTGCAGACAGACTCAAGCCGGCCCCTGCGCAGCCCTTTTGTGTTCTCGATCCGGGGGGGGGGACGGGACACAGTCAAATGGTGACAAAACCTGCTTCTTGTTCAACACACTCAGTTCACTGGGGCAGCAGGGGGGTTTAGCCCCAACCAACTGGGGTCCCTGAGTGCACATCTTTATTCTCTCCCATATAGAATATATACAGGCTCCTTCTAACTCTATGATCTATGAAATCTATGAAACTCCCAGAATGCCCCAGCCAGCTAGGGCATGCTGGGAGTCAGGGCCGGTGCTACCATTAGGCCAACTAGGCAGCTGCCTAGGGCGCAGGGCTAAAGGGGGTGCCAGAGACACCTTGAGAAAAAAAAAAAAAATACAGCGCTCTCAAGTGGGAAGGGGGGGCGCGCTAAATATCTGATCTTGCCTAGGGCACCAAACTGCCTTGCACCGGCCCTGCTGGGGGTTGTAGGCCAAAAACATCTGGGGGGCCCAAGGTTGGAGAACACTGCCCTAGGAGGCCAAAAAAAGACCTTTGAAAACCAGCGGGACATGGATCTGCCCGGCCTGCTCTTTTCTTCTCCAGGATGGTTCCCCAGATGTTCTCAATTAAGCCCCACTCTCTCCATGCAATCTCCGCCCCGCCCCAGCTGGCTCTTTTCCGGGCCCGGCAACAGACACCACCACCACCCCTCCCGCCCTTCCCGAGTGTGGAGAGAGATTTGACAGGAGGCCTGGCCTTTTCCTCCACCCCCCCCCCGCTCCTTGTCCGAAATCCTCCCCTTCCCCTGGTGAACCTCCAGCCCCCCCCGCCGCCGCCGAGATATGTTTATTTGTTCCTGCCCCACTGATTCTTGTGGGCAGAGAGCTTGAAATCCAAGCTCCCTTCCCGCGGGAGGTCCCAGAGCAAGGAGATGCCAACGGTCAGCCTTGACAGGCGGAAGGAAAGAGAAGGAGAAGAAGAAGGAGATGGACAAAGAGGAAAACAACTTTGTAAAAAAAACAACAACAACAACCAGAGTTCTCCCAGCAAGTGAGCTCGGCTCTCTCTTATGGCAAACAGCTGTAAATGACCACAGTGTGTGTGTGTGTGTGTGTGTGTGTGTGTGTGCGTGCGCCCCGCGCGCGTTTCTCCAAACCTAAAAACAGGCACTGAGAAGTGTGAGGCAAAAATCACAGGAGCATTGGGGGGGGGGGGATGCACAGATGTTGTTTCCCCAGCACATTGGGGTGGGGTGGGGTGGGGTGGAGAGAAATGGCGTTTTAGATTAAATTAAAGCCGTAACGCAGGGAGAACCAGATTTGGGGCAGCGCCCGGAGGCGAGGCGATTGGCTGTGTCTGGAAGAGTCGCGGGGAAGGCGACTTTTTTCCGCCGAGTTTTGTTTCTGTCCTTTTTGACGCTCGCCAACTCCAAAAGGAGGCACACGTCTCTCTCGGGGGGAAGAAGGAAAGGTCCGGGGCGGACGCGGCGCGGGCTCCCAATCTGCCCGGCCAGGGGACTTGGAAGTCTGCGAGGAGGGGACCCAGAAAGAAGCCTCGGACCCTCCAAGACTTACCCGACGCGGAGGACGTTTCTTCTCTCTCGCCTTCCCAGCGCTGGCTTCGGGTCGTCTCTCCCTCCTCCTCCTCCTCCGTCCGCAGGATCACTCCCTAGAATCCGAAGAGGGGGGGAAAAGAGGGCAGTTGAGATGCAGAAGTTTGGAGAACGCCTTGGAGGAAACGGCGCGTGTTCAGCCCGGGGGGGGGGAGGTCGGGGCGCAGCGGAGGAGCATCCCCTCGCTCGCTTCGCCCTCCCAACCGGGGAGATGATGGCCGGGGGGGGGGGGGTTCTGCTCGGGAGCGCCAGCGCGGTACCTTCTCCGCCTCGCCCGCCCGCCCGCGGCGCGCCACTCCACTTCACTCCCGGCTCCAGCGGAGGCTCCCCGCCTGCCAAGCGGACTGGCCGAGCGGGGTCCCCGCGGGCTGCCGCCTGGGGGGCTCCGCCCCCATCGCGCCGAGGCCACGCCCGCTCGGTCGGAAAGGGCCGGCGCCGCCGCCACGGTCTCTGGATGGGCCGAAGGGAGGATGGGAAGGCGCGGGCTGGCCGCCTAAGTGCCGAGCGCCGCCGCCGCCCCCGAATCCTGCAGCCTCCGCTCGTTCGCGCGGCGGTAAAAGACCCCCCCCCCTGATTTCAAGGGGGCGGGCAACTTGTGCGAGCCCTCCAGAATGTGGTCGGACGCCCAACGCCCATCTGGCCAGCCGACGTGGTAAGGGCGGATGGGAGTTGTTGTCCAACAACAACTGGAGGCCCACACACATTGCCTCCCCACCACCACCACCACCACCACGCTCTGGAGGGGCCCTGATGTGCCAGCGTGCGGCCGCTCCGCCGGTTTTATTCGATGCGTTGCCTGCGTTTTAAATAGATCGATTTAACTCTCGGCATGCAGGATGATGACGGGGCGCATGCATCCGTCGAAGGATCGTTCCGAAGACAAAAAGCATTCTTTGCTTTTTCGGTGATGCGCGCCCGTGTCAGGCAGGCAGACTTCGCGTTAAAATAATTAACGCGGAAATAAGCTGCTCCCTGCTTAAGCCGAGGCAACTTTTTAATTGAGCAAAAGATTTATTTTTATTTATTTATTTTTTTTAACTTAATCGATGCGGGGATCCATCCTATACTTACTTTAGGCTTTCCCAACCTGGTTGTCCTTCAGGAGTGCTGGACTACAACCCCCATCATCCCCTGCCACCATGCTGGCTTGGGATGATGGGGGTTGTAGTCCCAACACATCCGGAGGGCACTCGGTTGGGGGAAGCTGCTCTAATCACGGGGTGCGGAGCGGGCTGGGCATTCCCTATATAGGTGCTCAACGCAGAAGGGGGGGGGGCGCCAGGCAGGGAAGAACTCAAGGTAGATCAGCTCAGGCTGCCTTCAAAGGGGGGGGGGCTGTTTCCCCCCCCCCGCGCGCTAAATTTAGCGCATAGCTAGAGTTGGCAAAGTAGCCCCCAGGGGGAAGTTTCACACACACATTTTCCATAACTTGATCACTGAAACCTCCAGTGGTGGCTGGCAGGTGTGTGTAAAAAGCAGGGCTCTTCATCCTTAGGTCCCCAGATGTTGCTGGCCCACAGCTCCCAGCATGGCTAATGGCAAGGGATTCTGGGAGCTGTAGTCCAGCAACATCTGGGGACCCAAGCTTGGAGAACATTGATGTACACACACATTTCGTTTGTCTCTCTGTCAACTCTGGCCAAAGAGCTACTTCACTTGGGGCAGAAGTGGGATGAGTTGTCTGCAGCACCCGCAGTGACCCGTCTTTCCAACATCCTCCAACCCAGGGCTCTCCAAGCTTGGGTCCCCAGATGTTGCTGCCCTACAGCTCCCAGCATCATCATCATCATCATCATCAGGCGATCACTCGTGACCGAGTAAGATTGTCTTCCGGGATAAAAGGAGGAAATTCTAAAGAAGATTGTTGTAGACTCTAGCGATGGGTCCGTAAGTGACTGTGGAGGCCAATTCTAGATCCACACAGCTTCCCACAGTGAGGACACAGGTGACCAGATGGAAGATGGTCCTGTAACGGATTCATTTGACGTGCTTTTCGCTTAGCACGTTTCTCCCTTTCACCTTGCACTCGGGCTTCTTCAAAGTCCATGGATCCTTTGTGAAAGGCCAACCTCCAGTTAAATCGTTCATCGGCCAGAGCTTCCCAGTTTTCGATGTTTATATTGCATTTTTTTAGATTAGCCTTATGAACATCTTTAAACCTCTTATATTGACCACCGATATTCCGCTTTCCATCCTTGAGTTGGGAGTAAAGTAACTGCTTTGGGAGACGGCAGTCAGGCAGTCATGGCTAATGGCAAGGGATTCCGGGAGCTGTAGTCCAGCAACATCTGGGGACCCAAGGTTGGTTGGAGAGCCCTGAGGTAGAGCCTCCACAGCTCTGGCAACACAAAAATGACTCCTATATGACCCATCAGCTCAGCGGCAAGACTTCTCAGTGGAGTCTTCTTCTCACCCACTGAGCTGCCGTGTATTCAAGAAATGCCGCCTTCGCCAACCTGGTGGTGCCTTCCAGATGTATTGGACTGCGACTCCCATTATCCCGAGCCGGCATAGCCATTGCCCACGCTGGGTGCAAGTGATGGGAATTGCAGTCCAACACTTGTGGAGGGCACCACCGGGCTGCGGAAGGCGGAGGGAACATATCTGCAGCATAAGGTGCAGGTGCGGGAAGGGGAAATGTCTGCCCACTAACAGAGCGCTTTCACCCCAGGTGGGCTGTGCATGCAACTTTCTATGGCGCCTGCAGTTTCCCACATCTTCCAGGGGCTGCTAGGGATATTTATGATATTTAGGTTGTAGTCCAGCGCAAACCCCCTTCTCCACAAATGGTGACCTCCCCAATTAAAAAAAGGTTGCATCAGTACCCGTGGAAGCTTTTTGAAAAGTCTAACTGCTGAGCAGGAGGTGGCAACTGGTGGGGGTGGAATGGATCGAGGTGTGTGTGTGTGTGTGTGTGTGTGTGTGTGTGTGTGTGTGTGTGCAGATGGCCGTGAGAGAGTGGGGTGCCTTTGGCTGCACCCACTTTGGGCTCCAGCCCTTCCCAGGGCTGGCTTGTGGCCTGCACTGAGCAGGGGGTTAGACTTGATGGTCTCCGAGGTCTCCTACAACTCTGCGATCCCCTGGAGGGAATAAGGCCCTTAAGGCCAGAAGGTTCCCCAGCCCTGGTCTAGCCGTTGTCCCTGCCATTTCATCACCCTGAGCTCCCCAGGAAACCAGGGAAATGATGGGGCTCTAGCCAGCAGGACAGCTGGAATGGTCCAGGGAAAATCCTTGCAGCCCCTTTGCTTAGCTTCTTGAGTCATGCTCGGTCTTGCTGTCTCAGCTGCTTGCTCCTCCTCTGCGGTTAAGTCCCCTCTCCACTTTTGAGTCAAGCCTCTCCTCCAAATTCCCTTTCACATCCAAAGCAAACTTTCTCATCCTTCCCTCTATGGCTCTTGATCACCTCACCCTGCTCATGAGCTCCTAACCCTTGCTACATTCAAGATGTTCATAAGGCTAATCTAAAAAAATGCAATATAAACATCGAAAACTGGGAAGCTCTGGCCCATGAACTATCTAAATGGAGGTTGGCCTTTCACAAAGGTTCCATGGACTTTGAAGAAGCCCGAGTGCAAGGCGAAAGGGAGAAACGTGCTAAGCGAAAAGCACGTCAAATGAATCCTTTACAGGACCATCTTCTATCTGGTAACCTGTGTCCTCACTGTGGGAAGCTGTGTGGATCTAGAATTGGCCTCCACAGTCACTTACGGACCCATCGCTAGAGTCTACACAATCTTCTTTAGAATTTCCTCCTTTTATCCTGATGATGATGATGGCTGCCTTTTGATGCTCCTATGTTTTCAGCACCTTTATTCAGGGGAGGCTTTTGTTCCCTCTGCGATGTTCATGTTCGATGTTCGCCCAGCTAAAGTCTTCATGCCTGAAACCCTCCAAGTACTTCTCCTGTGTCACTCCCCTTTCCTCCTGTACTTCCACATGATCATCACAAAACTCCACTCATCTATATTGGCCTTGCTGAACAAAATCATTTAATTAATGAACAGGGAAGAGTGGGTGTTTCCACACTATGTGCTTACTCGGTAATTACGGTACCACACTTCGCTCACTGGCTTTTTATGGAGCATCTTCATCTCACGCTGGCTCAGCTTGTCTAAGTGTGGAAAGCTAAGCAGGGTCAGGCCTGGTTATCACTTGGATGGGAGACCCCTCCTCTAGTTTCCTGCATTGAGCAGGGGGTTGGACTCGATGGCCTTGTAGGCCCCTTCCAACTCTATGATCTATGAATCCCATGGAGGCAGGGATAAGAGGTCTGTGCCTTAATGGGAAGGTCCATTGCTTCGTGGTAGAGCACATGCTTTGGATGCAAAAGATCCAAGGTTTAATCCCTGGCATTGCCAGGTAGGCCCGGGCAGGACTTCTGTCTGAAACCCAGAAGAGCTGCTGCAAGGGGTGGGGAATGTGCGGCCGCCCAGAAGTTCTTGGGACTCTGGCCCCCCTCAGCCCCAGCCAGCATGGCCAATGGTGAGGGGCAATGGGTGTAGTAGTCCAAAAACATCTGGAGGGCTGCAGGTTCCCCACCACCGGCGTAGCCAATACTGAACTAGATGGACCAACAGTCTGACTCGATATAAGACAACTTCCGACATCCCCATGGCTGCTTCCAGATGGAGGGGGCTCCTAGAGCTGGCAACAAGAAGGCATTGTGCAGCTAGTACGTATTCTTCTTCTCCTGAATGAATTTGTACGGCACTAAAAAAAGATGAAAGAGGTGGTGGGAAAACACAGGAGGGTTACAGTGGAAGATGACGTCTGGAATGAGGCAGGGCCAGGGTGCAACGAAACCATCACCCAGAAGCACCCTCTCTGTCATCAAATCACGGTTCTCTTGTGTTTTCCCCGTGGTGCTTCTGTCTTCATGGAGACCGCCAGGAAACCAACTTTTGGAGAAAGAATGGAAGAGTAGCACAATCTCTGCAGGTAGAAATGACCTTTAGCAATACCCTTCCATCTTTTAAGAGAGGTGTGGTTTTGACATGTGCACTGATGTACCAGCCTTCAGCACACCTTCGCTGTTACCTTTCCACATGGCCTCGTTGTATCAGTGCATTTTTTAAAATTGATTTTTAAAATTTTGCACTAAAACACTTTTTTTTTTGCCTGTATAGTTTTAAACAAACATTTCAACATGCAAAGAATAGCACTTAAATGAAAAAGCATTTTAGCATAAACAATTGATGCACTGTTCAAGTTTTCCCCCAATCTGGTGCCCTCCACCTCCTGGTATTTATTCTCTCCTCCCCCCCCCCATTTTAATTACTGCTAAAACCTTTTAGTTTACCCTAAAAAAAAAAAAAAAGAAGAAGTTAACAATTGTGAAAGTGCCCAAATAAACTTTATTGCAAAAATGATTTTAAGGCCTGTGGCTCACGCTGGCTCAGCTTGTCTGAGCGTGGAAAGCTAAGCAGGGTCAGGCCTGGTTGTTACTTGGATGGGAGACCCCCTCCTCTAGTTTCCTGCATTGAGCAGGGGGTTGGACTCGATAGCCTTGTAGGCTCCTTCCAACTCTATGATCTATGAAATCTATATATCTATGAAATGAGTCAATTCCCTGCCAGTGTGGTTTAATGTCATGAGCCATTGTGGTTTAATGGTTGGGAGTGCTGGACTGGGACTTGGGAGACCCAGATTCGAGTCCCCACTCTGTCATGAAGCTCACTGGGTGACTTTGGGCCAATCACTGACCTTCAGCCTAACCTACCTCACAGGGTTGCTATGAGGATAAAATGGAGGAGGAGGATTAAGTAAGTCACCTTGAAGGAAAAGAGGGATCATCATCAGGCGATCACTCGTGACCGAGTAAGATTATAAATGTAACAAATACATAAAGATAGATACCCAGTAGTGCAGGTGTGTGCAACCACGGGTGGTCCAGTGGCCTGGATGAAAAAAAATTGGTTTGCTGCTGAAATTTGGCTCTGTAGCACTAAAACTGAACATTGCTTTTGCTGTTGGTGCATTCAACACCACGGTGGTCACACTTGGGGTGGGGGGGCTGCATACGGCCCATGGGCCACATGTTGCCCACCCCTGCATTAGCATAAATGGAGTAATAATGGGATGCGCAAAGAAAAAACAAATACCGCACCCCTTCAGAGTGTGGGAAATAAATTAAAATCGTGGATGTAGCTTACAGCAGAAGAGCGCCGATTGGGTACCGCTAGGAGCCTGCTGGTGCGGAAACCCCCAGTGACAGGCGGAGCTTCTGTAGCTGATCGCCAGGAGCGGGGAGCGTCTTCTCAAGAGTGTGGGAGAGCAATACATTTCCCACAATTTCTCTACGTGGAGGACCAAGTTCAGCTCAGGAGTGTGGCGATATCCCAGCGTCCTCCTCCACGTAGCTTTCTGCCATCATCCCCTGGGTGGACAAAGGTTCCATAGGAGAACATGCCCCATTCTACTGATGTGCTATTGAATAGAGCAGTGCTCTCCAACCTTGGGTCCCCAGATGTTTTTGGCCTACAACTCCCAGCATGCCCCAGCCAGCTATGCTGGGAGTTGTAGGCCAAAAACATCTGGGGACCCAAGGTTGGAGAACACTGGAATAGAGAGTTCAAAGGCAGGGGTAATCTCCTCCTCAAAAAGAGGCTGGATAATTGTGGAGCTTTTGGGGTTCCTACATACACACACACGCACACGCCTCCTCATGTGTAACCAAGTGAGGCCAGTTGAGGGGGCTGGGAGGAAACGAAAGGTACATAAAGCATCAGATGGAATGAATGGCGCCTAGATGCCTGGAGAAGTTGGCCTAGGGCTTTCATATGTAAATAGTTCAAGCCATGAGTCATGAGTTCCCCCTCCCTTGCCTGGCCAGGTGAAGTTCTTTCTAATTGGCTGAAGGCAGGAAAGCTACAGAAAGGGGGAGAGGGGAAGAGATATTTCCCAAAGCGTGGGTCTTGGTCTTTGTCCTGGATCGTGTGGCTGCCCGGCTGTTGGAGCCATGGCGGCGCGCCAAAGAGGGCCCCAAGCCTTCAGGGCCCCACCCCCCAGGATCCGACCCCAGGTTGCTCCTGGTGAAAATTAGCTGATTGAGGGCTCTAGTGAAGGCAAGTCTTGTGGGAGTTTTACCCATCTCGGACCTTCGGGTAGGTGTGGTAATCTCCCTCGGGCAACAAGGCTGTGCTGGATTTAACCCTTGAAGAGAACACCCTCAGGTAACAGGTGTGTGCCTGAGAGATATTAAGGAATCAGGTTGTATTGTTTTTTTAGCTCTATTTCTGTGTGCCAAAGTGTCTCTCTGTCTCTCTTTTGTACTTCTCTCATTTCCCCTAATCTTGTTGTTTAAATGCTACTAGAATAAACCTTGTAGTGGTTTTACCGCACATGGTGTTTGTGGATTTGCTCTGCTTGGTTCAGTATCTAAGTCCAGTTTACAGAAATTGAAGGCGAGTCCCTAAACAGAGATTCAAGTAGGATTGCAGACAGCTGAGGCTGGCAATCTGGTATCTTGAGATCTCAGGGGGTCTTGGTTCCTTTGGGGTAGGTAAGGGTGGGGTGGTGGCAGGCCAGCCAGCCCCCCCTTCCTCCACAATAATCCCGCCCCACCCTCTTTTACTTTCCTCATACAGATAATTACTTCCCTTAAGGGCAAATTACCACTTTTAATACGAACTCCTCTTCTCACTAAAAGGGCATCACTGTAGATCCAAATTTCTGCCTAAGGGGCCCCCAGGTGTCCTTGCTGTGGGAGGCTCACATTTTAGCCAGCAATCTTCTCCCCACAGTAGCTGGACACTACGGCTGGCGTTTCTGTAGTGACAGGGTGAGTGTGTGTGTAACTTGGGCATCAATCTAAGACAGGTTGTGTGTGGGCCGAAACAACCGTTCTCTTCTGAGCTGCCCCGGCAGAGCCCTTCCCTTCACGGTTCTGTTTTATTTCTGCTAAGATAATCAGACAAGCACAAGATGCTATTTTCTGCCTTTGCTGTAAACATCTCAGAGTCACGGGGTTCCCGTTAACTGTTCTGGGCCGGGCGATACAAACTCCTTTATCACCCGGGCTCCCTTCCCCAGATCTGAAAGCATGCCTTCACAATCACACCAAGACTTGTAAGGGCCACCCCTCCCCTCAATCTCTACTGGACTGGAATACACATAGCCTCGCAGTACGTCCTGTCCACATTCCTGATAGATACAGAGTCCCCTTTTCCAATTCCCGTCCTTAGCATCCATCACAATTCCGAAAGGAGAGGCACTCTTATTATCTCCCTCCTCTTCCCCCCGGCCCCGTTTCCAGGACAAGATAGCATCTTATCAGCTTGACTTTGTCTCTGAATGAAGAGAAACATCGTTTCAGTGCTTGACAAGAATATACCCAGCTTGCACTCCTGAACACGGACCCAAATGCAATCTGCAGTCGAAGTCTGTACGTTTCCGAGCTTATAATGCAATTCATGGGGGAGGGGGGAAGGAACTGAAATGCATATATTTGAGAAATGAGCATAAAAATGCATACTTTTGAAAAATATGCACAAACACACTTTAATCCCCCCTCCTTTAATCCCCCTCCTGAGGCCGACCACCTGCTTGCTTGATCCTTGCCCGTCCTGGCTCATCATGAGCTGCAGGGAGAGACTGGGTGAGGGGATCAAGGCGGTGGTGAATGCCTCCCTCGAGGAGGGAGTGATGCCATCATCAGCCCTCAAGGAGGCAGTAATAAGACCGCTTCTAAAGAAGCCCTCCTTGGATCCCCAGGATCTAAACAACTTTCGCCCAGTCTCCAATTTACTATTTCTGGGCAAGGTGATCGAGCGGGTGGTGGGTGCGCAGTTGAAGGCACACTTGGATGAAGCCGATTATTTAGATCCATGCCAGTCGGGCTTCAGGCCTGGACATGGGACGGAGACGGCCTTGGTCGCCTTGGTGGATGATATGAGGAGGGCTTTGGATAGGGGCGAATGCTCCTTTCTAGTCCTCCTCGATCTCTCAGCAGCTTTTGATACCGTTGACCACGGTATCCTCCTGGACCGTCTGGAGGGGTTGGGCTTGGGAGGCACTGTATTGTAGTGGTTCCGGTCCTTCCTCTCTGGAAGGTACCAGAGGGTAGTTCTTGGGAGGCTTCGGACCCTCAGCCGCTCACTTGTGGGGTGCTGCAGGGTTTCATCCTCTCCCCAATGTTATTCAACATCTACCTAAAGCCGCTGGGAGCTATCATCAGGAGGTTTGGGGTGCGATGTCATCAGTACGCGGATGACACGCAGCTCTACCTCTGTTTCAAGTCCTCACCGAGGTTGGCCGTTGAGACCCTGTCCAAGTGCCTGGAGTCAGTGGGTGGCTGGATGGGAAGGAACATGCTGCAGCTGAACCCTGACAAGACCGAGGTACTTCTGGTGGGGGACAAGGGGAGGTTAGGGGATGTTGACCTGGTGCTGAATGGGGTACATCTACCCCTGAAGGACCAGGTCCACAACTTGGGGGTCATTCTAGACTCCCAGCTGTCCATGGAGGCTCAAGTGTCAGCTGTGAGCTGGGCGGCGCTGTATCAACTCCATCTGATACGGCAGCTGCGCCCCTACCTTCCTAATTACCTGCTCCCATCAGTGGTTCATGCCTTGGTCTCCTCTCGCCTAGACTACTGTAATGTGCTCTACGTGGGGTTACCCTTGAAGACGGTTCGGAAGCTACAGCTGGTACAGAACACAGCGGCTCGCTTGGTTAAAGGCAGCCGCCGCCGGGATCACATCACGCCAGTGCTCAAGGAGCAGCACTGGCTACCAGTTGCTTGCCGAGGTGAATTCAAGGTGTTGGTTTTGACCTTTAAAACCCTATATGGCTCCGGTCCAGTCTATCTCAGGGAGCGTCTCCAGCAACATCAAGTAGGCTGCTAAACAAGATCTGCCACAGATGGCCTTCTCCTTGTCCCTTCAGCCAGAGCAGCTAGACTGGTGGGGATGAGGAAAAGGGCCTGTACTGTAGAACTCTCTCCCGAGTGGCCTCCGCCATGCCCCCTCTCTGCTGAGCTTCCACCGCTCATTAAAAACCTGGCTGTTCAGGCGGGAATATGGGGTGGGTTAAGATTTTTTAAAAATTTTTAATACTGTTTTAAATGTATTTTATCTTGTTTTTATCCTATGTACATCGCCCAGGGTGGCCGGTTGCCGGCCAGATGGGCGATTAATAAATGTAAATAAATAAATAATCAATGGGGGGGAAAATGCCTAATGTGATGGATGCATACATGTGTGAAAATAAGCACAAATGTACGTGTGAAAAAAAGCTTGCAATCTGATACAGACACGAGTCAGAACGAGCTTTGTGCATCCCGAATCTTGAGTGTGCCAGTTGCCTACCTGGGATGGGGCCTTTCCATTAACATGTTACAGCTACACTGGCATGGATGGCCCGGTGACATTACAGAGTCATCACACCTGGCCAGGGAGGGTGGGGCCTGACTGACTCCAGCTACAAAGGCTGCTGCTGCTCCTGCCTTTTTTTTGTTTGTTTGTTGGTATCTGTAATTATTTCTGTTGTATTTTTTTTTGAATATTTAGTGTGTTTTTTTAATATTTTTTAACTTGTATTGCTGTTCTTATATTCTGTAGATTATTTTTTTTTTTAAATACTATATTCAGTGTTTCTTGATGTTTTGTGTTCATGTCTTTTAGATTGTGAGCCTGAGGGCAGGGACTGTCTTATTATTAATTTGTGTAAGCCGCTCCGAGAGCCTTTTCTGGCTGAAGAGCGGGGTATAAATGAAATAAATAAATAAATACAGAGTCCGCCGTGCACAATGAGAGCTTCGGCAGTGGAAGCTTCCCCCCCCCTTCTGTGTGGGCTACTGCAAGAGACACCAGGCACCCCAACCCTGGCCTCCTGTGGGGCTTCAAGCAGCTGTACTGGGAGCTGCGGAAGATGGCGAGGAGTACAGGAGTGTTGTACAGAGTTCTGCCTCTATGCTCTAGGTTTGCTTAAAGAAAGCTTCGGCCTTGGCTGCTTGCCAGCCTGATGCAATGGAGAGCAACTTATCAGCATGTGACCTGGCTGCTGGCCAGAAGGACAGCACAGGTGCTGACAGTTAAGCACGAGGTCTGCAATCCAAGAAGCTTGGTGCTATTTAAGAAGAGCAAGTGGAGACGGAGGATGCAGGAGTGTGTTGGTCGTGAGTGGCGGCGGTTGCTCGGTTGCGTGTGAAGTACTGAAGAACTGGAAGGAGCGAGGAGGAGCAGAGGACACTGTGCAGAGAGCCTTGCCAGAAGCACCAACGTGGAAAGCCAATACCCAGGCGGAGAGCTGCTGGACCTAGCATTCGGGTTGGTTGAACAGTGACTGTGCTGCTAAGGGGTGGGGTTTCCACCAGGGAACTGGGAGGAGGAGAGCATTGTTGTACTTGTGGCCTCGACTTTACAACAAACATGTTTGGCTTTGGCTTCCTGGAGGAGTATTTATTATGGTCAGAAAATCCCTCAAAGAACCTTTGCCAATCCCTCTTGGGGATCCTGTGGCAAAACAGCAGGTCAGGTCTCTTTGCCCAAAGAGCATCATTCCCCCCCCCACCATATTCAGGAGGCCCAGTGGTTCTCCCACCCACCCATTCCATTGGCCAGGTGGTTTGCCAAGGCTCAGGCTCAGTTATAGCAGTACGCCGCCCCCCTGTCCCTGCCCTCATCAAAGGGCTCCTTTTGCCCATTGGTCTGTGCTTCTGATTAGGGGTGCCAGAGATCAGACCAATCTGAACATCCAGCCCTTGACATGGCAGCACTGGCGATTCTGATTCTGAAATTTGGGCACAGAGAAGGTTGAAGGTCTGTCACAGAAGTAAAGCCACAATCTACACTTGGAAAACATGGGATGGCTCAAGCTAAGCGTTTGTGTTTTGCTAAATGTTTGGAAACATTTTTAGAGCCATTAGGCTTTGACAATGCTTTACACTACCGCTGGGTTTTACTTTGGTTTTATATGGTAGTTTTTTATATTATGTTTTATCATGCTGCTGTATTTAATGTTTTTAACCTTTGTGAACCACCCAGAGATCTTCAGCTATTAGGTGGTATAGAAATATAACAAACAAATAAATAAATGCTAGGGGGGAAAGGGTTTGTGGTGGTTGGGAAGAAAAGAGAAAGAAAAGAGAAACAAGAAAAGTCCTTGTTCCTTCTCCTCCCAGAGAAGGAACAAGGACTGGGGGACAACAGCAGCACTTCCCAAAGTGTACCCTGTAAGCATTAAGCAAAATCTACCCACATTCTCAAGCTGTTGATGCTAGTAATGAGGACCGGAAACTTGACCTGTTAAAAAATTGAAACTTAGGTTCTCAAGATTTACTAGGCCCTTGGATTAGTTCTTGTATCTCACAGTTTATGGCATGAGTGCATGTGGATTCCTAGGTGCCCCAAGTGCAAACAAATAAGATATCTGTACTACTAATTAAAAAGAACAGAACCAGTATCTTTGCATGTTTTTTTTTTTTATAAAAAAAACTGTTGTTATAAATAAAATGTTTACAACCTCCTCCATTGAGGAGTAAGACAGACAGAAATCAAGGCTCAGCTATCCACCATAGACCTGGCCATGGCACAAAAGTTGCATTCAACACATCAGGAATATCTGGCCTGGCACAAGGTAGGAAAAATGGAACTCTGATCCAGAGAAGAGAGGGAGGGCATATTTTGGATCCAAACAGTTGTAGTTCTGGCTATAGGCAGACGCAACTGAGCACTTTTGCCTTCTACTGTTAGGTAGGAGCAGAAACCCTTCAGTTTAAAGGCCCTTGGGTGGTAACGCAAGGGGGTAGGGGGGCAGAAACGGTGGGGGGGGGGCTCACCTGTTGCAATGGCCCCCAGTGCCTGTATGCCTACACATCTTTGTCCGCTTTAGGAAGGACAAACACACTTGGCCCAAATCAAGGGAGTCCAGACAGACACACAGTCTGGATTAATCCCACATATTTTGGTGAGATACTCCCCATCATTTTCAGGTAAATCTGGCTGTACTCTCCCTGGTAGAACCAACCTGTCCCCCACCCCCACCCCCCGTCATTTTGCTGTTGTTCTCCATCCCCAAATCATACCTAGTGAAGGAAATAGGATGCTCCCATTTCTTCCAAAAATACTGCACTCTGCCCCTGTAGACAGGGCCTCCCCGAGAAGAAGAATACTCTCACACTTACGGGAGTGTAGGAAAGCCTAGATTTGGCTCTGGCCTGCAGAAAGAATTTCCCTTCCACTACTTGCTTGGGGAAGAGGCATTAAGATGAGGAAAGGGACATTCATCGTTACCCATCTTCTTAAGAGACAAATGCACACACAGTTCCCCCCACCCCCCGGCCTTGGCATTTGGATGAAGGGAGGTGAACAGAGACCCTGCCCCCTCACTCTGCTCCAGAAGGCACTGCTGTGATCGAGGGTGTGTGCGAATACCAGCTCTGCCACGGAAAGGGTTTAGCAAGAGGCATGTGAAATAGAAAAGGGTCTTTGGTCCATGTTGCAAATGCAGACGCTGAGGATTCCAGAAGGTAGTTGGCAGGAGGCCATCACTTGGTGACCAGCTACATAAAACCGGCAGCCAGGATCTCCTGGGAAGGGAGTGGAGTGAAGAACAGAGGAAGCATGAGTCAGAACTCTTGGGTTTCAGCCCAAGCTCTCAGTAGGAAGATCAAGCTCTTAACAGAAGGACCTGTTCACCTCCCAAGGCCAGGAATAGAACCCAGGCGTCCTAGGTTTCAGCCCTCTGACTCCCAGAGACCATTGCCTTCTTCCCTGAGTCAGGAGTTAAGAGCTAGAACTTGGGCCAGTCATTCTTGTCGATGCAAGAATAGCTGGCAGCTCCAAATAGTTGGTAGCCAAAAGGGAGTCAAACACAGAGCAAGAGAAAGGGGGCAGCCCAAGTTCCCCGGCTGACCCCAGCTGTCAGAGAGAAGACAACACAGAATCCACAATGGGCGAGCCTCCAACTACAACCACAGCCAATATTTCAGGTCTGGCTGCTCTAAGGCCCACGCGCGCAGAACAGATCTTCAGTTCAGCAGGGAAGAAGACCTGCAGAAGGTCTCAGATGGAGCGATCCGGAAGGCTGTACGCCGAGAAGCTTCCTGAGGATGGAGCACAGCCCTCAGCTGGGCAAAATGTGGGAGCCGGATCATTCCCAGCACCTGTCTTCCACAGATATTCTCTTTCCTGTTGGGAGTGACAGACTGGCTCCACATCCTGGAGAGAGCCTGGAATGACATGGGAGGGGACTCAAGTCCTAGTAGTGTTATCTTCTGGGAAAGAGCAAGCAGCATGTCCCCCCGCGGGGCTGAAAACCCCAGGGCATAAAAAGGTCAGTAGCTCCTTCCTGCAACTGGCTCCCATAGTTCAGGTGGTCCATTTTTAGTGGGGGGGGGGGGTACCCTTTCTAGGCTTCAATCTTCCGCAGACTCAATCTGTTGAATGAGTTCCTGGAGGAGAAAAAAGTACGACAGAAGTATTTATTTATTTAAGACAGTGTTCTCCAAGCTTCGGTCCCCAGATGTTTTTGGCCGACAACTCCCGGCATGCCCCAGCCAGCATAGCTGGCTGGGGCATGCTGGGAGTTGTCGGCCAAAAACATCTGGGGGACCCAAGCTTGGAGAACACTGATTTAAGACATTGGTATCCCACCTTTCGGCCCTAACAAGTCTTAAAAAGGAATTTATTCTATGCTATGAAGGGTTAATAGGGAGAATGGCAAATATGCCAAACAGCTGAAATCTAAGAGCTATTGAGCAGACAAAACCATGCTACTAAAACAGCAAACCCAGCCTCCCAAGCCTGCCGCAGCCATCCTCATAAAACGGAAATTCTTTACTTACCGTGAATTTCTGTTCTCCGCGAGGGGAGGAGGCCAGCAAATATGGGGAGTAGCCCCGCCTCCGGGGCTGGAAGGCAGACTTGTTCTGAGCTTCCGGTGGAGGAGGGGCCTCCCCAGAAACTCCAGTTGACACTTCCAAACGAACCGTTAGGCGTAGACGTCCTTGCTATCTATGATAGGGACTCTGTCTGGTCCGTTGATCACAAGCCTGTGGGAACAAAAGAGAGAGACTCCCTCCCACTTGCTCGGAGCGTGTCCAGGAGGAGGCCGGCCCGGGGCGGGCCTTGCTGGCCTCCTCCCCTCGCGGAGAACAGAAATTCACGGTAAGTAAAGAATTTCCGTTTCTCCTTCGAGGGTCGGAGGCCAGCAAATATGGGGATGTAAAAAAGCAGTCCATCCCCTGGGTGGGAAAAACCTCCCTCCCAGCCGGCCTCCTACTGAGACGGAATGACTCCCTGCAGGACGCGCCTCCCAAAGGCGCCCTCTGCTGAGGCCATCAGGTCGATTTTATAATGCCTGGTGAAGGTGTGAACCGAAGACCAGGTGGCTGCCCTGCAGATTTCATCTAGGGGTGCCCTTGCGCTGAATGCCGCTGAGGTAGCCATCGCTCTCACTGAATGAGCAACTATGCCCTCAGGCACTGTCAGACCTGCTGAAGTGTAGGCCAGCGCGATGCAGTCGCGTAGCCAGCGAGACAGGGATGCTGTGGAAACCTTTTTCCCGAGGGAGGAGGGCTTGAAGGACACGAACATGCAACTAGCTTGCCTGTGGGGCTTGGTCCTGTCTAGATAAAATTTGAGTGCCCTCATGGCATCAAGTGAGTGCCACTCCTTCTCTATAGGTGTGGCAGGATGAGGGCAGAAGGAAGGAATTACCAGGTCCTGGGACCTGTGAAAAGGAGAGTTGACTTTGGGCATGAAGGACGGGTCTGTGCGGAGCACTGCCTTGTCCTTGTGGAATGTGCAGAGTTCTTTACTGCAGGAGAGGGCCCCTAACTCTGAAACCCTTCTAGCTGAGGTGATTGCAACTAGAAAGATGGTTTTCAAGGTCAGCACCTTGAGGCTGGCAGCCCCTAGTGGTTCGAAAGGAGGCTTTGTGAGGGCCCTAAGGACCGTGTTGAGGCTCCAGGTGGGGAACCTCCGGGTGGGAGGGGGGCTGACGAGGGTGGCCGCCCTGAGGAACCTCTTGATGTGTGGGTGTGCTCCCAATGGTGATCCCTTGGAGTCGCCTAACACTGACCCTAGTGCTGCCACTTGCCGCCTGAGGGTACTAGGACTAAGGCCTGAGGACAGGCCTTCTTGGAGGAACTCTAGGATGTCTGGTGTCTCCGCATCTAGAGGGTCCCTCGCAGTGGCCTTGGACCATCGGAGAAAGGCCCTCCAGGTGCGGTCGTATGTTTTGTGCGTGGACGGCCTCCTGGAGGCCAGCAAGGTGGAGATTACCTTATCGGAATAACCACGTCTTGTTAGGAGGCTCCGCTCAGTCTCCAGGCGGTTAGCTTCAGGCAGCTGGGGTCCTGGTGGAAGATTGGACCCTGACTGAGTAGGTCGTGCCTGAGGGGGAGTCTGAACGGCTTCTCCCTCGAGAGGTTCACCAAGTCTGGGAACCAAGGCCGGCGTGGCCAGTGCGGAGCCACCAGGATGACTTGGGCTTTCTGGTCTCTGACCTTCTGGACTACCCTCGGGATCAGAGGTAGCGGGGGAAAGGCGTAGAGGAGGCCTACTGGCCACTGGCTGATGAGGGCGTCGGTGAGCTGTGCCCCTTCTGTTCGGTATCGCGTTCCGAACCGTGGCAACTTCGTGTTCTGTGGTGTCGCAAAGAGGTCGATGCATGGTCGGCCTAGATGCTTGGTCAGTAGGACGAAGACCTCTGGGTTTAGGGACCACTCGCTCTGGTCCACTGTTGTCCTGCTGAGCCAGTCGGCCTGAATGTTCATTACCCCGCTCAAGTGTTCTGCTCTGATGGAGCGGAGGTGTTGCTGGGCCCATCTGAACAAGGACATCGCCTCCTTTTGTAGGGCTTCGGATCTTGTTCCGCCTTGCTTGTTCACGTATGCCTTGGCCACGATGTTGTCTGTCATCACCAGCACATGTTGATCCTCCAGGAGTTTGCTGAACTCTCTGAGGGCTAGCTTCACTGCCCTTAGCTCGAGGAGGTTGATGGAGAGCTTGGTCTCTTCTTTGGACCACAGTCCCTGTGTGTGTTTTTCTTGGCAAACCGCTCCCCATCCGGACAGGCAGGCATCTGTTGTCAACGTGATGCGTGTCGGTGCTTGAATCGGAACTCCCTGGGAAAGGTGTGCTGGGTGAGACCACCACTTTAGGGAGCGAGAGACAGAGGGTGGGATGGTGAGAAGTGGATTGTGGTTGCACGTAATCTCTAGTTGGAAGTCCAGGAGAAAGGTTTGCAGTGGCCTGGAGTAAAACCTGGCCCACTGCACTGAGTCCTGGCACGAGACCATCATCCCCAGGAGCTTGGCTAAGTCCTTGAGTGGTACTCTGTCCTTCGAGCGCAGATGTGCCGCCAGTCGGCTTGTCGAGGTCTGTCTGTCTGATGACAAGAACATCATGTCCCTGATGGTATTCAGGGAGACGCCTAGATGAGTGAGCGTCTGAGACGGAACCAGGGAGCTCTTCTTCTCGTTGATGAGGAACCCCAAGTTGTTTAGCAGTGTCACTGCCTGTGAGGTGTCTTTGAGGCTCTGGCTGAGGGACGGGGAACGGATCAGGATGTCGTCCAGGTAGGGGTGTAGCTGCACGCCCCTTGTACGCAGAAGCGCCACTGGTGCCAGGAGGACTTTGGAGAAGACCCTTGGAGCTGTAGCAAGACCGAATGGGAGGGCCCTGAACTGGAACTGCTTGATGCCATAGCTGAAACGCAGGAACCTCCGATGGGCAGGGCGGATTGGTATGTGCAGGTAGGCCTCTGTCAGGTCTATCGATGACAGGAAGTCTTTTTTCCGCAGGCACTCCTTGATGGATCTGAGTGTCTCCATCCGGAACTTCTGCTTCTTGAGGGAGCGGTTGACTCTTTTCAAGTCTAGGATGGGACGCACTTTCCCGTCTTTTTTGGGAACAGTGAAAAACACCGAAAATGTTCCACGATTTCTTTGATTCTGGGGAACCTTTTCTATTGCGCGTATCTGAAGGAGGTGTTGGATAGCTGTTACGGTTCTCAGGTGCTTTGCAGGATCTCTGAGATAGTGGGTCCTGAAAAACCTTTCTTTGGGCTTCTTCCTGAATTCCAGGGAGTAGCCTTGCTGAATTGTCTCTAGGAGCCATCGATCCGAGAAGTATTTCTTCCAAATTTCTGAGAACTCGCGTAGCCTCCCCCCCACTGGGGGAGGAGGACCGTCAGGCGGGGCTGGATTTCTTTCCCTGGGCAGATGAGCCTTTGTGCTGGCCTCCTTTCTGGGCCGAGCCACGCTGCCAGCGGGGCTTGTGTCCCCCTGAGGGGAAATTGCGCGTGGAGGATGAGGAGCCGCCATGTGATGAGGCAGGCTGCTGGGGTTTGTAGTTCCGAAAGGAGCCGTATTTCTGAGAAGGACGTTTTGTGTCTTTCTTGTGGGGGACTGGCAAGGCTTTCTTCTTGTCCTTGTTCTCCACCAGGACTTTATCTAGGGGTTCGCCAAAGAGCCTTTTGCCAGCGAAGGGGACACCTGCCAGGCTGGACTTCGTCTTTCCGTCCACCCCCCAATTGCGGAGCCATAGGTTCCTCCTAGCTACCACGTTGGAAGCTGTGACTCTCGCTCCCAGCTGAAAGGAATCGAGAGATGCATCTGCTAGGAAGGCTGCCGCAGAGGACGACTCTTTAATGAACTCCTTCATCTCTTTGGGTGTTGGATTGCCTTGAAGGAGCCTTTTTGCTCCTACATGCATAGCGCGTGCCACTATGGTTGACGTGTTAGCAATCTTGATTACCGTGGCGGCGGTCTCGAAGCCCCTGCGCAGTGCTGCATCTGCCCGCTTGTCGTGGTGATCGGGAAGTTCTTCTCGCTCTGTTGGCAACAACGACTTTGAGGTGAGGGCTGACACCGGGTCATCTACTCGAGGAACTGTCAGGGCCTGCATGGTGTTTTCAGCTATGCGATATAGCTTGTCACAAAGGCGATGTGGGGGCCTTGGAATAGCTGGCTTTTCCCACTCTTGCTGCAGTATCACCTGAAGGTTCCACGGAACCGGGACTGCAGGATTGGTTTGAAGCTGGATAGGAGGGAAGGCCATGGGGTCTCCCAAGGATTCCGGGTCAGTAACGGTTGGGGTGCTAAATTTGCTTACCAGCCCTACATGTGAGAGAGCCTTGGCAATCATCTTTGGGAAGGCTTCCGCTGCGAACAGACGGCCTCTGGGTGGGGCCTCGCTCTCGTCTTTGCTGTCCTCAGGCAGCTCGCCATCTTCAAAATCGGAAGCTGAGGCCCCTGCACTTGTACAAGTTCTACTGCTGTACTGGGTGCGCTGTGACCTGGCTGGGGATGCCGTTCTTGAGCCGTCATCAGAATCGGAAGAAGGGCGGCGGCGCTTGGTTCTGCTGGCAGCCGTGGGACTGACGCTGGCGCGTTTCGAGAGCACGCTTGCTGACCTGTGGCTTTTGCTTGAGCCTGCAGGTGAGGCCCTCAGCTGACCCACGGTCGGCTGGGAAACTGAGGCATGCTCGGAGCTGTGGCGGTTTGGCGACCTGCCCCGGGACCCTTTGAGGCTCTGGATATCACGCCACATTTCACTCATTAGCAGGTACATTGATTCAGGCACACCCTCTTGACGAACCGGGTTTGCAACTGGGATCACACGTGAAGGCGAGTCTGGTAGCATGCTGCTGTCCTTCATTGGAGAGGTGGAGGGATTGGTGGTGGGCGCAGGATCCATGGCTGCTATGGAATGAGCACTGGTAAAAGGAGAGATGGGTGGCGTGAAAAAGGGGCCATTGTATGCTTGGTTTTACCTTGGGGCTGTGGGTCCTTGGGGGTCTTGGCAGGGGGGTCTAAGCCCCCCCAATCTGGCAGACTTGAGGACCCCTGTGGTGCTTCCAGGTCCCCACTTGCCTAGCCGGTCAAAGGCCTGGGCTGGGCTGAGCCTCTGGGTGTCCCCACCACAAGGCTTGTAGGGCTTGCCGCTTGCCAGTGAGGAGGGAACGCGGGGGGAACCCGATTGTGGCTGGATGGCCAGCAAACAGCTGAGCTGTAGTTGAAATTGCAAAAGAAACCTCCGGAATGGCCTTGCCCTCATCCAAGATGGCGGCCCTGGCCTCACTCACTGGCTTAACAGGGGTCTTGCCCTTAACCAAAATGGCGGCGCCCATGTGGCCTCATAAGATGGCCATGCCCACAACCAACATGGCGGACGCAACCTCACAGCCTGATATAACAAGGGCCTTGCCCTTAATCAAAATGGCGGCGCCCATGGCACCCGAAGATGGCTGTGCCCACAACCAAAATGGTGGACGCAGCTTCGCTGATTGACTTAAACAGGGCATTGCCCTTACTTAAGATGGCGGCCGCCATCGTTGCCCACGCTGCTGCTGGAGGAGCTGGACTGAGGCTGGGATTCCCGACGGCCAAACGCGCAGCAGAGCAGGGGAAGGGAAGAGGCAGCAAGTAATCCCCTGGGGGGTTGTGCCTTTCCGGCCGATTGCTGGCCGAGGAAGCCGCTCAAGCCCATCTTGAGATGGAAGGGGGCTGGGAGGGAGGGGGGAGGTCCGGGACGCCTGGGCCGCGATTCCCTCCCCCCCCCTTGAAGGGCACCGACTGCAGCGGGCTCTCCCACCCCCCTGGCGCTGGCTTCCATGGGGGGAGGCCGGTTCCCTTACAGCAAGGTGTCTCGGGTCCCCCCGGAGTCCAGCCGCCTGTCTTACCGCCAGAGGCGGGGGCGAGGGGCTGGCTCCTTCCTACCGTTGGTAGGTGTGGCGAAGAGGCTTCGTTTTCTTCCTTTTCCACCTCTTCTTTTCTTTGTTCTTTGCTCGCGCTCAGAGGAGCGCGAAAAGTCTGCCTCCCACTGTGAGGCAGGAAGAACAACTGGAGTTTCTGGGGAGGCCCCTCCTCCACCGGAAGCTCAGAACAAGTCTGCCTTCCAGCCCCGGAGGCGGGGCTACTCCCCATATTTGCTGGCCTCCGACCCTCGAAGGAGAAAGGGATTTATAATGTTCCCAAAAGGCGCTCGGGAGGCGTGGACTCCAATACAGGGTGCGTAAGAAGGGGAGAGATCGTAACGGAGAGACGTCAGAGCCTGTGTGCAGGATTGGGAGAGGGGGAGGCACAGAGGGGGCCCTGAACAGATTTCCCCTTTCCCTGTGCCGGTGAACAGCAGCTGGTCCTGCTTTACCTTAAGACAGGATGCCCTTTGGGTGCCTCCCAACTCTAGGACTAGAGGCCACTGGAAGGGACTGAGATCTACACTACGTTCCCTTTCCTAACCAAAGGTGAGATATAAATGTAATGAGTGGATAGAATAGAACCAACAAACTAGACATTTTTTTACCTATTCACCACTTTGCAGACACTACTTGTGGAGAGAAAGCCAGAGCACACCTTGAACCCTGGCACACTGATCCCTGACTTGTTTTTCTCGTTTCCACTCGCTGCATAATCCCCACCCAGGGCATAGGATACACATTTCTGGGCAGACGGGAGGCATAATCCACATCTGCACAATAGGGCACATAACATTCCAGAGAGGGTCGGGGCGCAGTCTCAAAGAGCTGCAAAGTACCCCAAAGTGCTCCAAAACACCCAGGAGGAGTCAACACCAGGAGACGCCACCGCCCTGCGGGGGCGGACTCAGCCCACGTGGTCAGCAGGGGCAGGGAGCCCCGTAAGGGGTAGAAAAGGATGTGCCAAAGGACCAGAGGTTGTTGGGAACACAGTGCAGGCTGGCACAGGTCAGGTCCCTGGCTCCGCCCCGGGTCAGGCAGCTTCCAACCCCGGGCAGTCGCGCTCGGAGACCGGCTATGCAGATCGCTACGCTAAGTCCGTAAGTCAGATTCTCTGATGTAAGATTACTTCCTCTTCTGTGATACGCTAAGCCTCTAGTGCACTGTTCTCCAACCCTGGGTCCCCAGATGTTTTTGGCCTACAAATCCCAGCATGCCCTGGGAGTTGTAGGCCAAAAACATCTGGGGACCCAAGGTTGGAGAACACTACTAGTGTCTGTAGATTGAAGCTTTCCACTTCGGTAAGGTTACGACCTGCTATGTTTATAGTGTGAAATTCCTGGTAGTCTGTTAGTTCCGCTCCATTAGTCGTATAGTAAATAAAGTCTATTCTTTGACCTAAGCACGGTTCTATGTCATTCATTAGGTAGCGGTTGTGTTCTAAACGCACAGGAGCCGCATAAAGGGCATTTTCTCAGTGCCGGTTAACCCGTTAAGTGCCGAACTCGTGCCAAGGACCGAGTTTTTGGTCCCCCATACTACTGATACATTTCTGGGTCATTAAGGTCTAGAAACACGTCTCTTAAACAACAAAACGTGAGCAACGTATACTGTGCTCTATGGCATGCGACATTCTAGACCTCTGGGCACAATCCAACAGGAATGGCATCTTGCACTGGTAGGGATGGGGACTCGGACTCGAGGACTCGACTCGTGAGTCGGACTGAGTCCCCCCTCTGACTCGAGTCCCAATATTTTTAATGGGACTCGAGACTCGAGACCAAGGACTCGTCAACATCCCTGCTTGATGCCACCTGCAGGGGCTGTCTGGACCTAGTTGCAGTAACAATCCAAGTTTATTTTTTAAAATCATTTTCCTAATGCAACCTTTCAGGCATTTTGGGTTTGGCTGCCTCTGCCTGCCTGCCTGGGGTTCCCTGCCTCCTCTGCCTGCCTGGTCCCTTCTTAACCAGTTCCACATTTTGAATTATCCTAGACAAAGGCCTCTGCCTGCCTGCTTTGGGGGTTCCCTGCCTCCTCTGCCTGCCTGGTTATTTTGGGTTTGTCAGCCTGATCTGTTCTTGTCAAAATCAGTGGCAGAGTTTTGAGATAAAAAGGCACACTTGTGCCTAGCATTTATTTAAGCCACATATCTGAAGTAGCCTTATTTTGTTGGGGGAAAAACCCCCATTGATTTTAATAGGGACTCGTGGAGTCAGCTTTGGGAGTGACTCGGAACTCGGGAGTCACCATTTTGGACCAAGAACTTGGACTCGGACTCGAGACTCGGGTCCAAAGACTCGGGACTCGACTCGGGACTCGAGACCAAGGACTCTTCAACATCCCTGTGCACTGGAGAGTGGCACGAGGAGAGCAGCATTCATTCGTTGGGCTTGGGGAGGAGGAGCTCCCAGTGGATCGTGCCCTGCCTACATAGATGTCCCTGGCAGCCCTTTCTGGGCTTCTCAGAAGGACCTTTGGCGATGGAGAAAAGATGGGGAGATCAAGACAACCAGGAAGACAGGGGCCTGAGAGGGAGGGTTGGAAGAATGCCAGTGACTGCAACTGGTAACATTGCCTATTGGGCCCGAAAGCCCCTTGGGCCCGAGTGTCTCTTCACGCTCAGCCCCTTCATTCATGCCACGAGTCACCTGTCTGCCCGTAGCCTCACCTGTGTGCAGAATGGGGGGCAACAGGGGTGTAGAGCTGAGGGATCTTGCGGTTGAGAAGTGGGTGCAGAGCTTCCTTCAGGCGCTGGTAGTTCCTCTCCAGCTCTCGGAGGAACTCACGCTGGTCTGGTCCGATCAGCGTCTTGTTCTTCCGAAGGGCGTCTTCACATCTGAAAAGGGCAGCCGCAGGGAGAACACATGTGGACTAAAGGTATAAAATTTACATTGTGTTCTGATCTTAGAGAGAATTTTTACAAGATGATGTATCGTTGGTACCTAACTCCTGTGAAATTGGCTAAGATGTATAATAATGTGTCAAATGTATGTTGGAAATGTCAAAGTCATGAAGGAACATTTTATCATGTTTGGTGGACATGTAAAAAAGTGAAAACATATTGGGTACAAATACACACATGGATACAAAAGATTTTAAAAGTGAATATTAAACTGAAACCAGAAATGTTTTTATTGGGTATAATAGACTTGCAACTTGAGAAAGACTATGGAACATTACTACAATATATGATGACGGCAGCAAGAATAATCTATGCTCAAAAATGGAAAGAAGCAACTATACCAACTATAGAAGACTGGCTGTTGAAAATGTTGGACTTAGCAGAGATGGCAACATTGACTTGTTTAATTAGAGAAATTTTTTTAACTTCATTCAAGAAAGACTGGAAACCTCTGGTGGACTTCTTGGGGAGGAGGGAAAGTGACTTAATAACTTTTGGTTTTGATTTCTGAAGATGGGTAAGGTGATAGAAATTCATTATGTGAAAATAGAAGAAACTTATATATTGGATAAGGATTGGTATTGTTTGTCAGACAATGAGGCGGAAGCCAAATGTTGTTTTGGAAAATTCAATAAAAAATTTCAAAAAATAAAAATAAAAATGAAAAGGCAGCCGCCGGGAGAAGGCTTGAGGTGGCACCAGCTCCGGGCGGGCTTTTCTTAGGCTACAATCCTATACTCCAGCCTTCCCCATCCCGGTGCCTTCCAGATGTGTTGGACTACAGCACCCATCATTCCCAGCCAGCATGACAGGCACCTGGCTGGGGGGGAAGGCTGCTATACTCACTTACCTGGGAGAAGGTTGAACCAAACTCAATGGGATTTACTTCTGAGTAGCCATGGCTAGGAGTGCAATGCTAATCAACTCTAGCACACCTTGGTAGTGTGTGACCAGCAGCATTTTAAGGCTTTCACAAACACAAGATATTCTCTGAAGGCACCACCTAGTTGTCTTCATACTCAGTTACAAAACCGTCCAGGAGGTAGTGGAGGAAGAACCTGTGTTATTCGGCTCAAGTGATGTTGTAGGGTGCTGGTTGTTAAAACATCCTTATTTTGGCAAGCACCTGTGCTTTAAGCTGCTGGGATTATGGCCATATTGATTTTTTTTTACTGATGCTGTGTTGTAATGTTGGACTGGTTGATGTTTAATACGGATAGCTTTTTCCTGGATCATTGTACTTAGCTGCCTTGGGCCTTTCCCGTGAAAAGCAGGATATAAATCTAATCAATCAACCAACCAACCAGGTCTTGCAACAATCTCTCTCTCTTTCTCGTGGCTTTGGGCCAGTCACTCACTCTCAGCCTAACCTACCTCACAGGGTTGTTGTGAGGATAAAATGGAGAGGAGGAGGATTATGTAAGCCGCCTTGGGTTCCTTGCAGGAAAAAAGGCGGGGTATAAATATAATAAATAATAATAATAATAATAATTGTTACAGACAAAAGACAACAAACGGCACAACCCAAGTAGAGAACAGAACAGGAGCCAACCCCGCTTGCTTTTTGTGGGGTTGTGGGGTGGAGAGCAATTTCTAGCCAAACCTAGTCCTCCCTTCTTGAGACATTCAGCATTTAAGCTGTGGTGCGTGCAGGGTGCAATTTGCCTAATCACCCACCTGGGCGCGGCTTGCTGTGTCATCTGAACCCGGGTAGCACGGCTTGTTTGAGGGGAAAACAATCCTCAAATAACCCAACGGGCCAGATGTTGTCGGACTACAAGTCCCATTATCCCTGACCACTGGCCATGCTGGCTGGGGCTGATGGGAGCCGGTTCAACAACATCTGGAGGGCCACACGTTCCCCAGCCCTGTGGGGCAGTAGCTTTGCTTAAACCCACCTAGTGAGTTCATGGCAGGGTCAAGAACTGAACTGGGGAATTCCTGATTCACAGCAGAATCTCTCAGCTACACCAGCTCTCTAACTGAACTGGAATTCACATTAGCCACTGCTGGGCTGTGGTTTTAGCATGCGGGACAAATCTTAATTCCTACAATTATTCAGGCATCCAGTTAGGATTCCTTCATATACAGATCATCAGGAATCTTGACACTACTCTGTAGCGCCCACGAGGGCATTATGCCGGTGGCACAGGGAACAGCAGCTGCAGCTGGGGGACCCATCAACACCGAGGGGCGGCTCCACTCCGACAATACAGCACCTCTTCACCCGCATTTAAGTAGAGGTTTGGGGCTATGGGGGTGTGCAGCGAAAGGAACACGACGTGGCCAGGCCCAGGGTCTGAGAAAAGCCTCCCTGTAGACATGACTAACCGCACGGAAACGAAGAGTTTGTTCCTTTAAAGCAGTGTTCTCCAAGCTTGGGTCCCCAGATGTTTTTGGCCTACAACTCCCAGCATGCCCCAGCCAGCTATGCTATGGCTGGGGCATGCTGGGAGTTGTAGGCCAAAAACATCTGGGGACCCAAGCTTGGAGAACACTGCTTTAAAAGGAATGGGCCAACAGTACACAGGGAATTATAGAAGGGAAACAGGAGGAGGCTGATCTAGCCAAGAGGTTAAAAGTGTGTGTCTGATTTTTTAAAAAAACAACAGCTGCAGGGGACTTCCAGTCAGGACTGGGGCCACGGCAGGCAGGGAATATAAAACACAGACACACTTTTCCCCACATCCGCCCCCCCCACCTCTTTTTGGTTGTGCTCCCCTGCCCTATGGCTTTGGGGTAGGTGTGCTTGTGCAGTACCTCTTGGTGAAATCCTTGAAGCAGAGCCGCAGCTTATTGTGGTGCCGATACAGCTTGGGGTCGTCGGGGATCTCAGCCAAAAATACCTGCGCCACTTCCAGAGGGCCCTGGAACACACAGGCCATTTATTTATTTATTTATTATACTTATTAATCGCCCATCTGGCCGGTCACCCGGCCACCCTGGGCGATGTACAATTAAAATACAGTAGAACACAATAAAATATAATTATTAAAACAATATAAAAAATCCTTATTAAAAACCTAACCCACCCCATATTCCCGCCTGAACAGCCATGTTTTTAATGCACGGCGGAAGCTCATCACGGAGGGGGCATGGCGAAGGTCACTAGGGAGGGAGTTCCATAATGTGGGGGCCACCACAGAGAAGGCCCTCTTCCTAGTCCCCACCAGCCTGGCTGCTCTGGCTGATGGGATAAGGAGAAGGCCGTCCGTGGCAGACCTCATGGCAGGCCATGAGGTCAAGATGGAGGAGGAGGCGGCTCTAGCTTGGCTCACTGCCCAGGGGAGGAAGGGGAAGTCTTCTTTTCATGACCTCCCGGCCCTGCACACAACCTCCGTTCCAACCCAATCACCCACTCTTGGGCATCGCTGTTGTGCCAAGTCCCTTCAACCTGATCCCATGCTTCTTCCCCCTGCTCTCACCTCCTGCCCAGGTTTCAACCTGAACCCCTTACTCCACCTCTTTCAGGATTAGACTCTGTTCTCACCCCCACCCCCCGATCTGCTGCTTTCCCTCAGTTCAAGCAGGTTTGCTAGCTGGGCCTGAACCTTCCTCTTTGCCCCCAATGGATCACCTCTTCCCATGCCACGGGTACCTGGTTGACTATGGTGCCAACACATCCCTGTAGCACCATCTGCAACATCTTGGCATCAGCCGGATCCTGGTGGGTGGCAAAGGCCAGCTCTTGGGTCTTTTTCTGCATGTCCTCTATCGCCACCTCAATGGGAATGAGAATAATCTGGAGACCCAGAACCAAACAATGGAAACACAAGCAGAAGTGTCAGGAGATTATCTGCGTGTGCCCAGGGATGTGCGTACTCAGTGCACATTAGAAACCAAACCAAAAATAAAAAACGCCCCCAATCCAAGTTCCGCATCAAGAAAAGTTGGATTCTATAATCTGCATAAATCTTGCAAATTGAGTAAATTTGCATGGCCTCATAATTTATTCTGCACCGTTTACTATTTGCATAATTTATGCAAAAGCAGCAGCCATTTTGCATATATTATGCAAAATAATTTTTTTGTCCTTGAGAGTTCAACATCCATTCCTCACCACACTTTCAAGCATATTGCTGCAGCCATAGGGGCTAGAAATGTGCTTTAAAAAACTAAAACAGAAAGCTCATTTTCAGTAAGCTGAATTTTGCACTACATAGATACTATAGATTTCATAGATCATAGAGTTGGAAGGAGCCTACAAGGCCATCGAGTCCAACCCCCTGCTCAGTGCAGGAAACTAGAGGAGGGCGCCTCCCATCCAAGTAATAACCAGGCTTGACCCTGCTTAGCTTTCCACGCTCAGACAAGCTGAGCCAGCATGAGCCACAGTACTCTGTACTTCTCTCCCTCCTGAGAATGAGAATAATAATAATAATAATAATAATAATAATTCCATAGGTGGCACCCCATCTATGCAATCAACTCCGCAAGGAGGTCCGGCCTGGCGCCTACCCTCTATTCTTATTCTTTTAGGCGCCAGGTGAAGACCTTTTTATGTACCCAATATTTTAATGGATGATTTTAATTCCTTTTATTCTTGTTATTATCGCCACTGTATTTTAATATGTTTATGTTTTTGTTGTTTTTATGGTATTGTTTTCGTAAACCACCCAGGGAGCCTTTTGGCTGATGGGCGGTAAATAAATGTTTTAAATAAATAAATAAATAAATAAGTAAGTAAGTAAATAAATAAATAAATATTTATTGTGTGCTGTCCACACTTTCTCCCCACACCTGGGCACTCCCCTCAGCCGCACCCCAAAGTACCTCCTCCTTGTGGATGACATTGATGCGGGTTTTGATGTAGGGGAAAGCATGGGAGGTGGCGAGCAGAGTCTTCCGCTTGAACTGTTCATGCAGGTCGCCGTGCGCCCGCCCATCCAGTGTGAACGGCGTGCAAAACATGAAGGTGCGCAGATTGTAGTTCTTGTCAAAGTATGTGACGCGATCCTTCAGCTCGTATGTGTCGAAGAAGGGTTCCACGTAAGTCAACTGGATGTAGGCCTGTGGCAGAGGAGACCACATACGACTGGGGGTCAGCGGAAAACCAGGGCCGCATCACCCTCCACCCCTCCAACCACAGCAGGCATCTTTTCCGCCATGAGCCCAGATTGTCTTTTGAACTGCCAAAATGCTGGGACCGACGGAGAAAGAGCATTTCCCGCCAAGCCCACATTAAGACAATTACTTGGGAAGATAGGCGAACAAATGTCAGTGTACTGGAAGAAGCAAAGACTACTAGCATTGAAAAAATGATCCTTCAACGCCAACTTCAGTGGACCGGTCATGTTGTTCGAATGCCTGACTGCCGTCTCCCAAAGCAGTTACTTTATTCCCAACTCAAGGATGGAAAGCAGAATATCGGTGGTCAATATAAGAGGTTTAAAGATGTTCATAAGGCTAATCTAAAAAAATGCAATATAAACATCGAAAACTGGGAAGCTCTGGCCCATGAACGATCTAACTGGAGGTTGGCCTTTCACAAAGGTTCCATGGACTTTGAAGAAGCCTGAGTGCAAGGTGAAAGGGAGAAACGTGCTAAGCGAAAAGCACGTCAAATGAATCCTTTACAGGACCATCTTCCATCTGGTAACCTGTGTCCTCACTGTGGGAAGCTGTGTGGATCTAGAATTGGCCTCCACAGTCACTTACGGACCCATCGCTAGAGTCTACACAATCTTCTTTAGAATTTCCTCCTTTTATCCCGGAAGACAATCTTACTCGGTCACGAGTGATCGCCTGATGATGATGCCACATGTTTGGCCATGGGAAAAAGAAGGAAGCTGGCCTACTGGCCTGACCCTTGCTACTTCCTGGAGTACCTTGCAATTTCAGCCGCCTAGGGACAAGCTCAGAGCCTGGCAGCGACAAGGGCATAAGTCATTTCCACTGTGGTACGCAGGGCATGGGAGACGGGATGCGGCCATGCAGCTCTCACCTAGAATGCCATGTGGCCAATCTTCGGGGAACTCCCTCTCCTCATAGCCTCACACAACTCATCCCTGCAACAGGCAGCACAATCCTAGGCCACTTGGGGCAAAAGTCCCCTTTCTTTAGATCAGAGTTCTCCAACCTTGGGTCCCCAGATGTTTTTGGCCTACAACTCCCAGCATGCCCCAGCCAGCGACGCTGGCTGGGGCATGCTGGGAGTTGTAGGCCAAAAACATCTGGGGACCCAAGGTTGGAGAACACTGCTTTAGATATTCCAGCCCAACCAGAGTCAGAATGGCGCCTCAGTGCCTTGGGAGTGCTTGGCTGGCTAATACAACGCCCGAGGGAAGCTACCTTGTTGGGATCCAGCTTGGCCTTGTCCACCGGGTTGGAGCCTTTGATGATCTCTACCATTTCATGGCCAAAACGCTCAGCATAAAACTCCTGCAAGGGAAAAGGGAGACAAGGACATCCTTTAGGGCAGTGTTCTCCAACCTTGGGTCCCCAGATGGTTTTGGCCTACAAACCCAGATGGTTTGTAGGCCAAAACCATCTGGGGACCCAAGGTTGGAGAACACTGCTTTAGGGCAAGATAAAAGGGACAGAGACAGCTTTGGGTGACTCCAGCCACTGGGACCAAGAAAAATTCCTTGCAGCTATCACAGAGGAAGGGTTATTCTGTGATTCTCAAGGCCAAACTGGATGTTATTTTATTATTTATTCATTTATTACATTTATACCCCGCCTTTTTTCTTGCAAGGAACCCAAGGCGGCTTACATAATCCTCCTCCCCCTCCCCATTTGATCCTCACAACAACAACCCTGTGAGGTAGGTTAGGCTGAGAGTCAGCGACTGGCCCAAAGTCACCCAGTGAGTTTCATGGCTGAGCGGGGACTAGGACCCGGATCTCCCAAGTCCCAGTCCAGCGCTCTCACCACTACGCCACACTGGCTCTCCAGTGCTATTTGTGTTTATTAAGCATGTACTCGCCAGCTCGTCTTTAAAGCGGAGGCTGCTGTATTAAAATGGGCACACGGGGGAGGGAAGCAAAACCTGCCCCCTCACCCACTTGATGCTTTTAAGTAATCCCCCCCCCCCCCGGGACCAGCTCAGATATGGGAAGTCAAGGAGGCCGGGGGGGTGGAAATGGCTTAAACATTAAGCCATTTTCCGCCAGCCGGCTTCCCTTGCCCCACTCCAGATGCTCGAAACCTTAAAACATCTGGCGTGCAGCAAGTACGGCAGGGGAGGGTGTGGGCTTTGCTTCCCTCACCACCTTCGCACACTTATTTTGTTAAGTAGATCCCCCCCCCCCTCCGGCTTTACAGCTGAATGGCCCAGTATGTGTTTAATAACATGCACACATCTGGTTTGGCCCGCAGAGTAAGTGGTGGGAAAAGCCTTGAGGGCACAACGGCCGGGAACCACGTGGACAGGGGCCACGAAACAAGAGCCACAGAGTCTCTCTCTCTCCCTCTTTACCGTCATCTTGGTTGTGCTTGGACTACAGTTGGACGACACCTGTGCCAAGGACCACGGGAGGATATCACGGTTTAGGAAAAGGGGGAGCCTTCCTGCAGAGAGGGGATTGTGAAGGCAGGGGGATTCCACGGGGAAAGGGATTCCAGCCGGCACCTTGTTAAGCATCCAGCGACATGGGTGGACCATCTGGAGGCGTCTGCTGGGGGGGGGGGGAGCTGGCAGAGTTTACTGGGTGGAAATGGGGGCGGGCGGGAGGAGGCTTGCTGTCATAAGTCACAGATTCTTCCCTCTCTCAATACTGCTTTGGCCACATCAACTACTACACCTTTCTCAACAAGACAAGGAGAGAAGAGGCAGAGTGAATGCCCCCAAAAGAGAGGATAAACGTTAGTGCTACATTCTGACTCTCAGCTACTTGAGCAGAAGGCCATTTCACACATGATGAAACTCTTTACATGGGATACGTAATATGTGCAATTGAACTGAATGCGTACTCTTTCCCTGCTTCCTTCACCTCCATCTCCTTGCCTCCTTCTATCGCCTCCTGTAGTGTCAGATTTTAGACGGTAACCTCCACTGGACAGGGATCAATCTTTTTGCTTTTTTATTTTGTAAAGCACCACGTACATTGATGACGCCATCTAAATAATAGCATGGTCACGCCTGCGAAGGGGTGTGTGTAAATCTCACGCCTTTTTGTCCCTTTACCTCTGCAGTTGCGCAAGGGCAGCTAAAAATTTTTTTTTTTAAAAAAAAGAGAAACGAAAATATTTGCGCATATTGTGGGTGCAAAAACAATTTTTAAAAATTGCTTGCCAACCACTGACAGTCGCTCCGATATGCCGCTTGGGAACTTTGAAGAGGGCGTCACAAGCTACCAAAGCAGAGATGGCGAAAACTTTGCTGTCAGGCCAGAGATCGTGATCTCCCCCACCCCAAAAAAAAGTTAAAGGGACAAAAAAGCCACAACGAGTGAAAAAGGGTTCACAATTGCAGCAGGGTGTGTGTGTGTGTGTGTGTGAACAATCCACAGTGAGCCCAATCGTCTGTCAGGTGCACTGTGGGTTGTTGGCCAACAACCAACCCACTGTGGCTTATTGCCAGGGTGGGTTGTCGTGCTGTGTGAACTCGCCCACTGTGTTCCCATCCACCTGGCTTCTGTGTTGTCCTGCCCCTCTCCCTGCAATGCTGCGTTACATCCTCTCCACACTCACTCACTGTCTTATTCCTTGATAAATACCTCCTTCAAGGACACTTCAGCTCTTACCTCAAGCCGGTGAGAGATTTCAGCTAACTTGGTGATGGAGGGCTCCTTGTACACAAACTCTTGCTCATCCAGGTCCCCAAACTTGCAGCCATAAAAACCAACCCGGAAATATGTTCCAAACATTCTCTAGGTGACCTACGGGGGTGGAGTGAGAGATACCACGACAAGACTCAGGCTGGTAATTTGAAGGCTGACTGTGAAGTCCCAGTAACTAAGTACTCCTTACTAAACCACTGTTGTGAACCACCCAGAGAGCTTTGGCTGTTGGGCGGTATATAAATAAAAATACTAACAACAATAACAAGAACGACAATAATAATAATCCAACCACCCATTCTACTCCCAGCACTTCTCTCCCTCCCCGTAGTTTTCCATATGAAGACATGATCTTACAAGCAGATGTGGTGCTTTTGACAGCCAGGAGGCCAACATTATTGTTCCCATTTTTATTAGGTCCATGAAGAACCACCTCAATGACCACTGGGTTTTGATGGTGCTTTAGGGGCCCTTCACCAGGAGATAAAGGGCAAACTCTTTACCCGTGCACTCATCTGGAATATACCCACTATCCTGGAACAGTTGGCGTGATCAGGCCCTACAGTTCTAGCATCTCCCCTGAGGCCTCCCCCCCCAAACACACCCTTTTATGGTGAGACTGATGGTGCCCGTTAATGTATACAAAGCAAACAGGTCACTGCCCCCAATAGTAGCATTTCAAGGGGCATGCTCCAACTTACCCAATCAGGCCAGGGCCGAGAATAGATGGTAGGATTGAGAAGTTGAATGGGAAGCAAAATAAGAAAGAGATGTTAGGAAAAGTACGGCAACTGCTGGAACACAGCCACTGCCAAAAGGGAGGGGCGATGAAGGCAGGAAGACTGCCTCAGTGTTTTGTTCTACAGAGCCCTAGTTATGACTGAGACCACCTCTTATCCTGTAATAACCACTGCAACCCCTAAGGCTGTGTACAGGTAATTCTCCAGAGACCTCTAGGTCAGGGCTCTCCAACCTTGGGTCCCTAGATGTTGCTGGCCTACAGCTCCCAGCATACCCAGCCAGCAGGGCTAATGGCAAGGGATTCTGGGAGCTGTAGTCCAGCAACATCTGGGGACCCAAGGTTGGAGAGCCCTGCTCTAGGTGGTACTGCAGTTATCATTGTCTGCTGTACACATGCTATTTTTTCTGTCTCACCATGCTCTCTCTGGTCCAGAGCATTTCAAACAGTATCTGGGAAAAGCCAGAAACTGTTCCCAGCTGCAACAGATGTTTATACAGGTGCCATGGATAGTGCGCACAATATCACTAGTGATGAGCCCTATACTCCTCTCTCTGTGTGTGCGTGCGCACACGTGCACATGTGACGTCTGTAGTAGTTTTGCTGACTCCTGTGGGTCTGGAACAGTGTTCTCCAACCTTGAGTCCCCAGATGTTTTTGGCCTACAACTCCCAGCTGGCTGGGGCATGCTGGGAGTTGTAGGCCAAAAACAACTGGGGACCCAAGGTTGGAGAACACTGGTCTGGAAGAAGTGGGTGAAACTGAGCAAAAAGCCTTTCCCCCCCGCACTCCCCTAACTTCTTCCATTACATTTGTACAATGATCAAGGCACTGTTACTGGATTAGGGTTAGCACCACAGTAACCGCAAGGGAGACCTCACTTCCACTGCCTGCACACGGTCTAAAACTTAATCTAGCTACCCCCTCAATAGCATCATTCATAGTCCAGACACTCTTTTAGTAATTGCTTGACATTTATGGAACTCCTTTCCACTGCAAATTCAGCAGAGCCCTTGCCCGAACATGCTTTCTGATGACTGGGCTGGAGTTATTTAATCCACTGCTATTTCTATGGCCCTGAGATATGCTGATGCCCAAACACAAAAGAGACAGCTGCACCAATATATTGTTCCTGAAGTGTTCTGAGAAAATATCTTAATCAAGGGAATTTTTTTTAGTTTTTTCTAAAACTTCCAAATGGCTACTTAGGACTAAAACAATCCTGACTCATCCGAGGAGGACATACATAAAAGGTATGCATTAAATCATGGATTCTTCGGGTCCCTCCAAAAAACAAGGTTATGAAACATGGGCTGGCTCAAGGCTGCAGACCTTCTTATGCCTGCATTAATGAAGCGCACCATGCTGAAAAACCACATGGAACTAAAACCAGACCCTGCTGCTATATAATGGCTTGGGACTGCCTTAGTTTGGAGTGGGCTATTTCATGCTCCCTCTGCCACAGCAGAATGTGGAAGCTGTTTCTGAATCCCCAATTCCTTGCTGAGCAAAGGCAGCGTCCAGGCAGCCTGAAGGCAGCAAAGGCTCCAGAGTGGTGTTCTCCTTTTTGGGCAAATTCTGACATTATGCTTCTCTAACAGTGGTTTAGAAATGTATGAATGAAGAGTGTGTCTATTCTATGACCTGGTTTGCACATTAACAGTGTGCATGTAACCCATGATTTGCCACAGTGCGTGGCGGGCGCATTCCATGGCCATTTTGAATATTCAACCCCCGATCAGACTAATCAGGGGTTGCTATGTGGTGTCTGAACCCTGATACTATAGGTTAATTGTGGGTTAGAAAACCAACAGTTAACCTACAATTAGTAGTTAGGTTAACTGTGGGTTGTTTAAGAAACAATTAACCTATAGATTGGGTTCAGACAACACAATAACCCACACTCAAGGGTTGAGTATGTGGGTTGAGTGTGGGTTGTCACTGAAACGTGAGCTGTTGTTGAAATGTGGGTTATTGTGTTCTGATCCAGGCGAGATAACAAACCATGGTGAACAACCCACAGTTCACAACCCAACACAAACCATGGGTTCTCTTCATGGGTTGTTAGCGCAGCTGGATTCAGACAACATGATAACCCATGTCTGAGTGCGAGTTATCATGTTGTCTGAACCCAGTCATAGTGTCTGGGTTCAGATGTCACGAAGTGACCCCCGATCAGCCCAACTGGGGTTGAATATTCAGAAAGGCTGTGGATTGTGCCCAACACATGCTGTGGCAAATCATGGGTTAATTAACTCATGATTTACCACCGTTATGTGCAAAGAGCCCCTATATATGGGTCAAATCATTGTAGCTTAATAATTATCCTGAAATGAAAGTGATGAAGACTCACAAGAGGAGTTGTGGTTAAGAATGGTGAAATTAGCCTTAGGCACACAAATTTTTAGATCCCTCTCCATTATTCATACATCTCAACATTCCCACATGCACAATCAGAACACAGGTAAGATAAAGTAATTTCAGAAGCACCTCTGGAAAGATTTTTTTTTAAAAAGTGTACCGTAAATTCTCCTGTGGTTTGTATGGACTAAAAAACCCCCCACTGGACTCAGCAGTAGGCTCTGCCAGGTAAGGAGTATGTTGGGCACTCAAGTCTGGGTGCTGGCAAGCTCTAGTCCCAGAGGCTAAAAAGGCAAGTACCTTGAGCAGTGAGGCCAAGAGGGAGGGAGGCAAACCACCTAGAGGGACAGAGGCATAGCCTGGTGGTCTCCTTCAGCTACAGTTGGGCCAGATCGATGGGAGTAAAGCAGACACCATAGCTATAGAGCAAGCAGTGGCATGGGATTGGCTCTCCAAGACAACCTTGATCTCTAAAGAGGAGGATTCTGGCCTGTGATGTAAGTATCCCCGCATGATCTCTCCAGTGGCCCCAATAGTGTAGGAAGCAAGAAATCGGTGTGTTCCCTGCAGGGCTCCTGGTTTGAGGTCCACAGTACCCAACAGGGCAGTGCTTGTGTATCTGAGAGGAGCAGACAGGGCTTAATCTGAGTGATGGTTCATTGGGGGCCTAGCCCCACATCCTGTGTTCAGTGGCAATGCTCAGTTCTGGAACTGGTAGGGAGAAAAGTTAATCCTCCCATCACCACCACCCAGATGATACACAAACCTCCCCTGACTTGGGCCTGTGGGCATATTTGGCCTTAAAAAAAAAAAGTGTTTGTGGGCAAGACCAGAAAATGACCACTGTGGAGGGCATGTTGAAAGGATTGCATGTTATTGGAGAACATTCAATTTGTTGACAAAGGACTGCAAAAGTAAAGGACAAGATAACCCTGATCTATCAGGTCAGTGTTCTCCAACCTTGGGTCCCCAGATGTTTTTGGCCGACAACTCCCAGCACGCCCCAGCCAGCTACGCTGGCTGGGGCATGCTGGGAGTTGTAGGCCAAAAACATCTGGGGACCCAAGGTTGGAGAACACTGTATTGGGTTAATACCACCAGTACTACCTGCGTCTTAGGTACTTGAGAGCTGAATTATCCACTAGTGAATTTCACGATAAAAAGAATACTTCTGATGTCAATTCCAGAGTGAACACGGCTAAACCCAAAAGCTTCTGGAATACAGCGGAAGGCTTCTAGGACAAAGGGCATGGCCCCGTGGAAAGCTTGGGACCCCAGAAGCTCTCTTTTTAGAAGCTGGGGAGAGGGGGGGGGGCGCGCAGCAGAGGAACAACAGGATAAGAAGAGCACGGTCTAGATAGCCCACCCCACCCCCAATTCATTGTAGCAAGTGGGCAGCCTCCACTCTGCAGCCTCACTCGGCCCTAGCAGCGGACAAGAGGTACTGTAGAGAGGCGACCTCGAGGTCCTCAAGTCGAGCAGTGGAAGGTGGCTCATGGACCTGCACCAGCTACGAGATGGGGAAATGGCCGAAGCTGCCCCCCCCCCCACAACTTTGCAGGATGAGCTGGACCAGTGGGAATGTGGCTAACAGGCCACTGCCAGCTAAGTGTGGCTCTAACTGTGCCTGCCCCCCCCCACACACAAACGGGAAGGAAGGCCGCTCCCAATAAGAGTCAACAGGGGTAGAACCCGCCACCCTCTACAAACCTGTGTTGGTGTGTGTTTCCTTCCCCCACTGGAACACTGCCAGAAGGCTCACCAGCATGAGCTTTTTGAAAGGGGTCGAACCTGCATGGGATGCACACATGAGGTGGTACTGGTGGCCTCTTTTTTTTTTTTGCTCCGGGTATTCCACAACACAGAGGCGACGCAGACTGTTCAATCTACATCATGGGATTCCTCGTTTTAAAGGCCCCCCCCCGCCTCTTGAATGGGAAGTCTGGCCACGTGCTTCCTGCTGAGAATCTGCAGTACAGGAAGTTGCCACGCAGACACGCTCCAAGCATCAAGGAGGCATCCCTGACCCTCTCTCCCACTTGGCCTGTGTGTGGTTTGTGAAAACGGTGTGCAAACTCCATTTCCCGTGGTAGTGGATGCAGTGGGGCCACCGTGCTGAACAACTGGGCCAGCCCAAGTCTACACCGAACGTATGAACGGGAGAGGGGCCCCAGAAACACAGTAAAGCCAGGAGGGCGGTCAGGGTCTCCACAGACCTTACGAGCCCATTCTCTAGGGCCCTCCAGTGTGACTTTGCCACACAGTGAAGCTCCCTTCCCAGATACTAGGCCCTCGTCTGTGATACCTCCTTACATCTAAATGGCTACATATAGCACACACTGAAAGCAGACTATTTTGCTGTTGCGAGGGACGGCCATCACATGCCCAGGCCTTTTGTCAGTAGACAGATGAAGTGCTTCTAACACAGTGTTCTCCAACCTTGGGTCCCCAGATGTTTTTGGCCTACAACTCCCAGCATGCCCCAGCTGGGGCATGCTGGGAGTTGTAGGCCAAAAACATCTGGGGACCCAAGACAATACTATAAGATGGGGAACTGAGATCCATAGAGGGGCTTTGTCTGCGTTGTGCCTAATTCTCCCTCTGGATCGGTGCCATTTTACGGCACGTGTACAAATATCTGACCGAAGTAACCGGCGTAGGACAGATCTGGGACTCCCTTCTGCTGCTGTGTAGCTGGCATGGAAAAGGCCAGCGAGAGGAGGAGCTTTGTGAGAAGTGCACAGAGGCAGGGTGGGGATCACGGGGAACTGAGGCAGCAGGCACACGCACACAAACACTGACAAAGAGAAAGCAAGACACGTGGTAGCCTACCTCCCAGCCAGAGGCCTGATTGACAGAACAGAGAGGATGGGGGGGGGACGGGGGGGCAGAGAAAACAGGAAGAAGGTAGTTAATTTATTTGAAACTCAGCACCCTCCTGCCACACGCTGATCATTGGTTAGGCCCGAGCATAACCTTGAATGGCCACAGCTCGATCTGAGCAATGCTTATTCTGTAAGAGCAGAGAGTATTCTGCGACGCACAGTCCCCTTCCCCTGCCACTTGGGAGTTCTTAAAAGAAAGAGGGAGAGAGAAGTCTGCAATCCGAGCAGAGCCCCCTTCTGTTTACGACTCAACCTGTTTAAGAGTCAACCATGAAGGAAGGCATTTCCAAGTGTCTTCCAAGATCACCTGCAAGACCTGGCCACATGGACGAGCATATTGTCAACCAACTTGAGACCCTGAAATGTTCATCCCATGTCCTTGGCCCGGGGGGGGGGGGGGGGGAAGGACACATGGTTAAAGATGTCACCTGTAAGTAGGTAGCATGGCTCCTTAACAGCACTTTCTACCTTTTTCCAGGTAGACACAGTCTGTGTTTATTTACAGAGGAACAAAGTGAACCCGACAGGAACCAGTGGAACTCCCTATTCAAGCTCTGATTATAAGAACAGAGACTCACAAGTTCAGGCTTTGAGGTCTCGCCAGGTCTAACCGGCTAGTCCAGTGTTCGTTCTCCCACCTTGGGTCCCCAGGTGTTTTTGGCCTACAACTCCCAGCATGCCCCAGCCAGCGTAGCTGGCTGGGGCATGCTGGGAGTTGTAGGCCAAAAACATCTGGGGACCCAAGGTGGGAGAACACTGGACTAGGCCCTGCCCCAGCCCAATTAAAGCAGGAGCAAATGCTAGAATTCTGCGCTCCCAGCTGCTCTTTACTGAATCTATACTGCCTCCGCCCCCACCAAGATCGGACAGGGCTCCAGCTCAGCAAATGGGAGAGGGGGGATGCTTTTCTCATGCTATCAAATGACCAGAGAGTCATTTTTGAATTCCTGGCCCAGCCGTTTCCCAACCTGGCGCCCTCCCAGATGTGTTGGACTGCAATTCCCATCATCCCCAGACAGCATGGGAATGATGGGAGTTGCATTGCAACGCATCTGGAGGGCACCAGATTGGGGAAAGGCTGTCCTAATCCAACCCTGCGTCCTAAAAAGCAAGGACACACACCACCCGGACTTGATTACAGAGTAACCAGAGCTCAGATGTGAAAAGGGAACTCTGTGCCTAAGTTTATAAATTTCCTCAAGTGAAAGATTTCTAGCTCTGACGCGCGAACTGGCGTTATCCAATTTCCCTGTCTCCAGTCGCGGCAGTTTCTGATCCCCCCAGATCAGCTTTGCGTTGACTTTTTCTGACATGGGTAGTGAAACAGGACATGAAAGCGGCTGGGCAAAGTATCCAAGAGGAGTTTACTTTGGCTTCCCCTCCCGCCCGGCCACACTTCCCCAAATGTGGCCCGGCAACAAACACCTAGAGCAGTGTTCTCCCACCTTGGGTCCCCAGATGTTTTTGGCCTACAACTCCCAGCATGCCCCAGCCAGCTACGCTGGCTGGGGCATGCTGGGAGTTGTAGGCCAAAAACATCTGGGGACCCAAGGTGGGAGAACACTGAGTCCTAGAGGGTGTTCTCACCTGGTTGGTTATCTTGCTGAAGGCATCCTGCAGCTTGCCATGCAGTGCTGCCAACTTCTTGAAGTCCCGGTTGGCTTCATGGATGGGAATAAGGATCTTGTAGACCTCATTGACAGCTTCGTAAAGCCCACCCTGAAGAGAGTGAGAACATGCAGCAGGAATTCAGAGGGTCACTTGAGCCATCAGGCGAGGCAGGACATTTAATTTTTTTAAAAAAATTATTTTAATTTTTCAAACAAAATGTAACAATTTGCAACAATAACACAAAGATTTAACTAAGATTACATACAAAAAAAGTAATAATAAAGTGCACCCACACCCCCACCCTCCTAGGGACCAAATAATATACTTCCATCCCATTAATCAATTACTATTCCGTATTCCAGAAATATAACATATCCTGACAAGGCAGACTCCCTTTCCCCTTTATTACCACATCATCCAAAAACTGACCCCATATATCCTTAACATTATTTATCTTTCGCTGTCCCTTTTTACATTTAATACCACAAGTTAGTTTGTCATTTAAAGCTATATCCCAGACCTCCTTATACCAGTCAATGATTAGAAAATCAGGTCGAACCTTCCATTTCCTCGCAATCACTAACCGAGCCGCTGTTAACAAGTTCACAATTAATTCCTTCGTGTTTTGGGAACAAGTAACTTTCTCCGTTATTGATAACGGTGCTAATTTCGGACAGACCTCTAAATTAATACCAATAATTTCTGATATTTCTATTATGAGGCATGACATTTAAGGAGCAAGTGGCAAGGCAGCCAGAGCAGCAGACCAGGGAAGTGTGGGACGACAGGTGTGCACAGGTATGTCAGGGCTGAGGCCTGGAGGCAGGTAGACGGTTCAAAGGGTATCAAGCAGGGAAACAGCCTATGAGCAACTCAGGCTGCAGCCAAAGGATGAGTGGCTCAGGTTGGGAAGACAGCAGCTTTATATTTATTTATTTCTTATATTTATTAATCGCCCATCTGGCCGGCCACCCGGCCACCCTGGGTGATGTACAATTAAAACAATACAATAAAACAATACAATAAAATATAATAATTAAAACAATATTAAAAATTCTCATTAAAAACCTAACCCACCCCATATTCCCGCCTGAACAGCCATGTTTTTAATGCACGGCGGAAGCTCATTACGGAGGGGGCATGGCGAAGGTCACTAGGGAGGGAGTTCCATAACGTGGGGGCCGCCACAGAGAAGGCCCTCTTCCTAGTCCCCACCAGCCTGGCTGCTCTGGCTGATGGGATAAGGAGAAGGCCGTCCGTGGCAGATCTTGTTGAGCGGCCTACTTGATGTTGCTGGAGGCGCTCCTTGAAACGAACTGGGCCGGAGCCGTGTAGGGTTTTAAAGGTCAAAACCAACACCTTGAATTCGGCTCAGCAAACAACTGGTAGCCAGTGCAACTCCTTAAGCACTGGCGTGATGTGATCCCGCCGGCGGCTGCCTTTAACCAGGCGAGCCGCCGCATTCTATAGGGTTAGGGTTAGAACAGTGTTCTCCAACCTTGGGTCCCCAGATGTTTTTGGCCTACAACCCCCAGCGTGCCCCAGCCAGCCCAAGGTTGGAGAACACTGCGTTAGAAGGAACCCAATGTGACTCCTGGAATCACCTGATCCCCAAAGGGCTGAAATCAGCAGTGCACTTTCCAATCCCCAGCGGTGATGGCACCGCAGTACAGCATAGATCACGGGGGGGGGGGGGGGGGAGGAGGAGACATCTGAGCCCTGCTGCCAGCACAGGGCAGGCACACATGCTAGGGAGCCACATGGAAGGGCCAGAAGCTCCCACCAATGAAGGCCAGAGCTTCTTGCAGAGAGACAATGCCTGTATGATTTCCAAAGAGGCCTCTATATCCATGTGCCAGAAACACAAAAAAGAAGGGAAAGAGAAAGCAGGATCTCAGGCCAGGACTGATGCTTCAGTAAGCTACTTTGTAGAAGGCTAGCAGTTATTCTTTTCTTACCAAGATTGGTGGAGACCCCCGGAGGAAGAGTTTGTTTTGGTCCAGTGGGAAGAAGCTATTACTGGGGGTGGGGTGTTGGAATTCCACACAAACAGCCTCTCAATTGTGATGACTTCTGCAAATTCATATTGCTCTGCACCAGGGCTCTCCAACCTTGGGTCCCCAGATGTTGCTGGCCTACAGCTCCCAGCATACCCAGCCAGCATGGCTAATGGCAAGGGATTCTGGGAGCTGTAGTCCAGCAACATCTGGGGACCCAAGGTCAGAGGGCCCTGCTCTACACACAGGATTATGCATAACTAGCACCAACTGAAGCTTTGTGCACCGAGATTTTTGATCTATTTTTTTGTTTTTGTTTTCCAGCAGGGTTTGGAAAAAAGGTGTGCAGTCTTCCACCCAGCTGCATGTATTTAAGCCTCACTGAAACCAGATGGGACCGAGATGCCTGGATCAAAAAGTGGCTTTTTGTCTAAACGTGTGATTTAGAAATAGAAATAGCAACATCACGAAAGCCAAAGTGATTGTTCCTTGAGGAGAGGCACCCAGATGAGCAATGGTGCATTTGTTGCACTTCAAGCTGAAAGTCTGGAACCAATCCGAGTGCAGCCAAAGTTAGTGGAAAAGATGGCTGGAACTTGCAGAAAATAACTATGACAGGGTGAGGGAAGAGGACCAGCTACAAAAGGGTGGCAGGAATGGGGCATTGTAGGAAGCGCAGGAACAATGCCTCTTCCCGACCATTAAAAAAAAAACCCATCCACACCATTCAGGTTTCTCAGCCACTAGCAGGCTTCTCTTCCTTATATAAAAGGAAGCAGCAGAAAGGCTCAATTTCTGCATAAGAAGCTGTGCTCTGCGGCACTTTCCTAGACCACTGATGGGGGACAGATTTTGGGTGGGGAGCCCCCCCACCAGGCCCTCCACAGGCCAGGTGATGTCAGCAGCTGTGGCCGCGCCCACTGATGTCATCACTCCACCCCACCCCCACATTTTGCCTTGCTTTGTTCCGAGAGTGGCACAGAGCCTACATGCCTCTCTCAGCACGGCGAAAGAGACTGCTCCTCCCAGCACCGCTCCAGTCCCCGACTTAGTGCGCTATGCATTATCCCCATGGGGGTGGTGCGTGGCATGTGAACGGGCTCAGCTGGCGCTGGGAAGAGCAGACACTCCTCCCAGTGCCAGCTGAGCCCCCCGCATTCCTGCTGGTATCTCTGATCTGCTGTGCACCCCAACTGGGAGGGGGGTGGCACAGAGTGGAATCCCACGTGATCTCCAATCACAGTGGAGATTTCTCCAGTGGGTGGGGCTTGAGGTCAAGCCCTATCCCTGGAAGAATCCAAGGAGGCCCCGTGGGCCAGATGGAGAAGCTCCGTGGGCCAGATTAGGTTTCCCCACCCCTATCCTAGACCCCCCCCCCCGGGTTCTGCCTCTGATACAGCAGCAGCAGCAGCTACCACCCTCAGGCACATGGGGTGTTTGTTTGTTTGCTTATTTATTTATTTTATTTATTATATTTATACCCCGCCTTTTTTCCTGCAAGGAACCCAAGGCGGCTTACATAATCCTCCGGAAAAAAGGAGAGAACTAGGTTCTCAGGATGCAAAAATCTTTATTAAAGGAGCCCGACGCGTTTCGGCCTGTGTACTTTTCAAGGCCTTCCTCAAGGGGTTGTAAAAGAGTCTGCAGATTACTTAAACAACTAATGTCTTTCACTGTTTCAGTGGCACCACTGAAACAGTGAAAGACATTAGTTGTTTAAGTAATGTGTATAAAGATTTAATAAAGATTTTTGCATCCTGAGAACCTAGTTCTCTCCTTTTTCCCGTTGCATTTGGATGCTTATCTCCTCCTGTTTCTGTCTTACATAATCCTCCTCCTCCTCCTCCCCATTTTATCCTCACAACAACCCTGTGAGGTAGGTAAGGCTGACTCAAGAGTCACCCAGTGAGTTTCATGGCCCAGTGGGGACTAGAACCCGAATCTCCCGAGTTCCAGTCCAACACTCTCACCACTACGCCACACTGTTCTTGTATGCTGGAAACCAGTCCGCCGTCTCCCCCTCGCAAGCCCCAATTGTGCCACACTTTTAAGCTCTCACCATAGTAAACGAGGAAGCCGCCTGCTCGAGCAACCCCACCAACCCTTGCTCAGTGAAGTACTTTCCGGAGCAGATGCCCTCTTCATCCGGGGACAGGACGTCGTCGGAGACGGCAGATTCTTCCAGCACGTTGGAAGAGATGTTCTTGGAAAGAGACAGAAGTTATTGCAGGAGGGGGAAGATGCTCGTCCTCACTCACTCTCCCCTCTCCAAAAAGCCCCTCAGATGGACAAGGCAAGAACTCTGCCTATTTAGGGCCTCAACGAAGCACAGAGGATTTGCTGGGCAGGGAGCTTCCGGGCTCCGCTCTCAGTTTTGGTGGGATCATGGGGCACATTGTGTTTAAAGGAAGGAAAGGAGAGCGGTGAGCCAAACCTCTGTTCGTTCAAGCTCTCCCACAGGAGACCAGAACTGGGTTCAGGGAGTAAACACATCAAGCACTGAGCGATGGGGGGGACAGTGCCTTGATGCAGCACATCAGCCTTTTTCCTGGGGATGTCCTGCCCCCATCCCACTTCTTACCTGGAAAGTGACACAGCCCACAGGGAGGTAGCGGCAGTCTTCCAGCATGCTCAGGTATTCGGCTACCAGGGCAGCAGAATGCACCAGACACTGAGCTGCCTCCGCATGGTTCCCGCGCTCAGAGTGTTTCGCCGCCATGTTCTGCAGCCACGTCAGCCTCAGGTCCGGAGATGTTTGGTACCCCTTAGCTATCCTGAGAAGCAAGCCATGGTCAGGGACAGGAGTTCTGGGTTTTTATGGGGCTGGCTTTGCCACTGAGTCTGTTTAGGACAGTGTTTCTCAACCTTGGGTCCCCAGATGTTTTTGGCCTACAACTCCCAGCATGCCCCAGCCAGCTATGCTGGCTGGGGCATGCTGGGAGTTGTAGGCCAAAAACATCTGGGGACCCAAGGTTGAGAAACACTGGTTTAGGATGACTTACTTCTGTCCTGTCTTAGCCCCCTCAGACAGAAGGAGCTCAACTTCGGAAGCCTTTCTATAGTGCGTGTAGCAATCAAACCGCTCTCCCCGCCTTCAAGTACAACTGCTGCACCCGTGTGAGGCGCAGGCATGGCCTTGTGTTGGCAACACGAACCTCTACTGGACCATTCCTCTGACATCCTTACAATGAGTGACAGAAGTTCCCCATCTCCATTTTGTGCTTTTTAAAAACACACACACTTGTTAAAACAAACGTTTTCAAAGCAGAGTAAAAGTGTTTTCTGCTTGTATTAATTAAACATCCAGCCCTCTACATACACACATCCACTCAGAGATAAAAAAAACCAGAAAGGCTCTCCTGAACCTCATAGCATGGCTCCACCATTTAATAACTTTCTCCTCTAATATTCTCTGTACACCCTCTGCTCTTTTCCAGTCCCATATATTATGAAAGGATACACAGGTTATCCCTCACAACAAAGTCATCTCCTTGGCTGCAAGGGTAGCCCACCCGCTTCCATTATATGCTGTGGTACTTGCGCAGAGGATCTCTCACTATTGACAGTGGATGAGGTTGATGTAGGTGAAAGCAGTAAGCAGACAACCATCTCTTTTCCTGGCCGGAAAGTTTCAGCATCTCTTGCCGAAGAAGCAAGGCTGGCACTGGCTTGCGAACAACCATGGCTGATCTGGGAGTTGAACCCTGCTATCCCAGGCCCAAATGCAACCCCCTGGCTCTTTTATATTGACTCACCATCCCTATGAGGAATACCCAGGAAGGAACTGAGACTGAGAAAGGAAACTATGCCTGCCTCCCATGACTTCCTACTGCTTTCCTACCTGGGACCCTGGTTACTGTCTCACCTGTACATCAGGTCTATCAGCATCTCAGGGTCCTCCTGATGCTCCTTCATCTTCACTGTGTCTGTCAGGATCATGTGCAGGTTGAAGACTAGGTCCTGAACCTGGGCAGGGAAAAGAGGAAGCAACTTCTACTGACAGCCCATGAAGAATAGGCAGAAGAACACAACTGCCTCCATCAAGAGTAGGGATGCTGCATGCATGTGAGCAGGAGCTCTCACCAAAAGTACTTGTGAACAGGACTGAGGTGAGCATAGGCCTGCTTACCCTGCTCTATGAGCAGGGCTGGGCTAGCTTTGAACTTGCAAACTTTCTCCGCTAACCCTTTCCCCTGCTCCAAAGACAAAGAACATACCTTTGGGGCAGGGGGAAGATCTGGGAGAAGGCCCTCCACTGCATAACTAAGGAGAATGAATGAGTTCAGGAAAATCTCATTAGCAACTGTTTGCCAAAGTTGTTAATGAACCTGTCCGGTTATTAAGATCTGGAGGAGAGGCCCTTCAGAGGATACTGACATTTGCAAAGGCCCACTTCATGGGCAGGAAAGAGAGGGTTTTCTTCTATGTCACTCCCAAATTGTGGAATACACTCCCATCAGAGCTACGACGACGGGTCTTTATTCTCTCTGCTTTTGGAAAAGGTGTCAAGACACATCTTTTTAGCTTGGCCTGTTTCAAATTGTTTTTAGGAGTGTTGCTGTTTTTAATGATGTTTCATGGTTAGTTTTAATATTTTTATGTTGTAGTTCTTATCATTTTTTGATTTAGTGTACACTGCCTCTGTGTTTTTTTACGGAAAGATGGCATAAAATACTAAAATTGAATAAATACTAAATGATTACTCTCTCATATGTCTGCCACATATGGTAGATCAGGGACGGGCAGCTTCAGAGGGTCTGGGGGGACAAATTCCCACCCCCGAACACACTGTGGGCTGCACCACCCCCCCCAATGCCGAAATTGTTGCCAGTGCTGAATTGCCACCAAAATTTGGTGGCAGTTTGACGGTGGCAAGAAAGTAGCATTTTCACTTTAAAACAACATGCATGGGGAGCCGGGGGGGGGGGAGGCATATACAGTCCACGGGCCACATGTTGCCCACCTCTTTGGTAGATACTGATGTAGCAGTATCACAATGCCATCAGGAGCCATTTCCAGCCTTAGATATTCTAAATCAGTGGTTCCCAACCTTGGGTCCCCAGGTGTTGCTGGCCTACAGCTCCCAGCATACCCAGCCAGCAAGGCTAATGGCAAGGGATTCTGGGAGCTGTAGTCCAAGCTCTCCAATCTTGGGTCCCCAGATGTTGCTGGCCTACAGCTCCCAGCATACCCAGCCAGCATGGCTAATGGCAAGGGATGCTGGGAGCTGTAGTCCAGGCTCTCCAACCTTGGGTCCCCAGATGTTGCTGGCCTACAGCTCCCAGCATGCCCCAGCCAGCATGGCTAATGGCAAGGGATGCTGGGAGCTGTAGTCCAGGCTCTCCAACCTTGGGTCCCCAGATGTTGCTGGCCTACAGCTCCCAGCATACCCAGCCAGCATGGCTAATGGCAAGGGATGCTGGGAGCTGTAGTCCAGGCCCCCCAACCTTGGGTCCCCAGGTGTTGCTGGCCTACAGCTCCCAGCATACCCAGCCAGCAAGGCTAATGGCAAGGGATTCTGGGAGCTGTAGTCCAGGCTCTCCAACCTTGGGTCCCCAGATGTTGCTGGCCTACAGCTCCCAGCATACCCAGCCAGCATGGCTAATGGCAAGGGACGCTGGGAGCTGTAGTCCAGCAACATCTGGGGACCCAAGGTTGGGGACCACTGTTCTAAATGCTTTCCAAGGCATTAAATGGTATAGTCATTTCAAGCCATGTTGTTTGGGGTTTGTACTACATATTAATAGAGAAGGGGGGGGAAAGAACATTTTCTGATACAGGATTCGATAATTTTTCCCAATTTAGATTTATACTTCATTTCCATGAGATTCTATTTCTGATTATTACATATTTTAGATAATATTTTTTAATTACCTGAGAAGATCAATGCTTCAAATCTAGTCAACTGTCTTGTAATATCATGTTCCAGTTTTTGTGAATAAAGGTTTTTATTTGAAAACTAGCAAATGAACCCGGCTTCACACAGGTGGGAATAGGCTTTATGTTGATACAGTGAAGACTGCAAGCAAATGTACGCGGCTGTCAGAGAGCTGGACGCATTGTGCCCACCCCGTCTAAGTAAAGACATGCCCACCATCCCTAGGCACTGCCCACGACGGGTGCAACCCTGTAGCCCCTGGCTGGGGCATGCTGGGAGTTGTAGGCCAAAAACATCTGGGGACCCAAGGTTGGAGAACACTGCTCTTAAGGGAGGGGTCTGTCCACTCAACTCCCCTGAAGGGGGGAGCAGCCCCACAGCAGGGGGCAGGCATATAACTGTGTCCCCTACTAATCTCTCCTGACTTCAAATCGTATCTTCCGCAAAGCTACAATCTGAAGTCTGCCCATAGCGGCTGGAGATGTATTGTAGGCTTCAACCACATGGACACATCTCAATTAATTAATATTAATTAACGTGTTTTTAAAACAAAATAACCCTGAGGTGCACACCCCTTGGGTCCCCTTAGTATGCACCAAGTTTCAGGTGTCTAGGTTTCACAGTCTTGGAGCTATGGCAGAGGCAGATGGACAGACACACATGCTCTTTTGGTATTGTAAATAATGTCAAAATGGTGGAGGTTTTTTGTTCATATGTCACTATTTGGTCATAACATAGCACCACGCTATTTTTGATTGAATCGGTGTATCCATCACACACACACACATTCTTGCAAAATTTAAAAAAATTGCCTAGATATCCATTGAGATTAAATGTTCATAATTAATTAGAGCAGAGTATGCACCTCCAATGGCACCTGTGAAGGTTGTATGGATCTGTATGCAATGCGTACAACTTTCTAGCAACTATGCATAGGCTTCAACAGAAGCAGACCAAATATCCAAATAACTATCCATTTGAAGTGGGCATCTATATGCCACCTGTTCATATATTGAAAGCATTGTAAGGTCCTGTCGGGGCCCCGGTCCTGCGATCACACTGTGTGTGTGTGTGTGATTGCAGGACCAGGGCCCCCGACAGGTCCTCGATCCATTGCATTATAGGAGGTGAGTGTTTATCCTTCCAGTTTCATAACATCAGTCCTTTAGCTTTCAAAAGGACGCAGAGAATCCATTTCCCCTTCCATTTGTTAATTTCCATGAAGCAGGTAAATAATTTAAAAGAGCGTATACATCAGTGAATATTAAAGACTGTTCCAGTACAAAATTTATCTGTGTAATAACCTCCTCCCAAAAAGAAGCAACTACTGAACAATACCAAAACATGTGTTTAAAAGAAGCATTAGCTGTATTGTACCGCCAGCAATTAGCTGAATTAGACAATCCCTTATTAAAGGGATGTTGCGGTGTCCAATACACACGAAACAAATGTTTTTGCTGAACAGGACACAGCTTAAGACCCGTAGACGTGACAGGTAGATGCCAAAGCAGTGACCCACTGATTATGCATTTTGTGGTGGTGCCCACAGCAGTTTCTCAAATTCCCAAATGTGCTCACAGGTCCAAAAAGGTTGGGGACCCCTGAATTAGAGGCTATATATATATATATATAAAAAAAGAAGCACTAGCTACTGGGGCAGGAAATTATAATTCCTTATGCATACAACAGCCACACTTGGGCACTTATTTTTCCTCCGGACACTTCGCCCACCCGCTTTCCTTGAGTTTCCCTTCATATAAAGCAGGGGTGAGCAATCTTTTTGGGCTGGGGGGCTACATGAGCTTGCGTGGAACACTTGTGCAGGGCTGGTAGTAGGTGAGGCCAAGACGCACACATCCATTCAGGATCAGGATCACTGGGGGAGGTTAAAGTCTCTTCCACTCCCAGCCCCCAATTATCTTAATCAGGATTGCTGGGGGGGGGGGGGGAGGAAGAAGCTTTTCTATGTATCTTCAGCTTCAGCTGGTACAGAACGCGGCGGCTCGCCTGATTAAGGGCAGCCGCCGGCGTGATCACATCACGCCAGTGCTTAATGAGTTGCACTGGCTACCAGTTGCTTGCCGAGCCGAATTCAAGGTGTTGGTTTTGACCTTTAAAACCCTACACGGCTCCGGCCCAGCTTATCTCAAGGAGCGCCTCCAGCAACATCAAGTAGGCCGCTCAACAAGGTCTGCCACGGACGGCCTTCTCCTTATCCCATCAGCCAGAGCAGCCAGGCTGGTGGGGACTAGGAAGAGGGCCTTCTCTGTGGCGGCCCCCACATTATGGAACTCCCTCCCTAGTGACCTTCGCCATGCCCCCTCCGTGATGAGCTTCCACCGTGCATTAAAAACATGGCTGTTCAGGCGGGAATATGGGGTGGGTTAGGTTTTTAATGAGAATTTTTTATATTGTTTTAATTGTTATATTTTATTGTGTTGTTTTGTTGTATTTTAATTGTACATCGCCCAGGGTGGCCGGGTGACCGGCCAGATGGGCGATTGATAAATATAATAAATAAATAAATAAATAAATAAATATCTTCACAGTAATGGCCACGGCTTCCAAGGGCTCTGTGGGCCACATAGAGAGCAGCTGAGGGTTGCCCACATATGATCTCATGCCATTTATCCATTTGTTGGTGTGTGGGGTTCTATCAGGCAACACTGCTAAAGTAAACCAAGGCATAGCACTCCTTGACAAGAACAGTAGAACTAGCCACATGCAATGTTTCCCAGCCTTGAGCTCTTACAGGAGAAGGCAGAGTCTCTGGGTTGGAAGTCGGCAGCCCAAGCCATGGCTGAAGCACTAGTGTTGCCAAAAGCCTCCAGTGGGATTTACGGGGTCTGCTGGCAATGGTACCTGCTCAGCAAAGGTGGTCTCCCGCAGCTCCGGGTCTTCCTCAGCATAGGTCAAGATGGTCTTCAGCGAACGCCGCAAGTGGTCCTCATTGAAATTCTGGGAAGTTCCCACAAGCGAGGAGAGTGACATGGTGACCTGCATCTTCACTCGGGCAAAGTTCTGTACGAGGGAGGAGTACACGGTAGGAACTGTTACATGCTAGGAACATGCTTCTCTTTAAAACTAGTAATTATTTTATTTTACTTGTGAAGTAGTGAATCGACCCAGCTTCGTATGGGTTGGAACAGAGTAACACCTTCGTTTGAGATGGTGAAACCTTCAAGCAAAGTTCCGCAGCTGTCAGAGTTAGACACACATTGTGCCCATCCCATCTGAGCTGGGATAGTCCTTATTTTTGTCCCCCGAGCTACTCCACCCCCACCCCCCCGCTTCAAATTGTATTGACTGCAAAGCTATGTGCTGATTAGGGAAGTCTGCCATCTAGTGACTGAAGAAAGTACTGCAGGCTTCAAATACATGGACACATTTACGTTAATTAAAATTAATTAATGTGCTTTTAAAACCAAATAACCCCAAGGTGCACACCCCAGGTTACCCTTAGTAGGCATGCGACGTTTCAGGTGTCTAGCTTTCATGGTCCTGGAGCTGTGGCACTGACAGACAGACAGACACACATCCTCTTTTATTATTATAGATGACATCTCTATCTGTACCAGAACCCACATGGAATTCCAGATACACACAGAAAACAGAAACACAGTCTTCTTGGCCATCTCTAGCACCTCCTGGCAAACTCACGACTGAAGCGCCCTGAGGCAGTCGCTAGGAAGGGCCACGTACATGGCAAGCAAGCTCCCTAAATCAGCAGGTACCTGTTAGCATCGTGGAGGGGATCTGCTGTCCTATGATACCAACTGATGGAAATCAGCTGAGGACCCAGGCTGGCATGAACATTTTATTATTTTTATTCATGTGTAGCATCTTCAGTGCAGGGATGGGGACTCGGACTCGAGTCTGACTCGACTCGTGAGTCGGACTGAGTCCCCCCTCTGACTCGAGTCTGACTCGAGTCCCAATATTTTTAATGGGACTCGAGACTCGACTCGGGACTCGAGACCAAGGACTCGTCAACATCCCTGGGCTGTGCCAGAAGGAGTGGAGAGGAGCGCGATCACCGGTGAAGAGCACATGGAAGTGAGGCGCACCGCTGCTCGGCCACTATGGACAGCTACCAGGAGCGCAGCCCCAACAATGTGTTGAGATTTATTTTGATTGATGTGTTGTTGTGGGGGTTAGGGTTAGGGTCAGACATTTTGGGTTTGGCTGCCTCTGCCTGCCTGTTTGGTGTTCCCAGCCTCTTCTGCCTGCCTGGTCTCTTCTTGACCAGTTCAACAGTTGAATTGTCCAAGACAAACGCCTCTGCCTGCCTGCCTGCTTTGGGGTTCCCTGCCTCCTCTGCCTACCTGGTTATTTTGGGTTTATCTGCCTGGTCTGTTCTTGCCAAAATCAGTTGCAGAGTTTTGTGCCTAGAATTTATTTAAGCCACACATCTGAAGCAGCCTTATTTTGTTGGGGGAAAACCCCATTGATTTTAATAGGGACTCGTGGAGTCAGTTTTGGGAGTGACTCGGGACTCGTGAGTCACCATTTTGGACCAAGGACTCAGACTCGGACTCGAGTCCAAAGACTCGTGACTCGAGACCAAGGACTCTTCAACATCCCTGCTTCAGTGTACACAGTACCCTATAGAGCAGAGTTCTCCAACCTTGGGTCCACAGATGTTTTTTGGCCTACAACTCCCAGCATGCCCCAGCCAGGAGAACACTGCTATAGAGTCATGTTAATAAAAACAAGGCCCCTGGCCCCAAGGAGATTACAATCTACATTTTGAGAAAGAGAGGGGAGGGGAAGCAGAGGCAGGGAAAGAATATGGGCAGCGTGGCCATGCTCCAGGGATCAGTGGCCCCAGGAAGCAGCGCCTCGCGGTGAAGGAAGAGACACATGGGGACGTCCCCAGTGCCCCCTTACTCCCACACTGGCACTTACGTTGCCGATCTCAAAGTTCTGCCGCATGAGAAGGTAGAGCGAGGTGCTCGCGTGGGTGCGGATGGTGCCCACCCTGCTGCTGCAGTGGCGTAGAAGGCGCAGGCACAGGTCAGCACACAATTCGGTGTCCTCCTCAAAAAGCATTTCCGGGAACTGCAAGCACAAGACTAAAGTTACTTTATTTAACTATGATAAAAAAAATTGCGCTTTTACTGCCTGCAAACAAGACCCTCTGTAATAGAAGCATAAAACCCAACAGCTTGGTAATATCAAAAGCAAGGTATTAAAACACTCGGAGCGCAATCCTATGGGTTGCGCCCTTCTATACTCAGGAGGCTTACAAGCATCTGTACGTGGCGGGAGGAGCAAGAGAGGCACTCTTTGCCTCTCCATCCTCCGGCCCTGCATTTTTTGCCCACCTGGCTGAGGTGCGCTGGTGGGGGAGGGACGGAGGCTGGCGGGGCCTCAGCATAACTCGTATCCTGGCCTCTCCAGTCTCCTCCGCATCCTGCCCACCAAAACGCCCCTTTCTCCCCTTCTCCGAGGCTGAATTCCTGATCTCGGAGAGCAGCTGGCACGGTTCTCCCTGCGCTGGCTGCAAGCGGGGGTGGGTGGGGGTTTGGAGCTTCGATTCGCCTCTCCAAGATTGGAGCGCTATCTCCCGCCTCAGACTGGGGAATCCAAAATATTCCGTGGCCCCTCAGACGCTGCCTAGGGGCCACAGGATTGCTGCCTTAAGAGTGGCAAGATCCAACATTAAGAGCATTTGTAAATCAGGTTTTCACCTGACCCGAGGAACGGTACAAAGTGGGGGGGGGGGTCTGGCAGGCTGTTCCACATCTGCAGTCCCACAAACTGAGTAAACTCTGCTCCAGGCAGTACTAGGCAATCTCAGAAAAAGAATTCTTCTTCTTCGTCTTCTTCGTCTTCTTCTTATTATTATTAACAACAACATTTATTTATCACCCATCTGGCCGGCAACCAGCCACCCTGGGTGATGTACATAGGATAAAAACAAGATAAAATACATTTAAAACAGTATAATTTTTTTTTAAATCTTAACCCACCCCATATTCCTGCCTGAACAGCCAAGTTTTTAATGAGCGGTGAAAGCTCAGCAGAGAGGGGGCATGGCGGAGGTCACTCGGGAGAGAGTTCCACAGTATGGGGGCCGCCACAGAAAAGGCCCTCTTCCTCGTCCCCACCAGTCTAGCTGCTCTGGCTGAAGGGACAAGGAGAAGGCCTTCTGTGGCAGATCTTGTTGAGCGGCCTACTCGGTGTTGCTTCTCAGAAAAAGAAGGCAGCCTGGAGAGCAAAGCCTCTCCTGGAGATCTTAAAACGAAAGGTAAGAGAATATGAGGGCTGACAGAGCAGCGAAAGACCAGAGGGACAGACACACTACACCAGTGTTCTCCAACCTTGGTTCCCCAGATGTTTTTGGCCTACAACTCCCAGCATGCCCCAGCCAGCCCAAGGTTGGAGAACACTGCTCTACACAGTATGGCGGAGGTTCTGCCCTTCTTGCCCCACAGGGCCCCTAAAGGATCCAGCCTCTAGTTATATTTATTTTATTATTATTTATTTATTATATTTATCAATCGCCCATCTGGCCGGTCACCCGGCCACCCTGGGCGATGTACAATTAAAATACAACAAAACAACACAATAAAATATAATAATTAAAACAATATAAAAAATTCTCATTAAAAACCTAACCCACCCCATATTCCCGCCTGAACAGCCATGTTTTTAATGCACGGCGGAAGCTCATCACGGAGGGGGCATGGCGAAGGTCACTAGGGAGGGAGTTCCATAATGTGGGGGCCGCCACAGAGAAGGCCCTCTTCCTAGTCCCCACCAGCCTGGCTGCTCTGGCTGATGGGATAAGGAGAAGGCCGTCCGTGGCAGACCTTGTTGAGCGGCCTACTTGATGTTGCTGGAGGCGCTCCTTGAGATTAAGCTGGGCCGGAGCCGTGTAGGGTTTTAAAGGTCAAAACCAACACCTTGAATTCGGCTCGGCAAGCAACTGGTAGCCAGTGCAACTCATTAAGCACTGGCGTGATGTGATCACGCCGGCGGCTGCCCTTAATCAGGCGAGCCGCCGCGTTCTGTACCAGCTGAAGCTTCCGGACCGTCTTCAAGGGTAACCCCACGTAGAGCGCATTACAGTAGTCTAGGCGAGAGGAGATAAACAGATATAATAACCAGAGCCGGTGAAGCCTGGACGCAGGCAGCCAAATGTCTTCCTCCACTGTCCTCTTAGGAGTGGAACCGGATGCTTTGCAAAAGGAGCTGATTCCGTAGCAGTGTCCGCTTCTGCCAAGCTTTCCCAACCCCAAGCACACTCACCTTGCTCACTAGTGCCCTCTGCGTGGCAAAGCAGTGCTGCAGGAAGGCAGCGCTAGGCGTGCAGCCCATGCTGTGCAGAAGCACTCTTAGCACCCCACCCAGGACACTCTCCTTGGCTTCGGATAAAATCACGGTCTGTGGGGAATAAGCAGAGGGGAAGGCGGGTAAAGAAAGGGGGAAGGGGCAGAAACTGGACTCAAATCGGGAATCCCTCCAGGAGAAGTAGCGATACCGAAACCCAATTCTGCAATATGGCAGGGATGCCACAGTTGCTTTCCCCTGGTCGGACTCCATGCTGCATCGGTAACACATGCAAGCCACCCGAGCCTAAGTGGCCAAGGCCAAGATGCAACCCTGGCACGATCCAAGAAATCCAGCCTTGGGAATACATGCAGCTGTCAGCACTGAAGCCCTGAAAAAAGGAGAGAACTAGGTTCTCGGGATGCAAAATCTTTATTAAATAGAGGAGCCAGACGCGTTTCGGCTTGTGTTTTTTTTTCTAAGGCCTTCCTCAGGGGGTTGTAAAAAAGTCTGCAGAATTTTTTACAACCCCGAGGAAGGCCTTAGAGAAAAAAACACAGGCCGAAACGCATCCGGCTCCTCTATTTAATAAAGATTTTGCATCCTGAGAACCTAGTTCTCTCCTTTTTTCATTGCTACTGGATGCTCATCTCCTCTTGTTTTTGTCTTTAGCACCGAAGCCCTGCCACAAGAAAGTGTTTAAAATCAGTGCCAGGAAAATCCAAGTTCTGAAAAAGTCAATTTTTGCGGGCTGAATTATTTGTGCTAGTTAAACAAGACTGAACTCTTCACGGCCTTGCCTCTCCGCATCTCTGTACTCAAATATCTCTGCTTATGATCTTTGCTCAAACACAGCCACAGAAAAACCAAGAACAAAAAAGACAGCTGCAAAAATAAATATGGTTCCCAACACATTTCAAGGAAACTCTCTATCAAAGGAAATTTAATACTTCTTATTTAAGAAAAAAAACTTGATTAGAGACAACTTTTCTCCTCCAGCTTATCTGAGCTGGAGAAGAAAGGCTGTGCCAAGCGCTTAATAAGAAACAAACATTTCGTTTACTCAGAACGTTTGCCTCTGTGACTGGTGGAGCACAGACAAGCCCTCCTTCACCACAGACACCTCTCCTTCTTGGGGTCTCCAGTCCATCGTCTTCCCTCCGCCTCAGCTTCTGCACTTGGCCCACCTGTGCTTCACCCCCAGACCTTTCCCAGATATGCCTTGCTTTGGCCCAACTAGAGCCATGAAGAGGAAAGATTCCAAGAGTGCTGGAGGAACATAACCAAAGCCATTAACCTATAAACAGGATTTTTAATAAATGTGATGCATTTGGTTTTCCTTTTCGACTGCCCTTGGAACCTTTCCTCCTTTTTTCATTCATTCATTCATTTCTATACCGCCCCACAGCCGAAGCTCTCTGGGCGGTTCACAATAGTTTGTACATAAAAGCAACAATAAAAGCATACAAAATAGTTAAAAAGATTAAAAACCAAATTTAACAACAGTTTAAAATAACAATCCAAAAGTTAATAAAACTAAGCCTACAGGTGACAATCCCCCCCCCACCCCCGGTGCTATTTTGAGCTCTTAACTATTGAATGCCTTGGCATAGAGGGAAGTCTTAACCTGGCGCCGAAAAGATAGTAAGGTTGGCGCCAGGCGGGTCTCAGTGGGGAGCTTGTTCCATAATTGGGGGGCTACCACTGAGAAGGCCCTCCTCCTCGTTGCCACCAACCGAGCCTCTCTTGGAGGTGGCAGTTGGAGGAGGGCCCCAGATGTTGAGCGTAGTGTCCGGGTAGATTGCGGTTGGGAGAGACGTTCCGTCAGGTATTGTGGTCCTAAGCCGTGTAGGGCTTTATAGGTTAAAACCAGCACCTTGAATTCGGCTCGGAAGCATATTGGCAGCCAGTGCAAGCGGGCCAGAACTGGTGTAATATGCTCGGACCTTCCGGTCCCTGCAATAAGCCTGGCTGCCGCATTTTGCACTAGCTGCAGCTTCCGAACAGTCTTTAAAGGCAGCCCCACGTAGAGTGCATTGCAGTAGTCTAGTTTAGAGATCACCAGAGCGTAGATTACTGAGACCAGGCTATCCCTGTCCAGATAGGGGTGTAGCTGGGCCACCAGCCGAAGCTGGTAAAAGGCACTCCTTGCCACTGAGGCCACTTGAGCCTCAAGTGACAAAGATGGCTCCAGGAGCACCCCCAAGCTACGAACCTTCTCCTTCAAGGGGAGTGCAACCCCATCCAGAACAGGTTGAACACCCTCCATCCGGTCAAAGTAACCACCCACTAACAGCATCTCAGTCTTGTCTGGATTGAGCCTCAGTTTGTTAGCCCTCATCCAGTCCATTGTCGCAGCCAGGCACCGGTTCAGCACATCCACAGCCTCACCTGCTGAAGATGAAAAGGAGAAATAGAGCTGCGTGTCATCAGCGTATTGATGGCAACGCACTCCAAAACTCCGGATGACCCCACTCAGCGGTTTCATGTAGATATTAAATAGCATGGGGGATAAGACCGACCCCTGAGGAACCCCGTACTGGAGAGTCCATGGGGCCGAGCAACATTCCCCAAGCACCACCCTCTGGAGCCGGCCATCCAAGTAGGAGCGGAACCACTGCAATGCAGTGCCCCCCACCCCCAACTCAGACAGCCGCTCCAGAAGGATACCATGGTCGATGGTATCGAAAGCCGCTGAGAGATCCAGGAGTATCAACAGGGTCACACTCCCCCTGTCTCTCTCCCGACATAGGTCATCATACAGGGCGACCAAAGCTGTTTCCGTGCCTGAACCCCGACTGAAATGGATCCAGATAATCAGTCTCATCCAAGAGCGCCTGGAGCTGGTTGGCCACCACCCGCTCAAGGACCTTGCCCAGGAAAGGAACATTCGCCACTGGCCTAAAGTTGTTAAGATCTTCCGGGTCCAGAGAGGGTTTCTTCAGGAGTGGTCTCACCACCGCCTGTTTCAGGTGGCATGGGACCACTCCCTCTCGCAAGGAGGCATTGATCACCTCTCTGGCCCAGCCGGCCCTTCCCTCCCTGCTAGTTTTTATAAGCCAAGAGGGGCAAGAATCCAGAACAGACGTGGTTGCACGAACCCGTCCAAGCACCTCGTCAACATCCTCGAGCTGTACCAACTGAAACTTGTTTGTTACTTTTATATGATCCCAAGCAGAACCTTGCCAGATGCTTCCACAAGATCCAACATTACGCTAGGAAGCAGCATACAGCTCTTCTTGGGTACTTAGGGTCAGTCTGGAGAGCTCCAGAGCAGAGAGGGTGACATCATCATCAGGCGATCACTCGTGACCGAGTAAGATTGTCTTCCGGGATAAAAGGAGGAAATTCTAAAGAAGATTGTGTAGACTCTAGCGATGGGTCCGTAAGTGACTGTGGAGGCCAATTCTAGATCCACACAGCTTCCCACAGTGAGGACACAGGTTACCAGATAGAAGATGGTCCTGTAAAGGATTCATTTGACGTGCTTTTCGCTTAGCACGTTTCTCCCTTTCACCTTGCACTCGGGCTTCTTCAAAGTCCATGGAACCTTTGTGAAAGGCCAACCTCCATTTAGATCGTTCATGGGCCAGAGCTTCCCAGTTTTCGATGTTTATATTGCATTTTTTTAGATTAGCCTTATGAACATCTTTAAACCTCTTATATTGACCACCGATATTCCGCTTTCCATTCTTGAGTTGGGAGTAAAGTAACTGCTTTGGGAGACGGCAGTCAGGCATTCGAACAACATGACCGGTCCACTGAAGTTGGCGTTGAAGGATCATTTTTTCAATGCTAGTAGTCTTTGCTTCTTCCAGTACACTGACATTTGTTCGTCTATCTTCCCAAGTAATTCGCAGGATTTTCCGGAGGCAACGTTGATGAAACCTTTCAAGGAGGTGGAAGTGACGTTTATAGATAGTCCATGTTTCGCAGGCATACAATAAAGTTGGTAATACAATGGCTTCATAAACCAGTGTTTTGGTCTTCTTACAAATATCCCGATCCTCGAACACTCTATGTTTCATTCGAGAAAATGCGGCACTTGCAGAGCTCAAACGATGCTGGATTTCACTGTCGATGTTAGCTGTAGCAGAAAGATAGCTGCCAAGATAGAGAAAATGATCGACATTTTCCAGTATTGTCCCACCAAGCTGGATAGATGGCATCACCAAAGGGTTAGCTTGCACTTGCTGATGAAGCACTTTGGTCTTTTTGATGTTAAGTGAGAGACCAAGTTTTTCGTATGCTTCTGCAAAAGCATTTAGGATAGTTTGGAGATCATCCTCTGAATGTGCGGAGACCACATTATCATCAGCATACTGAAGTTCCACAACGGAGGTTGTAATTACCTTACTTTTTGCTTTCAGCCTGCTGAGATTAAAAAGCTTTCCATCTGTTCGATATATAATTCCCACACCAGTGGGAAGTTTCCCCTTGACAAGATGTAAAACCATGGCGATGAAAATGGCAAATAATGTTGGGGCGATAACACATCCCTGTTTAACACCTGATCCCACTTTAAATGGAGCACCATGAGAGCCGTTGTTGTCCAAAACCGTTGCCGTCATGTTGTCATGGAGAAGTCGCAAGATATTCACAAATTTATTGGGGCATCCAATTTTCATAAGGATAGTCCAGAGAGCTGTACGGTCTACAGTATCAAAGGCCTTAGCCAAATCGATAAATGCCATATAAAGGGGTTGATTTTGCTCCCGGCATTTTTCTTGGAGCTGACGTGCAGTAAAAATCATGTCTACTGTCCCTCTAGAGGGGCGGAAACCATATTGAGTTTCAGGGAGGATCTCTTCTGAAATAGATAGAAGACGGTTTGCGAGAATCCTAGCAAATATTTTACCTGCGGTTGCTAAGAGAGAAATGCCCCGATAGTTTCCACAGTCTGTTCTATCACCCTTCTTAAAGAGGGTGATAATTATGGCATCCCTGAAGTCTTCTGGGATCTCTTCTCTTATCCAGATTTTTTCAATGAGTTTATGAAGATGTTGTACAAGTTCGGGGCCCCCTTCTTTAAAGATTTCAGCAGGAATCCCATCTGGTCCACTAGCTTTGTTATTCTTCATTTGATTAATGGCTTTTATAACTTCATCCAAAGTGGGGAGTATTGCAAGTTCCTCTTTAATTTGTTTTTGTGGGATTTGCGAAAAAATCTCATTATCCACCTTAGATTTACGATTTAAAAGGTCATAATAATGCTCTTTCCAACGCAGTGCAATAGACTCTTTGTCTTTTAAGAGTTTGGTGCCATCTTTTGATTGTAAAGGGTTTGTACCATAGGTTTTTGGTCCATAAATGGACCATAAATTTTTGGTCCATAAATACTTAGGGTCAGTCTGGAGAGCTCCAGAGCAGAGAGGGTGACAAACTGCCCACTGAAAAAAGGCGGGGAATAAATATAATAAATAAATAATACTGAATCCCAGAACCTTGCCCAGGTGGGTAGGAGCAAGGCTGGAGCCCCTGCCAGATCCTACCTGCACAACGATTTCCAGAGTGTCCAGCACCACCATGTTGGCCTCTGTGGCCATATTCCCATCCACTAGAGCGTCGTGCTCCATCTCATCCTTGGACCTGAGCAAGAGACAAATAAGGCGGGTGTTAAGACATTCTGGGCCACCAGAGGTCAATCCTGGCTTGCCCGGTTATTCGGCAGTTTGCTGCTCGCTGTGCCATCCAAGCTCAGAACTGCCTTTCCCTAATAAAGATTTTACTCTAAGAGATGAACGGCCAAAGTGAGCTGGCTCCCAAGAAACAGCTGGTTGGTCCCCGCCCCAGTGCCCAAGGTTCTTGCTAAAACCCTCTTTCCCAGGCCAATCCAAGGGGCTGCAGCACCTTTCCTATGAGGAAAAAGAGTTAGGACATGGGATGACGACAGGCTGAGTTCAGGGGAGCTGATGGCAGAGTAAAAAGGCATCTCTTTCCTGGCCAAATACCCTCTGGGCTTGGGAGGCTTTCCTGGACACAGCCTTTTCCTCTATAAAAATGAGAGGATTTTCCAGAATCGGATGGATGCTCTGAATGTCATGTGATCACGGTGGTGCAACACTATAATCTGTTCCCGTTTATGATCAACATGTGAGGCAGAGTTCATACGTTCAGGTATGGTGAGGGGCCACTGTGTGAACGGGGCCTAAGAAAGGGTTCCTGCCCTTTCTGTGGAGGCTGATCGCACGGTTAACATTTGCCAGGGGTTAACTCACACTGAAAAGGACAAATACTGCACTGTGACTGGAATAATGGAAGAGCTTAAAACAGTGTTCTCCAACCTTGGGTCCCCAGATGTTTTTGGCCTACAACTCCCAGCATGCCCCAGCCAGCGTAGCCCAGCCAGAGTCATGGTGGGACAAGATGGTTGCTGCAAATGTAGGTGCAGCTGCTCAGGAGACAGGAGTCTTCTGGAACCAGAAAACTCCTGTCTCCCGAAAACTTAACTTCCTCAGGAAAAAAATCGACTATGATTTCTCTTACAGTTTCCTTGCTGCAGGGGTGGGCAACCTGCCGGCCGCATGTGGCCGGCTGTGTGGCCAGCCGTGGGAGCCCCGCCCCCCACACATCCCATGCGCCGTTGTGGCCGCCAGCTGATTCTGCAGGGAAATCGGGTGCGCGGAGATGGTTGTTCCTCACGTGCCCTGTTTCCCCACAATGGTTGTGAACAAGATCGTTGGGGGTGGGATGTGTAGAGGCATTAATCCAATGTTCTCCAACCTTGGGCCCCCAGATGTTTTTGGCCTACAACTCCCAGCATGCCCCAGCCAGCTGGCTGGGGCATGCTGGGAGTTGTAGGCCAAAAACATCTGGGGACCCAAGGTTGGAGAACACTGGCTTAAAAGGACCAAAGGGCTGGTCACCGCAAATCTGCATGTGTGTCAAAACTAGACTGGTGAAGGAAATCTGTTTAATTCTTTTTTATTTCTAAAATGTATTAGTTGCCCTATAGTTCTCAGGCGACTAATAAAAAACACAAATAAAATTTGAGGTCTTGTCTGGGATTCAAGGAAGCGGTTGAAGCTCAGGGAAAGGAGGTGAGTCTAAGGTTAGGATGGCAAAAGGATTAATTCGACCAACGAATGTGGCCTTCTAACACATTGTGGGGGACACGGAGAGCTTCCCTCCAGGTTTTGCTTTTGTTGCAGGGAGCCCAGTATCCAAAGTGCTTTGTGAACACATGCCCCATCCATGAGCCCCCGCTGCTTGAAAAAAAAGTGCATGTATGTGCATGGCACTGTGCAACTCTCCCAGGCACTGAATGGGCATTCTCTCCCAATCTCCCGGTATTTTGCATTGTTTTGAGAGGCATTTCCGTTGGGATTTATTTGTGTTAGTTCCAAGTGCTTCCACACATGTGGCGGCTAAGGGGAAAAAAAAGATACCCAACGAAGTGCCTCCCCCCGCTCTCGGGTAATGCCCAACCATTTCATCAACACTTTTTTTTTCCTTTGAAGGATTCACTCCTGCACTTGGGGTAGCTTTCCCCCAACCCCTACAATCATTTAACATACTCCACCTGGTGCAGGTTCAAAGTTGTTAAGAGTGTAGCACTAAGGCGGGAGGCAACCAACATGATGAAAAAGTCAGTGACTGGGTCACGTCCTTAGAAACAGAACGTGCGCGTGTGCACAAGCCGGTATTATCCCTTCTCCCCCAGATTCCCCCAAGAGCGGCCCACAAACGCACTTGTCCAGCTTGTCCGAATTCTGCCTCCAATGGGCGATGTTCTTCCTCCAGCGAACATTTTCTTGAGTCCCAAATGGGCCACGCTCTGTGGAGTAAGGGAAGAAAGGTACTGTCAGGGCAACTCAGGCTTAGAACAGGTTCCAGACAGCAAGTTCACCGTGAGTTATAAAGGACGGACTCAAGCAACTAGGAAGCGCTCAGGCTTTCTGTACGTGGCTAGGGGCTCGCTCAGAGCCCAGCAGCAGTGAGCAGAAACAAGGGAAAGCTGGGATTTCACACACAGTTCACATTCTCATATGAAGGGCTTGGCTTTCCTTTATAGCCGTGTTCTCCAACCTTAGGTCCCCAGATGTTTTTGCTCTACAACTCCCGGCATGCCCCAGCCAGCGGGACCCAAGGCTGGAGAACATGGCTTTATAGCCAGCAAGATTTGTGAGAAATGTGCTCAAATTAGCCATTTTATTTTTGTTTTTGGAGTTTCCCACTCTTTCCTCACATATGGTATTCCAAAGAGACCACTCTTGCCAATCCTGGCTGCTTATGCTTGCTTGCTTCAAGACCTGAAGCTTTTTTGGGAGTGGGTGGGAGGCCTAGCAGCTCTTGACGGCTGCTCCCCGCCCCCGCTGCTGTAGTTCTCACCTCGGCTGCGTCGAACCATCTCCTGGCGCGCCCCGATAGTGCCCAGGATGGCTTCCTCCAGTCGTGCTTTCATGTCCAGAGACTTCTTGAAGGTCAGGCTGTTGATGCGCTCAAAGGCCTTCTTGCCCTGTGGGATGGCAGGGAGTCTTTAAGCTGGTGTGTGTGTGTGTTGTGTTTGTGTGTGTTTGTGTGCATTTGGACTCCGGAACAAGATCTGACACTCAGTTGCCCCGAGTTCAGGGGAAACAAGCACTGCTGCTCAGTGATGGAGGTGGCCCAAGTGCCCGTTTCAACAGGAGGTGAGCAGTGGGATGCAAAGATTTTCCAGCTTCACCATAGGGAATGCTGTGTCAGAATATGGTTTCAATATTCTGGGTTTGCCTTCAAGCAAGAAAGCTAGCCTTGGAGACAGGTGCAGAGAACCGTCCAAGGATTTAGCTATCAGCTCACTGTTGGGACATGTAACAAAACAACAGCTGTGGCACAAGTGTTTTCATTTGGAAAGGTACAGGATGGCTAGAAAAACAATCTTGTTGAGTCTGAAACTACTATTCTATTCTCATGGGAAAAGTAGGTGGGAAAGAAATATGAGCTGATCACATGGTTTGTACTTTCTGATGACGTAGTATGATTGTTAAGTTTCGTTTCCTGTAACTTTGTAGTAGAGAGAAGGATTGCTTTCTGTATGCTTCTTCTTGTCTCTTCTCTCTGATGCTCTGTATGCTAGGGTGGACTTGGTCCACTGGACTATGCTATGCAATATAGACTGTAACTTAGGAAATTGTATTTACTCTGATATAGAATAAACAGGTAGAAAAAACCCTGATGATGGATTCTATTGGAGTTAATTCCTAACTACAGTGCAGCTGCGAACAGCAGGGAGCAAGTTGGCTGAAATCCGAGACGCTTGGACATGCTGTGTGTGGGAGACAAAAGCTGAATCTCTGTGTGAACTATATGGGCCGGTTACACACATGGGACAGAGGCTGTATCTTCCATCTCACGCTCTGCTGAATCCACGTAGGAGGATGGGCCTGCAGGGTGGATTTTGCCCCCGTTATGGTTTTTTCTAGTTGGCTCGAAGGACAGTGGAGCCGGAAGTCTTAACTGCGTGCAGGTGGGCATTACCTCATGCAATAGAGATGTAATGTACAAAATGTATGTAAGTAGGATAATAATGATGTATTCTTGTTTGGGCATTTTTGTTGGGCATGTTGTGGTTGGTTGGGCAAGTCATTCTTTTTGTGTCTGACTTGCTGTGCTCTAGATTTTTGTATGCTGTACTCTGTATATGCTTTGTTCCTGCATTTTTCAAGTCATAGTCTTAGTAAATCTTTTGCTAAAGAAACTGGCTTGTGTTTTGTTTTTACTTTCTGGACTAACCTACGCCACTGAGCCAACACCGCTGCTACTCTGCTACTGGGGGAGCATTGTTTTTCTACTTTGTTTTTTCCCCAGCGGATTCCAACATGCTGCTGGCTGGAGCCAGGTCAGCCGCCCTTCTAGCCCAGCACCCAAATACTCTAGAAGTGGCCTGCAGGTTGTCACGCCTCCCTTCCAGCAAACAGACATTTCAGCATTCCAAGCGCAAGGCTGCCTCCCTTCCCCAGGGTAGCTCAGACCACCGACAGGCCTTGGCTGAAGCCAACTGCACTATCAGACCTCACAATATTCCACGGGAATGCTTTCGTCATAAGGCAAATGGAAGGACATCATTTTATGCCAATTGCCAGCGGCTTCTTGCATTTCGCTTCCTATCCGGTCTCCACACTTAAGCGAGCCAAATCACAGCAGGGGTGGGGACTCGGACTCCAGGACTCGACTCGTGAGTCGGACAGAGTCCCCCCTCTGACTCGAGTCCCAATATTTTTAATGGGACTCGAGACTCGACTCAGGACTCGAGACCAAGGACTCTTCAACATCCCTGGGCTGTGCCAGAAGGAGTGGAGAGAAGTGTGATTGCCGGCGAAGATTTTATTTTTAAAAATCATTTTCCTAAAATGCAACTTTTCAGACATTTTGGGTTTGGCTGCCTCTGCCTGCCTGTCTGGGGTTCCCTGCCTCCTCTGCCTGCCTGGTCTCTTCTTAACCAGTTCCACAGTTTGAATTGTCCAAGACAAAGGCCTCTTCCTGCCTGCTTTGGGGTTCCCTGCCTCCTCTGCCTGCCTGCCTGGCTATTTTGGGTTTGTCTGCCTGGTCTGTTCTTGTCAAAATCAGTGGCAGAGTTTTGAGATAAAAAAGCACACTTGTGCCTAGAATTTATTTAAGCCACACATCTGAAGTAGCCTTATTTTGTTGGGAAAAACCCCCATTGATTTTAATAGGGACTCGTGGAGTCAGCTTTGGGAGGGACTCGGGACTCGTGAGTCACCATTTTGGACCAAGGACTTGGACTCTAGTCCAAAGACTCGTGACTCGAGACCAAGGACTCTTCAACATCCCTGAATCACAGTAGACCTGCTGTTTCCTAAGCTCTTCCAAGGAGTGTTCTCCTAACTGTGGGAGGGCTGCTACACCTGCCTCTCTCCCATCTCTGCCTGCCATGTTTTCTCCAAGACTATGTGCTCACAATGCTTGAGATCTGCGGCTACCGAGGAAAAGCACAGTACCAAGATAATGGCTGCTATTGCTTTCCTGCTATTTTCAGTCCACATACATTCGGGTGATATTTTAAATTAACTGCTCCATGGGCTAAGTTGTGGTCATGTTTCCCCCTCAAAATTGGGTATATGACTGAGCTTTTCATCTCTACAGACATCAGCTTTGCCTAAACATTGCAATGCTCTTAAACAAGGCTTTTTCCCCCCACTGAAGGTGGGGGCTTGTGACAAGAATGCTTAGAGCTGTGCTTTGGGCTTCCATACCAATCCCTGGAAAAGAGGCTACTAGCTCAGAGGTGGGCAGACTCCAAGATAGTGTGATCTTCTTTGGTTTTTACTAGAACCCCAAGAGCTAGGTGCAAAGCAGTGGCTGGGAGGAAGCGGGAGGCGCTAGATGCAAAATGTTGGTTATGGCAGCAGAGTCAATTATCTACTGCAACTCATGAGCTGCAGACTGGGAAGGCGTGCATATACCAATCTCCACCTGAGTGACTACAGAGCAAGGATTTTAACACGGCTCTAAAGTTGGCAGAACTGCACAAAGACCAGGTCAAAGGGCCGGCTACTTTACAAGTGGGGAACACTAAGGCTGGGAGAAAAGTGACTGACAGAAGGCCGTCCATGGCAGGGAATTCTTTTTTGTTTGTACTTACTAATGTCACTTGCTATTGTTAAAACTACTGGGAATCAGAAACCCCTTCTGCTCAACTGCAGAACACCCAAAGGTTTGAGAAAAGCCTCCCTGTAGACATGACTAACCACACTGAAACGAAGAGTTTGTTCCTTTAAAGCAGTGTTCTCCAAGCTTGGGTCCCCAGATGTTTTTGGCCTACAACTCCCAGCATGCCCCAGCCAGCGTAGCTGGCTGGGGCATGCTGGGAGTTGTAGGCCAAAAACATCTGGGGACCCAAGCTTGGAGAACACGGCAGGTCTAGACCCTTCTAACCTTGTACTCGAAGCAGGAAACACAGAGGTAGAGCAGGTCCAGGAGACGGTTCACATGCAAAGCAGAGAGGTCAGCGAGCCAGCGATGCAGCACAGCTCCGTCCGCATTCTTCAGCACCCAGAGGAGGCACACCAGCAGGTTGCGACTCGCCTCAGCAGAGAGCATGCTGTACTGGCGGGGAGGCTGCAAACAAAGATAGCCCGAGCTCAGGGCAACTCATTCTACTCACGCGACACAGGCACCCTCTGCCTTTCACTAAGCGAGCCTTCAATGACACAGGATCACTCTGCATGGCCTCAATCAACCCTGACTGTAACGGCAGCTGCAATCTCAGGGGTGGGGGCAGGAGTGGTGCCCTGCAGTTCTGAGAGCTGCAGGATAAATGATGCCCGCCACAACCCTATTTTTGACCGATGGTGCTTTGAAGAAACTTAGGTCCACCTTACCTCGCACTTTAATCACCGCAGCCTACGTTAGAACAGAATATGCACAGCAGATTCATTCTCAGTGGCCACCCCGTAACTCTGCGTCCTTCCTTCCCTAGATGCGCCATAAAAGACGCATCTTGAACATCTTTCTTTGGGCTATGGGGTGGCTACTGGGGTTGCTTTTTTTTTTTTTTTTTTTTAATTGGCTGCTTCGTGAACATTGCCACATACAGTTACTCTCCTGTAGGATTTGAGATGAAGTGTACCGTACTCAGGGCTGGTGCAAAGCAGTTTGGTGCCCTAGGCAAGATCAGATATTTTGCGCCCCCCCCCCACTTGAGCCCTCCCTCCAGCCCTATGCTCCTGGCGCCCCCTTTAGCCCTGCGCCCTAGGCCGCTGCCTAGTTGGCCTAATGGTAGCACCGGCCCTGACCGGTGCTATACATTTAAACGTACTATACATTTAAACGCACACACAGCCTGAGGACTCCAGTGTGCTCTTGGGCCCATTCTACCGGGGCTTGCGCAAGCTCCCAATGGAGGTGGTCTCTTGTAGACAGGGGAGGCACTTGGGGCATCACGACCTTTTACAATCCTGGCTCTAATGTGCAGGCATTCCCCCATCCCGCCAAGGACAGGTTCCATTCTCTGCCCTGCCTCTCCCCACGGTCAGCGTACACTCACCACGGAGGGCATCTGGAAGGCGGTGGGGCGGTGAGGGTGAGGCAAGGGGGAGCCGGCAATGGCCATGGCAACGGACGGGCTAATGGTGCTGCCATCCCCGTCTCCATCCTCAACCATCACAGAGGCTAGCCGCCCTCGCTGGCTGAGGCTCTCTGGAAAGGAGAATTGCCCAAGGGTTGGTAAGGGAAGAAACAAGAGCCGTCCCTACCCACCCCCATAAGAACAGATGAGAAGAGCCCTGCTGGATCAGGCCAAGGGTCCGTCTAGTCCAGCCTTCTGCTCACACAGTAGCCAACCAGCTGCTTGTGGGAAACTCACAAGCAGGCTATGAGTGCAGCAGCACCCTCCCGCCCATGTTCCCCAGCAACTGGTGTATACAGGCATACTGCCTCTAATACTGGAGGCCTCTAATACTGCCTCTAATACAGCCATCAGGACTGGTGGACACGGATAGCCTTTATCCTCCATGAATTTGTTCAATCCCAGTCACTAGCGTTGACGATTCTATTTATAAAAGTGTAAAAAGTCATGCTGACGTGCACAAATGTTTCTTATTTATCTGAAATAAAATAGTACAGTAATACCTTGGATTGCAAGCATAATTCGTTCCAGAACCGTGCTTGTAATCCAAAACACTCTTATATCAAAGCGAGTCTCTGGCGGGCGTGAGCGGGGCCGATTTCGGCCTGCTACGCCCGCTCGAGGCGAGCAGTTACATCCCTACAACTTGTCTTGCAAGACATTGCTTGTTTATCAAGTCAAAATTTATTTTAAAAATTTGCTTGTCTTGCAAAACGCTCTCAGACCAAGTTACTTGCAATCCAAGGTATTACTGTATAACATGCATTTTCCACTTCAAATTGAAATTTCAAAGAAGCTCACAAAACAACCCAAATACGTAATTATCCGGTCAACTGAAATACAGTAAGCACAATAAAATAAAACACCAAAGCTAAAACAAGCTTGAAGTCACTTCTGAGTTGGCATCTTTGTTTCTTTAAGCAAAGACTGACTTCATCAGTATGAGGCTAATTTCACACCGGTGATCTCTAGCAAAATTATTGTCAAGGCAAGGCTGGGGCTATGGATGACTACGGTATATCCTGAACCAGACCTGGAGTGTGAGTTCTCCAACCACCAGGTCTCTGCAGTAAATTGCCCGAGTCAGGGCTGGAGGCAGAGTACAGCGGGCAAGAGATTCTACAATACTAATAAGGAAGGAGGCCAGGCTTTTAGCATTTACACCTGGCCTGGCCAATCCAGCGGCCTCAGACTTCCTGCAAATTATAGGGAACTATAGTTAACAACGCACATCTCTGTTCACTTCCATAGGGTGCTGGGTCTGAGCTCACACGGTACCGGGTAGTTTATCACATCAGGCCCCAGTATTAGGCCATGAGATTTCTACTTCAAGCCCCAAATCTCATTACAGTTATTCGACTTCAAACCCAGATTCTTCTTCTGGCTTTCTCTGCTGGTGCTCCTTTATAAGTTTACAACCTCCGTTGTGGAACTTCAGTATGCTGATGATAATGTGGTCTCCGCACATTCAGAGGATGATCTCCAAACTATCCTAAATGCTTTTGCAGAAGCATACGAAAAACTTGGTCTCTCACTTAACATAAAAAAAACCAAAGTGCTTCATCAGCAAGTGCAAGCCAATCCTTTGGTGATGCCATCTATCCAGCTTGGCGGGACAATACTGGAAAATGTTGATCATTTTCTCTATCTTGGCAGCTATCTTTCTGTTACAGCTAACATCGACAGTGAAATCCAGCATCGTCTGAGCTCCGCAAGTGCCGCATTTTCTCGAATGAAACATAGAGTGTTCGAGGATCGGGATATTTGTAAGAAGACCAAAACACTGGTTTATGAAGCCATTGTATTACCAACTTTATTGTATGCCTGCGAAACATGGACTATCTATAAACGTCACTTCCACCTCCTTGAAAGGTTTCATCAACGTTGCCTCCGGAAAATCCTGCAAATTTACTTGGGAAGATAGGCGAACAAATGTCAGTGTACTGGAAGAAGCAAAGACTACTAGCGTTGAAAAAATGATCCTTCAACGCCAACTTCAGTGGACCGGTCATGTTGTTTGAATGCCTGACTGCCGTCTCCCAAAGCAGTTACTTTACTCCCAACTCAAGGATGGAAAGCGGAATACTGGTGGTCAATATAAGAGGTTTAAAGATGTTCATAAGGCTAATCTAAAAAAATGCAATATAAACATCGAAAACTGGGAAGCTCTGGCCCATGAACGATCTAAATGGAGGTTGGCCTTTCACAAAGGTTCCATGGACTTTGAAGAAGCCCGAGTGCAAGGTGAAAGGGAGAAACGTGCTAAGCGAAAAGCACGTCAAATGAATCCTTTACAGGACCATCTTCCATCTGGTAACCTGTGTCCTCACTGTGGGAAGCTGTGTGGATCTAGAATTGGCCTCCACAGTCACTTACGGACCCATCGCTAGAGTCTACACAATCTTCTTTAGAATTTCCTCCTTTTATCCCGGAAGACAATCTTACTCGGTCACGAGTGATCGCCTGATGATGATGATGATGTACACAGCCTCTATATCACCTGAGAGTTTCTTTGGGGTCTGACTCCGCTTAAACTGTTGTATCCTTCCCAAACCACTGGCAAATGACATGAAAAACTATGACACACAACAAACCTACAAATCACCACCTACATTTTGAACGTTTTCCAGGATGAAGTGAGTAGTGATTCTGATATGTATTGGAAACATGCTTGATCATTCAAAGAATTGTCACCATTTAAAAAAAAAAGCCACTCTGACGCTCTCTTTGATTGCATTTGCCCAATTGACTGTCTTAAGATTTTGGTTTTGTGCGGTTCATCAAGCATGTGTTTCCCCATCATCCCAATGATGATGGGAAAAGTAGCGAAGTATCATCTAGTGATGGCTGAACTTACAAATATACTGAATACAGAAAAATCAGGAATTAAAATAAAAAATAATAAAAAATTATGCAAGAGAAAATAGAAGGCAAAGATTTAGCCATGAATATGGAAGAATGATTTCACTAGTCTTGTAGATGGGTGGCGAACCGTGACATATTAATAGACTTCGTTTTGTATTCTAAAATCCATATTAGGGCAATACCTTTAATAAGCCAACTCAAAGGTCACAAAATTTGGCTTCTATTGATTTTCTCCCCCTTAAGAACACCACCTAAAATTATCTCTAGCTTTGTTAATGTAAGAACTGTCTAGTTTCTCTCTACTTGTTTTCTACCTACTACGGAACATGTGTGTTTCGCCTAAAGATGGAGACATTTCTGAGCAACAGCTGGATTTTAATTAAATGTTCAAATATGGGGGATCAACTGTTTCTTGTTTCTTTGTCTAGGTACAACCTTCATCTATCACATCACCTGGCTGAGCCTAATTTGAATGTTTACAACCTCCTCCCACATTTGAGACTTCTGACCATGCAGACTTGGTGACTTTAAATTAAAATCAAGTCAGCCTTTTTCCCCTCCCCAACCCTGCTTTCTGTAACAGACTGCCTGATAAAGAGATCTAGAGATCTCAAAAACTTGCACGCTTTTTATAACCTTTGAGATGGCCTAATAAAGGTATTAACCTAATATTGAAAGCCAGTGTGGCGTAGTGGTTAGAGTGTTGGACTGGGACTCGGGAGATCTGGGTCCTAGTCCCCCGCTTGGCCATGAAGCTCACTGGGTGACTTTGGGCCAGGCACTGACTCTCAGCCTCACCTACCTCACAGGGTTGTTGTGAGGATAAAATGGAGAGAAGAAAGAAGGTTATGTAAGCCACCTTGGGTTCCTTGCAGGAAAAAAGGCGGGGTATAAATATAATAAATAAATAAATAAAATTATTGGAATTTCTCTTATGGCCAACACAATTACCTTTCCTTTTTGTGTCTCTTTGCACAGTTACGGTAATCAAAAGGACCACTGGCTTTAGTACCAAAAAAAAGAATGCGTGCAGCACATTGATCAGAAGTTATACTAGCAGGGTTAGTACACAGAGGTGATTTTTATAACCTGAACTTTTGGAATCAAATGGTATCAGATACAGTTCAAGATCCATTTGGACTCCTCGCCAGGTATGCTATTTTTGAGAAACCTTAGAGAGGGAGTCAGAACAAGCAGTAGTAATGGAGGATTTGATGAGAAATGCTGTGAGAAGAAATTCCCAACGATACTAAAAACAGAATAAAATAAAAAAAAAGCAAGTCCTGAGATTTTAAGCTTTAAAATAATGAAGCTTAAGTGTTGAATAAACAAAGCTGGTTTAACCAACTTGGTTGGATAAAGAATAGCAAAGCATCTTTAAAAAAAGTCTATTTGGCATGGCTTCATTGTATGATCACTATCTCAAAATGGCCGTACAAATCAAGCCTTAGTCAGTGAAGCTCATATGCTGGATACCTGGATTTTCATCCCTTGACCGGGAAAGTAACACCTACAGTCGCCAGTTTGACCCAGCTGGATTGATGCCATGACTGCTAAAGCCCTGTGGCCAACTGGCTTCTCTCGAAGTACGCAGAGAAGACCTGCAGGCAGCAGGCCTGCCACCAGCAAGGAAGGTCTGGGAGAGACCGCCATCTCGGGAACTGGCTAGGAATCTGCACGCTTCGGCACGTTCCTCTGTTATCCTCCCCCCCCCCCCAAAGAGGGGCTTCCTGGCCTCACCTGTGAAGTCATACAGCTGGGGCAGGGCGTCCATGATGATGCCAATCAGAGGCAAGTAGAGCTGAGCCACGTGCTCCCGCACAGCACGGTCCAGGTAGCGGGTGTCCGAGTCGTGGCTGCACAGCAGGTTGTGTAGAGTGCCGATGGCCTTCTTGTGCAGGAAGAAGGCACTGCGGTAGGTGTAAGAGTAGCAGCATCACAAAGGGCCTTGGGAACTTAGCCACTAAACAGTGCTGCTTCATTCAACCTTACTTCTTCCATGCACTGGGGAAAACCTAGGCCATGGCTCACTGGGTAAGGAGGTGACCCAGCAACTCCTTCCCCGCAATTTATTTATTTATTTATTTCATTTTTATACCGCCCAATAGCCGAAGCTCTCTGGGCGGTTTACAACAATTAACAAGACAGTCCCTGCCCACAGGCTTACAATCTAAAAAGACACGACACACAAGGAAAAAGGAATGGGGAGGGAAGAAGGGGGATGGGGAGGGAAGAAGGGGTGTGTGGGGGGGCTGGTTGTGATTAATGAACGGTAATGGAATGACACTGTGCATGTGGCTTATGGAATGCCTCCTTTAATATCCATGCCCTGATAAGATCTTATTTAGACTAGTATTTCCATGCATTGCACATGGGGCTGGATCTGAACATTGTTGGGGAAACTAGTTAGGAAATGTGTCGCTGTATTGGGAGCAGACATACAGAGCGTTTTGTCGTTGGGTTTTGGATCAGCTACACTGGCTTCCGGGCCATTTCTAGGCAAAACTCCAAACGCTGGCTTTCACCTATAAAAAGCCCTAAGCAGCTTGGGACCAGGGTACCTAAAGGATTGCCTGCTCCAGCACAAATCTGTCTAAACATTAAGGCCCCGCTCTGAGTCCCTCATGTGATTCAAAGGTGACTAGAGACAGGGCCTTTTCAGTTGTGGCACCTTGGCTTGGGAAATCACCTGGCAGCTGGCACCATCTCTATTTTCTTTTTGGTGCTAGGCGAAACCCTTTTTAACTTAATTAGTCTGTTTTATACTCAGATTGTATTTATTATCTTTTCAGGTTCTTATTCTTGTAATGCACTCTGAGAGCTTGCAATGTTCTTCCAACCTTGGGTCCCCAGATGTTTTTGGCCTACAACTCCCAGCATGCCCCAGCCACCTACGCTGGCTGGGGCATGCTGGGAGTTGTAGGCCAAAAACATCTGGGGACCCAAGGTTGGAGAACACTGCTAAAGAGTGGCTAATAAATAACTTAATCTAACTAACAACCTGGGTGCAAATTACCCGCAGGGCCACACTTACCCCTCTGCATCTGGCTCCAGGATGAGCGCCAACTCCATCAGCACCAGCCCCGCCAGGAAGTGCTGCTGCCGAAAGGCCACAGAGAGCTCAAACATGTTGGCCACTCGCTGATCTTGTGTGTGGCTGGAGAAGGCAGAACCCTGGAAAAGGGGAAGGCCTGTGAGAAACCAAGCAGAACTCTTGACTCGCCACTGCCAGAATGTCAGGAGCTATCCCGGCCCTCAGCATCACAGAGCAAAGGACAGCACCCAAGTCTCCTGCCCTTCCCACACTAGTTGTTATCATTTAGGGGGTATCCTCCTGACTGGGTCAGGGCTTTAGTGAACTTCCTGAGTGGAGGGAGGCAATGGGGAAGACACAAAAGCTCCCGCAAATGTGACCTAAGAAAGACTATGCAGCTGTACAGCACTCATGTCCCAAGTGTGACAGCGGCAACACAAGACGAAAGGGAAGGGAGAAAGGCCCTCTGGAATGTCACGTAATTAATTCCCAAGAGGTGAAAATGCTGGTATAGAAACACTGTCACTAAAAATGCCCCCCCCCAAAAAAAAGAAGAAAAAAAAGAAAGAAAACCTATAAGAACCTTTTTAACTAAGAACTGGTGCCTGAGTTTTGCATTCTTCCTCCTCCCTCCCAATCCCTTTTCCTTTTGTGTCATGTCTTTTAGATTGTGAGCCTGAGGGCAGGGACTGTCTTATTATTAATCTTTGTAAGCCACTCTGGGAGCCTTTTCTGGCTGAAGAGCGTGGCAAAAATGCAGTAAATAAATAAATAAACAGAAACACTACCCCCCCCCCCCATGCCAAGAGGCAGCTCAGATCCCCTGCTATTCATCTCCTGCTGACAACTGGTTGCCCTTATCCATGGCAATTCCGCCAACTTCTTTTCTGGCCCCCTGGCCACCGTTCACCTCTTTTATTCTTCTCAACATCTGCTGTGCCAAGCCGCATGCTTTGAACAGCCATTCTCCCACCATCAGTAAAGCCAGCTCCCCCCTCCTGCGAAATCCTTCCTGCAAACCTACTTCTTCAGCAAAACTTCCTTGAGCCCACAGTCTTCCCGCCACTGCCCCAGGTGTCGATTAACCACCCCATCTGCTTAGATAGCTTTAAAAAAGGCTTGGACAAATTCACAGAGAAGAAGAGGTCTATCTAAGCTAAGGCTATTGGCCATGGCAGCTAAATGGTGCCTCCATGTTCAGAGTTGCTGCTGCTGCTGGAGAGAGCTTCCTGGCCCTTCTTGAGACAGGGTGGTGGGCCAGATGGGCCCTTGGCCTGATCCATCAAGTGTTTCTTCTTATGTCCCCTTCTCTGGTGCAGGCAGGGATGGGGACTCGGACTCGGGGACTCGACTCGTGAGTCCGACTGAGTCCCCCCTCTGACTTGAGTCCCAATAATTTATGTGGGACTCGAGACTCGACTCGGGACTCGAGCCCAAGGACTCCTCCGCCTCCGCCCTCTCCTCCTCCTCCTCCTCCGCCGCCGCCGTCGCACGCTGCGTCACGCCGCCAGCGCCGTCGCTCTGTTTTTGGCGGGGTTGCTGTGGTTCAAAAACAGAGCGCCGTCGCTAGCGGCGGCGGTGGCGAGGTGAGGGCGGCGGCAGCGGTGAGGTGAGGGCGGCGGAGGTGGAGGTGAGGGCGGCAGCGGCAGCAGCCCATGGAGGGAGCAGGAGGGTCTCCGCGGGAGGAAGGGCAGCTCTTCTTCCTCTCGCAGAGACCCTCCTGCTCCCTCCATGGGCCGCCGCTTTGGGAGGGACTTGGGACTCGACTTGAGTCACCATTTTGGACCTCGGACTCTAGACTCGACTCTAGACTTGGGTCCAAAGACTCGGGACTCGGGACCAAGGACTCTTCAACATCCCTGGGTGCAGGTCTACTTACCTGGGAGGTAGCAGAGGAGACCGAGGGGGACGGGGAAGCAGGTGGGGAGAGGCCGCTGCAAGGCAGGTTCAGGGTGACATAGTGCTCATGGCTGCAGATGATCCGGATCAAGTCCATCCTCAGTGCAACGAGGGCATTGGGGTTCTGGGTGGTCAGCAGCCGGTTGTTGATCTGGAGAGGATGAAGCGGAGGAGTAGACTGACAAGTGCCATTTCTTACTGATGTAGGAGAGGAGGGACGGATGGCGAGGAAGGAAGTAGGCAGGAGGCGGGACAAGCGAGATTGCGAGGAGCGACGACGGCTTTCGCCGCTCTTGCCAGGCAGCTCTGTAGCCCTTTCTGACAACCATGCATAAGCCACTTTGCCAGGTTTGCACGTCACAACAAGCCACTCTGAAAACAAGCCACCCTGAACAACCCGACAACAAGCCATGGGTTCTTAAGTTAGGGTGGCTTATGCGTGGTTAAGAAATCACCCTGAGGAAATCACGCAGGGTTCAGACGTCACAACAAGTCACCCGGGGACAAACAATCGTTGACAACCCACCACGGGTTGTTGTATCGTGTGAACCAGGCCATTGCATCTATTCCTAGGCCCAGTCCTTCACCTCCAGCTGACAAAGCAAGTTGGGTTCACACAACACGACAACCTAGGTTGAATATAGGTTGGATGTGGTCTGTCATTGAACTGTGGGTTGTTGTTGAAACGTGGGTTTTTGTGCTGTGTTAGCCACAAACAACTTATGAAGAGAACCCATGGTTTGTTGTTGGGTTGTGAACTGTGGGTTGTTTGTGGTTAACAAACCATGGTTTGTTAGCATGGCTGGGTTCACACAACTCAACAACCCATGGTTCAATGACAACCCACACTCAACCCATTCTCAACCTTGAGCGTGAGTTAAGATGTATGAAGTCAGTCTCTATCTCTTTTCTGGAAATTTCCTGCGCCAAAGTCTAGCCCTTGCCCTCAACCCCTACACAACTCAAGTCTCTCACAGACGACACCGTTAAATTTTGTCTTTATATAGGCATGTCTTGGGGGTCAGGGGCGGAAGAGGAGAGAGAGGAAGAAAAGAGTAATTACATGAGGAGGGAACTAAATTAATCCTCCCACTGGGCAATGGAACGATCTCCTTGGCAGAAAGACATACACGGGGAGCCTGAGACGCAGTAAATGGCATTACTCCCGTCCACATATTACAGAGCAGTCCAGGATGCTCAGATTAGTCACAAGGATTCCTCTTTTGCGAAAGCAAATAAATAAATCCAATCCCTGAGCCAAGAAACTCAAACACAAATTCTGCTATTGCAGCCAGTTATGAATGCTATCAAATTAATATCAATATACTCCTTTAAGCCATTCGTTCCCTGTTGCAAAACTTATTTTTATTTTATTTTCAGGATGTGTGTGTGTGTATCTTCTTTTCTCCCTTTTCTGAAACAACTAACCAAGTTAGGTGTGGAATAAAGAGCCAACTGTACTTTGCGTCAGTGAGACAAGAACGGAGAGTATTCAGAACCTTCATTTATATATACCCACCCACCCGCAACCTCTCCCACAAAACACCAGTGGAAGCCACAACCATAGCCTGTTCTGTAAGCTTTTAACCGGAACTACTCAAATGATTCACTGGTTTAAGAATGAGCCCTGCGGTGTCACCTATAGAAAGAAAAACTCAGACCCTCTGTGCCAGTTAGTGTGGCCTCTTTCCAAAGGTACAATTGCCAATTTGGGGAACAAGCACCACCGGGTTCCTCTTGTTACCTGCTTGTAATAGGAGCGCAGAAGGATGAAGACAAAGCCACGATCCATGAAGGACAGCAGGTCATTGAGGAAAAAGGCCAGGCTACTGTTGAGATGTTCCACCAGCTCCACATCCTATGGAAGAAGCACAAGCATGTGTGAGGTGGCAACCAAAGGGACTCTCTGCCAACCCAGAGTGAGGCGGGGGGGAGAAGGGGTTAGGTATACACGAGCAAGTGGCGAGCTGTGAGCACGGCAGGCAGAAGGGAAATGGGGCGGAGCTCTTGCACGATTCCCATCCATGTCAATGGGGCCTGAACAGGAAAGGTTCTCACCGCCTTGTGCCCAGAAGGTTAACATTTGCAATCGTGGCAAATTTAAGAAGAGAACTAGGTCCACTAAAACCACTAGTTGTACAGTTACATAAATCATTTAGAAATTATTTCATTCATTCATTCATTCTTTTCATTTATTTCATTTCTATACCACCCAATAGCCGACGCTCTCTACAACACAAAGCTTACATTTAAAAAACTGGTTTCTTTTTTAAGCTTAGCTTATTACAACTCCCATAACCCAACCATTAGGCATACTGGCTGGGGCTGATGGGAGTTGGGGTCCAATGACATCTGGAGGGCCAAAGGTTCCCCACTCCTGGCTTAAAGTCACTTAGGGTGCAATCCTGTGCATGTTTAGACAGGAAAAAAAAGTCCTACAACTCCCAGCATTCCCCAGCCAGCATGGGTTCTTGGGGAATGCTGGGAGATGTAGGACTTTTTTTCTGTCTAAACATGGTTAGGATTACACCCTTAGATGTATTATATCTGCATGAATGTACATTTATGAAGGAGGACAAGGTATTGGGCATGTACCTACCTATCATTAAGTGCTGTTGCAACTCTTATCAATAAGGTGGATTTTTCCTTTATTAACTTTTTTTCCTGTGAGATGCTCAGAATTACAATTTTATACAAATAGTGTAAATTTCATAATTTACATTATATACGGAAAGCTTTGACCTTTGGTTTTGACCTTTAAAACCCTATACGGCTCTGGTCCAGTTTATCTCAAGGAGCGTCTCCAGCAACACCAAGTGGGCCGCTCAACAAGATCTGCTACGGATGGCCTTCTCCTTGTCCCTTCAGCCAGAGCAGCTAGACTGGTGGGGACGAGGAAGAGGGCCTTTTCTGTGGCGGCCCCCGTACTGTGGAACTCTCTCCCGAGTGACCTCCGCCATGCCCCCTCTCTGATGAGCTTCCGTCGCTCATTAAAAACCTGGTTGTTCAGGCGGGAATATGGGGTGGGTTAAGATTTTAAATTTTTTATATTGTTTTAATATATTTTATTGCATTTATGTATTTTATTCTGTGTACATCGCCCAGGGTGGCCGGTTGCCGGCCAGATGGGCGATAAATAAATATTAATAATAAAATAAATAAATAATAAAAGCGGACTACAGCAATCTATCACGGGGGCAGGGCAGGGGGGCGCAGTGCAGTATTCTCCATAGGCTTTTTATCACTTGAGGAATCTAGGAAGTTATATATTTTTAAAATGTATTTATTACATATATATCCCGCCTTTTTCCTGCAAGGAACCCAAGGCGGCTTACATGATCCTCCTCCTTCTCTCCATTTTATCCTCACAACAACCCTGCGAAGTAGGTTAGGCTGAGAGTCAGTGACTGGCCCAAAGTCACCCAGTGAGCTTCATGACCGAGCGGGGACTTGAACCCGGGTCTCCCGAGTCCCAGTCCAGCACTCTCACCACTACGCCACGCTGGTTCTCTATACGAAAACGTAAAGCCTGGTGCATTTATTTACACTTGTTGTTTAGGGGGAAGGACAGGGAAATGGAAGCAATCTGTGCCTTGTGAATCCCGAAGGCACGTTCCCATGTTACAGTTTGAGAACAGAAGTGCTCAAAGCAGCACTCCTTGTGATCTAACATAATAGATCACAGTGCCCCCTGGTTCTCAGTTGAGTGGGAAATTTGGACCTGGCCCAGCATACTATTCACTAGACATGAATTTATTTATTATATTTATACCCCACCTTTTTCCCCCACAAGGAACCCAAGGAAGCTTACATAATCCTCCTCCTCCTCCTCCTCTCCATTTTATCCTCACAACCACCCTGTGAGGTAGGTTAGGCTGAGCGTCGATGACTGGCCCAAAGTCACCCAAGTGAGTTTTCATGGCTGAGCGGGGACTAGAACCCGGATCTCCCGAGTCCCCAGTCCGACACTCTCACCACTACGCCACACATTATCCAGTGTGCTGGAGGAGTGAGGTGCACAGGAAAGCCTGGCGGGCTGGATGGAGAGACAGGCCAATAGGAGAAGCCTTGCACAAACCTTCTGGCAACGGCTAGCAATTTCAGCGCTGACGGTGCACACCAGGGCTGAGATGTCATCAACAAAACGGCCAGGAAAGCGCTGCTTGCGAGGTGCCTCTAGCTTGTCACACAGGAACAGGTGGTGCGCCATACTCTTCACCTGCAAGACGAATGAGCCAGTGTCAACAGGGAGCCTGCGTGGCTCACGCTGGCCCAGCTTGTCTGAGCGTGGAAAGCAAAGCCGGGTCAGGCCTGGTGATTACGTGGATGGGAGACCCCTCCTCTGGTTTCTTGCACTGAGCAGGGGTTTGGACTCGATGGCCTTGTGGGCCCCTTCCAGCTCTATGATCTATGAAAGTCTATGAGTCATCCTGGGTCTGCAAGAGCAGCCCAATTCATCCAGACTGGGGGATTCCTATCTGGACTGGATCCAAACCATATGGTTACCCAGGGCTGGGCAAATCCTCTCTTAGAACCGGGCATTAAGTGAGAATCAAGCCTTGCCACTTAAGCTACTGTGCTGTCCTGTCTGAAGAGGGGTTAAATCGCCCAGAAACAGCTAACATGTTAGGTCAGGTGGACAAAAATGTCACGTCAAATCTGAGAGATCTGCCATCATGGATCGTCACGGAGAAGGTGGAGCTGGTCAAGACTTCTCGTTCCCCCCCTTCAGCTACCTTGCTCTGCTCCCCAATACAAAATGGTGAAACATGTGCCGGAGTGAGGACCATTCCACACGGCACCTTGCTCAACAGCACATGTGTTCTTCTCTTGGCCTAGTGCAGTGTTCTCCAACCTTGGGTCCCCAGATGTTTTTGGCCTACAACTCCCAGCATGCCCCAGCCAGTGCTTTATGATGTGTGTGGGTGCTAACAGGCCAATCTAGGAGAAGGGCAACCCCTCCCCCTAAACAAAAACACCCAAGAAGCCCTGTCCTCCTACCTAAAGGGACAACTCACTTCTCTCAAGCTGCCTATCTGTGATGACATTGCTCAGAACAGAAAACTGGAGATTCTACAGCGAAGAGAGCGTGTCACGGGGACAACAACAACAAAAAAAGCAAGCAACCAGAACATGGATGCTCCTGACCACAAGGGCTGATGGTCTGCTCAGGGAAGTCGGCAGCAGGGGACCTACCATCAGTTGGAAGAAGAACCAGGATTGGTGCAAGGCAGCCTCCCGCACGGAGCTGGCGCTCACCACCCACTGCAGGGCCAGTTCTTCGTGAAGCAGCTGTGAGTCCAGAGAGCAAAGGGGAGTCACAAAGGGGGAAAAGGCTTGGCATGCCCTAAGTAAACATTCAGGACCATCACTGTAGAATCAGTTCTCTAGTCACAGCCTGGTGCTTCTGGAGCTACCAGCGGCTTACAAACCAGGAAGAGGGGGAGGAAATGGGAATGCAGCCCTCAGGTATACTCCCCTACTCTGATGCCCTGGCTGAAAATAAAAAAAAAAAATCACCAACCTCCTTGCTGTTTCCAGAAACGGCTGCTAGACCCAAGGACAGCAAGACAATAGTTTGCAACGGCTAATACAGGGTAGGAAATGGGTCGCGTTTTGGAACACAGCCCAGTTTGCAGAACCAAAGATCTCTAATGAGGTTTTTGTGGAGTCATTCATTCCCAATCAATTTGCATGGATGGATGCTCTTGGGTGCAACTGATGCCATGAACTCATCTCTCCCTTAAGTCTCATTTCCTCATCTGCATCAATGGCTACGTAGCCAGATGCTTCGCAGCAAAGCATGCAATAAACACAGCCATTTTTAAGAGAACGATCATAATTCACTGCAAACTTTCTGCATGCAGCGGCTTGGGACGGATGGACACACACACACACACACACACACACACACACACACGCATGCACGCACACGTGTAGGTTATTACACCTAAACAGGGTTTATCTGCCAAAGTTTTCTTTTTGAGTTCTCAAAACACTATTATCTAGATACAGTAGCACCGCCTAGGCCTCAGACCAATCGTGCTTTGAGAACTGGACAGTCCAGACTGGCTTCCTCTTCTGCTATAGTTTCTTGATTGGTCTAGAGCAGGGCTCTCCAACCTTGGGTCCCCAGATGTTTCTGGACTACAGCTCCCAGAATCCCCTTGCCATTCGCCATGCTGGCTGGGTATGCTGGGAGCTGTAGGCCAGCAACATCTGGGGACCCAAGCTTGGAGAGCCCTGGTCTAGAGTTTTCCCCCCATCTATATTAAGTGCTAAATATGTTATCAGTGGAACACAGGTAGGAAAGCTCTGGGGTCACAGCATATCTGCTAAAGCAGCCAAGAAATCCAAGCTGTTCTCCATCACCCTGAGCTCCAGCTAAGAGCAACTCCCAACTCAGACTGCCTAAAGCAAGCGGCAATGAACAGTGAAGCCCACATGCCCACTCCTGGAGGATGCTGAGCACTTCTCCAATCGTCCTGTGGGAGGACGGCTCAGGTGAGTTGTGTATTATGAATGGAAGAATCAGAGCAGCAGCTCAGCAAGGAAAAGGCAAGGAGCATCACTGACAGCAATTGACACTGAAGGGGCAGGGGTGGAAAGTGTAAACAGAAGAATGACAGCAAGTGGAATGACCTTAAGAGGAGCATTGGCTTTTCTGTTGTGACATGTAGCAAAACAACAGCTGTGGCACAAGTGTTTTCATTTGGAAAGGTACAGGATGGCTAGAAAAACAGTCATATTGAGTCTGGCACTACTGTTCTGTTCTCATGGGAAAAGTAGGTGTGTACGAAATACGAGCTGATCACATGGTTTGTACTTTCTGATGACGTAGTATGGCTTGTTAGGTTTCGTTTCCTGTAACCATTTTAGTAGAGAGAAGGATTGCTTTCTGTGTGCTTCTTCTTGTCTCTTCTCTCCGATGCTCTGACTTATTGCAATCATGTAATGAAGTGTGCTAGAGTGGACTTGATCCACTGGACTGGCTATGCATTATAATCTGCAATATAGACTGTAACTTAGGAGATTGTATTTACTCTGATATAGAATAAACAGGTAGTAAAAACCCTGTTGTGGAATCTATGGAGTTAATTCCTAATTACAGTTGAGCTGACAGGACGAGTGAGCTGCAAGCTGGCTGAAATCCGAGACGCTTGGACATGCTGCGTGTGGGAGAGAAAGCTGGATCTCTGTGTGAACTACATGGGCCAGTTACACACACGAGACAGAGGCTATATCTTCCATCTCACGCTCTGCTGAATCCACGTAGGCAGGCGGGCCTACAGGGTGGATTGTAAGCCATCAGGGCTGTAGCCAATTTAGCCCTTTCATTTTCATCATGGCTACAGTGGTTTGATCCCCACAAGTAGAAGAGCCTGGAATTCTTCATGGCAGAAGCCAACCATCGGCACCAGCCAAAGGGTTCAGCCAGAGCTGTGCCATGTGATAGAGCCACCCACACTTGCGTTATACAATCACAGCACACAACGTGGTTATCAATTCACAACACCCAACGCCACTTGCTTCTCAACCACAGCTTCTGGCCCAAATGCCCGCTAGCCTGGATCCTATGCAAGTCTACTTGGAAGTAAGTCACAATAAATGCAGTGCAACTTACTCCCAAGTGTGCACAGGATCACAGCTTCAGTCTACCTTGTAGGGCAACATTTCTGGGGTGCTTCCCAGTCCTTCTCTACCTTTTTGGTCGTTGGTCTCATCGGGGTGGCCGGAGGAAAAGTGGAGCCCTCAAGATAGGAGGAGATACGATTAGGTGCTCGCTCTGCAGCCTGTGAGATGAGGAGCAGCAAGAGAGAAAAGAAGAGGACACGGTGGTGGTGAAGAGGTATTGCTCAGAATGGAAGAAGCGGTGATGCGATGACTGAGGAAAAACAGCTGGGCTCCCTTTCCTGAAAGGAGCTCAGAATCTGAAAGCGAATGATACTTTGCCAGGAAGCTAGGAGGAATTTCTGAAGTCACCAGCCCTAGGGCTGCTAGGGAGTTTTACTCACCAACGCTGGACTCCAGTTGGCTTCCCCACTGGGTAAAAGAGCTAAAGTGGATAATAACTTTCTTTGCCTTTTCTTTTCGTGTGAGACACTCATTCATTTGATTCCCTGCTGGCTCTATGACCAATCTCTCCCAGATCACCCAAAACAATCGATCTACCCTGGAAGCCTCCCTCATCTGCCCCAACGCATTTATTTATTTGATTTGTGCCCCATCTTTCTACCAAGAAAGATGGGACTCAAGGAGGCTTAGAATCACAAATAAAACTTGATTAAAAACAATAATAAAACCAAATACATTAAAAACACAACAGATAAAAACTGCCTCCAACCCAACAGACCTGCTTACATGCCAAAGGCCTTCTTGAATAAAGCAGTCTTTGCCCGCTGGCAGAAGGAGAGCAGGGAGGGAGTAAAACCAGCCTCCAAGGCAGCTCCACAGCCTGGGAGCGGCCGGTGAGAAGGTCCTCTCTTGCGTTGCCGCCCAACGTCCTCTGATGGCAGCAGTCTCAAAAGAAGGGCCTCTCCAGAAGATCTTTAGACCTGGGCAGACTCGTACAGGAGAAGGCGGTCTTCCAGGTAGCCTGCTCCCAAGCCGTATAGGGCTTTATTGGTCATATCCAGCACTCTGAATTCCGCCCAGAAACAGACTGGTAGCCAGTGAAGCTGCTGTAACAAGGGAGTCGTGTGCTCCCTGTAACTGGACCCGGTCAATCGTCTGGCCACAGCATTGTGGACCAGCTGAAGTTTCTCAACAGTTTTCGAAGGCAGCCCCACGAAGAGCATGTTACAGCACTCCCGACTGGATGTAACTAAGGCATTTGTGACTGTGGCCAGATCAGAAATCTCAGTAGGAATGGGCACAGTTGGCGCGCTAGCCTCAGCTGTGCGAACGCACTCCTGGCCACTGCCTAGATCTGGGCATCCAGGTTCAGGGCCGAGTCCCGGAGTACACCCAACCAGCGAGTCTGAGTCTTCAGGGGGAGTGTAACCCCATCCTGCACAGGTTGACCCCTATTCTCTGATCTGCCTTTTGACTAACCAGGAGCACCTCTTGTCTTGTCCGGATTAAGCTTCAATTTGTTTGCCCCCATCTAATCCATTACCAACATCAGACACCGATTTAGAACTAGAACAGCTTCCTTGGATTTGGATGGAAAGGAGAGAGATGCATCCTCTTCATGAGCCTGCTTGCCCACTGTGCACGAGGAAACCAGAAACGTCAGGAACACAGTACGTCCTTGTCCCTTGCCCATGACTGCCTGGCCCTCGTTGGCTGGCCATCAGGCTCCCCAACTCCCTGGGGGGAGCAGGGGTGTGTGAAGAGTCCCTCCTCCAAACCATCAACTGCAAGAACCAAGGTAGTCTCACACTGACAGCAGAGCTACCAGTCTAGAAAAGTAACTAGGCAAAGGCAGCATAAGCGTGGCAATCACCACTTATTCTCACTCTTCCAGAACAGCCCCAACCAAATCAATCTGTTAAGACATCTTGGATTGGAAGGAAGACAGAAGCCCACAAGCGAAAGGGTTACCCCAATCACATGAGCCACCGGGGTGGGGGGGTGCCCCTCTCTTCCTCCCAGCCCCTTTACTGTATATTTGTAGCTCACTTCAATTTGAATAGCGTGGTCTCAGGGGAACAGGTCAGACTAGGCAGCCTTCACTTCCCTATCAGCATTAGAAACTTGCTACTACACACAAGCCTGGTTCAGATGCAATGCTCAAGTATGGTTTAGCCTTGGGCTCAGACACCCCCTCCTCCCCTTTCCTCCTACAGTGTAGCTGCAAGGAAGAGATCAGAAGCATTTGCTTCCATTTCAACTGACCACAGCTTAGCGTTATGTCCAAACCCCAAACCAGGCAACCTGTGGCCCTCTAGATGTTTTGGCCCACAACCCCCAGCAGCCCTAGCCAGGATAGCCAATGGTGAGGGATCACGGGAGTTGTAGGCCCAAAACATCTGGAGTGCCACAAGTTGCCCACCCCTGCTCTAAACTGTGGTTAATCTTAACTACAGTTTACTGAAAAAATACAACTTCATAAACCATGGCACTGAAACAAGCTAAGTTGACTAACTACAGTCTGTCTGGGTTTGGAAAGAATGCTAATCTGTGGTTAAGTTAAAAACTGAAGTGAAAGCTTCCAAGTCTCCTCAAGGCCACACTAGAGGAGAGGAGCTGACAAGCCTGAGGGTTGCTTACATCCAAACGAGGCCAACGTGTGTAACATGCAAGACAGTATTCATACTTGACACTGGCCTGGTAGACAGCTCTAAGCTGGGCAGGAAGCAAAAGGGAACTTGCTTTGCGGAGTGACATGCCAGGCAGAGAGGGGAAAAGCTGCGATTGGCTAGCCAACCAAACTGTTGCCCAGAGGGATCAACTGTGCTCCCTTTGTGCAAAATTCTGACTTCTTCATTCAAAAATAAATAAATACTGTGTTTGGTGTGTGTGTGAGTGTGTGTGAACAGACTGCAGGAAGGCTAGCAAATTGAACGCCATGTATGACAATGGAGTTTCACCCCCTGAACATCAGAAATGCTGGTTGCATGTTTTTAGAACATCTCCCCAGCCGTCATGAAAAGAACCTGTGCTTTGTTTTAAATGAAAGCAGAGACTTTCATGGACCCAATTTTTGTGCCAGATACCTAGGCCCAGGCACGCAGAACTGCACAAGACCAGCAGCTACAGTCACATCGGAATGAGAGGCCTGGAGGTGCAGCTTAAAGGGTGCTAAATTAACACAGAGCCCTGGGCTGATTGCCAAAGATGAGCAAAACCAGCCAGATCTTAGGCCTTTTCCCTTGAATCATAAAAGCCTCAAAAGAGAAGCTTCAAAACAAAAGCTGAAATCTTTCTTTTCCCCCTTAACAAAGACGTTATGGCCTTCCTGGGTCACCCGTTATGCTCCCTGTACACAGGCCTGTGGCTTATGCTGGCTCAGCTTGTCTGAGTGTGGGGAAAGCTAAGCAGGGTCAAGCCTGGTTGTTACTTGGATGGGAGACCCCTCCTCTAGTTTCCTGCATTGAGCAGGGGGTTGGACTCGACAGCCTTGTAGGCTCCTTCCAACTCTATGATCTATGAAATCTATGAAATCTAGTGGCTTGTGTAAGGTCACCAAGCCATAACTCCAGAAGATCAGCCATCAGTTTCAGCCACCAATCTGTGATATGCGGGTGACAGATAATCCTAGCCTATTTTACAGGGCTGTTATAAAGAATACTGCAAAAATGTATGAGAAATGCTTTAAACATCTCAAGCACGCAAATGCTAAGTTTTATCATTAGCCTCCCTGCCTAATCAGATGTAGGAAACAGAGTAGAACCACGACCTGCACACACTTCAAACTTGCAGATTTATACATTCATGCAAATACATCTAAGCAAATCAATGAAAGCACATGGCTAGGCACTGTATAAGTAAGAGAAGCGTGTTCAGGAAGAGTAACATGCGCATAAGAGGGGGTGAGGAGCCCGTGACACTGGCAGGGCAAGTTTTTCTTGCTTGCCTGAAGCAGACCAGGAGGGATGACCGGCGTAGCTGGCTGGGGCATGCTGGGAGTCGTAGGCCAAAAACATCTGGGGACCCAAGGTTGGAGAACACTGATCATACAACAAGGGACTATGTTTAAAATCCTGACAAACACAAAGCATAGAAACTTAAAAGTCAAGAATTGTATATATAAAAAATAACCATAAAATATAGTAAAATAGATTAAATTTTATAATGTAATATAAAAATTTCCAGAAATGTTTTTTAAAAAAATTATATATATAAAACATGTATAAGACAGAAACAATTAGACCTGTAAAATACTCTTTACTCGTGTGTAGAAGCCAAACGCAAATGCATTGTCTCAGGAGCTTGGTAGATGAAACCAACCTTGAATTGGAGAGATACAGAGCATTAGCTTGTATATTGACTTAAGTGAAAACTACAGGGCCACTGAAGAAGGCCTTTGGGCCGAAACGCGTTTGGCTTCTACACACGAGTAAAGAAAGCTTACATGCTGTGAGGACATTTCTCTGGAAGCACCAAACAAAAAAAAACTTTGGCACTAATAACACTTCATCTAGAGAGAGAGGTCCTCAAGTCTGAAAGGACATTATTATCATCTTCAGCCCTTAAGACGTTGTATTTTACAGGTCTAATTGTTTCTGTCTTATACATGTTTTATATATATAATTTTTTTAAAAAAACATTTCTGGAAATTTTTATATTCCATTATAAAATTTAATCTATTTTACTATATTTTATGGTTATTTTTTATATATACAATTCTTGACTTTTAAGTTTCTATGGAGAACACTGATCTACACAGACAAGGTGAGTGCCTGCAGTCCACACAGCTGCCATTAGATGGCAGAGCTGCGGAGTGAAAAGACCACCTTTTCAGAGCACTCTATAAAGTAGAGCAGGGAACCCTACACACAAGGAATATATATGTGACACACACCAGCCCTATGCAGGCATTTGCTTGCTTGCATGTAGGGCTGAAGTGGGGAGGGGGGATGTGGGCGCACACATAAGCCCTGCTGCCAAAGCCCCCAGGTGCCCGGCGGCTGGTTAAGACCTTCACCCGTTGAGCGCTAAGGTCTGAAAAGGGCTCTGTGCGCGCATTCCACTGAACGCGCGCGCGCGTACAGAGCCCCTTTCAGACCTGCACAGTGTCTGTACTTAGAACACTACATACAGGAAACAACAGTAATGCTGCCTTTCCTTACATACTTTGAAGGATCGCAAGATTTATGACTTCTTCCACAGGCATGTTCTCACTCACTGACTGCCACGCGTAGGAGGGAAGACTGGAGTGGAACCCAGCTTCTCTGTACACTGGGAGTGCCCAACGGCAGTGACCAGGCCAGCAATGCTTTCCCACCGGCTCTTCGCACAGGAAAGGCTGGCAATGGCGGCTTCTTTTGTCACCACTTGCAGGAGGCAGTTCAAGCACCTCTACCAAGCACCTTGCTTAGATGTATTTGCATGAATGTATAAATCTGCAAGTTTGAAGTGTGTGCAGGTCGTGGTTCTACTTTGTTTCCTACATCTGATTAGGCAGGAAGGCTAATGATAAAACTTAGCATTTGCGTGCTTGAGATGTTTAAAGCATTTCTCATACATTTTTGCAGTATTCTTTATAACGGCCCTGTAAAATAGGCTAGGATTATCTGTCACCCCCATATCACAGATTGGTGGCTGAAACTGATGGCTGATCTTCTGGAGTTATGGCTTGGTGACCTTACACAAGCCACTAGATTTCATAGATCATAGAGTTGGAAGGACCCTACAAGGCTGTCGAGTCCAACCCCCTGCTCAATGCAGGAAACTAGAGGAGGGGTCTCCCATCCAAGTAATAACCAGGCCTGACCCTGCTTAGCTTTCCCCACACTCAGACAAGCTGAGCCAGCATAAGCCACAGGCCTGTGTACAGGGAGCATAACAGGTGACCCAGGAAGGCCATAACGTCTTTGTTAAGGGGGAAAAGAAAGATTTCAGCTTTTGTTTTGAAGCTTCTCTTTTGAGGCAGTTCAAGCAGCAGCCAAGCCACCGAGAAGGAGAAAGCCTGGCTTGGCAAACAAGGCCAGACAAAAAAAATGCAGACCCCCCCTGCTCTTGGGGCATGGTGCAGGAAGAAGCTGCATGAAGCGAGACTCATTCCTGATCTCAGCGTGCAGAAAGATTCTGGAAGGTAAGTATTGTCTGAATGCAGAGAGAACCTTGAAAACTTGAGTCCAAGCTCAGGGCCCAGCAAGCAAAGGGTACATGCTGCTGGGTTGGGTTTTTGTTTTTTTTTAATGTTCAGGGTCCTAATTTTATTTATTTTTATTGATTGATTGATTTTTAAAATGATTTTAGGACAGTGTTCTCCAACCTTGGGTCCCCATAGCATTCCCCAGCCACCTACGCTGGCTGGGGCATGCTGGGAGTCGTAGGCCAAAAACATCTGGGGACTCAAGGTTGGAGAACACTGTTTTAGGACACCTTAATGGTAGAACCCTCTCAAGGCAGCCAGGGTTTTTATTTATCTATCACCCTGACCACCCATCTTTCCTCCAAGGAGCTCCGGGCCATATACATGGGGGTTATCCCCTTTTCACCCTCATAATCACCCTGTGAGGTAGGTTGAGAGATAGTGACTGACCCACAACCACCCAGTCGACATTTTTATGGCTGAGTAGGGACTTGAATTCAAGCCCTCCCAGTCCAAGTTCAGCAATCCCTACACTACACCACACTGGTCTGATTGCCCCTCTCAACCACCCTTTCCTCTGGTGCTTGGGAGTCGTGGCACCCTGCGGGTGGCGGCCTTGCTTCACTGGCGCCATCACCGCTTTGACCAAACTAAGACCTCCGACCAATCAGACGCCCCACCGCTTACTATGAACCACCGGCTGCCCCAGGCAGCATTTCCAAACGCATCAGTCTGAAGTGCAGAGAATCCCGCCAACTACGCCCTCTTATGAAAGGAAAATCCCAAGGCTAAAGAGACCGCAGGTGGCTCCTGTCACAATGCCCTGCAACCTGGTCAAGCTGACATTTTAGCTTTCCCTGTAATGGCTGAGGCAACGGCCTCCATTTGTTGCAATCCATCCTGTCGTGCCACAGGCTGCAGCCCCCTCAGATACACACAGCTGTCTGTCAGGGAAGGATTAGGTCCACCCCTGCTCACCTTCCCAAGGAAAACTCTGTCACTGATCGTCTTCTTCCTTGAGCATCCCCTGTCTATGGGACTTGATGTGGCCAATTCCATTTGCTACTGCAAATCAAAGCCACCTCCAGCCAAATAGCATAAAATCTGGTAAAATACCCTTTCAAGTTGTCCCTCTCCAGCCACCTTGACCAACACAAGACACTCTACTGCAAGTCAACAAGGGACCCTGACGTAAGTCTAGCTGCCCTCCTAGACTTACTCAGGATAGATTTTAGGCAGACCAGGGTTTTTGGTGTAGGATTTGTTTTCTTGCGTTTATTGTGCATACTCATTACTTTCCTTCCCCCTACCTGGTTTTATTTGATTTTAATAAACCTGCTTAACTGGATTACTGGGATGGATGGATTTACCTATATGCACCTTAAAAGGCTTACTCCCAAACATTGCCAAGACTATTCGGGCTATGCTCAACAAGATCTGCCACGTGGGCCGCTCAACAAGATCTGCCATGGATGGCCTTCTCCTTGTCCCTTCAGCCAGAGCAGCTAGACTGGTGGGGACGAGGAAGAGGGCCTTTTCTGTGGCGGCCCCCGTACTGTGGAACTCTCTCCCGAGTGACCTCCGCCATGCCCCCTCTCTGATGAGCTTCCGTCGCTCATTAAAAACCTGGTTGTTCAGGCGGGAATATGGGGTGGGTTAAGATTTTAAAATTTTTATATTGTTTTAATGTATTTTATTGCATTTATGTATTTTATTCTGTGTACATCGCCCAGGGTGGCCGGTTGCCGGCCAGATGGGCGATAAATAAATATTAATAATAAATAAATAAATAAATAATAAATATGCTTACCAAGTGAGGTAGCACTGAGGAAGGGAAGGGGAGACAGGCTGAGTATCAGCCAGAAGCCTTAGTCGGCTGTCTTACTTCCGAGTAAATGCCTAGAGGGTGGAGGAACCCCATCCACCTCTGCCAGGGGTATCTAGGTGCAGGCAGTGGCAAAAAAAAAAATATGGAGTAAGTGCAAGGACAGTCCGGCACAGTGATCTACCCCGGAGGGCTGGCACTGGCCACAGCTATCACACAATCGTGACAAGAATCCTGCCAACTATGACCTATCATGAAAGGAAAATCCAAGGCTAGGGTCTGCAGGTGGCTCCTTGTAGTCAAACCAAAGGAGCCAGGAGGGAAGGACCTTCGTGACTGTTTAAACGACCATTCAGAGGCTGCTGAGAAGCAGTAACGTTAATTCATGTTAATTAATGTAAGATTAAACACAGTGTGTTTATTTTAAGGAAATTTCATTAGAGCTCCATCTAGAACAGTGTTCTCCAACCTTGGGTCCCCAGATGTTTTTGGCCGACGACTCCCAGCATGCCCCAGCCAGCATAGCATAACTGGCTGGGGCATGCTGGGAGTCGTAGGCCAAAAACATCTGGGGACCCAAGGTTGGAGAACACTGATCTAGAAGGATCACTTGAGCCTGGCGCAGACATAATGCTGCCTGATTCACTAGCCGTTGTTAGAGGAGACTGGGCAGCACCAGTTTCCTAACCATAGCTAAGGGATCAGGCTATAGCACTGTGCCTGCCCTAGGCCCATGCAATCTGCCACACTGCTTCCAGCAAACACAAGCGTAAGTTGCATGAGGAAAGCAAATAAGACCTTGCACAAGACTTTTGCAAACAAAGCCTTTCCCTGACAGTGCCAGACCTGAATACTTCCAATATCAAAACTGTGTTTTCTACCTCAGACAGATGCTTTCTTCATACCCTTCTTGTGCAACTGGGGCTTTCTCTGGGAAGGGCGCATTAAAGCCTAATGCATATATAATTCTTTCAGAGTGGCAAAGGAGCAGCGGACAAAGTTCCGAAGGTTGGTCAAGTAACAAAGCTCATATTACATTAAAATGTCCTTGATGCCTCCCACTCCGGCCTTTTGGAAAACATTATGATTTCACGCCCTATTCTGGCTGCTACTGCAGCTGCAGTCTGAGAAGCAAGGGAAGGGAAGGGACAAGCACAATGGGTAGGAGAGGAAAGGCACCTGCTTCAGGTCCGAGCTGGAGTTCGGATGATTCCTACGAAGCACAGACTTTGGGCCTCCAGGGGCATAAGCCGAGTTGACCCAGGAGTGAGAGCGGTCGATCCCCTAGGCAGTACGCAAAAGAAGAGTATGAAAGCAAAAAATAATCATAACAGAGAGACAAAGAGCAAAAGGACCACATTGCTTGAGGAAGAGCCACAACCGCTGCTGCTGCTGTCTGAGGTGGGGGGGGGGGGGTCACCCAACCTTTGGTGATGATGGGTATGGCCACAGAACAGAGGAGAAGGAACCACAGTGCCAGGGCTCAGTGTGAGCCAGAGAATGTGTTTCCTAGCAAGCCACTGAAAGGAAGGCACAGCCAGCATCATGGAGTTTTTAGCCCAGATCTCCCACAACCACAAAGTGCCTTGACTTGGGGGGCTGGGTTCAGCACGCTTCCCGGTCCCAGAACGGAGCACCAGCTTGGAGGGAGGGACAGGGAAGCAGAGCAAGTGACCAACGAGAGACAGATAGCGGAGAAGGTGGCATGGACCACCCATGAGGACAGGCCTTACCTCCTCTGTCTGGACAGGACCATGGCGAGGATGAATGAAACACTTACATCCTGAAAAGTATTACAAAAGTACTTCTGAGAAGTACTCTGCACTAGCTGAGCTGTTCTGGGTGGCCAGAGGATCTTTATGCCCTATGAGAGCTTACCAATCTGGCAGGACCTCTCTTCTCTACAGATTACTTTTGGTGGCCGGGTGACAGGGTGGCCGGGTGACCGGCCAGATGGGCGATTGATAAATGTAATAAATAAATAAATAAAATAAATTACTTTTGATTCTGAATCTTTGTGGGTAAAGGTGCCCAGAGTCGGTCTTGCCTTAAGTCTAGTTGCAACAGAATCCAGGCCTGAAGCAGCCACGTTGGAAATTGCTTGGATTGTTTTAGCTTTGTTTCCTTGAACATGAACAGAGAACTGGAAGTTGTGACAGCCACCGTATGCTGTTTAGGTACTGGCATGTCACAGCTGTTCAGAATCTATGGGCCAGGCCCTATCCCAGTGTTCTCCAACCTTGGGTCCCCAGATGTTTTTGGCCTACAACTCCCAGCATGCCCCAGCCAGCTACGCTGGCTGGGGAATGCTGGGAGTCGTAGGCCAAAAACATCTGGGGACCCAAGGTTGGAGAACCCTGCCCTATCCAAATACAATGCCCAGGGAGGACAAAGTTCCACCTGCCACCCCTAGAGCTGCTTTGCACATTCCCTTTCGGGAAACGTAACGGCATGCGAGGTGGGAAAGCAGGTATGGGCACATCTAGATGAAGCGCCCTTCCTCGACCCATTTCAATCAGGCTTGGGGCATGGGACCAAGGTAGCTTTCGTCACCCTGGCAGATGTTCTGCATCTGTAAAATGATAAGAGAATTCTCCCGGCTCATTGACTTGGGGACTTCTCAGAGCACTGACCACACAATGCTGGCAGCACAGCTAGAACATCTAGCCGGAGCACTGGGCTCAGCTGGAGTGGTCCTGCTTTTGGTGAAGCACCTTCAGCTGCTAATGACTGGTGATGTAACCTTCTCCCGCCCCCTCCAGGGTCTGCTGTGTGGCGTCCCCCCAGCCCTCAGTTTATCACCTATGCTATTTTAGCATAGTGATCGCCATGATGAGCCTCAGAGTTGGGTGTTAATATGCTGAAGAGACCCTTCTCGATATTCTGTTAAGTTTAAGCATACCTTGGTACGGGGCCCTCATACCTTAGAGGCCACCTTCCCCACACGAGGCCTGCCACTGTTCACAATCTACAGGTTAGGCCCCATCCATGTGAGAACATTTGTCGCCAGAATCAGGGCCTTTACTGCAATTGCCCTGTGGAATGCCTTATGTTCCAAGCAGTTTCCTCCTTGATGGCATTTTGGAGCAGGTGAAAAACCTATCTTTTCCGAAAAATTCTGGCTATTAATTGGGACTTTGTACTGCTGCTGCTGCTGTAAACTTGTCGGTTCTGTTGGAATGGGCTATTTAATTTATATGGTTCTAAGTATTGTTGTAAGCCACCTTGAACCCTGGAGAGACATGGTAAGTGTTTGAAATAAATCAGGAATTTGGGACACTGCCTCTCCTTCTGTCATCTCCCCTACTGTTAAAATTTAGATTGTAATGAAGATCTAGGCATTGGGAATTGGGGCGGGCGGGTGGCGGGAGAGAAGGAGTACACTCTACCAGAGCACAGAGGTTTGGGGAGGTGGTAATCTGGCTTGGGCTGCAAAGTCCATTACCATGGAGGAAAAACTTGAAGCTAAATTGTAGTTCACACTTGAATCACGCTTATGCATACTTATTTCTCTGAACCTATATGGAATGTCCAGATCATGCAGTATCATGATACACCTGATGGAGCCAATCAGAAGCAGTGTTAGAACATAACAAGTAACCTTCTGAACTGTGAGCGGCTGGCCCAGACCAACTTCTAGAACAGTGTTCTCCAACCTTGGGTCCCCAGATGTTTTTGGCCTACAACTCCCAGCATGCCCCAGCCAGCTATGCTATGCTGGCTGGGGCATGCTGGGAGTTGTAGGCCAAAAACATCTGGGGACCCAAGCTTGGAGAACACTGTTCTAGATTAAAGAGAGAGTGCAAGCAAGAGAAAAATTGCACAGGAAACTGTAGGACTTCTAATTCAGAGATGCAGGAGAGGTACGTGCCTCCCTATGCAACAAACTCTCTCATGAACTACAAATCCCAATGTTCTTTTGTTTCTGCCGGCATTTCCTGTGCACATGTAGGAGCTGCCAATGGGATGTGGTTGCCATTTCAAGGCAAGGGGGGGGGGGGGGATTACCATAATAATCCCAGTAACAGTAGGAGCCAGTTCTTCCTGCCAGATTCACAGTCCCCAGAACATATACAACTAAACAGTGCTTTTTTTCTGGAGAAAAGGGTACTGGAACTCTTGGATTACATTTCCTCGGGAGTAGATGGCGATTAAATTGTAATGCAATTAATAGAAGAAAAGGTGCTGGAACTCAGTTCCGGTGAGTTCCACCAGAAAAAAAGCCCTGCAACTAAATATAGGCCTCTGATCTCCAGAGTGCAAAGAAAAACTGGCATTAGATCCTAGGGAAAGGGACAGTTCTACAGGGCATTTGTCACTCATGCATTTATGTATAGATATGTAGATATAGAGTGTGTGTGTGTATACTGTATGTGTATATATGCCCATGCCTTATTACCAGAAATGTAAGGAATTGAAACAAAGGGCCAAACTAGAAGTGCTGTGACACCAGTGGGAGCTTTTCTCCCACTGTGAACGGCAGGCACCCACGGTGGAGGGAGAGATTCCAATCAGGACCACAGAAGAAGCCAAGTGTTAAAACCCTCTCTTCCCTCGCAGTCCTGATCCAGCTCTTACACCTCCTGCCCAGGCACTGATGATTTATTTTGGGAAAAATCTTGCCTGCCAGGGCTAGCTGCACAACAAACTTCATGACAAGTTTGGCCCTAACAAAAGCTAAAGCTTACCTTGCTGCCGATGATCTTCTGAACCTCCTCATCCGGGGAGTTTGGTGTGGTGGTCAGGTCAGGGTTGCTGTTGCTGATGCTTTTGGAACGAGACAGATTAAGGCTGACAGGGCGTCCAGTCGTGCGGGACAAGGTGGCATACTGGATGGGGCCACTGTGGGGTGGCATTCCAGCCTCTGTAAGGAACACGCCCAGAGTCAAGTCAAAAGATACAGACAGATGGCCGCTACAAATATATTGGGGTGCCAAGAATCTTCAGTGCTATTGGGGGGGGGGGCACTCTAGGACTCACGAATAGCCTGTCACTTCCCAAGGCTACGAGAAGAGGTTATGCCAGTATTCTCCAAGCTTGGGTCCCCAGATGTTTTTGGCCTACAACTCCCAGCATGCCCCAGCCAGCATAGCTGGCTGGGGCATGCTGGGAGTTGTAGGCCAAAAACATCTGGGGACCCAAGCTTGGAGAACACTGGGTTATGCAGTCACCACATTTCCACTCTGGCCACCACATCCTATTGTGGGATGCCCTCCCGCCAGAGCTGGAGTGGAACATTCAAGGCAACTTTCCCCAACCTGATGCCGTCCAGATGAGTTGGACTACAACTCTCAGCATGTCCCAGCCAGGATGCTTTGAGTTGTAGACCAACACATCTGGACGGCATCAGGTTGGCGAAGGACTCTTATGGTGAAGGACTCCTTATGCTGAGACAGAGGTCATGACTTGGTTGGGACATAAGTTTGTTCCCTATTTACTTATTTATCTATTTCTTATATTTTATTTCTTATATTTATTAATCACCCATATTGTTATTTCCTCCTTAGTTACAATAGTTATAACCTTGGAGGTGACCTTCTTTCCAGTCCTCCTTATTTCTCCTCTGTATTTGAGCTGCATGTCATGTTTTGTGGTTGGGTGTGTTTTCTTAGCTTGGTGTATCTTCTTCAGCTGTAGTGCTTCAAAGTGAGAGGGTGACTTCTCTCCTTCCATAGAAGTTTAAGGCCTTATAAGGTGAATTCAAACTGAAGCCATATTTTTAATGGTTATGTGGGGAGAAAGACTGACCACACACTTTCTGAACCCAGACACACTTTTTTCTTTCCGCTGCCCACTCGTCCCCCTCCATCTGTCTGCACAATCCCCACCCTGGGCAGCGGAGACACAGTTCTGGACAGACCGGTTTTCCATGGCTACATCTGCATGCACTTCAATAGGGCACATCTGCATTTACCCCCAAGGAAGTGCATAACATCCAGGTAAGGGGGGGGGGCACAGTCTCAAAGAGCTGCAAAGTATCCCCAAGTAGCAGAAAAACACCACAGCCCTGCTGGGCGGAACCAGCCGAACCTGTCATCAAAGAAGGGGAGGGGGTGAGGGAGTGGGTAAAAGAGGACCCTCCTGGAAAAATGGGTTGTTGGAAGCTCGGTGCAGGAACGCATCGATCAGGTCCCTGACTCCGGTCAGCGAAGCTAGCCTAGTAAGTTACATTCTCTGTATGTCAATTACCTCTCTGTATTTTGTAAGCCTGCTACCTTGTATGAACTCTGTACAGACCATATGTGGATTGGAGTAAAACGCTCTATTGAGTTTTATGGACTCTTCTGTTGACAGTGTGAAATTCCTGGTAGTCTATTAGTTCCGCTCCGTTGAAGGTGTTGTAATCATAGCCAGCTCTCTGTCTCAATACGATCCAGCATCAATAACAGCCGCGGCTGAGTTTAACTCTTATGGGAGCCGCACAGAGGGCATTGTCTCGGTGCCGGTTAACCCTTTAACTCCCAAACTCACGCAAAGGACGAGCAGCGGTCCTCCACAGGTTATTCCCTGGCTATAAATGCAGATAGCAGCCATTTGGCACACTTAAGATTAATAAAGTGGCAGTGCATAAGAGTACACAAGACCAGCCATGCACAGTATAGCCTCCATGGCATTCTTTCCATTTAGGGGGAAATATGCAGGTCAACAAAGTCATTTTGTTGTCTTATCTCAGGAGGGCCAAAACTGGAGGGATATCTGCTAACCACTCTCGGGTCGTTCTTTACTAATTGTTGGGAAAGAACACTGGGGGGGAGAAACTTCTCCTCCTTCTATCAAGATGTTGTTGTCTGCATAAGTTCCCCTCAAAGCTTCAGAAAGAGTGTGTGTGTGTGTAACAGTAGCTGCAAGGCCCATGACCTGTCCTTTGGGCAAGTCAGGCTAGCGGCAAAGTGGGTGAGACACTGTGTAATGTGTGTGTGTGTGCGTGTGTGTGCGTACGCGAGAGAGACAGACAGAAAATGTTGGCTTGTATGTGTGTCCTTCATATTGTACACTCCACTGATTTCTATTTAGCCCAATCCTAAACCACCAGTTCAGCTTCCAAACTCAGCAAGTGCATCCCATCCCAGAACATAGTGCAAGTGACAACCTCTCTCTTCACAACCTGTTTGGTTTTTAAGCAGCTTGTCCCTAATTGAGTGCCTAAAAGAAGACCTTAATAAATGCCAAGGATTCAGAGTGCCCATACAGTCTCTATCAAATTAGCTCACTATTCTCATTTATACAGAGATATATTCCCATCAGCACAAGGACTCCTGTACTATAGATTTAACATCTTTGTTGAACTCCTGTGAAAACCATGGAGCTCCTGAATTGCAGACCAGGGGAAATGGCACACAAACCAACAGGGAGAAGGACCAGGCATTCATTCATTCATTATTTCCCTCTCCCACACAAATACCAAGCACTCAGTGCTACCTGGAAAGCCAGGCTCCACCACAGGCAGACGGAAAACATAAAAGATGTAAGAGGCCAGCAGATGGTTGTGGCCATGTTGGTCTTGGCTGCTCTCCAGACTCTTGTGGATCTGGTTCACCATCACCGCAATGGCTTCAAAGGCAGCACGACCCAAGTTCACTGAAAGAGCAAAGAAGAGAAATGGGGAGAGGAGTGAACCTTCTTTAACACAGTAGTAGTAGTAGGCGACCACTCGTGACCGAGTAAGATTGTCTTCCAGGATAAAATTACAAAAGAAAATTATAAAAAGAGGAAATTCTAAAAAAATGTGTAGACTCTAGCGATGGGTCTGTAAGTGACTGTGGAGGTCAATTCTAGATCCACACAGCTTCCCACAGTGAGGACACAGGTTACCAGATGGAAGATGGTCCTGTAAAGGATTCGTTTGACGTGCTTTTCGCTTAGCACATTTCTCCGTTTCACCTTGCACTCGGGCTTCTTCAAAGTCCATAGAACCTTTGTGAAAGGTTAGATCGTTCATGGGCCAGAGCTTCCCAGTTTTCTTTAACACAGACAAACCACAGAAACATTGGACAATGGAACAGAAAGTGCAGGAAAAGGATGGACGCCTTCCATCCAAGTTATAAGGATGAAAAACTGGCCAACCTTGGGAATACATATCATGTTAGCCTGTGTGTACAGACGAGGGTGTAGACCAGGGCTCTCCAACCATGGGTCCCCAGATGTTGCTGGCCTACAAATCCCAGCATACCCAGCCAGCATGGCTAATGGCAAGGGATTCTGGGAGCTGTAGTCCAGCAACATCTGGGGACCCACGGTTGGAGCGCCCTGGATAGGGATGTAACCGCTCACCTCGAGCAGGCAGAGCGGGCCGAAATCGGCCCTGCTCACACCCGCCAGAGACTCGCTTTGATATAAGAGCGTTTTGGATTACAGGCACTGTTCTGGAACGAATTATGCTCGCAACCCAAGGTATTACTGTATATCTGTATGAAGGAGGGGGCCCAATATTCTTTTGGTTCACATTTTAATGCAAACCAATCTAATTTGCACTCCTCAAACCAGAATGCAATTATCCTTTGGTTTTCACACTCCTCCGAATTTTGCAATGCAAGTTTCCAATGAAAAAATGCATACAAAAATGCAGATGTTAGGGGGACATGCTTGCAAAAAAAGAGGTGTACATCAGAGAAAAGTGCTTTCAGCAATGTGCACAAATGTTCAGGTGTACGAGAATGCGCACAAAGATACATATGAATTTTTGTGCAGATGTTTTTTTTAAAAAAAAAACAACATTTGGCAGCAGACAGAAATGGGACAGAACAAACTTGTGCTTGAAAAAAATGCAAATGCTATAGAAAGCGAAAGAGACAGATTCGAAAGAGACAGATTTGTCTACACTGCTCTATTGATACAGAGGAGACTGCTGAGAACTGAAAATCAGAAGAACAGGTTTCCCCGAGTTCAACCTAGGGAGAAGGTTGTACTTGTGTGCCCAAAATATGGTGACTACGCTTTTGCTAGAAGAACATATGCCTTCATGCATCTTTGCATAGGTAGATGTGACTGTAGCTAGAACTGGTCACCAAAAAGTATAGATGTCAATGGGACTTGGTTCTTTTCTATCATTTTGTGCTGCACTTTGGTGGTGGTGAGGGGAAAAACAGCCAGGATTCCTCTCCATGCTTCCCACTTGCAACACTAGGGAGGGGTGAGACAGACTTCCTAAACCTACACACAAGCCGGAACACAGTTTGCCCTTAAAATCCATACAGTTTACACAACAAAAATGCACAAAAATGCATACCTTTCAAAAGTGTGCTTAGAAATACATATATTTCCCCCCAAAATGCATATATTTGGGGAAATGCACATAAAACCTGCTTTATCTATTGAAAAGTTGCTTGGGGAAAAAATGTGTACACTTACAAAAATGCACACTCAGAAAGTGTATTAAATGCACACAAAATGTGTGCATTTAATTAAATGTGTGTGTGTGTATTAAATGCACACAAAAATGCATGCAAATTTTTGTGTCGAGATTGCAGTCTGATGTGGAAACGGGATAGAAAGAACTTAAAAATGAAACAATGAGAACCTCGCGCAACATCCAGCTTTACAGGTTTTCCTCCCCCTATCCAGCACCTGCTTCAAAGTGAGATGTCAACACCGTCACTTCTCACTAGGCACTGGGGGAGTGGAAGGCAGTGAGATGGATCCTTGACCCTTCTCTCCTCCTCCAAAGCATGGCATGAAGTGAAAGAAAAAACTTTCCCCTCCCATGAGTCCCATGTTCTAGCCAGAGGACCTGGGGAGGGGAGGGGCTTTTGCTAAAGCAAATCCCAGCATAAAGAGAGACCCGTTCTCTGTGCAGGGCAGAGTACAGGGGAAGGAAATTAAAATAATGGCTGTATGTTAAGCCAAGCCAAAAATTCTGGGCTCCTATTGAGTAATGATTATTGATCTCTTGATATGTTCTAGTTTCTTGCTGTGCTTTGGGGATCTAGACATAGCAACCTTTTTGAAGCTAACACATTTCCATTCCCTTGAGCTTATAACATCAAATATAACTAACCACCTATCTTAAAGCAGGGAAGTTATTTTCCTCTGGATCATCCTGCTTCAGCAGTTTAGCTAACCTACTAGTTTTATCTGCCTTTTCAAACAACATTCGTATTGAAGCACTCAGTGTTCTTTTAGTGTGAAATAAATCAAACCTTTTGCTAACTTCTTCCAACATCCTTAGATTGCTCTTACTTTTTAATCATTAATAATTACTGTACAGTGTCTTAGTTCTAGCATTCTTTTCAGATGCTGACTTTCATTATTAATAAGGAACCTTCTAACGAAAGCCTTCGCTGACTTCGCTGTAAGGCATGCTTAGGTCTGCAACTTATTTCCAAACACCCATCCATACTGGGATGCATCTCTGGCAAACAGAGCCTGTCATGTCTTATATAGTATAAGACCCAAAGAAAATTATGTTAAAATTACATCTCACTGGTATCTTACTGTATAAAAAATGAAGAATATTCGTGACACCAATTCAGAGAAGTACTAATATCTGTAAGTTATGGAAATGTAGGTTGATGCACAGGTTTCTGAGCAATGCAAGAAGGATTATATTAATAACAGTTAAAGCAATTATGTTACTTTCTTCAAAATTATTTGTATGGGGAATATCAAAAGACCTTGTCCCTAAAGGGGAATCTTGCATTGGATTGAATTATGGCAGCTACATTAGAAATCACAATGCTGGAAAAGTAATAAGCAAATGTCAGAAGATTAACAGTTAAAGAAAGAAAGGTTTATGATATTTTAGTATCAAAGTTAACACACTATAGCCCTCCTTCAGTTTTATGTTAAGAAAGCAGTTTTTTGTTAAAAATTACTCTCCCTTTATCTTATTTTGAAAATCCAGAGATAAGAATGGACCACCAATGTGATTCATATTATTTATGACTTGTTTTGTATGCATTGCTTTTTTGAAGTAATACATATAGTTCATTGCCTGTGGACCTAGATACAAAATCAGATGCAGAAGACAAGGGTCTTTTCTGGCCCTTCCCTACCACCAGCTTGATCCACTTCACATACACACCCGTCTACTTCCATTCCCAGGGACATGGGCAGAACCCAGGATTCCTTCTCGCACCATGCTCAGTCCCAATTACCCTGAGAGAGGTATAGAATGGAGAACCCCATCACTTCTCATCACGCTTCTCTGAACACCGTGAGATTGCTGGGATTTCAGGTTTTGAAGATACTTTGTGGAACAGCCAAAATGCCAAACAAAAGTGCCCAATAAAGGGTCACGGAAGCAGAAATAACGGTAACCATGGCATAGAAGATGGGATAGGATGATGACTGTGGCACTTACCAATCTGTCCTGCGATGACAGGTGGGTACACAATGAGTTGGATGAGCTTGTTGAGGACCTGGTGACTGAAGGCAACCAGGGGCTCTAGGCTGGCCACCCGTAGGTTGCCCACACTCGATTTCAGCTCAGACTCCATGTTGTTCTCTGTCAGGATCACATCTTTTAGTCGAAAAGGAAAGGTGTATTCTTCCAGCACATGGATCAAGGTGAAGAACTTGTCCAGGAATGGGTCCTGCCAGGACGAAGGATGAGCAAACCATGGTATAACCCAGGGTTCTAAACATCTCTTAAAGACAGAAGCTCTTTCAGCCCAAGGGCTGAATTCCACAAGGGGCAAAAAGGGTAGGGCCAAAACAACAAAAATACCAGCCTATTGTAGCTTAAAGCTCTTACTGTCAGCAGCTAAGCCTTAGGAGAGGCGTTGCAAAATTTTAGAACGGGGGAAACTGCACAGAAGACAGGAAGCCACTAAACTATCAGTGGTCGGGGAAAGAAGGCCTGACCAGGACCCTAAGAGGGCCAGATTTGGCCCCCAGGCATGGGGCTCTGCACCTCTGCCTTAAGTGCTCATTTACCCATTTCAACAATCAGCTGTGATGGACACAGGGAAAGATATACCAGACATTAAGGGAAGAACAGGATCCGCTCTATCTCAGATTCCTTTATGGGATTTTGGTAATTTCTGATAATAAGAATCTAAGGATTGTCAAGTTGAGCAAAACCGATGCTCAGTCTGGCTCACTATTCTGGGCTCCAGAGAGATGGATGGTACAGAAGTATGGCCTTCCATCATGCCTCGTTTTGATATAGTAGAATGACCAAGAAAATCCTGTATTCCTCAATGGGATGCTCCTTGATTTTACAGGTTACAAAAGAAGAGATCGGATTTGGGGCTTGGAAAAATAACCGATTGAGTAGGTGTAAATGGGTTTTGCACCAGCATGATGCCTAGAAGATGAGCTAAGAGGCTTCTTCAGGCTTTAGTTCTAAACTTGGAGAGAGAATGGCCAATGCAGGAGCAAGATCCCCAGCTGACGTGCAAGAACATTATCCAACTGAGCCCATTCAGTTTCTTGCAACATTGGAAGCTGCACCACATCCACCACCATTTCCTCCTCCTCCTCCTACCTGAGTGTGGACAGAGGAGACTGCCAGCACCTCCACGTTGAAGACACCCTTATGATTATCCACCCACTTCATGCCGGGCAGCTGCACCTACAGAGAAGCAACGGGGAGAAACTGCACTGTTAGTAAAGTTACTATTAGTTACTGCTAGTTCTAGATTTTTATGGCTCTTAGTCCTGTGCTGTTTGCTTTTCGTATTGCATGTAATTCTTTTAAATATTTGCAATGTATTATATATATTTTAATGGTTGGCAATTTGTCCAGAGAATGTTTTGTTATTGGGCAGATTAAAAATGCACCGTATTTTTCGCTCCATAAGACGCACTCCCCCCGCCCCCCAAAACTAGGTGGAAATGTCTGTGCGTCCTATGGAGCGAATATAGTAAAAAAAAAATTTTTTTTTAACTTACCTCTGGGCGCCTCCAACTGGTCGAGGAAGAGCGGAGGGCTCCTGTGTGGGGCGGGGCAAACCCCCGCCTCTCAGCTGATTCCCCGCGGAACAGCTGATTTACATTTTATTTTTTTTTCACTTTCCTCTGTGGGTCCGGAAGAGCGGAGGACTCCTGGGCAGGGCGGGGAATCCCCGCCTCTCAGCTGATTCCCCGCGGAACAGTTGATTAAAAAAAAAATTTTTTTTTTGGTACCATACGGTACCATACGGTAAGTGCGTCTTATGGTACGGTGCGTCTTATGGCACGAAAAATACGGTAATAAATAAAGAGTGCATACAAAGTCCTGCTAGAGGACGATCCAACTCATGACTCTGAACAAAGCTAGTTGTCATCCTCCATGCTTCTAATGATAATGATAATAATAATAATAATAATAATAATAATAAATTTACTTATTACCCGCCTCTCCATCTAGATCGAGGCGGGGAACAGCAGAGAACAGCATCTGGTTGCCGGCCAGATGGGCGATAAATAAATGTAAATAATAAATAAATAAATAATATAATATATAAAATACATAAACTAAACAACACAATACATACTATTAAAACATCTTAAAACATCCTAAAAACATCTTAAAACATCCTAAAAACATCTTAAAACATCCTAAAAACATCTTAAAACATCCTAAAAACATCTTAAAGGCATCCTAAAATTCCGCCGGATAGGCCTGCCGGAAGAGATCAGTCTTTACGGCTTTTTTAAATTCCAAAAGACTGGCAAGTTGACGAATCTCCTCCGGCAGGCCATTCCGTGATCTGGGAGCAGCAGAAGAGAAGGTCCTCTGGGTAAGTCAGGAGAGATGCAAAGAAGTCTCTACAGAGCAGGGCTGGGGAAACTGTTTCAGTCCAAGGGGCAAATTCAATCCAAGGGGCAAATTCAATTTTGGAGACGCTCTCTCCCCTCATTCCAGTGGTGGGCAGGGGCAAGGACAAAGGGGGCAGAACCAGAACCCCAAAATTCCAGCATAGTTTAGCTTGAAGCTCTTATTTCCAGCAATTAAGCCTTAGGAGAGGCATTTCAATCTTTTAAAACCAGGGGGAAACTGTGCAAAAGCCAGGAAACTGTCATATTATTGGTGTTCACAGGAAAGGGGGCGCGGTCGCCTGGGGAACTGCAGCAAGCAGGAGGGAGGATTGGGACCCCACCCCTGCCACTGAGGAAGGGACATCAGTCCCTGCAGACCACCTCCATGACAGGCTTGACCTGTCAAAGCCTGGCATCAAGGGAGGTGTTAATGCCACCTGTGAGCAGGATGCATTTGCCCCTGAGAACAAGTTCACTGCGAGATCATTACTTTCTTTAAAGGAGAGAGTCCAGGGAGTCATCATCATCATCAGGCGATCACTCGTGACCGAGTAAGATTGTCTTCCGGGATAAAAGGAGGAGATTCTAAAGAAGATTGTGTAGACTCTAGCGATGGGTCCGTAAGTGACTGTGGAGGCCAATTCTAGATCCACACAGCTTCCCACAGTGAGGACACAGGTTACCAGATAGAAGATGGTCCTGTAAAGGATTCATTTGACGTGCTTTTCGCTTAGCACGTTTCTCCCTTTCACCTTGCACTCGGGCTTCTTCAAAGTCCATGGAACCTTTGTGAAAGGCCAACCTCCATTTAGATCGTTCATGGGCCAGAGCTTCCCAGTTTTCGATGTTTATATTGCATTTTTTTAGATTAGCCTTATGAACATCTTTAAACCTCTTATATTGACCACCGATATTCCGCTTTCCATCCTTGAGTTGGGAGTAAAGTAACTGCTTTGGGAGACGGCAGTCAGGCATTCGAACAACATGACCGGTCCACTGAAGTTGGCGTTGAAGGATCATTTTTTCAATGCTAGTAGTCTTTGCTTCTTCCAGTACACTGACATTTGTTCGCCTATCTTCCCAAGTAATTTGCAGGATTTTCCGGAGGCAACGTTGATGAAACCTTTCAAGGAGGTGGAAGTGACGTTTATAGATAGTCCATGTTTCGCAGGCATACAATAAAGTTGGTAATACAATGGCTTCATAAACCAGTGTTTTGGTCTTCTTACAAATATCCCGATCCTCGAACACTCTATGTTTCATTCGAGAAAATGCGGCACTTGCAGAGCTCAGACGATGCTGGATTTCACTGTCGATGTTAGCTGTAACAGAAAGATAGCTGCCAAGATAGAGAAAATGATCGACATTTTCCAGTATTGTCCCGCCAAGCTGGATAGATGGCATCACCAAAGGATTGGCTTGCACTTGCTGATGAAGCACTTTGGTTTTTTTGATGTTAAGTGAGAGACCAAGTTTTTCGTATGCTTCTGCAAAAGCATTTAGGATAGTTTGGAGATCATCCTCTGAATGTGCGGAGACCACATTATCATCAGCATACTGAAGTTCCACAACGGAGGTTGTAATTACCTTACTTTTTGCTTTCAGCCTGCTGAGATTAAAAAGCTTTCCATCTGTTCGATATATAATTCCCACACCGGTGGGAAGTTTCCCCTCGACAAGATGTAAAACCATGGTGATGAAAATGGCAAATAATGTTGGGGCGATAACACATCCCTGTTTAACACCTGATCCCACTTTAAATGGAGCACCATGAGAGCCGTTGTTGTCCAAAACCGTTGCCGTCATGTTGTCATGGAGAAGTCGCAAGATATTCACAAATTTATTGGGGCATCCAATTTTCATAAGGATAGTCCAGAGAGCTGTACGGTCTACAGTATCAAAGGCCTTAGCCAAATCGATAAATGCCATATAAAGGGGTTGATTTTGCTCCCGGCATTTTTCTTGGAGCTGACGTGCAGTAAAAATCATGTCTACTGTCCCTCTAGAGGGGCGGAAACCATATTGAGTTTCAGGGAGGATCTCTTCTGAAATAGATAGAAGACGGTTTGCGAGAATCCTAGCAAATATTTTACCTGCGGTTGCTAAGAGAGAAATGCCCCGATAGTTTCCACAGTCTGTTCTATCACCCTTCTTAAAGAGGGTGATAATTATGGCATCCCTGAAGTCTTCTGGGATCTCTTCTCTTATCCAGATTTTTTCGATGAGTTTATGAAGATGTTGTACAAGTTCGGGCCCCCCTTCTTTAAAGATTTCAGCAGGAATCCCATCTGGTCCACTAGCTTTGTTGTTCTTCATTTGATTAATGGCTTTTTTTACTTCATCCAAAGTGGGGAGTATTGCAAGTTCCTCTTTAATTTGTTTTTGCGGGATTTGCGAAAAAATCTCATTATCCACCTTAGACTTACGATTTAAAAGGTCATAATAATGCTCTTTCCAACGCAGTGCAATAGACTCTTTGTCTTTTAAGAGTTTGGTGCCATCTTTTGATTGTAAAGGGTTTGTACCATAGGTTTTTGGTCCATAAATGGCCCTTGTGGCCTTAAAAAAGCCCCGTGCATCATGAGATTCTGCAAGTTGTTGAATTTCTTCAGCTTTCTTTTTCCACCAAGCGTTCTTAAGTTCTCTTGTTCTTCTTTGGACCTCAGCCTTTGCGCTAGCGTAGGTTTTTTTCTTGGCAGCGCAGTTAATATCATTTTGCCATATTTGGAAGGCTTTCCTTTTTTGGTCAATTATATATTTAATCTCATTGTCATTTTCATCAAACCAATCCTGATGTTTCTTAGTTTCATATCCAATAGTTTGTTCACAAGCTGCAGTAATGGAGGTTTTCAGCTTAGACCAATGGTCCTCAATGTTGTCAGGAGGTTCCGTAGGTAGATGTTCCTTAAGAAGTGATTGAAGATGAGTTTGCTTAATAGGATCTTGAAGGACTTGGATGTTCATTTTACGCCTTGGTTTCCTTCCTTGAAGCCTACGTTGGGGAGCAATGTTGATAACCATAGTGGACCGGATTAGTCGGTGGTCTGTCCAGCAGTCGTCGGCACTCACCATGGCCCTAGTAAGAAGTACATCGCGGCGATCTCTAGCACGGACAATTACATAATCCAGAAGATGCCAGTGCTTTGACCGTGGGTGCTGCCATGATGTTTTAAACTTATTCTTTTGTCGAAAGAGCGTGTTTGTGATAGTGAGATTATGCTCTGCACATATAGACAAAAGTAAGAGTCCGTTCGGGTTGCTATTACCAACTCCGTCTTTTCCAATAGTTTCTGGCCATAAATCAAAGTCACGCCCGACTCTTGCATTAAAATCGCCTAGGAGGATAATTTTATCCTCCTTAGGTATCTCTGACAGGAGAGTGTCCAACTGGCTGTAAAAACTTTCCTTGATGTCATCATCAGCATCTAATGTTGGTGCATAAGCGCTCAAAATAGTTACCTGTTGGTTATTGGCGAGCTTTAATCGAAGAGTTATCAGGCGTTCGTTAATGCCAGTAGGAACTTCTGACAAAGAGTTCACTAGTTCATTTTTGATGGCAAAGCCTACACCATGTATTCGTCGGTCCTGCTCAGGTAGTCCTTTCCAGAAGAAGGTGTAACCTCCTTTTTCTTCTTTCAGCTGTCCCTCTCCTGCCCTTCGAGTTTCTTGAAGTGCTGCTATGTCAATTTTAAACCGTCTCAGCTCCCTTGCAATAATAGCAGTCCTACGCTCAGGGCGTTCACTATCTATGTTATCCAGCAATGTCCGTATATTCCATGTTCCAAAATTCAAATGTCTTTTTCGACCGCTAAAATGGTGACCCCACTGGACGCGGTAATCCAGTCAGGGGAGAAAGAAGTAGACTATGTTTAGGGCACCTTTTCTAGCCCCCTCCCCATACGGGGTGAGCAGAGTGGATCCTAAATAGGGCTGCTCAGTCATGGATACAGCTGCCGAGCTGCTCGACTACCTCGTTCCTTGAACAGGGCGACTGAGTCTGCATCCACCGCCCATGTGCTGGTCCATGACTAGGGGCTTCCAGATTCACAGTCCTGCCCCCGTTGCCATTCGCCAGTCGCCATGGGACTTTTTTTTTTGTTTGTTTGTTTGGTTGGTTTGGTTGGGTTGGGTTGGGTGGGTTGGGTTGGAAGACGCCTGTGCGTGAAACTGTTTTATGTGGGGAGATCGGTGCACAACGAATCACCACACAAACTTGACAGAGTACGGCAGAGATCCAATGGCACGGTTACCCTGACGATTGGAAAACCATTCTCTGCTGCAGCCTTCATCCGCCTTCACAGCCGTTGTAATTTAGGTTTAATTATCTTCCGCCTGTTCTGCCGTTGAGGACTTTATGTTTTGGATCGTTCTTTGTCTGGTTCCTCTCCCCGGACCTTACCGCCATGGGTGACCCTACTGGGAGTACATAGCTCCCGACGGCATTGCTCACAGGATTCATCGGAACACGCAAGCCCACTCACCACTTCAAGGTGACGATCCGGCGAGGGGAGTCCAGGGAGTAGCATGATGAATTTGGCTTTCTACATTAAATGCAAACAAATTGTAAAAAGCATGTCTGACAGGAAGAAAGAAGACTGCAAGCAAAGGAAAACAGCCCAATACCATCACGGAGGAGTATGGAGCACTCTGTGTGTGTATGTGTATTAGTACGGCTGATACATACCAAAAGATTCAGGACGTAACGAGCGCCTTCCAAAATCAAAAGGCAGCCATTTGTTGAATATTGGCAGTTTGTCCTACATGCAAAACAGCCACGGACAATTTGGGGATCCAGACTGGACTGCTGCAGTCATTCACGTGATCAGGATGGCTGGAAAAAGCACTATTCCAATTGCAGAAATTGCTGCCATCTCTCAATATGGCCTGGCATTTGCCCCATATAATCACAGGCATTTACGAACCTGGTGGTGGGCTGCAGCTTTTCACATGTAGAGGAAAACTGGTGGCAGATTGGCACCAAAGTATGAGCGGCTCATTAATGCCAGCTTATTAATTGTATCCCTTTGTATCACTGGTAATATGAAAGATGATTAGCCATGTTATGTTATATATTGCTATATACCAGGCTAATTGGACCCCATTCCCCTATTTGCAGCCCCTTGGCGGGGGGGACACTCCCAATACGTATTTGTTTGTGTCCTGCACATGCCCATCAACAGTGGGATAGGAATGGGAGAACACCTCTCACTACCTGTACATCGCTTCTCCTCTTCCTGGATCCAGAGGCACGTGATCGAATTGGGGAAGAGGAATGCTATGGGGTGTTGTTCTGCCAAATGCAGTTCTTTTTAGGATCCAGAGACAATGAGCACACTTATGAGTGAAGGTTGAGATGAGAAGCTTTATTAGTAAAACACAGAAAAGAGATTAGAGAAGCTAAGAAAAGTGCAGGGTATGATGCTTATGTCCCTTCTGTTGTCAGGAACCCCTCAAAGAAAGGGCAACCGACGGACTCCTTGAACCTCGACACAGACCGAGCTGTGCAGAAGGTGCTGTGTGCCGGCCAAGGAGTCAGTCTGTTGTCATTTCTTTGAGGGGTTCCCAACAACAGAAGGGGCGTAAGCATCATACCCTGCACTTGACTTAGCTTCTCTAATCTCTTTTCTGTAGTTTGCTAATAAAGCTTTTCAACCTTCACCCATAGGTGTGCTCATTGTCTAAAAAGAACCGCTGCCTTTGGCAGAACAGGTGTAGAAAGGCAGGGCTGTGGAGTCGGTAGATAAATGTTCCGACTCCGACTCCTCAGTTTTTTCTACTTCCGACTCCGACTCCCCGACTCCTCTGTATTAATTATGCTAATTAATTAATTAATATGCGAGGTAGTTGGGCAGAAGCTGCTGCCTTCTCCTTTTTGTGTGCTGATCTGCTGCTGAAGATAGGGCAGTGGGAGGATCCAGGAGGGGCATTTATTATAAAACAGAAGTCATTAATTATAACTGTTTGTGAATTGGGACATTTAAACTTGCTTTTTTTAAAATTCCAATCTAAATTCAGTAGGAGTCGGAGTCGGAGTTGGTGCATTGTTTGCCGACTCAGACTCCAGGTACCCAAAATTTCCTCCGACTCCGACTCCACAGCCTTGTAGAAAGGAATACTGCAGAGGCAGACAACCTGGTGCCCCCCAGAGATCTTGGACTACAATAATATAAGCCTTCTGGTTTTCATAAGACAACAACGATGATGATGATGATGATGATGATGATGATGATGATGATGATGATTAAATAAGTGAACATAAAAACGAAAGAGTATTCATACTAGAGCTCCCCTTGTGCCATCGATTCCATATATAACTTTCACTTTAGTGGTCTTCATATCGAAAAGCATATTTTACTTTTAAACAACCCTCAAGGATTTATACATTCTAACATTTTAAAAAGGAGCTAAAGGTGTACAATTCAGAAAAATAGCATTAAATTTGCATAACTTGGGTGCAATTCTATTTTATTTATTTATTTATTTATTAAATAAATATTTATACCCCGCCTTTTTTCCTACAAGGGACCCAAGGCGGCTTACATAATCCTCCTCCTCCTCTCCATTTTATCCTCACAACAACCCTGTGAGGTAGGTTAGGCTGAGAGTCAGTGACTGGCCCAAAGTCACCCAGTGAGTTTCATGGCCGAGCGGGGACTAGAACCCGGATCTCCCGAGTCCCAGTCCAACATTTTCACCACTACGCTATGCTGGCTGGGGAATGCCGGGGGTTGTAGGACTTTTTTTTCTCTCTAAACATGCATAGAATTGCGCCCTTACTCTTCTTTTGCGTAAGAGGCCTGTCTAGTTTTTTTAAAGAACTTAGGGCAGTATCCAATGGAGACCCTCCGCCTCCACTGGTTTCACTGCACTCATGGGAACAACTGTTTGCGCCCTTCTAAAAATAACCTTGGAAACACTCCGCTGACCTGCCCCATTCCTGTGTTTCCGTTCGTTTCAAGCTACTTAGAAGCGTGCAAGCCCTGCTGCAGGTTGTCCTGTGAGTGCAAAGGCACAATAGGATACTACCCACTGGGTTCAGCCAATCTTCACTACGGACATTCTTGCTTCAGAGAATATGAGGCAAAATGAGACTTTGTGTGGCAGGGAAAGCACGCTTTACAATATGGAGCAAGCAAGGAGAGGCCTTTCAAAGGGACTCGGCATTCACCAGGTTGTCCAGCACAGAACCAAATACCAGCTGCTACTTACATCAGGGGTGAGTACCGAGTAGCTGGGTGGAGGCTTGTCAACCGATACAGGCAGGCAAAACTGGCCTGTCCTCAGCCGCCCGTGTTGCATGAGGGGGATCCACTGGAGAGAGAGAGAGAGAAGGGGGCCAGAGTGAGGAGTAGCAGGATAATGTGTCTTCATCTGGCACCCTTGCAACAATACACCCTCTCCCGCCCAGTTTTGTTGGCCAAGGGAGAGAGAGATCAGATGCTACCCACAGAAGAGAAGGGTCATTATGATTAACCCAGCTTTCTATACTCAAGGTGCCTGGTGCAGACTACAGCAAGCCACTCAGAGCAAAAGTGATTTAAAGATCAGGAATCCATCACGAAAGCTGGAAGGAGATCCTAAGTAAGGGGCACCACAGGCATATTGAACATATCTTATACCAGGGTTGAGGAACCCGTGGCCATCCAGATGTTGTTGGACTCCAATTCCCTTAATCCATTACTGTTGGCCATGCTGGCTGGAGGTGATGGGTGTTGGGAGTCCAACATCTGGAGGACCACAAGTTCCCCAACCCTGACTTATACAGGGCCAGTTCACACAATTGCCACAGGCCACTGCAGCTTATTTAAGGCCAGGGTGGGTTGCAGCGCGCGACAGTGGCCATTTTGAATATTCACATCACAGCAGGCAGGGAGTATCAGGTCATCCAAACCCAGCAAGGGTGAGCTGTTGGCGTGATTAACGAACCACCCACAACCCAAAAATAGCCCCAAGGGTTGTTGTGGGTGGTTTGTTAACCATACCAACAACCCATCTTCCACTGGGATCAGACGACACGGATAAGCCATGGCGACCACCCGCCATGGTTTGAGTATTCAAAATGGCCGTCAGTGTGCATCGCAAACCACTGTTGCTTGAATTAGCGATGGTGGGCTGCAGTGAACATGTGAACAGTGTTCACAGTGTCAGACGGTGATCACAGTGTCAGACCATGGATTCATCTAGCCCGGTACCGTCTAAACGGCTAGATGTGGCTAGACAAGAGCCCCAGCCTCCCACAGCTAATCAACTGCTGTAGAAAGCATCACAGCATTTCAAATTTTCTTAGGGCAGTTGTTCTCCAAAGTCTTAAGACAGAGGTCCTGTTACCAGAGATCCTATGCCATGGGTTTCAAACTGGGCCCCTTTGCATGTAAAGAAGCATGCGCTCTGCTCCGGAGCACTGGAACTCCACAAATTCTGTGCGCGCTCACCGTGTAGCCAACAGGGGTCTCCAGAGGCGTGTTCTGCTTCTGCTGACAGCTGATGTGGTAAAAGGTAAACAGCAGGTGGTGGTTGTCCGTCAGGTTGGCTGGGATTTTCAGCTTGAACTCCTCGTAGAACTCAGGGGACCTGTGAATAGGCGAAGGATGCCACAGTAGTCTGCCAGGAGCTAGCTGTGTGGCTAGACAAGAGCCCCAGCCTCCCACAGCTAATCAACTGCTGTAGAAAGCATCACAGCATTTCAAATTTTCTTAGGGGGTCAACACTGTCAATAAGGCAGAGGATTGCTGGGAGGGAGAGAGAGGCTTTAACTTTACGCCCACACACCCGCAAGTGATCAGGATCAGGGTAGAGATTAATGCAGTGTTCTCCAACCTTGGGCCCCCAGATGTTTTTGGCCTACAACTCCCAGCAGCTGGGAGTTGCAGGCCAAAAACATCTGGGGGCCCAAGGTTGGAGAACATTGGATTAATGCCTCTACACATCCCACCCCCAACGATCTTGTTCACGACCACTGTGGGGAAACAGGGCACGTGAGGAACAACCATCTCCGCGCACCCGATTTCCCTGCAGAATCAGCTGGCGGCCACAACGGCGCATGGGATGTGTGGGGGGGCGGGGCTCCCACGGCTGGCCACACAGCCGGCCACATGCGGCCGGCAGGTTGCCCACCCCTGCAGCAAGGAAACTGTAAGAGAAATCACAGTCGATTTTTTTCCTGAGGAAGTTAAGCTTTCGGGAGACAGGAGTTTTCTGGTTCCAGAAGACTCCTGTCTCCTGAGCAGCTGCACCGACAATTGCAGCAACCATCTTGTCCCACCATGACTCACTTGTTATGGTACACAACGGTTGTGTAGGCCTCTTTTGCAAATTCGCTGCAACTTGATTTTCCAAAGATAACCTGGGGCGTTAGGAAAGACAGAAATAGCATTGGTTAGAGACAGGGAGAATGAAGTCCAGCTGGCCACAGGGAGAGAGGCACGCCAATGAAAGAGGCACCTGGAAAGGATACACAATTATCAATGTTTGCCTACAAAAAAAATACCAGGGATGTCTCAATGTTTCCACATTGGCACTGTCCTCCTGGGGAAGGGAGGGAAAGAGATCCCCACCTGATCCGTGACCTTTCCCTTCCCACCCTAGCTATGATGAATTTTTGTTTTCTGTAGATCATCAGTTCAGAGGGTACCAAGAGGATAATCTATTCCAACACTGTGTACTGGAAACAAACAACACAACTGTTCTTTTCAGGGCAACTGTTCAGATATTGTTATTGGCTGTCATATCACTCCCTACCCCACCCCTACCCCCCAAACAAGCAAGGCAAACAGACTGAAATCTTTTTCCCTCTAAGAAACATGAACAAGTTCTTTTGGAAATTATATTGATAGCTTTCATAATCCTGTGCATAAGAGTTCTGGACTCTGGCCTGGGATTTGTTATGAAGCCATGGGCAAGTTGTGACTTCTCAGCCTCAGTTCTACAGAAACAGAAGAATAGTTGCCAACCTCATAGGTATGTTGTTCATAGGATCAGAGAGTTGGAAGGGGCCTACAAGGCCATCTAGTCCAACCCGCTGCTCAGTGCAGGAAACTAGAGGAGGGGTCTCCCATCCAAGTAATAACCAGGCCTGACCCTGCTTAGCTTTCCACACTCAGACAAGCTGAGCCAGCGTGAGTCACAGGCCTACTAAAGGAAGCTGAGAAGTCCTGAGGGCAGGGACTGTGTAATCAGCCACCACGTTGGATACATGATTAGTATTTTATTATTTATTTATTTGTTGTATTTATGAATCGCCCATCTGGCCGGCAAACCGGCCACCCTGGGTGATGTACAACATAATAAAATATAAAATACATTTAAAACAGTATAAAATTTTAAAATCTTAACCCACCCCATATTCCCGCCTGAATAGCCATGTTTTTAGTGAGTGGCGAAAGCTCAGCAGAGAGGGGGCATGGCGGAGGTCACTAGGGAGAGAGTTCCACAGTATGGGGGCCGCCACAGAAAAGGCCCTCTTCCTCATCCCCACCAGTCTAGCTGCTCTGGCTGAAGGGACAAGGAGAAGGCAGTCTGTGGCAGATCTTGTTGAGCGGTCTACTTGGTGTTGCTGGAGACGCTCCTTGAGATAAACTGGACCGGAGCCGTATAGGGTTTTAAAGGTCAAAACCAACACCTTGAATTCGGCTCGGCAAGCAACTGGTAGCCAGTAGTAGTAGGAAAGAAGCCCACATTCTTCAAATGCCAATCCTGCACTCGATTCAATCCATGTTCATCTTATCTTACCCGAAGCTGTTCAATCTTCATGTTTCACCCATCAGACTATTTGGCAGAATGTAGTGTGGTAGCAGGAAGAGTTTGGGAGGACTATGACTAGAGGTCACCCAGGGCACAGAAACCTGGCCATCTCCCTTTTCACACACCCAGATGTACCCCTGCTTTCCACTGACTCCCCTTTGCTCCACAATTCCAACGAAGCCACAAAAGAGGAAGCGGCAGAGAGTTTGCCTCACTCACTGGCATGGCTTGGCCTGGGTCCTCTCCAGCCATGAACTGCATCTTCACTGCAATGTTCCGCACCGAACCCTGACGGCTGCTGAAGTTCAGGCTTTGGGGATAAATGTAGAGCAAGTTCCTGCAAGAGAAGGAAACCCTTTACAGGTGCTGGGGAGTGTGGGGAGAGCATGTGTGTGCACATATCCCAGGAGTGAGAGTGTGCATGGGGGGGGGGACGACACCCACAACTGAGGGGAGTTCAGAGGAGGGCAACAAGGATGATAAAGGGACTGGAAACAAGGCCCTATGAGGAGAGACTGAAAGAACTGGGCATGTTTAGCCTTCAGAAGGGGAGACTGAGGGGAGATATGATCGCACTCTTTCAGTATTTGAAGGGATGTCACACAGAGGAGGGCAAAGATCTCTTCTCGTTCATCCCAGTTTGCAGGACACGGAATAATGGGCTCAAGTTACAGGAACCCAGATTCCACCTGAACATCAGGAAAAATTTCCTGACTGTCAGAGCAATAAGACAATGGAACCAACTGCCTAGGGAGGTGGTGGGCTCTCCCAAGGTGCAGCTGGACGGCCATCTGTCGGGGATGCTTTGACCTGGATTCCTGCATTGAGCAGGGGGTTGGACTCGATGGCCTTGTAGGCCCCTTCCAACTCTACTTTTCTATGATTCTATGATTGCCAGAATGCCTTCTCCTTCCCTGCAGTGGAAGGAGATCAATGTGGCAGAGAGAAAGGGGGAATTGTTTCCATGGGGGGAGAATAATACACAGAAACAGCAAGAGACATAGCCTGAAGGTCTAAACAGCAGGAGACCTTTTGGCATTCAGGCACTTGTACCACACCACTCCTCCACGTCACCCGCTCCAGGAGGCAGCAGGTTATGTAACATTGCTCCGGTCTTGCTCCTGCCAACCCGGCCAGGGCAAACATGCCCAGTATTTGGGCACTCCTGTCACCACCACACACATAAGCCCTGCAGTCCGCTGCAGGCGTCTGATATGCCAGAGAGCCCAAAGCGCCCAACGCCAACCTTCAGGCACCTGCACGTCCCTGTCGTGTCGTAATCTGCCCCTGCCCCCCGTCTGCCAGCCTTGCAAAACTCTCCCGCCCTGGGCGAAGGGCTTTGTGCCCCAACCATGAATAAGTAAGTGTGGGACAAGAGCCCCCCCGGCTGAAAATACTGCTGACTCATTAAGAGCTGGGCCAGGCGACTCAGCAGGGAGATCACAACACCACCTCTGATCCCTCCCACCCTCCCTCTATATAAAGGGGCAGACTCCAGCCACTCTGGCTTTCCCCTGGGCCCCAGTCACGCCGGCAATGCTGCCTTGCATATTCCTGGGCATCCTCCTGCCGCAAGCGGCCATGCCTGCCCCGATCCTCGCAGGCCCCCAGCAGATGGCTCTGCAGGAGGAGGCAAACATCCTGGTCTACGGGGTGCTGCAGTTCAGCGAGGCGCTGCACCACCTCTACGACTCCACGGAGCAGAAGCTGGACAGGATCAGGCGCAGCACTGGCATCCACGAGCGGGGCTTGAGGGCCCTACGTCACCAGACGCAAAGTGCCCGGCAGGACCAGAAAGAGACCAGAGGGATTATTGAGAGGCTGAAGGTAAACGGTCTGTAAATTATATTTTTGAGTCCAGATCAAAAAGCAAAGCGAAAGCCTCAGCGGCCATGTGGACTGTTATCCAGCGGTGCAGAGGAACCGGAGCTCACAGGATCAAAGTGATCAGCGGGGGCGATGATGTCATCCGCTACCCCGCTCAGGCTTCCCGGTTCCCCCTGAATTTAGCTTGCAATCCTCACAGTAGCTGGGGGGTGGGCGGGGGGGGGGGGAGAGATGGATTTCCCCAGCTACCATGTACTGTTGTGAGCTATCCCTGTGTTAATGTAAAGTATTTTGGGGTGTTTGGGTCTTGAATGGGCAATTAAGGCCCATTAGCTTTACAAAAGACTAAGGCAGTGTTCTCCAACCTTGGGTCCCCGGATGTTTTTGGCCTACAACTCCCAGCATGCCCCAGGGGACCCAAGGTTGGAGAACACTGCTCTAAGTGATTTGTTGATTTGGAACCTCGCAGCTGCCTGCCTTTTTGGACTCTGCTTGGGGGGCACAGCTATGGGGACTGCCGTGATAAGCGCCTGCACTTCAGAATTTACCACCGCACCACTGGCTGCATCTGATTCATTTCATTTATTTATTACTGCATTTACATCCTGCCTTTTTTTCCTCTTGCAAGGAACCAAGACAGCTCACAAGTTCCTCCTCCTCCTCTCCATTTTATCCTCACAGCAGCCCTGTGAGGTAGGTTAGGCTGCGAGTCAGTGACTCGCCCAAAGTCACCCAGCGAGTTTCATGGCTGAGTGGGGACTAGAACCCGGATCTCCCGAGTCCCAGTCCAACACTCTTAACCACTACGCCACACTGGTTCTCTTGATATGACGGGCAGCAGAGCACAGGGGCTGACATCCTCAGCCATGCTCCATATTGGACACTGTAATCTTGCAACCTTCCTATGTAAGATTCCCAGTCTAGCCCACATCCCAAGGGCCACAATCCCAGCAGCCAGGCCCTATGAGTACTCTTCCCGTCCTGTCCCTAACCCACCCACCCACCACCTCTTCTCCTTCTCCAACAGGCTGAGGACATGGTATTGAGGCAACAGTCTCAGAGCCACAAGGAAGTTCTGGAGAAGGTGCATGTGGGCCATCACAACCTGGCACAGCAAGTGAAGGTGTTTGAAGAGATGCTGAGCAGCATGAACGAACCAGGTTTCCAAAGCAAGGAATGGGGTCTTGGTGCTCTGAAGGTAACCCACCACCTTCTCCTCTGGGGGGCACCATTCTGTAAGGTGGTGCCCTAAATCATTTTGCTCTGACCCCTTTATGCTTCTTCACAGCTCTGCTCTCTAAAACCCTTGGGGGGGGAGGCTCAAACTATGTGGATTCTGAGCTTATCTGTAGTGTGCGGGGTGGTGGTGGTGTCCATCTAGCCCACTTTCCTCCAAATCTTTATCTCTACACTCACATTTAGCAGCAGATACAGAGATTAACCAACCCAGGTACAGTCATGCCTTGGATTGAGAGCATAATTCGTTCCGGAAACGTGCTTGCAATCCAAAACACTCTTATATCAAAACGAAATCCCCCCAAAAAAAATTGTACAGAGATTTTTAATTTAAGCCGTACTACAGTACTTGTATCGCAAGACGTCGCTTGTATATCAAGTAAAAAAAAATTAAATAAATATTTAAAAATTTGCTTGTCTTGCAAAACACTCTCAAACCAAGTTACTTGTAATCCAAGGTATTACTGTATTTGGCAACTGGCATGTGCACAGGGTTTATTCACAGACTCACGTGGACACCACTGTCCCTCATCGCTGCAGCTCCCCTACTCGACTTCCACACTGAGTGCAATCCTGCTCCAAACCAAAACATTTCCATCTTTTTCAGGGGAGCATGGATAGAACATCTATGCTCCTCTTGCCCCACAGGTCCCCCTCTGTAGGGGGTCGGCATTTGCCTGCCACCAGCAGTAACTGAAGCATTTGCAGGCAGCCGGGGATCATGGAAGCGTGCACGCCTCCACAATCCCCAGCTGCCTTTGGGACGGTTTTGCACGGCCAAAAGAAGCCCCGTTGAGAACTCTCTGAGCCACACAAAACTGTCATTTGCAGCTGAGAATCACGGAGGCTTTGAAATACTCATGATCCTTGGCTGCAATTGTTTTCTGTGCTCATGGAGGCCCTGACAGAACCTCTCCTGGCTGCGTTTTGGGGACCCAATTAGGGTTGGGTGGGCAGGGGTTAAGATCAAGAATTCCTCTCCAGCTCAGATTTTATTCCAAACCAGAGAAGAATTTATGGGCCTCATGAAATTAGCCTCCTCTTTGAGGCGAGCCAGGCCCAAGCTAGGCCAGCGGCACCAGCATCTCTCCTTGGTCTAGGACAGTGTTCTCCAACCTTGGGTCCCCAGATGTTTTTGGCCTACAACTCCCAGCATGCCCCCAGCCAGCGCACTGGTCTAGGAAGAGAATGCCAGAGAGCTCTTGCAGCTGTCATCACACATCTGGATAGCTGTCACACAGGAGAGATGGCACACCGTGGTATTGTGCCAAGTGCACTATAACTTTCCAGGTCTCTCAAACCAGCTCGGTTACTTGGAATCTCGGCAGCCGCATTCTCATCGCTCAGAAAAATCAAGCCAGATCCCAACCCGTTTTAAGCTCATAAGCTTATTTTCAGCTTACCCAAATCTCTTTTAAGGTCCTGTCTGCTTTAACAGCATGAACAGCAGGGGCCTCGGGGGGGGGGGGGGGGAGATTACAGCTCAGTGCGCCATTATTACTAGGCACATATTCCATGCCGAGAACATTAGGCTAGAGGGGCAATTCCCAGAGCAGCATCTCCTCCTGGCTCTTACAACCATCTTGCCGTAGGTCAGATAGACCACCGCACTGCTCTTTTTTGTCAGCACCGTCAGTGCCGTAAGCAGACTACCTCTCACAGAAGGCACCAGTCAATGCTGCAACAGGTCTCTGATCTTCTCTTCCTAGGCTAGAATGGCAGGTTGAAATTTCATTGTATTCCTGCTACTGCAAGGCCTTGACGGGCACAATTAGAAAAACAACGGGCGGGTTCACACGAAACGATAAGCCGCACCGCGGAGCTCGAAAATAGGGTTTTGCAAAGTGGTACAAAGTTGGCTTTTTGGCATGTACACAGCGTGTCTCCCCAGCAAATGTACATGCCAAATTGCAACCTTGTACCACTTTGCAAAACCCTATTTCAAAGATACGCAGTGTGGCTTATCGTGTTGTGTGAACCCGCCTGTTGTTTTTAAAGCTTTTTTTTTTTTTTAATGGGGTGGGGCCACAAAAGGACCCTTCGCAGCAGAATCTTCGGGGGGTTTGGGGGTGCTCATTTGTCCATGGGCTGCCCTCACTTTTGCAAGTGAGAATAACCATGGACACATGAGTACCCCCCCCCCAAAAAAACCAAAGATCCTGCAGGAAAAGGGTGTTTGGGGGCCACCCCCTTAATTTTACCCCCCTTTCCAGCATGATCCTCGGGGGGGGTGCTCACATGTCCCAAGTGTCCCCTCGGTTTTGCAAGTGACGCCAGGTTGATAGCACCTCGGGGAGATGCAAAAATTGGGGGATTTCCATTGGCAGGAGTAAAGCGTCAAACCTCCGTTTTCGAAGTGGGACTTGGAAGAGGTTAAAAAAATCTGCTTTGGCAGGAAAGTGTACCGGTATATAGAGCCTATTTACCTGTATACTGTCCCGGTGAAAAAGAAATTTTTAAGCTGTTCCAAACTCCACTTGAAAAACAGAGCTCTGGGTTTGACACTTCTCAAAGTCAGAGCTCCCATCAGTGGGAATTCCCCTCTAGCTGTGCATGTTTGTGCAAACAATTCCCACAAGGAAAAAAGGCAGAGGGCAACAGAAGAAGCCAATATGGCTTCACAATAAACTCAAAGATGACCTGAAAACAAAAAAGGACACGTATAGGAAGTGGAAGGAAGGACAGGCTACAAGGGAAGAGTACAGGCAGGTAGCACAGAACTGTAGGAATAGTGTCAGGAAGGCTAAAGCTGAGAATGAGCTAAGGTTAGCAAGGGATGCTAAAAACAACAAGAAAGCTTTCTTCAGATACATGCACAGTAAAAGACAGAAGAAAGAACTGGTGGTTCAACTACGCAATGAGGATGGCAAATTGATAACAGAAGACAAAGAAAAGGTAGAAGTGTTCAATTCCTACTTCGGCTCGGTCTTCTCCCAAAAGAGGGTCTATGACCCCCCTGGCAAACCTGAAGTGCAGACTGAAGGGGCAGAATTGCAGCTTGAGATTGATAGGCAAATGGTCAAGGAGCACCTGATTGCTCTGAACGAGTTTAAATCTCCAGGGCCTGATGAGCTGCATCCTAGAGTAATAAAGGAACTGGCAGAAGCACTCTCAGAACCACTTCTACTATCTTTGAGAAATCATGGAGGACAGGTGAAGTGCCAGACGACTGGAGGAGGGCAAATGTTGTTCCCATCTTCAAAAAGGGCAAGAAGGAGGAACCTGGGAACTATAGGCCAGTCAGTCTGACATCAATCCCCAGGAAGATTTTGGAGCAGATTATAAAGAAGTCAGTCTGCAAGCACCTTGAAAACAATGCAGTGATTACTAGAAGCCAGCATGGATTTGTCAAGAACAAATCCTGTCAGACTAATCTGATCTCATTTTTTGATCGGGTAACCTCCCTTGTGGACTGTGGGAATGCTGTGGACATTATATACCTGGACTTCAGCAAAGCTTTCGACAAAGTGCCTCATGATATCCTGATTAGTAAGCTAGCTAAGAGTGGGCTAGATGGAACAACTATCAGGTGGATCCACAATTGGCTACAGAATCGGACTCAAAGAGTGTTTATCAATGGTTCCTTCTCAAACTGGGGAGAGGTAACGAGCGGGGTACCACAGGGCTCGGTCCTGGGCCCGGTGCTCTTCAACATTTTTATTAATGACTTGGATCAGGAGGTACAGGGAATGCTTATCAAATTTGCAGATGACACAAAGTTGGGTGGAACAGCTAATACTCTGGAAGACGGAAACAAAATTCAAAGTGACCTCGATAGGCTGGAGCGCTGGGCCGAAAACAACAGAATGAAATTTAATAGGGATAAATGCCAAGTGCTGCACCTAGGGAGAGGAAACCAAATGCAGAGTTACAGAATGGGGGACACTTGGCTCAACAATACTACAAGTGAGAAGGATCTTGGAATTGTGGTAGATCACAAACTGAATATGAGCCAGCAATGCGATGTGGCTGCAAAGAAGGCAAATGCAATTTTGGGCTGTATTAATAGAAGTATAGCTTCCAAATCGCGGGAAGTGATAATTCCCCTTTACTCGGCACTGGTTAGGCCTCATCTTGAGTACTGCGTCCAGTTCTGGGCACCTCACTTTAACAAGGACATAGACAAACTGGAGCGGGTTCAGAGGAGGGCAACAAGGATGATAAAGGGACTGGAAACAAGGCCCTATGAGGAGAGACTGAAAGAACTGGGCATGTTTAGCCTTCAGAAGAGGAGGCTGAGGGGAGATATGATCGCACTCTTCCAGTACTTGAAGGGATGTCACACAGAGGAGGGCAAGGATCTCTTCTCGATCATCCCAGTTTGCAGGACACGGAATAATGGGCTCAAGTTACAGGAACCTAGATTCCACCTAAACATCAGGAAAAATTTCCTGACTGTCAGAGCAATAAGACAATGGAACCAACTACCTAGGGAGGTGGTGGGCTCTCCCAGTCTGGAGGCATTCAAGGTGCGGCTGGACAGCCATCTGTCGGGGATGCTTTGACCTGGATTCCTGCATTGAGCAGGGGGTTGGACTCGATGGCCTTGTAGGCCCCTTCCAACTCTACTTTTCTATGATTCTATGATTCTACTAGTTCATGGACACTAGCAAAACTGAGGGGGCACTAGGGACACCTGATCTCGCCCCCAAAAACCCCCGAGGATCCTGCTGCAAAAGGTGGGGGGGGGGAGAGCCCCTATTCGCAAACAAGGGTCTCTCAGGGCTTTCTAGTTATCCAACAGGTCAGCATCTGTCAGCTATCAGATGCTCGAAAAGGGGGAAATAGTTACCTGCAGCTTGGGACAGGCAATGCACAGGGTGGGTACCTGCTAGATTTGGCCAGCAGGCACCCCCACCGACCTGTACCCATCCCTGGATCCCCCCGTGCTAGCCCACCCTGCTAGTTTTTCGCAAATATGGCAGGGCGGGTTTAATTTTTTTTTTTAGTGCAATTAGAGCCAGTGTGGCATAGTGGTGAGAGTGCTGGACCGGGACTCAGGAGACCTGGATTCTAGTCCCCGCTCAGCCATGAAGCTCACTGGGTGACTTTGGGCCAGTCACTGACTCTCAGCCTAGCCCACCTCACAGGGTTGTTGTGAGGATAAAATGATGATGGAGGAGGAGGAGGATTATGTAAGCCGCCTTGGGTTCCAGGCAGGAAAAAAGACGGGTTATAAATATAATAAAAATGAATGGATAGATAAATAAATAAATAAATAAATTTGTGCACATTATCATTACAAAAAAAATAAAGAAGTTGGGGGGGAGAACCATGGGCAGCCCCTCCAAGGTACTGCTGGGGCAACTTGGAGGGGCAACTTGTAGCTGCCCAAACGGGGATCACAAAAGGCGACTGGACAGCTTTTGCAATCTCTCCCCCCCCCCCCCCCCGGAAAAAAAAGTTTTAAAAAGTAAAGTCAAGCCACAGCAAGCCCGAAACAGTTCCCCACCATGATGGGCATGGTGGGAGGGAAGCCTTTGCCAATTGCAACCCCAAATGTAGGCCACCCTGACAAAACCATAGCAGGTTTGCACACAACACACTAACCCACCATGGCTTATAAACATCAGCGCGGCATAGTCCCTTCTTAAGAGGGCTTGCATTCTGCATTAGAAAGGCAAAAAAGCGACTGCAGGAGGCCAGTGTATGGAGGGGGGGTGAGAGGGAGGGAGCCCAGAGTGAGCAATGAAAGAGGTCAGAGGTGAGGAGTCCCAAGGGTTGCAAACTGGGATTATCAGCATTATCAGAAACTGCCGGCAAGGAGGAGAGGAACGTAGCGGAGTCAGAGAGAGCCTCCTCCGTTAACCGGTATCTTCTCTGCCGCAGGCACACGTTCAACATCAGAACCTCACCATCTGGTCCCTGCTGGGAGCAACCCAGCAGCAGCAGCAGCAAATGGCTCAACAGGCGGAACAGCTGCTCTGGCTCCGAGAACAGCCGAGGCGAGACGGGTGAGGTACCCCCGTGGGGAGGGTCCGTAAACATACATCACACGTGTATCGAACGAGTGAGTGGCGGCGGCTGGCCCCGGCTCAAGGCTTGTTCCAGGAGCCCACCCATCAGCATCAGCATCCCAGTGATAACCACTGCAAGGTCCAGGGGGAGGGAAGAGGTGCCTGATAAATGAAGTTGTACATCCACCATCAAAGCCAGCGGGCCGGTTCGCACGGCACAGGCTGCGGGCGGGGGAGGCACCGCGGGGCGATCTGCGGGGTCCGGCGGGGCGCCGCAGACGACCTGCGCCCCGCACGCGTGGGCGGACCCCAGTGGAGCCGGCAGGCCCCACACTGCAGTGCGGGCCTCCCAGCACTAGGGGGCAGAGGCCCGGGAGGCCCAGCGGGGCCGTTTGGCCCTACAGGCTGGAGCGGCGGCAGCTCCGGCCACTCTGGGCTGCCGCCTCTGTGCGCCCCCCCCCCCGAGACGGCCACCCGCTGTTCGCACGGCAAGGTGGCCACGTGCGGTAGGGGCTTATCC